>OU745266.1:20000000-21200000 GCA_916618015.1 Xestia c-nigrum | reverse complement strand
GGACGGTTGACGTGTGTCGGGCATGCCACTGTTCGGGTGAGTCCATCAGACATATTATTTCTGGTTGTTCTCGTCTGGCTAACGGCGAGTACTTGCACAGGCACAACCAAGTAGCCAGAATTATTCACCAGCAACTTGCCTTGAAATTTAAGCTTGTGGAATCTGAGGTACCGTACTACAAGTATGTGCCCGACCCAGTTCTTGTGAAAGACCATGTCACGCTGTACTGGGATCAGTCTATCATTACTGACAGGACTATTGTTGCCAATAAGCCTGACATAGTGGTGATAGACCGATCAGCGCGCCGCGTAATGATAATCGATGTTACTATCCCTCATGACGAGAACCTCGTGAAAGCTGAGAAAGAGAAACAAATGAAGTATCTCGACTTGGCACACGAGGTTCGCGACATGTGGAATATGAACTCGGTTATCATTGTGCCGATTGTCGTGACGGCCAATGGCCTGATAGCCAAGAGCCTCGACGAACATCTGTCGAAGCTCTCTTTAGGCGGTTGGATCAAGGGCCTGATTCAGAAGGCAGTACTCCTCGATACGGCTCGCATTGTGAGGAGGTTCCTGTCTCTGCAACCCTAACCACCGGTGACTTGGACCCTGCTCCCGACACCGGCGGATCCCTATTTTTTATATTTTTAAATGTTTTTATATGTTTTTTAAAAAATATTTAAAAATGTACAAAATAAGATGATAAATGAATAAAGGAGATAATAATCATTTTATTATCAGGCAACTAAGGCCCATAGACAAAATACACAAAATAACATATAACAACAATATCAAATATACTAATACATAATTTAAACCTTATATAACTATACACGTAACGTTGACGGCGTCGTGTTTCGCTGCGTGGTGTCGCGTAACCGTCCCCGGAAACGTCGATAAACGACACCCCTCGGCCAAAAGTCCTCCTTCATGCAGGTCTGTAGATGTTCAGTTGGAACTCGTACCACGAATGACTTGAAGTTGATATTGTGGCGCGATTCCAACTTTTCAACCCTCAGTATCCAATTGGTCTTCACTTTCAAATACTGCACCACTTCCTCAGTTGTAGTTGAGTGATGCAGACGGGAAAGATACAGCTGCGTCGTAGGCACAGCAGGACGCAGCAGCATGCTGGGTCCACTCGGTGCGGTACCGCACAGGTTGCGAGAACAGGGCTTCTTCTTCCTCCTCCTTTCCACTTTCGTGAAGCCCTCCTCATCAACTTGGCTCGTTCTTGGCACGGAGCTATGGACCGCAGCCAGGGCAGGTTGAGCACCCTTTTTAATTTTTTCCCCTTTTCTGGTTTGCCGCTTAGGTAGCGACGCATCAGGTTTACCGCTAGTGACAATAGCAGCGTAGGCACGTTTAGGGGTCGACGTACCTACGCATGACGTTTCCGCAGCTGGTGTTGTGGCGCGGGCGACGACGGCGGCGGGTGGCGCTTGCTCAGCGTTATCGGCAGCTGATGACGTACTTGTGTTCGCCGATTTAAAACTGCCGATGGTTGCATTTCGCGCCCCTCGACGATTGTTCACCTTAGAGGCCTCTGGTGACCCAATTTCCGAACCAACGTTGCGCAATAATGCTATTTCTACACGTAGTTCAGCATTGGATTTTTCCGACACCTCCATTCTGGACTGCATCTTGGTCATCTCCGCTTTCAAAGAAGTGATGTCCTTTAGCAGCCTTGTAACGTCGACGTGATCGAAAGTGACGGGAGGCAGTTTACTTAGCTGCTTCGCCACGAAATCTGGCACGTCGTCCGGGTCAGTCTTCTTCAGCATGTCGATGATATCCTGAAGACTCTTCTCGGTTCCATCTCTGCGCCGAGAGGGCATCTGGTCCAGTTTTCCAAGAGACTGGAAGAGCAACAGTTTCCCGCTGCTGATGTCATCCTCCTTGAAATTGGACCGGCATATCTGCAGGATGCTCACCTCGTCCATGTAGTCGATGGCATGGACTAGGAATGCCAGCAATTCATTCACTATAAGTGGTTTGGAACTCATAGTGTTTACGGGCAGCGGCTATGGCCGCGCAACACGCGAATAATATTCGTGCCGTGCACAGTGGAAACACGTCCGTGTTCGAGCGCGCATCGCACTGCGCTGCACAGTCATACTAGCAAAGAGTTAGTGGGTTCGAATCCCATCTACTTACTGCACTATTATAGTCCGGGAAGTACCGTTGCATTTATGGTAGTGTTTTTACGCCGATTGGTTGCCATCTTGGCGAAATAGATCGTAGTGTAAAGCACAGAATTAACACGGGATGGATGAAATGGCGGCAGGTCACGGGAACGATCTGCGACTCCCGCATTCCCCTAAAACTTAAGGGGAAGATTTATAACACAATGGTTAGACCTGCTGTGTTGTATGGATCAGAATGTTGGGCCACAAATGGGATGAATGAAAAGCGTCTCGCGGAGATGAGAATGCTAAGGGGGATGTGTGGTGTTACGCGAATGGATAAAGTAAGGAATGAGTATATTAGAGGAAGCCTGAAAGTGGCGCCGGTGACAGAAAAGTTGTGTGGTAATCGGATGTCGAGGTATGGGCATGTGATGCGGAGGAATGAGGAAAATGTCGTGGAAAAGTTTTGAGTATTAATGTGGATGGGTATTTGAGTAGAGGAAGACCAAAGAAACGATGGAAAGACTGTGTTAAGAAGGATATGGTAAGAAAAGAAGTGTCTGATGAGATGAAAAATAGAGGAGTATGAAAGAAGAAGACGACCCCAAAAAAATTGGGATAAGGGCAAGAGAAGGATGATGATGATTGCCATCTTGTTCAATAGACATGGCATCGAATGACTGTTAATTAAACCCAGTGTCAGCTGACGCACCCGCGTTGGGTGTAGGATTGGAAGGTTAGGTTAAGTTAGACAAAAAAATAAATAAAGTCATAGTACGCCGGCTGAAACTTGATTCATAAATACTCGTAGCTGAAAAAATATCGTCAGCTGTAGTGTTTGGGGAGAAAGCAATCTACCATGAAGTAGATTTTATCAGGTGTGCATCATTTACAAGTTCATGCGAGCGGCTGACGCATATTCCCCCCTCAACCGTGCAGCTGGACGATTTTTGTTAAGCTCATTATGGTGTACGTTACCCTAGCTGCAAAGTGTCTCCTAGAGTTATCTGAGTAGAATGTATATTTAGAGCCTTAGCTGCTGTAAATGTGCCACTTAAAGAATTTGTGCCCCTTGTAGTTTTGGAGAAAAATTGAAAAAACGATTCCTGCTAGGGTAACGTTTTTCCAGCAGGAAAATTCTAAACGAATGATTGGAGAGAAAAACATTGTGCATGGCCAGAGAGCTTATATTATATCCAAAATGTGCCCCCAAAAATAAAATTAGTGCCCCTTCAGGTTTTCGAGATTTTGCATTTCTTGCTGGAGTAACGTTTTGCAGAATCGTATTTCTCTAAAACCATTGCATGTGCAATGAAGAAGATGGCTTACCTTGGAATAGCGCTTAGGCTACTATTCATAATGTAGGTACCTAAGTACCTGTTTAACAGCTAGTAAAATACAATCCAATAACAATTTTATTCCCGCGCAACTTGTATTGTCCACGAATAATTATTTATACCGAACTCTTTTCTGATTTTACTTTATACTGTGATCTGTGAACTATCGAATAAACTTTTACTTAATTTTACAATCAGTGACTTTCTGTTCCCCCTGACTGAAACCTCTTCTCATAATATAATGCATGAAAGCTATACCTATGTATCTACATACAAAGTGGAGATGTTCTTAGATAATCTGTTATGGCCTGCTACTACTTTTAGACGGTTTGTGCATTTTATGTACCGAACATAGAGAGGTCCCTGAACCTGAAGCTCGTGTAGTTATAGAGAATTTTTTTTTTAAATTAAAAGAACCAAAAGAAAATAACAAATAAATAAAAATAAAAGATAGAGAAAGAGATAGAGATTAATTAAATTTAAAGATCTTTTTAATTGTAAATCTGCAAAAAGATCAGTTGATAATATAAGAAATGTAAGTGAGTGGTCCGTTTTGATCTGCCTAAAAGAGACTTGGCTTTTATAACAATGATATTATATCGATATTAGGAACGATAACTTCAGAATTTGATTTCATTGGTAGGTCTGCTGCCTGTAGACACTTCAGAAGGGTTTCTAAGGGGACGGCCGTAGCGAGGAGTGGCCATTCTTTGGAAGAAGGGTAGAGGAAAGTCACCAAATATGGAATACCATTTTGTTTTTGGGATATAAAAAAAAAACTTCATATAAATTAAATCAGTTTAATGTTTTTACTAATCAGTCATACATTTATATGTCGTAATTAACAGCCTTTAATCAAATATATTAATTATCAAATTAAAATCTAACACAAAAAACAAAATCACAAATGAGTAACCAAATATGGAATAGGTATCCATATATGGAATATATATATATATTTCAGAAATGACACCTACCACTGCTTGTCTCTGCACCACCTAAAGGTTGACTGGTAGAAAATGCCTATGGCATTAAGTCCGCCTCTGTACTTTTGTGCTTGAAGTGTTAATAAATAAATAAATAATATAAACATAAATCAACATAACAATAACAAAAATGGACATTAATATCTTTGAGATCAATTAAATGAATATAATATATTGTGATAAATGAAAGAAGTTACATAATTACTTGCAAAAAACACAGATCCAAGTATCAAATGTACGTAAAAGTACGACTGTCCATATTTGGATTTTTATACTAGTTCAAGCTCTAATTTTTTTTTTTTTAAAGTCACAATATTTTAATGACAAAAGATCACAAAATGGTGAAATAAACATTATACCGATATACTAAATAGTATAACACTTATGTAAACAAACATAACAGCTGGTAATACTCGTTTATTACTTACCTTTAAAATTTTCTGCACGACAACAAAACAAAACACGCCTGCCACACGTGAAGCATTCGCGCAACTGACTCGATGGTGTGGGTGCGATAGTTAGTAGACCGAATGAAACAGAAGATGGTCGAGTGTTGCGTTTCATACTTATAGTCTTAGAGAAATGAAGGGATTCCATATTAGGGTACTATTCTATATTTGGTGACTTTCCTCTATCTTAATACCATGTATAATGTTCATTTATTATTAATGTTATTAAAGCTGTCTGATAGTCGCACCATTATTGTATTTTACGTATAAGTAGGTACCTACCTATAGGTATGCCTACAAACTCACCGGAGTACCTGCCTTTGTTTACACAGGTTTTAAGCGAAGTTAGTGCAATAATTGTCTGCCATACCTCAATGCGGTAATGTCTAGGTAATGAATGCTATAAACTTGCGCCAGGTCTCGTTAGCCAGTAAGAGCTAGCTATATAAAGCATGCAAGCCAGGTAGGTAGTTTAAGCTTCTAGGAAATATTCCCTGAGACAACATACCTCATGGCTGTGCTGGGTCTTAGTATTAAATCACTTATTATTAAGTGCACCCAGCGATGAGTGCCCTTAATAGAACAAGAACAATTAGGCCATCCAGCATCTGATGCAAGTCGTGCAGCGATTCAGTCATTACGACGATGTCATCTGCAATTCTCAATTTACTCGCCGTAGATGTGAATTACACGTCTGTTCCTGTCTTACTGTCAATGCTTTATTTTTTTCATTCTACACCATACCTATCCTTCTGGTGTAAGACAGGGAGACGTCATATCTCTGAAACTGTTCACCGCTGCACTGGAGGAAGTCTTCAAGGTTCTGGACTGGAGAGTGCTAGGCACTCACCTTCGGTTTGCCGACGATATTGTGGTCATGGCTGAGACCATGGAAGACCTCATTACAATGCTCGATGACTTCAGTAGAGCTTCCGAAAGAGTGGGTCTAAAAAATAACATGGACAAGACGTTGAATACCCATGTCACACCCATTCCTATCAAGATCGCAGACTCTACACTCGAAATTGTAGACGATTATGTATACCTAGGACAAACGGTCCAGTTAGGTAGGTCTTACTTTGAGAATGAGGTCAATCGTCGAATCCTACTCGGCTGGGCAGCGTTAGGGAAGCCGCGCGGTATCTTCTCGTCCAACTTACCGGATGACGATGCGTTGGAAGACCTCCCACTAGGTGGACCGATGACCTGGTGAAGGTTGTGGGAATCCGGTGGATGCGAGGCCTATGTCCAGCCGTGGACGTCTTTCGGCTGAGATGATGATGATGACACCATACCTGGGAACCTTCTAGTTACGGAAATATTGGGGGTTAAAGTTCCAACTTATTGAAAAGTTTTTTTTTCGCAGTGGACGATCCCTCCTACATTAATTCATATAATATGCACGTACTCGCTAGCTGTGGACTGCTAAGCAGCGGTATCTTACATCATAAATGTATTTTAGCCTCGCTAGGTAGCAAACACCAGTAATTCGTGAATAGGAACAAAATATTGGAATTGATAAATTAAAATTATAATGCGATATTTTTCCCGTATAAACCTTTATTTAGTTAACAAACACTATATTTAAATTAAACTTCATACACTAACTTAAATTATAATTTATAAGTCAATTGAAATTTGCACCATTATAGTTTAAATAATATGCATATACCTCACATAGCCATTACTATATTTCTACATTGTGTAACATACATAAACACTATTATCTTTTAAACAAGCAAAGGCATCCGTGGTAATAAGAATTATTATTATTGAAATAATAACATGCTCAATGTAGAGGACATAATAAAGCTAAGCGCACATTACAGCCGCAATGCATTTCCATACAAAAAGCGGGCCGTCCGCCTGTAGTGCGTGATGGTTCATACAAAATGTATAAAAGTGATGTGGGAGGATTTCTGCTATGCAATGTCCAATTGTGCATCAGCCTTAAAAATTGTAGCAGTTATCAAATAGAGGCAAGGTTTCGTAAGTTTATTCAATCAATTGACAATTCATTGGATATTCTTCAAGTTGTTGCAGAAATCATCATAAAAAGGTTTTTTTTTTTTAATTTAGTCTTACAAAAATTCATGAGCCAAATCCCTCATTAGGAAACAACAGTTATATTTTATTTCTATTAATCAGCTTAAAGGCACATTATTATTTTTTTATGAGCACACAATTTTACATAAATAATTTTTCAGTCAGAAATAGGAACAACCTTTTAATAAAATTGTATTTCATTTTAAATATTTGCATAGCATGTAATATGCAGGTAAAATCACCAAACACTTTTGGTGGGTTAGAAGAATAATTAAATAAAGTAATTATCTCTGCGTCATGCTATCTAACAAAAGTATAATGAATATAATACTACATAAATATTCGTTTTTGCAGTGTGCTAATTATCCAATAGATAAGAATAATAACAGTATCAAGAGTTTGATAAACATTTTATCTTTCTAGGTTATCTGTTACAACTATGTAAGTATACTAATTAAAGATATAATCCTGGAGGCAGTCTCAACAGTAAACCGAAGCCGTAAAGCCTATGTAACTCACTGGAAACTGCTTCCTCAGGTGGCGGGAATATTCCACCTGTTCTTATTCCATAGAACTAGCTGTGCTCGTGCGGTTGCCAATGGGACCCCCTTACAAATTATCTGTTTGTCTACCACTATCTTTGTCCTTATTTCACAACAGTTCTTACAAATAGCAAATAGTTTTTTGGACATATGTTTTGGTCATAATACTAAATATTCTTTATATTAGTCTTTCATAGTGAAAACAATAATGTTATCATATTAATTGCATAGGCTAACTACATTAATTTGTTTAAATATCATAACATATAGTTTGTTTATAAGATACATAGCTGGTAATAGAACATAGGGTTTTAATCTTGAAAGGAGGGAACCACCTTTGTTTTTATGAGTATTTAATTTGAGCAATGCCTTTTCTTTAACATAAGGTAACTGTATTTAATACCCATTAGGTCAGACAATAAATTTTTAAGTGAAAACTTATTTAGGCAAGTTGAGCACTTTTTTGATAAGCCATTTTGAAGGCGACTTTGCTAGTTTATAATCTCATATTCAATGTGACATTGAGATAAGATAGAAGCTAGAGTTTGCCATTCTGATGTTTGACTGATTTTAATGCTTGGTGGAATTAGTTATAGAGAGCAGCCAGAACTTGTTTTTGGTGCAAATCAATGACAATTTGATACTTGAGCAATATTTCTGTTACTAACGTTTCATATTATTTGTTAAAACCTCAACATTCTATCTCCAACTATATTAATTATTAAATTGCCTAGCTGCGCCAACCTTATACTTTGACTGCCGAGTTTGTATTACTATCGAGACCGTTCACTGGGGCCTGGTTATCGGTCCGTGGTCGCCTGAACAGCAAAACGTGAGGTTCTGGGTTGTGAACCATGAAGTGTAGCCAGCCAGGGCTCTGCTGGACTCCAAGGTTGCGCCATTCTGTCTCCGTCATGAGGTGGGACTTTGGTACCAGACGGGCGATGTCTGGAGGCAGGATGACATGTCTGGAATCATAAATTTGTGATTTATGTATTTTATATACCTATAAGAGGAAAGATTAATTTGTATTTTTGTATAATTATAATGAATAAATACATAAAATTAAAAACTACTGCACAGATTTGAAATATTCTTTCAGCAATATAGCTACATTATTAGCAAATAACATGGGCTTCATTTTATCCCCGTACTCCGTGCTGTCTGCTAGTATGACATTAATGAGAAAAAATCAAGATAAAGCAAAGACATGGTATTCTTGTGATGTATTTGTATTACACTCTGATCCAGTTATAAATTTCTCTGAGCCAAATAAAATGTGCCGTTTGATCAGTATCAATTGAAACAGCTGTGATCAGCTGATGCATGAACAACATCTTTTCAGCTACAGATGACATGTGTTTTCAACACTGTCCTCTCTTTTGTTATTCTTTTTTTCTCATTTTCAATGAGTGAAAGAAGAGTGTGATTGTGAATCACGAAACAATTTTATACGCTGTTCTGTTAGAATGACGCAAAATGACTGACGGAAAGTGCAACCATATTGTGCAACAAAACACTTAAATAGAAGCAAATTACCCGCTTATAGTACGTAAATAACACTTAAGGTGCATTTATGAGTTCCAGACATAAAATCTTGAAGCTTATTTATTAAGAAAACTTGTAAGAAAAATGAAGCGAGCTCACCTGTACTCATAGACGTCATCAGTATACCTTTCCGAGTATTGAATTTGATCCACAGGCATGTTGAGCAATAGGTTAGCAGCACTCTTTAGTCAGTAGAATAAAGGTAAGTTAAATCCAATTTAAATGGATAGAGAACCGGTAATTGTTCTATTCCCGGAGAATATTGCGGCAACAATTTTCTAACGCAGAAAAATCAAATTTCAATTTGACATTGACGTTTGCGTTCGAACATTGACCATTTAATTTTATCATTGTCAAAGTTTACTTTATTGAATAGCTTCTCGTGTTAAAATATTTTTATAAAGTATTTATCTTTATAATTAATTTTACTAGTGTTTTTAAGTAAATAAATGTATGTTCTGCATTTTTGTTGATTATTTGAAGCAAGATTTAAAAAAAATGAACAATAGTAAGCTATTTGAACGCAAGTTACGGCGGGAATGCCGAATGTCATTGTCTTAAGGCGAATGCTCACATACTGCCCGCGAAATTCAAATTTTCTTACGTTTTTTGCAATTTGCAGGCCAGTGCTTGGTTGTATGTTGATGAACATTTGATTCGCGACTGTAAGACGTATTTAGTTACAGAATTATAATCATCAAAATCATCAATACAACCCTCCAAGTTCATATAGATCGAGGAATAACTTTGACCTTGAAAAAATAGTTTCTCGATCTATATGAACTTGGAGGGTTGTGTTGGTGATTTTGATGATTATAATTCTGTAACTAAATACGTCTTACAGTCGCGAATCAAATGTTCATCAACATGCAACCAAGCACTGGCCTGCAAATTGCAAAAAACGTAAGAAAATTTGAATTTCGCGGGCAGGGTGTGAGCTTCCCCCTTAATAAAACTTTATGTCATTTTTGCAGACCCGTTACGTTCTACGAAGCACTCGGAATCGAAATTGTATTCATGAAAATAATGAAAAGCAGCAAGACTAAACTTGTGAAAATAAATTGTAACCCACAACGTGGTTACCTGGTTACCAGTTGATAAGAAAAGAAGAACAAGCCAATGAATCCATCGAACCACTGACTCAAAAAATGTTTGTCTAAAAAAGTTTCTCCCGGTATTGAACGTTTATGCGGATCATCATCATCTCTCTGCCCTTGTTCCGTTCTAATTGGGGTTGCGACTATCACATCGCCCTCTTTGGTATTCATTTCAATGTTTAACATCACTACGGAGAGGACACATCCCTAGGGCCAGGTGACAGAAGCTTTTTATGCCACTCAACGGACGTATTAAAAATTACACTACTTTCGGATCACAAGAATTTTATTTCGTATGTTCGGGAGCTGAAATCTCCCGCATGCGCAATACGTTTTCTTCGTCCATTCTCCTCTGGCAGACAATACTTACGGCATGATTTACGTTCTCTTTCAGTTTCACACAATCCACACTCCTTTTCCTTGGTCTTCCTCTACCTCCACGGCTCCTCATCCAGGAACAATCACATCCATCACTCTTTTAGTCACATGCGTTTCATCGCCCTTCATTCATGTTCATATCAAGACGAAACGACATTCTATCAATTTTTCTGTAACAAGACAATAGTCAAACTGCACACATAGATTTAATTATCACAACATTCTCATCTCACATATAAGACTACATCGCCTGGTTTAACTGCACATACGCCCTACTTCCCACACAGGACCTTACGGGGTACCCAGTCGTACCTACACCTTTTGGAGACCGACGAACACCATGTGGAAGTTATTATGTGCACCTCTTGCATTTGTCGCTCTGCTAGCGGTCACTGGCGAATAGCAAAAATGGCATCCGTCGTTGCCCGACCGCTTAAAAAACCAAATTGGTTCTGTGAAACGCTCTCTTCTCTCAGTCGCCTTGCAGTTACTTTTCCCAAAGGGTCATACAAAGTTCCATTATTCCTCTATACTTACCTAATTGTTGGATTCCAGCATATCACCTTTGTTTTCAAAAATGGGCACCAGCGAACTATCATTGCATGGTCAGCTGATACAGTTTCTTCCAGCAACATTTATGCAGTTCTCATACATTTGACAATGGAAAACTACTGCCACTAACTGGCACGTTTCTATCTGATCTACATAATAGGTTCACCGTGCGGGGACAATCTTGCGCAAGAGGGAAGGACAGATGATAGACAGCTGAGTGCACGTTAACTACTGAAACAACCGGTGATATTATCCAATCACGGCGACCCCAACCGCTGTAACAATTCAATAATACGCCCCACACCACTAGAGTGACCATGTTGCATGAATAGTTTAAGCTTTTTAGGTAGTACCTACATCCGGAAGAAAAATGCGTGAGATATTATTATTTTATTGCATTTATGCCGTTTGAGTAAGCTTAAGTCCGAGTGTTGCCTTTGGGGCGGCGTACAAAGAAGACGTCACATAAGTAGACTATAATTATAAACTTCTTTCCATTCATTCTATCAGTCAAACGAAAACACATCTTATGAACTGAATACAAAAATGAACAGTACCTACGTAACTACTGAGTTTCAGTTCATAATCACCAAAATAAATTGATTGGAGATCGCTATAAATAAAAGGTGGTTCCGAATTCATCATACTGAACAGACCAGGGAATTGACCCTCAAAAAGTTTTTCGATTGAACACAATTATTTAGTCCTAAACTTACCTGCAATGACGGCCATCCCAGGCCCTCAAGTAGATAATGATAGGAACAGCTCTTCAGTTGAATTCAGACGTCGATCCAGCTAGGAGGTCCTGCTGACTGATCGCCGTGTCATGTCAGAGATCACCCTTGATTTCCTGCAGAGTCTGCTCAAAGATGAGTATCCTGACGTCAGTATACAGCACTTTGAGGTAGGTGTGGTGCACGAACAAAATCCTTCTACTTGTAAGAGCCAACTGCTGGTTGCTCTCGGTGTATCGGTACAAGTGTAACGCATCATAAATGATAAATGATAAATGATAAATGATATTTATTCAGCAAGTAGGTTTTCTCAAACACTTTTACACGTCATTTTTTTTTAAGCTAGATGGGGCCGGTGTTTCGTATCTGACTACTCTGAGAAGAAACAGCCGAAACAAACTCAGAGGTCATAGTCTCTTTTGAAGTCCAGACAATCTTGCTTAATTCACATGAGGACCATGCAGATTAGTGTCTGAGATGGTCTTTTGAAGAAAGAACCACACAGATTTGAGTGGACCTGTCCAGTCAGTGCAAGCATTTGTCAGTTATCGTGTAGCTCGACTTATAACTCAAGGAGCTCAACGAACGACGAACAATACCAAAGAAAGGACATTTGGGTAGGTCGCTTATAGAACTCAAACTGCCAGACAGTCGTGGGAAAAAAAAAAACAAAATGTGACCCACATGGTCCTCACATTCACAATTATTAAATAAAATAAATAATAATTTACAAAACGAATGTCAATAAAAATACGATATGTCAAATACACACATAAGACAAACCAAAAAAAGAGTAAAAAATAATAAAATACTGAAGTAAGTATTCATGTCAATTCATTAAATGTCAGTCACAAGTAAATATTCATGTCAAATACACACACATACAATAAAATAAAAAATAAAAAGAAGGTAAAAAAATAATAAAATACTGAACTAAGTATTCATGTCAAATCATTCAATGTCACAGTGTATAAAATAAAGGAATCAACAATAAACCAGCGAAGTCCGAAATTTCAACATTCACGGAGCAAATTTCATTGGAGCAGTTTAATCCCAAGCCTTTTTATCTTCGAGATAGTGATTGACATGATAGAAAGCTTTCAGGCATAGCTTCTGTTTTATAAACGATTTGAATTTATTCAGGGTTAGTGCTTGAATATGGCTCGGAAGTTTATTGTAAAAACGTATACATTGGCATCTGAACGTACCCCCTATTTTTTTGAGCCTCGTTGCAGGAACAACAAATTTGTGTTTGTTCCGCGTATTTATGTTGTGGATATCACTGTATTTTTTAAACAAATTAATATTTTTGTGTGCGTACAAAAGGTTTTCATAAATAAATTGAGAGGGCACAGTAAGAATATTAATCTCCTTAAATTTTTCTCTGAGGGAGTATCTGGGACTTAGTTTATAAATTGAACGAATTGCCCTTTTTTGTAAAACAAATATTGTTTGAATATCGGCGGCATTGCCCCACAAGAGAATACCGTACGACATCACGCTATGGAAATAACTAAAGTAAACTAAACGAGCTGTCTCTAAATCAGTTAAGTCACGAATTCTTTTAACGGCGTATGCTGCAGAGCTAAGTTTTTTCGACAATTTGTTTATATGCGGGCCCCACTGAAGCTTGGCATCCAAAGTTATGCCTAAGAACACTGTGCTATCTTCCGGTTTCAGCTCTTCATCCTTAATTAGTACAGTAGTTTCCACTTGTCTTACATGGGGTATCGTAAACTTAATACATTTAGTTTTTTTTTCATTTAAGAGTAGATTATTAACATTAAACCAATTAACAACTTTTGCCAGGGCGCTACTAACATTATCCATAACTGGCTGCTGACGTTTGAGTTTAAATAAAAGAGAAGTGTCGTCTGCAAACAATACCACGTCATGATTATCCTTTATGAGGTAAGGCAAGTCATTTATGTAAATAAGAAACAAAAATGGACCAAGAATTGAGCCCTGGGGTACCCCCATTTTTACTACGGATCCGGGAGATCTTTTCCCGTTAACATCAACCCTCTGAATCCTATCACTCAAATAAGAAGTAAGAAGATCCAGAGAGGCCTTACGGATTCCGTAGTGGTGTAGTTTCCTGATTAATGTTTCATGAAGAACGCAATCGAAAGCTTTAGATAAATCGCAAAAAATTCCCAAAGCGTCGCATTTGTCCTCCCAGGCATTATAAATGTGTCCTAAAAGTTCAACACATCAGTAGTTGAACGACCCCTTGTAAAACCGAACTGTTTTTTGTGCAATAACTTATGTTTATTGAAAAAACTTTGCAATTGTGCCAAAATTAATTTTTCAAAAATTTTACTAAAGGTGGGTAGTACTGAAATGGGTCTATAGTTAGTGGGGTCTGATGTACTACCCGATTTAAACAATGGTATTATTTTACTATATTTCATTAGATCAGGAAACTCACCACGGTCAATACAATCGTTAAATATAACAGCTAAAGAAGGAGCTACAACGTTTATAATGGATTTAGCTACGTCCACAGAATGACCCCATAGATCAGCGGTCTTTTTAACATTTAAGGTGTGAAAAGTTTTAATAATATCTGTACAGGTGACATATTGGAAGTTAAATTCGGAATCACAGTTTGAAACGTTTTCCCTTAATAATAATAATAATAATATTCTTTATTTTTCGGACAACAGTAATCCATTGTGTTAGTAAACATTACAAAATAACTTATTTCTAGTGTTAGTAGCTCAGATACATTTTAGAAAACAGAGTAAGTTATATTGTGAAAAGGACATCCCCAGATTAATGCTCTGTGATTGTCCTTCTCACAAAGCTTTTAATAATCGGCGAGTCGATACTATCCGCGATGGTTTTTAGGATGCTGTTGCCACTCGCCCGCAACCTTGACAACAGCGACGCGGTTTTCTTACGAATGACGGCGTGGAAGCCGTCAGTTCGGTTTTGCGCAAACATAGTAGAAGCACTGCACCATCGCGGCAGTCCCAACAGCATCCTAAAAATATTATTGTATTGTACGCGTAGGTCATCCAACGTTCTTTTGGTATAGTTGAACCAAAGATTCCCCGTGTAAAAACACTGACAAAATGCCTTAAACAGTGTTATTTTTACTAAGCTGCTACACCGAGTGAATCTTCGGGCCAACATGTTACCTCGGACCGCCAGTGCCCTACGCTCTCTTTCAATATCAACATTGTCCTTAAGGTCGTCAGCGAGAAGATGCCCTAGATATTTGAAAGTTGTCACTCTTTTGACGTTCAAACCGTTTAGGGTAATGTCAGGTATAGTATCTGGGCATTCACCGCCGGCCTTAAAGACAATGTATTCACACTTCTTAACATTATACACAAGTCCGTGTGAGGCAGCATACGCCTGACAGACCCGAAGCATTTCATTTATCGCACCTGCCGTCGGCGCCAGCAACGCCATGTCATCAGCGTAACTGATACTGTTTATTTTTACACCATGGACGCTGCATCCCACCCGCATTTTGCTGAGGTCTACGATTAGGCCGTCTATATATGTGCTAAATAGCCTCGGAGATGTCAGACCCCCCTGCCTCACACCACATTCCAACCTGTATGTATCAGAGAGTGCATTGGACCACCTCACAACATTTTCTTGCTTCCCATACCAATACTGTAGGATCCTGAGCACTCCAGCCGGTACACCTCTGTCCTCAAGCTCTCTCCAGAGTACGTCATAATTGACTAAATCGAAGGCTTTAGAGAGATCCAGAAAACAGGCGTATACCGGCGTTTTCCTATCAGTGTAATACTGGACGGTATGTTTGAGACTTACTATGGCGCTTTCCGTTGACAGTCCAGGTTGAAACCCGAACTGTGAGTCATGCACGGATAGACATTCGCTCAAAGTGGAATCAATCATACCATCCAGCACTTTTGCCAATGTGGTTGCGAGTGATATAGGTCGATAGTTTGACTTATCTGATATGTCGCCTGTCCTATTCTTAATTATGGGAACCACCAGTGTTTTCATCAGTCCCGCCGGCAAGTAAGAGTGACTAAGGCACATGTTATAAAACACCGACAAAACCCTTGGCAGATGCACCCCAGCAAACTTGAGATGCTCAATACTGAGCCCGTCGTGTCCGGGAGACTTGCCTCTGCTCATATTTTTAATAATTTTTGCAACTTGTCTGGCCGAGAAGAACATTAACGACTTATCTCCCTGAGTTCCAGGCCCAGCATTGACTGCATGTACTGAGGGACCTAGAGGAGATTGCACTGTAAAATGTTCCTTGAACATATTCGCAATCTCCACCGGCTCACTCCTGCCGCCGACATTCACCGATAGGCCAGGCTTAATATCAAGCTTACTCGTGGACTTCCAAAACTTAGCGAAATTATTTGTTGCTCTTGCTTTTGCTATAACATCCATCTTGATCTGCTCCTGGTTTTTTTGACACCATTTTAGCCGAGCCTTGAACGTGTTACGGGCCACTCGCATTTGTTCAAAAATAAGTCCAGAAGCAGGCCGATTGTGTAAGACCCACATTTCGAATTTAAGCCTGGCCTCGCGGTGTGCATCTCTTACATGGTAATTCCACCCGCATAATGTCCTGTGGTTCCTACTTCTACCTCCAGTCCCTACCTTTTCATATGTTTGCTCGGCAGCATCACATAGTGCACATGATATTTTATTAAATAACCTATCTAAAATAGCTGTGTGCCCACTCAAATTACAAAAACCGTGGCTACACTCTTGAAACTCTGGAGGGAAGTCTATATCACGCAGTTTACTATTACATAACTCACGGTATCTGTCAATTTGCGATTCATTGCGTTCCCCCCAAATAACTTTGTTGCAAGGAGTAGGAATTGTTGTCACCTTAGGTCTTACTATATTTAAGTCGCACTCAATACAAAGTGGTAGATGATCTGATGTATATATATCCTCTTTTATAATAATCTTGTTCACTGTAGCCCAAGCCGACAGAGAGACTATACAGTGATCAAGCCACCTCCTACATCCATGTGCATCACTCATAAAAGTATAACTACTCGAATTTATCCCCAATTTATCAACATCAGCACAAATAAATGATTGATCTGCACAGAAACTAACAAGTTCCCTAAAAAATAATTCATTTGGATGTGCATTAAAATCACCCAGTATAAACAAACTCTCGACCCCACCGCTCGCACCCACTGCACTGATCTCACCTAACACTTCCGTAAACATAGGCAAATTATCGGGCGAATTAGTCGGCATATACACACAGGCTACAATAATTGAGCGCCCGCCAATACTAGCTTTGACGGCCGCCAAGCGACTGCTATTACAATCCAACACAGTGACTGCATCAAAAACACCTTTCCTCCACAGAATAGCTACTCCCCCATACGGTCTTCCAATCAGTAATCCGGTAGATGTGTCAACAGCTGACTTACCCGTATACTCAAACTCATCTGATATGGTACTTAAAATAGGAATATCATGGGGTAGAAGCCAAGTTTCTTGGAGGCATATAATATCGCACATATTACACAACCTTCTAACACTTTCAATCGATCGTTTAACAGACTTACAGTTAAAAGTAATGATCTTACAATGTTTGTTATTATTATGATTCATAATGAAAGGTTTTATCAAGCTATAACCTCTTCCTTTTACTTACGGTACATAAACCGCACAAAACGCCTAAATGTTATACCGTCGGGCCACAACCCGTCATTCAAAAATAATTCTAATTTATTCCTAGAAACAAATAACTTATAAGCATTATACTTTCTAGACATTTTCATATTTATCATTTTTAACGACACAACTTCATTAGTTTTTTCCTGTATGTAACTTATAATATCTTGCTCACTCGTTTCAACACTAACATTTGATATAAATAGCGGTATTTTTACATCCGCCGCCTTAAACTTGCTATCTGAGGACGTCACTGCGCGACCTCTTTGGCCAACCAGTTTATATTGTTTTGACGCTTTTCGCTGCACTAACGTCCACTCTGTATTTTTCTCCGTTCCCACTTGCTCACTACTTAACTCGAAATCCGGCGTAGTCATACCCATCGCAATCTGTTGCGGACATGTTGGCACGTTCGAATTAAACGTAGCACGATGTTTCGCTGCTGTGGTTACGGGCGCACTGTTTACTTTCGGTGGGGATTCATCTACCGCGGTGGTCGCCTCGTCGTCTACGCGCCTGTCGTATTGCCTCTCGCTCATTACCGAACATCCGCGTTGTCCTTCCTGAGCCGACGCAACACCGTTCTCGCTCGCACTATTTGAAGCTCGCATCACCGCCTGCGCCTCCACGTATCTCCGTGTATCCGTCGCTTCGCTTTGTTCCTGCGAGAAAGAGATGGGACGTTCCTCGCCAGTTCTTGTAATCGGAGAATGACTTGCCGATTTTGCGCGGTCGTTCACCTCATCAGCTGTTTGTGTCCTACATATAGGCACATAATTAAGACCCAAGGGTCCACTATCAGAGGGGCTATTTTGTAAACATGCACCTCGTCTTTTATTCACATTATTACTCGACTGCCAATTATCTCGCATAGGTGCGTGCTTCATGTTCTCAATTTCTTGGTTAAGCACCTCAAACCTTTCTGCAGTCACAAACTTCTTCTCCAGCACACTGAGTTGATTTTGAAGCTTCAATATATCTTTCAGGAGCCTCGTCACATCCACATGATCAAAGGTGACTGGGGGAAGTTTATGCAGTTCCTTTGCCACAAATATTGGAATTAACTCTTCGTCCGTAATAGTCATGAGTCTAATGATGTCATCTAGATCACGGGACATCTTCTTCTTCCCGTCCTTCCTTCTGAGTGGCATCTTCTTCGCATTTGGAATGGAATCGAATATCCTTAGTAAAGACTCGGCAGCAGCAGGCGACGAGTTAAGCGATTTAGTTGTCGATACGGGAATATCTGCAAAGAAATTTTCAAAGGCTGTGGCAACTTGAGTGTCTGAATTTAGAATATTATCGCCAATAGCAAGGCTGTAGTCACTATTTCGCTTGCAAGACCTTCCCGTTTCGCTATTAATAATGTTCCATGTCATTTTAATTACATTACTACTATTTTTAATTTTCGAACTCAAGTAACGTGACTTTGCTAATAAACAAACTTTTTTAAATAATTTAGAGTAATTCTTAACGTACAAATTAAATTCTACTGTGTTAGTATAAGTCCGCTCTTCATACAGTTCATAAAGTCGTTTTCGACTCTTATGAATACCAACGGTGGCCCAGTCATTGAAAGAAGCGTTACTATTTACCGAGATTGTCTTAGGGACAAATGTGGTTTCAAATTGTGTGCAATACATGCTGAAAAAATCGTTATAGTGTTGATTGGGATCATCATTGGCTGACAAAAGTGGTAGTTTTGATAAGAGTTTAGTTTTAAAAGTTTCCAGGCGATTTTTACTTTTTGGATTAACAATGATATCCTTTTTAGTGACTTTCATGTTTACATTAGGAATTGTGATCAATTGTGATCAAACATAGGAAGCAAGTATCTTCGAGCAAGAAGTCGTCACGCTCCGTCAAAGTTTAATTTATTACACATTACATATTTGTTTATTATATATTACCCGATGAAGCTTTACAAATAATAGTAAATCAAACCATAATCTTGTACTTAGGGCGCGCCAGGCTCCAAACGAGGCGACAACTACACCTCCATGGTATACCGGATCACCTTAAAAGGCATTCAAAGACACGAGGAACCCGATGGCTCAAGCCACACTGACGAACCATGGGAGAGCTCCATCATCTACAAGTGCCTTCCCGAAAGCATCCTACGAAGGGAAGCCTTCAAGAGCGATGAGCTGTTCTGCAACGAAGTCGCATTCTATAACAAGATCTGGCCAGCTTTACTCAACTTCCAGAAGCAATGGAATGTCCACAATCCGTTCAAGTCGATCCCCAAATGTTACTTGGCCCAGAATGACTGCGTGGTGTTGAAGGATCTGAAGAGGGAAGGGTATGCAATGCCCGAGAGGCGCCAAGGTTTGACGGTGGAACAGTGCTACTTCGTTTTGAAGCATTTGTCGCAGTTTCATGCGCTGTCATTGGCCATGAAGTGTCATAACCCTGAGGCCTTTTATGAGCTGTTGAATATTCAGGATGGGATTTCGGAAGGTAAGATTGTATCTAATTTGTTATTTGTTTTGGTCCAATTTAGTATCAAGTGGTACAAGTACAGTAGGCGGCACGCGGGTTTTAACACTTTGTCCTTGGACTAAGTATCCTAGCGAAGCACGGAATTGAGTTTAAATTTAATAAGACTTCAGTACTGGTTCATTTGCGCTGACTAATCGCTTGTCATACCTATCAGGGCTATTAATGGTGCTTAGAACTGGATTAATAGAGCTGTGTAGAACGATCTACACAGCTCTATTAATCCGATCCCAACTCTTTTTATCGCCATCCATTATCCGCATCAGAACATTTTTTAAATACTTATGACCTCAGAATCGACCATTTAAGTAGTCTAATAACTAAATTACCGAAGATTTCAGTTTTCTTATTTACATTGTACTCGTAGTTTTCTATGTGGAAGAAAACGTCGATTACTACAAGAACTACTACATAGAAGCCACAGCCAACGCAGTAGCCATGGTGGAGCAGGAGCTAGCTGACGCAGAAGACAAGGAAATCTATCTGGAGAAGTTCAAGAGTTTTTGCAGTGAAGACACCTTTTTCCACACCATGGTGGATCTGGTCGCACCTAAGGAACCGCTAGCAGTGATTGGACATGGCGACTGCTGGACTAATAACTTCTTGTTTAAGTATGTGGATGGGGACATTGCTGATGTAAGTTGAAGACCTAGTATTTATTCTTCGTCAATTGACTATTATTATTGAATGTATTTCAATTTCAATATCTTATAGCAGGTACCCACATTTCGTCAGTTATGTTAAGTCAAACCATGGTCAAATTTAGTAAGAAGTGAACCTATCTCCTGAAAAAATCCCAATGGGAAACCTCAATAAGACTTTGTTCAGTGTGGCTTTTCTTGTTACCATTATTGGAAAGACCAAAAACCCCTTTCTGTTGCAGATGTACATCGTAGATTTCCAGGTGGTTCGCTACGCGTCTCCAGCCCTCGACCTGGCGTACGTGATGTACTTGTGCCTGGACCGGCAACAGAGGGCGGAGCACCTGTCCTCGCTGTTGGAGTACTACACGGACGAACTGCATCGGAGGCTGGTGCAGATGGGCGATGAGGACTCTGTGTTTAATACCAGCTTGAATAGGGATTCGCTGTTTGAATTGTAAGTAAACTCTGATTTAAACTGCTCTCTAAAACTGTCCTTAAAAAAGTACCCGTTCCCGTTCGACTCTTATGTACTCATTGGAGGAACTTTTAAGCCGCAAAAAAATTTCTAGTTTTGAGGGTTGAAAAACACAGTTAATTTTCTATTGAGTTGAGATAGAATATTCATCAATCCAAGAAGTTGATTCGTACCATGAGCGTGTGTGTTTGTATTTAGACAACTTAATCACTATTACTTTTATTACAAACAGATTACAAGAGGAGTTCAAACGCGCGGGCAAGTTTGGACTCGGCATAGCGGTAGACATGTACCCCATCATGACGTGCGAAAGCGATGAGGCACCCGATTTGTATCAACATGAGGTTGGTACCTAACTGATTTTTAACAGGTAACTTATCCTATCTTTCTATTATCTAATATTAATCCAAATCTATGTCCTATTATCTAATGTCACATTTTCATCACAAACTTGAATACTGAAATACTGATACCCAGCCATTGATTTAACCTTTCTAATAATGGTGCCTAAGTAAGAGAAAATCAAACGTTTGCTGTTTACCTGTTACTCCTTAAGCTTAACCAGCCTTCGTACTACCAACTGCTGGAATTACTTATTGGTATCACTTCGCCATTCTTCCCAATTCTGCCAGATCCCTATCCGCCTTATTCAATCTATCATTAAGGTCTTATGATCCATATCTCTATATTCTTTTGCTTCGTAATCCAAGCACTAAATATGACCATTTTTACAGAATCTGGATAGCGAGTCATCGTCAACGTCTCGGGTCCAACCAGTGCAGACTAGCAGTGCGGCTTGCAGCAAGAAGATGACGGAGTTGGTAAAAGAGCTGGTAGATAATGGGATCCTATGATGTAGAAGATTATTAGAGATAAAAAGAGGAAGGAAAAAAATGTTTTGGAGGTAGAAGGCGAAGATGAAGATGGCAAAAAAAGGACATGGAAGGAAAAATACGAAGAATGTGAGAAGGGGTGAACAAAGAGATGGACTTTAATCGGGGTTTTATAAGACTGCAAGGATTATGTATCTTACACAAATGATTACCTATTGTTGGAGGAGTTCCTTTCATTGTATTAGTAAATTATTTTTTTGCATGTGTTTTGGATTAATTATATTGTGATTTTAAGATAAAAAAAATGTTAAAAGGTACCTACGTAAAAAAACAGTTTGTATGTCGTAGGTATGTCAATTTATTGTATATCGTTTAGTTAATAAACACGTACAATAAAATATTGGGTTAAAGCCTTAAAATTATTTATATTATACTTTGTGACAATGTGTCCCTTTGATCAAGATCTATTGGATATTATGATAAAAATCAGATCATTTTTTTGTCTGTATGTCTTTGAATTAAAAAATGTCTATAATACTTATCTGATCTAGTTTCATAAAATATTTAATATTAGTAAATAATTCAATAAAAAAATTAATGACTTCGATAACTGGGATACTGCCGGTACAATTTGTGGTAATTTTCAATTTCCCGTAAACTAAAATATAATTAAATCATTTTTTCCGAAAACTGTAGAATGTTTTTCTTTTGATAAAAGCGCGCTGCCGAACTAAACTATCACTTTTTCACTTACTACGACTGAGTAAGTTGGCTAAGGATAGCAAAAACTTTATAAAAAATAAAAAAAATGCTTTATCGTAGAAAATAACATTTTACAGTTTACGTAAACTCAACATCTGTTTAAATTGCGAATTTCCAAAAATTGTGATCGCGGTACCCTTTAATTTATTTAATTAAAAATGGTAATTTAAATAAAATACCCGTACTATCTCGTGGCACATTAATTGAATTTATATTTTTATTAAATAAAATATATAATTATAATAATAAAAATTACGTACGGGTTCATTACGTATATGACAACTTTCTTTGTAAACAGATCTAATAATAAAACTTAAGTATATTAAAATAATCAGTCATTGAAAACTTCAGATTTTTTTTCAGTTGAGATTCTAGCGCCTAATGTCATCTGAAGTTTCCAATAATTACCTGTTTATTTAAAGATTAATATTTTTGTATTTAATTTAAATTATTACTAACAAGTCTGGTTGGAAAACAAGGCACTGGATTCTCACTTACCTATAAATAAATTACCGCGGTGAAAAGTAAATATAAAGGTTAAAAATATAACATACATAATAATTACAACGATTTTTTTTCGCTTTTTCACTGGTATACGTTTTTCGCGCGGTAACGTTTTGGTCCTGACTTTTGTCTTTCAACACTGATTAGAATTAGCACCAGAACATATAGACGAACTGTCAAAGACGCTTCGTTCTGACAGTTCTTCTATAATTTAAAATATAGCACTTTACTTGACGCTTGCTCTCAATACTTGTTGCGCGGTGAGGCCGACCTTGTTTTTCGAGGCTGCAGTAGGCCTCATGAAGCCTGACGTCGTTGTCCGACTGTTGACACTCTTCAACGGTGGCCTGGAGGTCCCCACTGAGCTGCCACTGGAAGATGACCTTGATGCTGGCATCCTGGAGACAGGCTTTGGCACTGGCTTTGGCGCTGGCTTAACAGGCGCCGGTGGGACTCTCTTCACCGTCGATACAGATGTAGAACTGTTCAAAGAACTCCTGGAACTCCTCAGCGATGCTCTAGAAGCAGACCTCTCCACTCTTAAAGAACTAGCCCGTTTTGGGATCACGCGTTTGGGGTCTATGGGTGTCCGAGGCGGTGTCCTCGTCTCTTTGGTAGGAATCTTCTTTGGTTGTCCCACTTTGGGGACCGGGGACTTGGAGATTTTCGGCACAGGTGACTCGCATTCAACATTGCAGCCTGAGGAAGCACCCTGGGATGCACTTTCTGAATTAAGACTTTGGGTTTCTTCAAACCCTTCGTCGTTTAATTCGTGCTCACTTTTGACTTTCGACATCCTAGGTGAAGTTGTTCTATCTGGAACCTTTTCTTGAGCTTTCTCTGTCCGAGTGTTGAGAGATTTTCTATACCCATCCCTCGACCAGACTCCGGTAGGGGTGTCAGCAGGAGACTTCAGTTCCCGTATCGCTTTCTGCACATCCTCCTGGTTTATAGAAGTCTGTCGCCTCATCCGAAGGTATGGCTTTGTATCTTTGGTCGGTTTGTCTGTGCTTTGGTTCTTTAGTCTATCCTGCCACCTCTTCAGCCTGGTTTCCTTCTCATCCTTATTGACTTCGATCGGTTTCGCCACTTCTTGCGGCGTCTCCACTTTGTATGAAGCTTGGACATCTAGTTTAGAAGGTCTGATGACTTGAGTTTCAGCTACCAATTCAGGCGCTGGCTCAGGTTTCTTCTCTTCTTCAGGGGAACTATTGGAATCTGTGTTCCTCTTATACCTTCTTGTCCTTCTGGCAGCAGAAAATCTGTCAAACTGGCCATCTCCTAAGATTTCTTGGCAGAGATCCTTCATTTCGGCAGTACCTTTATCATTGAGGTTGGTACGGGTTGGTAGGGAAGGTTGGAACTTCCTGCAGGGTTCTCTCTCTGGTGGTGGGTTGAAGGATGAGGTGAACTTCCTCTGAGCTGGTGGGGTTTCAATGTTATCGGAGTCAATTTCTACTTTGTCGGACTTTGCTATTCTCTCTGGCCTGACAACTTTTACATCACGGTCACTAGTGACCTTTATATCTGGCAGTTTCCTCTGTTCTTCGGTGATAGATATGAGCGGTTGTGGGGATTCTATCTGCTGCCGTGATCGTTGTCTCCTGAATCTTCTCATTTCCTCGTTCTCTTCTGTTTTTCTCCAAGGGACTCTCGTATCCTTCTTTTGTGGTTGTACATCTGGAAAGAATAAAACATTGATTAAGTACACATTGGTCTTGGATATGATATTGTCCAGATTTTGCTCTTCGTATGAAATATTTCAAAAGAAGATATTGATAGTTACCTTCGACAGTCTCGAGCGCCTTGACGACATCGCTGTCAGGCAGGACGGCAGGCCTCCAGTCCGCGCGGCCCTCGGGCAGGGGCTCGAGGGTAGCGCTACGCTCGCTCTCTGTAATACCAACCAACTCATTATTAATTGCCACACTTTCATACAACACTAGGTTCTAGAGACTAGGAATGCAACTGAGGTAAGATAAGGGACACTAAAAAAGTGTCCCACTCTTTTCAAAGAAATTGGAGAGCTTACACTAAGTACTGGTTTTCAAAGCGTTTTGTTGATTTTTGACTCGATTAATAAAATATGAGCTTTACGGTTCCTAATGCCAAAACAATACCTACATTCCTGACTTTCGTTTTAAAAAATATAGATATTAGGCCCTTTGTAATTCCGAAACTGTTTACACGCTTTGCTGTACAGTATTATAATATCTGTGGCTGTACGTACCGGAGTCGTTTTCCAAGGAGCGCTTGTCTGAGTGGAGGCGGAGCGCGGGCCGGCGCGGCCGCGCGTCCTCCTGGCTGCTCGCGCGCAGCCACGACTCGATCTTCTGTCGCCACTCCCTGCACAGAAAAACATCATTATAACATACATCGAGCGGCAATAGGCTGCCATCAATAAGGTATAATCGTCATCAGACTCCAGGCAAAAGATATCTCGAAGTCTGATCTAAGTTGAGAAGGCCTCAAGGTTTGTACGATAGGTAAAGCTGGTGTAGTTACTTGGGCTTGGCGGGCGCGGTGTCGGGCTCGGCGGGCGCGGGTGTGGCGGGCGCGCGGGGGGAGGGCGCGCGCTCGCGGGAGGGCTCGGGGATGTCGAGCCGCGCGCGGGGGGCGCCGCGCCGGGACCACGACCGGTCTGTGGGGAGAACGTTATATTATTACTTGTGTCCTACTAACTATTACTACCAACTGATGACAGGTAATCGTGAAGTTTTAAGCGTCGTGACATGTGTATTTACATGGAGGTGTTCAGGTTCACATTTAGGACGACACGATAACCCATGTATTCTTTGACTTTTTCCAACTAAAACTAATCATAAATTAACCGTCACGACATCGTGGGAACAGGTCCTTTCTGGTGAAAGATGCTAAAATGATCCGTAAAGCTACTTTTCAACAGGCGGGTTCGTGTCAGAAGAATCATTCTCCAGCGTTGTTTTCTCAATTTATCTTTCTCCAAAAATTTTCACACAGCTAATTCTCATGCCAGAAGTAGTTTGAAAAGCTAAGCAAAGCCCAATTACAGTTAAAAAATAACACTATCTTACCTAGACTGCCCCAAGCACTTCTCTCCCTCAGGTCGTTGGCGGCTGGTGATGAGTGTCGGAGGAACTCCAGCAGACCTTCCTCGTCATCACCAGGACTTGCCCTACTTCTGCGACGGAGGCTGCCTGTTGGAGTTACATCTGGAAATAAAACATAATTCAAATGTGTAATTTAAAAAAATACAATTCGATCGTGTACAAGATGGAGTGATTGTCTAGGGGTATCGAGTCCGCGTAACACTGGTCAGTGTGTTAATTCGCGGGAATTTTGATGCTAATTCTTCATTTGTGACATAGTTGGCGCTGTAAGTACTTTATTGTACTAATGTTGCTGTAGTACTATTTGTAGTACAACGCCATCATATTCAAATTCATAAAAAGTATTGCGAGTAGTATCACAAACGAAAGTTTATTTACTCTGTGCCAGCCAGTATTCTATTTGCTGATAATTATGATACCCCGCACGGTTTCGACGGCACTTCACGTAAAGGTGGTCTGTATCTAGCAGTGCTTGTTGCTACTAACCAGGTGACGGTGAGGGATCATGCGGCTTCCTAAGCGATCTCCTGCCCAGCCCGTTCCTGATGTCCAGCAGTAATGACTCCATGAGAGACTCGCACTCTGATACAGGGGTACTGGATACGCTGCTGGTACCTGCATGGACAAAGAAGAGTGTAAATTGAGTTTTTGCAAGACCATGTGAAACCTAGACTACAACATTCAAACTTCAGTGTGTTTGTTGATGACAAAGATGTACTTAGTTGACAGAATACAGAATTATATCTAAATGCACAAGCCCAGCCGGTCGATTCTGTAAAATTCAAACAACAACTCGCATCTCACATCGCTATTCACTCTCACTTCGCAAAAGGTTCTTTTTATTTGATGCTTTGAACCGTGTTCAAGTGCGAAGCCAGCGTCGAAGTGATGGGCGTCGACTTCATGTCATACTTTATCTGTCAAAATCTCCCTGTCAATTTAGTTCAACTAGCTAATACGCTCGCGCTAGTGTAAATTTGAATTATCCAACGAGTTTTTAGAATGCCTTTCAAGAAAATCACAGTGGAATCAAATTCGAAGTTTAGAATGAGATCTTATAGAATCACACCCCTGGTATTCACGGGACGGTCTCCGATATTTAGCTTAGAAGATTTGATGGTCCTCCCTCTATCACATTTCACAGAATTCCTAAGCAAGTCAAATATCGCAGGCTGCTTATGCCACAGGTCTTCTGTGTTATTTGATGGGCTTGGTCTATGTCCGAGTGATTATAATAATGTTCAACTTACCGGTCTTAACCCTGGCTGCAGCCATGTCTCTTGCCCGTCTTCTGGCAGCAGCCTGTTCTTCATTAGCTCTCCGCCGTTCATTGTCACTGACAGCCGACCTGAATTTACTGCAGAACCATACGAACATCTGAAATGTAAAAGGTAAGCTATCTTTTTAACTAAATCATTCAAGTTTAAAATTCGTGATCACAAAAGGATAAAAAAAGAAAAGCTGCCAAAAGTCACCATCAAATAACTCCTTCATCAAGACTTCAACAATAGTATAACAGATTCTAGAAGAAGACTCACCTTAAAGCACTCCTCTAGCTTGAAAGACACAGGGTCTTCGCAGAAGAACTCTGCAAGCTGTTTCCGTATGCTCTCCACCTCTTCCATGTCTTTGTTGAGAGCTGAGACTTCTTGTTCTGCTACCTGCAAAAACAAAATGATTGGAATTAGAAAACATCAACGTTGTTTCCAGTTAAACATCGTTTAGACTAAACCAGACCCAATGTTTTCATATTAGCAATTCTCTAGCAGAAGACCTGTCTTAAGATCCTCTTCTTATAACGTTATGGATTAAAAGGTGTGACTGGCACTTGACCAAATAGGTCTAAAGTAACAAACAACGTACCTGCAAGAAATCTCCCATCTGCTCCTTAATGTCCTGCTGCGTATTGGGCATCTGTATCTCCTTCTTCAGGCCCTGTATCCTGTTGGCCAGCGTCTTGATCTCGTTGTGGACCTGGTCCACGCTGGCCTTAGCAGCTTCCTCTAGCACGCGTGTATCGTCAGCGAAGCTGATCAGTTCTTTGTTCTTGCGTTCAGCTTGCTGTGGGGAAATGATAAGATTGTAAATTGGTTATTATAAATATGCGATTTACAGTTATATCGATTGTCAGCCTAGTTATTGCCTTTCTGAGTCAGGGGTGCGCGCGAATGACTTGTATCTCTCGCCCCCCCCACACCCCACACATGGTCGTAGTAGGAACAGTGGGTTTTAATTCGGTTAGAGTCCGGTATAATTATATTCTCCGTTTGCCCCAGGCGGAAGGTATCCATGAGGATTTACTACTCAAAAAAAGGCACTAGGCACAAGGGCTACTGACGGTTCTTCACTTCCTGTAATTCTGATCTTCATTTGTTATATGTGTAGTAGTTTTCTTTACCATAGCGACATAGTGCATGAGCGTCATCCCAGGCTTGTTGGCCCTGATGTCGGGCAGTTTCTGCAAAGAAGACAGCTTCACTCCTGCCGCCCCTCCGGCGTAACCTCCAGCGTTCAAGAAGTTACCGGCGATCAAAGCTATATATAGCACCTCCTGAAAATACAAGAGAGTTTGGGGTTACTATTTGAATCAGTTTCTCATTCATGAATAAACCTTACAAGTCTTACTGAATGTTAGATCATCATTATCACTTGACTAGAGTTTTCGCAATGACATGTATTAGGCTCGGCTTCTAGTCTATTCGGACGCAAGTGAATACCACTATTTTACATGGAGCGAGTGTCAATCTGACCTCCAACTGGGTAACAAGGTACCCGTGCTAGGACTGTAAGACTTTCGGGCTTCTGACCACCAGTAACGAGTGTCAAAGAGACATGGTAAGATTATTAAACTAAAAATTAGAATATGGTCACTAGTCTACATTACTAAAGGATATGAGAAGAATTACCTGTAAAGCCCTTGAAGACATCAGGTCGTCTCCAGCTACAAGAATAGCGTTGATCGCACTCTCCAAGTATCCGGATGTTGATGCCCATTCTTCCTTCAGCAGCATGCATTCAATACGCAGTTTGTAACTGAAAGCATACCACGGATTAAGTATTGGACGAGTTTACCAAGGATAAATATAATCTGCAACTTCGACAAGTCACATAGACATACAGGAGAAGTATGATAATCACAAAATACACACGGTCTACTCAGTAGACCAAATTTAAAAGACCACTCACTTAGGAAGCTGTATCAGCTGCAGCAGGAACTTCTCAGCTGTCCCCAGCTTCGTGACGTCACCGGTAAAGGCCTTCAGCATCTCAGACTCGTCTACTTCAGGTAGAATCTTGAGTAGACCGCGCAACTTCTCTGTGCCGATGTCGTCGTGAGCACCTTCGCGGATCAGCTGGATTATGTCCTCATTGGAACTGGAAATGGGATTTAAAATTATGAAAATGTGTGTAGACCGGTCCGCCATGACGTCATGACGACGTTTATCAACGTGCATATTTGAAAAATATAGGTAGTAAATATTGATAAATGTCTCTCAGTTGACAGCAGTACCTTCCTATTTTCGCAGATCATTAGTCAGGTAGCCCAAATTGTATATGTTCTATTACGGGTTTTTTTACGAGAAGGTAACGAATGTGTTTAATATAAATATAATTAATGTCTTACCTTCTGAACTGCTTCAAAAAGATGTTAACGTTCAGACTCCTCTTGCCATCCAAGAGGGTGATTTCAGAAGACTCTTTCCTCGGCTTCCTCTCTCCTGAACTGTCGCAGATGGGGCTCCGACCTAACCTAGGTGAAGAACCTGCTGATCCTGTTGGTTGAATCTGGGAATAAAAATAAAACGATTTTTTTAAGTATACTAAAACAAGGGAGGAAAAGTTGGCTATAGTAAAAAGCCTGCATTATCAGACTCCTAAAAATATTTTACAAATAAGAAGAGTTTAGGTATGAGAGATTAGGGAATTTTAATAATTAATTATGATGGTCAATACGGTGGTACATTTAGTGCCCTATGATAGAGTACTAGGGACCAGGTACTCAATAAATTTTCTGAAATGATAACTGTTGTTTGGGAATTCTCCCTAATGGTTTCTAATTTGACAACAATATCACTAGACAAGTCAATCATCATTCTAGAGCAATCATCAACATTTCACTTCCTTTTTTGACCTTAATTTTCTTCTATTTTTTTTCATGGTAGTATATTCATATTATGTACTAACCTGTTGACAGAAGAGTCCTTCGATCTCCGTCCAATCGAGATCAACCTTCGGGGAGTGTTTGTGACTTGATGCTACTAGTGACCAGATGTTGTTTTGACCGATGACCTGAAGATAAAGTAGAGGACAATGTTATTTGATTGAGCTATCAAAACATGGTTCAGTTCAGATCGAGCCATCACAGCCATCAATTATGTTTTAGTAAAAGTAGTAAGAATCACTTTAATTGCAGAACAACGCAATGGTGGACGTTCTTCGGCTGAATAATAATCACGACGCAACTAATACGTCTAGAAAATTCTACAGCCTTGAAAAACCATTTACGATTAGTAGTATTCAACACTACTGATTAATTATGACAAATCGGTGCAATTAAAAGCTAAAAACTGATTGGAGTTTTCTGATTTCCTATACGATTACTCTTAGAAGAAATACCGAAAAACTCAGAAGTACTTACTTTGTTGTTGGGAATTTTATTCCAATTAATAGTTTTCATCTTAGTCTTCGGTATGGGCGTCTCCTGCTGCGGCAGCTTGATGTCCAGCGCGGGCGCAGGGGGGGAGGGGGGGCAGGCGGAGGGAGGGGGCGGGACGGGCGGGGGAGGGGGGCCGCACGGGGGCGGTGGGGGTAGCATTGGAGCGGGGGGTGGGGGTATAGCTGGAACATAACATAACACTTGGGTTAAATATGGCATTTATTAACCATAAACCGTGGTAGAGTTCTTATTACAAGCTTTGAATGTCATGAATTGGTAAAATACTCTATCGTAGGACATGAATGTTCCTTCATCATTAACGGTTAATGGTTATGAACTGCTCCTGGATTTATTTCCATGCTTTAACAAGAGTTATTGACATCCTCTTGGAGCCGGAAGGTATGCACACAGCTTTTATGGATGTATTTATGACCTGATTACAGATTTTCAAGAAAATGTCAATTAGCAGTTGAAGATTTTTGTGAAGCTCACCTGCAGGCATCATGACAGGCGGCGGGGGTGGTGGGGGTGGCGACAGCGCTCGCTGAAGACTCTGCTTCCTGCCATTTCCAGATATGTCACGGTGCTGACAGGTACAGCCCACTTTAGCCTGGAAGAGAAGATAGAAACATTGTTTTTTTTTTTAACCAATGATGAGACAACAAGACCTGAATTTGTTCGAGAACTTGATAATTATGTAGCTGTTTAACTAAAGGCAAAGATAAGAATACTTATAACAAATGGTGTAAAGGATTCGAAAATTGAACAAAGACATTGACGACTAAAAGCCTTATGACATTAATTCCCCACTTTGCCACGCAGGTAGCGAAATGGCTGCCTTAAGATCTCGCATAGAAACAAAAGCCTAACTGGTTGCTGTACGCTACCAAGATTGAGATGAAATAGTTCCTACTATCATATTATCAACTATCGAGTATGATAGTTGTGTTCAAATGTGAAACAATGATGAACAAATATTATACCTGTACACTAGGAGCTCTCAGTAGCTTGGCAGCATCTTCCCTGGTCTCCAACAGCGTAGCTCGGTGCACCAGGGTCTCTGCCGTGTCCCAAACAATATCACTGACCGGCTCCTTAGGGTCTATCCTCAGTAGGTGCTGCAGGATGCTCAGGAATGGAATCTCTTGAGGAGTTTCTGCCACCTGAAATTAGGAGAAGAATTGATGAATGTTTGTATCAATGAATTCAGAGGGCTTATTTGATACTGCATGGTTGCTGAGTATTTTTGCGAGTTCGTAAAGTGGAATCTCTCTGCAAGTTCCTCAGTATAAAGAACAAGATACCTACTTGTGTAAGTACAACAGCTTATAAAAACGATTATCACAGGACACCGCTTGTATCTCAAGTCACAATGACTTGCTCGAACACACGTACATCGCGACTGCGCGGACGAGTGGCTCACCTCATCTCCACACGGCGCGGCGGACCGCTACAAGATCTCTTCAAAGTTACACTAACTATGTAAAATCCTCACCTGCTTAAGTATCGCATAGAACACATCGAGATGCGAGTTGAGGTTGATGCCCCCTGGACCCTGAGCCTCATCACTCTCACGCTGCTCTTCAAACACGTCCAGTTGGACGCCCAGGTCTGGGTGGCTGGCTGCTTCATGTCTGGAAGGAGGATGGAAAGCTTTAGATGTGGTTGGGTAAATAGGTATACTAACTGTGGTCATACCTACATACAAGACCTGAGATTGAATTTTGGCAGTTTTGGGAATATTTATGAATTTCTCAGAGAAACAGACGGTCTTATGGTTACATCTGTTACCGAGCTAATAGTATACCTCAATATTTACCAAAGCAGTCCTCAAAACTATAAAAAGAAGTTTTTGTAATGTTGAATTATGGTTAGTGGACAACATTGTAAATACTTGTCTTGTGCTGCTCAAAGCTTCCATTTGTTAATCTTGTTCACATACTTTCTATCAACATAAAAGTTTGTAGCACTGTTTTGGAATTATGACGTGATTCAATAATCAATAGCCCACACATTAAGTCAGCTTCAGTAGTATTTCACACGGAAGGAATACAAAAATATGGATTTGAGGGAAAGTAATAGAAACTATGCCTTCGGGCAAAAAAGTTTGAGAGCATACAAGCACCACTTCGGTGTGAGTTATGGTCAAACTGCAAATATTAAGGTGGTATACGTAACTCGCTTGGGCCCATATTAGGAACAAAGCAGTACTGGAAATACGGCTGAATTATTTGTAAGCAGATTTAGCATTAAAATATTGGAAAGAGTTCTTAAGAATTAATGAAAATTTCCCTCCTTGGGTAAAGCATATACTTCGATAAAGACATTGGTAAGTAATTTTATTTGATTATTTTACGTTTCCCGTAATTGTTTTTGCCCATGGAGCGTTTAAACGCACACTGGTTATGAAATAAATTTCGCCCTATTTTCTTCAATACCTTATTTAGCCATAGGAAGAGGTATTATTACCATCTATTTCCAGCAAATATGACACACAGTAATTGCATAAAATAAATGTACCTAAACCACTGAATCAGCTAAATATAATCACGAACCGGTTACAAGGGGTTTAGTCACATTATCCGTTGAGGCTAATATTTTAAAGACTGGCATTATTCACGGCGGATACGAAGCCATATTTGGAGCGGTACGACCAAAAGATGGCGCCCACGCAAATGTCAGTTCCATTCGTTTTTCAAATGAGAACTCTGGTTTGTCGAGTGATACTTATTTGAAGGGTTGCAGTAGTATCGGATCATTTCTTTGGGCTACTGTATTGTGTTTTGGTGATGCAAAATGACATTGATTGATCGATTTTATGAAACTACAAAGGTGCCTAAATAAAGTACGTGTACTTACATGCTTAGAAATAAAAGACTTGTCATATTTTAAAAGAAGACAAATCGTTTTGATAACTTTAATGTAAGTACAGCCTATCAATTGTTGTTGGAATTTACTAATTTTTGTACCTACTGCTAATACTATTATAATAATTATGAATTGTTTTGCTGTTACCTAGTTTTTTTTTCATAATATGGTGCAATGATACTGTAATCAGATGAATTACATGATATGCATAATTATTATCAACAAGGCCTATCTAAGTATCCAGATTCTACGTCTTTCAGACTATCTAGATTGCCGTATCAAATACCAAAAATCTGATTCTTAATAGGTAATTGTTGCTGATCTTCTCTTCATCATTAGGTTGGTAAGTACCTAATAATCATCATTACTTATTGATACAGTGTCATTCTGTATTCACGAATGAGTACACTGCGATTAAGGCGATTACATGAGCTAAGCGCGAGTTTTATAATTACTAAAAGTATATGATTCACTGCTATAAACAAGACCAGAAAAATATATGATATTCTTCAGGATATATGCTAGCATGATACTGTTTTGAAAACATAATACAATTAATTTGGCTCGATAAAAAGAAATCACGAACTTATCTCTAAAAACATCTTACTGGCTAGGCTGACGTCGGCTGGCTGACTTCGTAGTGCATGCTGATTAGAACTTTATTCTAACAGCATTTCAAACGAAGTTTGAACCACCACAAATACAGTTGCTAATTTAGCTCGTCTAAGCGCCTTAAGTAGAGTTTTTACATAACTAATAATGTTAGTGATCAATTTAATGGTGGATAAGGACAGTACTTAGGTGTTTTTGCATTAATTAAAGTTAGTATCTATGAGTGTAATAAAATGTAATGTCAGTATCATAACTTAATTGGAAGATTAGGTACTTATTTCGCTAAAAAAATGAATGTTGTGTAAGAGTGTATTGCCCTGATGCTAAGTTGTTCAACTTTAGGCAATTCACAACGAAATTGGCTATAATTTTATAAACTGACAGACTGTTAACAACATGCATCAAGAGACTTTAAATTAAGAGACCAGACACGGTGTAGGTACAATCACTCACTCACAGTACTAGGAAGATTTTAAACCCAAATCGATCCCGATTTTTCGGACAATCTAAAGTAGGCATATGAAGTAGGCGTAGGGTTAATTACTTAAGCCAAATCTAGCAGCTAATTTCGTATCGTCCTCTCTATCAAATCATTTCCCTACTTTGTTACAGTCGGCTTCCAGTCTGACCGGATGTATCTAAATGATAGTATTTTACATGAAACAACTTAGTGGTTAGTACGATGGCGAGCCTTAAGTGAGATTACAGTCCCAATATTGAAATTACTGCTCCAGTCGTTACGGGTAGTCAGTGGCCCAAAAAGTCTGACAACCAGTCAGACCAAGTGGTATCGTATCTCCCAGTATTAACTGGGTTGTGGAGGTCAGATAGGGACCCTCCATGTAAAATACTGGTCTTCAGTTGCATCCGGTTAGATTGGAAGCCGACCCCAACATAGTTGGGAAAAGGCTAGGCAGATGATGATGATTGAAATGACTGCTCCAAAAGGTTTGTTTTTCCACCAGGAGTCTGGATTTGTGCCCGGTTGATGGCAAAAGGGTCGCCCCCTATTACATGGGACTTGAAAATAACTGGCAAAATGTGGGTGTACTATGAAATACACCTCTGCTTGTACCTTACCAAAAAATGTTAATCAAATCACCCAAAAAACTCCTAATAGCTACCGTTTACCTCTACGTCTACCAAATTAAACGAATTACTTAATCCAAAACTTCACAATACACACATAAATTACCATATTACTAAATGACGATCGACAAAAAACTTAAATGTATCAAATGTTTTTTTGTATCACTCAAATTACCGTGCCTGGTCAACCGGCGCGGACAAAAAACCCCATGTCGATGTAATTGGCTGATACATATAAAATTGTTGACTGATGGCTGATTTACTGAGAAAGACATTATCACTTCATAATGTTCCCACTACTGGGACACGAGCCACCGCTTTGTAAGAGGTTCCATCACACGAAGGTCCAGTGCGGATTCGATGGATCGGATGTCACACGTGTGTACGAATTTTTTGGACTAAGACATGACTGTTATTTAAACCCACAATTTTGAGATTATCGGTTAAAAAAATAACACAAAGTAAAGTGCTTGCTTGGAGTCGAACTCACGCACATAAGTATACAGGGTGTAAACCACTTCATGACAAAGCCGTTAACCAAGCATTCTGTACATCAAACTAAGTAACTTTACGCAAAAATTATTGCTGGGAATCAACTTTTTTTTTTGAGGTTATAAATCATGTTTTGTGGTAGAACTCAATGTAACGCACTTAAAACATTGTGCTGATGCATTGAGTAGTACGGAGGTCGAGAATGTTAAAAGTCAAAATCTTACAAAAATAAACTTGTATTCAAAAAAATTGACAAAAAGTTGTAAATTTGACCCCTCATATCTTCGTAAAGGTTCCCAGGTATGGTGTAGAACAAAAATGTCCGCAAGAATGGGGAGAACAAGTGCCTTTCCGGCTTCGTGAAGAGGTGTTTTACACCCTTTATAAGTAAGAGTAGTTTCCACTGGGCCACAGGGCCACAATAATTACTCACCAAAGAAGCAGTCACCTAGTTATTTTTAAAACAACATAATCTTAAGTGACCATGTTTCTCTATACGGTAGAATTATAATTTCTAGTTTGATATCGGTATAATGTGGTAGATTTATGCGTTTTGCACACTGCCCGTGAGACAAATATGTAAATATGATTATGTATTGTAGATCCTTATTTGTTCCTCATGATGTTTATGAGTGTCCTTTATGGGAAGGTTAAGTATTACCTAACGGTGATTTTCTTAAAAGGGCCTATCTTGTGAACGTGATCTGTCCACCTGCCATAAGGTAGACGGTATTTTTCTTATTTAACAACGAATTAGTTTTGTCATTGAGAAAAATGGTTTCAAGATTGCGTTCCAAAGTAAAGTTATGTTTTGAAAATACTTCTTACCTTAAGTTGTTTAGTGTTTTCAGTAGTCCCAGTCCTGAAAACAGAAATAAAGTGTGATCAATCAATTTTATAAAACATCATTGTTTTGGAAGTTCTAAGTTCAACTTTGCTAATGCTGTAAAGCTTTCTTTATACGTCAGGATAATGAACGCACTACGTTTCGATACTGCCAATATACTGGGTTATTAGTTTGAATTGATAGCAGTCAGTGGCATAAAGACTAGAAAGAGAAACCTAAAGCTACCATAATTGGTATGAGGTTCTCCTCATACCATTTGATCGGTTGTGAGAAGAAAAACAACTAACATGAATGCTTACCAATAAACTCGTTCCTGACTCGGATCCTGTCGGGCAGCCTCGGCGCGGAGATGATGAGGCAGTTGATGAACGCCACCAGCGCCGTCTTGTAGTCTGTAGTGGTCGCATTCTTCAGCTCTTCCACCACCACGCCCAAGCGGTAACGCTCACCTTTCAGAGACTGGAAGAAGAGATTACGGTGAAGACATCACATATTTAAAATAAAGGTCGGGTTTTTGCTAATTTTGTACCCACAGGAATTATGAATTGAGTAATAATAATGGCAAACCAGAATTTATTGTAATGATAGAAGACGAGTCAAAGGCAGAAAAACTGCTGATACCTATTTTCTGCTTTGCTAGATTTTGTTAGACTAGAAGCCGAGCCCAACAAAATTTGATAAAGAATATGCCAATGATGATCGTTATGTGGACCAAGCTGAAACGCTTCATTGTAGACAAGTTAGATACTAACTCAACAATAAATTCATTGCACGTTTAACAATTCATCAGGGTCTACGCTACGGAGTAGATATCCCGGACCTCGATTAATATCAATGCAAAGTAGATGCATGTGTCACACACAACCACGTGTCGAGATCAACATCGGAAATCTGCATAAACAGTTCAAGATACAGATCTTTAACTTAATATGGCCATTGGCTTCTCATCACCGGTGTTTACCTCCAGTGATTCACTGTTTACACGGAATTTATAAGCAGTTTTGATAGATAAACATGTTATTTTATATCTTTTGAGGAGGTGAGTTGACCGTCAGCATAATTGTGTCATTACAGCTTCACAGTAGATGACAACTCGTAACAACACTATTTCACCAGTGACACTTAGAATGATGAACTATTAAACCAAGGAGCTAACGTAGATAAGGGACATCGAGTTATAGGAAGAGATTATCCCACTAGTATAACCGTATGAGAAATAGGAGAAACCGCTCCACATAACCAAATCCTTTCTATAACGGGATGGGTCGCGGGTTAATTAGATCACAATGTTGTCAATGCCTCCAGATTGACAATCCTGAAATAGTAGATGGTATGACAAGGGAGCAAAATAATATTTTGCGAGGCGAGGGCGCTATTTTGAATCCAGAGCGAAGCGAAGCGATTCCGCGCCTCCCAGCACCGGTCAGTTTGCGTACATTCTTAATGAATGATTCATGTTCCAGTTAATAAATAAACAAAACGACTCTTTTCGAATAGAAGGGATGAAAAGGTTTTAAGTAGATGGTGGTTCTGGTTTTAAGACTCACCTTATATCTTTCTAGGGTGTCAGCAGCTCTTGCGTAGCCGTCAGCATTGTAGACGCACAACGCTGATAACAGCTCGAACACCTGGAGAAAATAACAACTGTTAAAATACTAACATTAAGAAACATACAATAGATAATAGACTATTTGAGAAAGGTTCTTGCTCGATATTGGAGAGACCGTTTAGGAAGTTCTTCAATTGGTAATTGTACCACCATAAATTCGAAATATCATGCTTCCAAAACTGAGAACAGTTTGCTCCTAATTTCCTAATCATTTTGCAATTTTTCCTTTCACTATGTGCAAGCCCCTCATAGCTTGTGCCCCATTCTTGAATATTGGAAAGAGATTTCGATGCTCGCGCCAGGAGAACCAGATAAGATTTCAGTCCCTTAATTAGGTCCTGTCCTGTGTTGAATTTTAGTTTACTTTCGACCACCGTATCTTCCACTACTGTCATGTTTCACTGATCCCAATTTGAGCCACCGAGCAGCATCTTTTCTTCCATACCATTACTCGTCATCTCAGTAGTTACCTGCTTCCCCGCCATATTATCTTAAATACAGTCCATCCTTTGGACTTCACCTTATATTATTATGATTAGTCATTTGTACCTTACTGCAGGGCAAAGACCTCCCTTCCTTTTTTCCCTGCTCTTATAGTTACAACCATCCACATTCATACTTAAAACCTTCCTCACGATATTGACCTCATTCCTCGACATTACTGTACCATAACAACCGATTATCGCTTCAATTCTCGGAAAAAATTCCAATTTCGGTCCGTATCGTCTACCAGGCTAGCAGAATCTAGAAGGTGTTACATCTTACCTGCTTCTTAACAGGTGCTGCTGGTGATGTGAGCGCGGCGGCGAGCTTGCCTGTGTACTCCGCATGTTCTACGATGTAGTCCAGGCCCACTCGGCTCTCCATCGCCTCACTAGGGAGAACAAGACTGGATTAGAAACAAATCATTTAAACACAATTTGGTAGTTACAGACAGTGAAATATTATCCTAGATAGATACTAAACTACATCCAATTAAGGCGAACTGGCGAGGTAAAGCGTGTGGAAGATGATGATGGTAAACTTGCAGGACCCAGTTCTTATTCTGCAGATCTACTGCGTTTAATGAAAAAAATAATAATACATAGGCTTTCCCTATAGACATCTCTGACCGAACGGTTAATTTTCATGGCTTCGCCAATAAATTTGTGGCATTTTTCGCCAGTCACCTATATCAATACCTTAGTTCATCAGGCATATCATGTTCAGTTAACTTCGCTATCAACTTTGCAACATGACTGCCCTTTTCACCACGACATGAGCCATTTTGAACAGCTCGTTTTGCAGGAGTAATACACATTACAAACACTTTTTCAACACCATTTACTAAGCAACTCTTACGTCAAAAGTAAAAACAAGCACGTGAAATTTAATTATCAAATTGGTAATTAGCAAGGGTATTGTCTCAATCATGACGTTTCCTCAAATGCACTTAGTTAATGATGTTGACAAGTTTATATGCTGCTGAGGAGTTAAGGAATAATCCGAATGATAGTGAATGGAAAATATAATCTTACAGGTAAATGTTTTGTATTCTGTATGCGATGGTCGGTGCTTTTATGGTAGAAACTTAGTAGTCTTGTCAGGAATACATTGACGTATCGTCAATGCTTGGATTATGTGTAGTTAGGTAATAAGAAGCTTTGTTATCGTTGTTTTCTAGCCTTTTCTGAGAGTCGGCTTCTACTTTGAACGGTGAGCCTATAGACACCTGTGGAATCGTTTAGTATTTCTACAGCACTATTGGAGCAGATTGAATGAGGAAAATGTTGAGAATGAATGCTGTAACAGTAGATGAAGACCAAAAACACCAATAAATTGGGATAAGGGCAAAAAAATACGATTTTGGATCATACTGACTTAAAATTTAGTTACTTTTTTATTCTGTTTAACTTGTATTCAAGTACAGAATTTCAGAATAATTTAAGAAATAAAATACATCAGGTTTTTATCAACATTTAAAATCCATAAAATAAAATTATTAGACTTAAAATCCATTTGGGTATGTACAATATCTACCAAATCCACGTGATTCTTTAACAAAAAAAAAACTCATATCGGTTCACAGTAATTAATGTAAATGAGTACATAAATAGAAATTAAAGGAACAAGTTAACGATCAAACCAGATGAACAGAATAAGTATGTAAATGGGACCAACAACAATAAATTACATCGTTATGATGTTTTATTTTTAATTAAACTATTCAAATTAGCACCTGGGGTTTCTGGGGTTTTCTTTTTTTATTTTATACTTTGATTTTTCCCCGGCGTATTAAAAAAGAAAAATATAAATTATTTATTTTCTCATGCAATCTTTAATCAGTCAGCAATGACGCTCAATTTTTCTATGCAAGAATATTTGTTATATTTCTTTAGTTACTTGTTCAGAGCTGTGCTCACAGGTATTTGTGGTATTTGTCTCGCTGTCTGCACTCAAAGGTGAGATATTATAGCGGCGGTATAGATTTTGAAGACTTAGGCAGGGTGATGATTGTATATTAGGGTTTAAAGACTGGCTTGTAAGTAACGTAGATTTTTCTTTAGGTTAAAGGATTCTCGTAGTTTGTCACAATATGGCCCATGGCATCATTGACATTTACGATGATTTACGTGTAGGGTAGTAAATAACAATTAAAGTATCTCAATCAATAATAATGAAATAATAATTAATTCAGACAGTAAAACCATAAATAGCAATTAAAGAAACACGTTTTAAAACGCAGATCTGGCCAATGTCAATAATCCAATAACTTAATAGTATCGATATTATTGCTTCTAATAATACAATTATTAAGAAAAAAAGTTAATCTGTTGAAGCCACGGGTGGTGAACACCAATCATCAGTTTTTGTGGTTGTAAATCAACAAGTTTTATTAAAACTATTTATTTGGATTTATTTAATCCATGTATCATAATTCGTTGTGTTCGTAATTTCGTGTCACTACTCGTTATTAAACAAAGATCGTTTCGTAATTATTTTGAAAATAGTTTCCTTTGGATTTACCAAATATTTTTTTATTTTTCTGGGACATAATATTCATGCGGATCGAAATTGTTCAAACAAGTCTACTGAATTTGCCATACCTTGTGTGGTCAACATAGTTTCTTAATCAACCAACCTAACCATGAATTAAACGTTAAACCATTACCAATAAGTTAATTCACGCAAGTAATTGATAGTTTCATCAGAAGGAGATAAGCATCGTAATCAATCGAAGCACTCACATATGCAAACTAATTTTAAAGCCTCGTTCACGACTTCAGCCGATGCCACTTGCGATGAGTCTTGTATAAAGCGACACGCGTGTCTTACGCTGAACTTGTTGCATGTTCCAAGCAATTTATTTCGTGATTAAATTTGTGCCCGGCTGATGGCAATAAGCTTGCCTCTTTTACATTAAACTTTATAAAACATATGAATACGGGTATTTATTGCGAATTTACCTTTAATTTAATCCCGACGTTCGAAATACCCGTATTCATATGTTTTATAATGTGTTCTGATCGTTAAACTTTAACATGGTGGAATGTGGGTGTGCTATGGTTTCCTTCTCCGACAGACCCTTCGAGAATCAGCGACAGCGAAAAAAACATAACATAATGCTGACTGCTGACTCTCGTCGCGACACTCTGAAGTAGGGCAAATGCTAGACCGTTTCGAGGAGCGCTCACTTCTCTTTTCCCCTATAATGTTTTCTCGGCAGTCGCGCGTCACTTTAGCATTTATGTCGTGGGCAAGCAGATACATTTGCATGCAAACTATATTCAAAGAGCACTCTATACTGTTGCAACGTCTTTGCCTATTTACTAAGAAATGTATGTAAATTACTTATTTACTAGCCGGGGGCCTGAACGTTGGCTAAGTTCTATTAATTTTGTGGGAGATAAATCATTTTGATAAGATTATTGGTGCCTAGGCTAAGCTGCAATACTTTGTAGGCTAGGAGTTAGATGATGACCTTTATTAAAATCAACGCGCTTTCTTAATAAACAATACTTATAAAATTGAAAATGCTTTTTTCTCTAAGCTGCTTTAGACAATCCAAACGCCAACAAACGTAACCTATGAACTATCATCTTCTTCCAGTTATTCAACATGTCACAGCAACCGAAGCAACCTACCAGGAACTATAACCAGAATATAGTACATCACTATTAAGGTTTTGACAGTGATGGTAAAGCAGAGTTAAATTTATCTCTGTAAGGGCTGTTATAAAAGTTAGAGATTACCTCTTGATAACAGATGGCCAATGTGGATGCTGCATTAATAAAAGCCATAGTCTGTGTGTCTGACCTATTCAAGTCTTCAATGAATCTGCCCGGGTGTCGCAAAATACTAATCATTATTCACATAATAAGAAATACCAACAGATGCTGATCATTCCACCTGTGTATTTAATGAATATTGATGACAGCATATCTTTGATTACCAATCTACTAGTTAATAGTATTTGCAGCGTAAGTCCATTGTTGTAACCTTGAGGATGGAGATTACATCAGGAATACAATGGCTTACTTAATCAGGCAGTTCGTATCGTACCCATAGAATGATCCAGGAGACCTGTCTATAAGGAGGAGCGATAAAGCTATGACTCAAATCAGAAACCTCCCACCTGGATATGATTAGCCATGCCATGCCTGACATGGGAGTCTTTAAACAGACTCCGGACCCTGTTGGCCGCAGCAAGGTACACCTGGTCAGGTGGAGATTCGTTCATGGCTCTGCCCTGGAGTGCAAATGTGGTGCAGTTCTACAAACGATGTGGCACTTAATATCGTGTCCTGCGTGTTGTTTGTTCACTACAGGAAATTATAGACGCTACCAAAAGCACCAAACTAGTGGCTCAGTAAGGTCTGCTTATTACAATTTAGATCGACACCAACACGCTAATGAGAAGAAGTGTTCTAAATCGTTTATTTGTCTAACAGAATGATGTTTTATTTTTAACAGTGATTTTTATTTTGTGTCTTTTAGGCACTCCTCAAGCATTCATCGAAACGGACAAGAAATCTTGAAGGATCATTAGGGACATCACATCGTTGTTTGATCTTTTTGTTTTGCAATGTCAGAACAATCTCTTTACTCTATTTATCAACATTTTATTATATTAGCATATAAATGTAAAACAATAATAGTAGAAAATAAGATCAGATCAGGTTTCCACCATTTTTTGTGGTTCAAAACCAGTTCCACATCAGTCATTAACCGATAGGTGTTACGTAAACATGTATGACATATACCACAGAGCAAACAAATTAGAAGTTCCACATAATTCTTGACTTCCATGTTTTTATTGGTATTATGTGTCACAAGCTTAGAAAACTCTTAAACGTAAAGTTTACTATTGTATTTCATGTCAAAGATTGAGCCACTCTTTTTAATTTTTTCATTCACTTAATCACTAATTTTTGTGAATGCTGGTAATTGGCCACTGTGTAAGTCCAAGTCCACTGTAAAATCTATGTTTACCTAAATGCTGCACACAGAAGCTGTTGGTAAACCTTTGTTATTGAATAAGTAAATAAATAATTATTATGAAAAAATTATGGAAACTTTTTTGAAAAATGTTCTTCATGAAAGTGCATCTGTCTGGCCTTTTTTCAACTGCATTGGGTTTGGTTTCCAGTCTTATGTGATGCAGCTAAACACCAGATTTTTTATAATACGGCTGCCCATCAATACCCAGATAGTTGTCAGATTTTCAGGCATTCAATTGTCGCAAATCAATGAGTATGTCAGACCGCTGTTCTTATTTATGTGGCTGAATTAAATTAGCCCAGTGGGTGGCACAGTGGCCGTTTTTTGCAAACAATAAGGAAGCCTATCCTGTGCTACGCCGCATTGGGTTTGCAAAACTTACGAGGCTTAGCAGAACGTGAGCTCTAAAACTGTCCAACATGCATTATGTGCCACATAATTATGTATTTAAGTTGTGGAAGACCATTGATATTCCTTTTACGAAGTGTTAAATACTAACGGTATAAAAATTATAGTGCAAGGCTAGACCTAGTCGTGCGTAGTGTAAATTGTGAATGCATTTTGCATTCGTAAGCCTGTGTTATCATAAACATTACTAGCGAAGATAACTGTTTTTAAACTTTATAGTACCATTTTAATTCACTTCATTATACTCACTTTAAAATATTTTGTAGCAAAATATTTTTACATGAAATAAGATTATCTAATGTTTTTTTATTTTACAAAATGTGACTTCTGTAATTTCCTATTCTGTGACAGCCATACGTTTTGTGCATAGATACATGTTTTATATTCTTCTAAAAGTCGAATATTTATTAGTACGAAGCTATAAAAGTCCTCCAATACTTTTGTATGTAATTTACGAGTAAATGCTAAGAATACTGATTAATTTTATGTTAATTTTTGTCACAAAGTTGATTCTTTTTTTTTCAATAAAACGGTCGTTTTGCCTAAATCAACAGTTGGAATGATTTTATTATTAAAAGCGAATGTTCGTTTCTTAATCGTGTTTCTATGAAGCAATTTCGTTTCGTTTAAGATATTCGCAGAATTTTGCGAATCAATCTGAGCTTCGCGTCGTCATTAGGCCATTTTCTGCACCGATTCAAAAATAGGTTTTCTGTTTTACTATATTTAGAGACATAAGACAGTAAGTATGTAAATTTAAGTTTAGGAAATAATGATTATAACTATTTTTCGATACATAGAAGAAGCCTCATGACATATTCTTCGATCAAAGGCCAATGTGGACCATTGGTTCGTTGGTTTTCAGGTTGTCCAGTTCGTCCCGCCATCTCCTGCGAAGCTTACCGAGTCGCCTTCTAGCTGTGCTAGGGCTCCATATCATTGTTATCTTGGCCTACAGCTCTTCAGGTATGCGGAAGATATGGCCAGCCCACACCCACTCACACTTTGCCCAGCAATGGGATGACAAAGGCTCTCAGTATCAGTAGAAGCCTAGACACAGTGGATACTCAAGTTGTCTAACCTTATAATAAGCGTTATAACTTAGAACTCTAAAGTCCCACCTAAAGATGAAGCAGTTAACAATATTAGTATGTTAATTTAACACTATTACCATTACATTTTATTACGTTTATTTCATAAAAATATAAATAAATAAACGAAGTTTTGACTGCATGAGCGTTAATTGACTTTCTACTAGAGTAGATGAAGAACATTCGTTTTATTGAACCAACTAAGGCAATAACAAACATTGCTTACCAACTGCCGTTATTATGTTACTAACATTTATTTAAATATTATTTTATAGTTTACAAAATATTCCAGAGAGCAGGACCTAAGATACTCCCTTGAGGAACCCAAAACGTGATTTGGATAGAAAAACACAAAAAATACCATCTATTTAACATCATTGCGTATAGAAAAGGAAATTATCATGAAATCGTCAGAGAAGAAGAGTTCTTGAAGGTATTCGACTAGATAACATGATCAACAAATACACCTCCTCGAATGGTTTAGAATTTTCTAAAATCACCGACTCATAATTTAAGATTGAGTTTTTACTTATTCCTTTTTATTAATAAACAGAAAGTATAATCTCTAGATTAGAATAAGCACACATTAATCGTAACTTTTCTGCGGTTATTACTTAAGGATTGATCCTCTTATAGGAAAACAAACATATTGCTCAGCCAATTATTACCATTGACAACCAGCAGACCACCTGCTTTGACCACCATTTGTCAAATACCAGATACCATCTACCATTCATTGGTAACTTGGTATTTAGAACCGGCTCGCACTTCACCGATATTGTCCGATAATATATTATGTTTATTAACTTACGAAACAAGCTGTCTGGTTATTTTAACGATATTGTTTATTGTTTAAACAGTTATTGAAGAGATAGTTTTTCTTGCATAAGTTTTTGGTATGTGGTTTACCTTGGAAAGTTATTCTACTTCTACCGTTGTTGGAAGTTTTTCTCATCTTCATCGTCATAGAACTAAAGCCAAGGACCCTAGCTCGAAACTTAAGATACCACGCGATAAGTGAATAACGATACATCACCATTTTCTAAACTGTATTCTACTTTTTAGCAGGTAGCAAGAGTTTCACTAGCTTTACTGCAATGCTTGTGATGCTGAGTCCTAAAATACTGACGTTAACTTATCAGACCATCACATACAATCATGAGAATATTGATCACCGTGATATCTCTATTTATGAACAATTATGTTCTCTTAACTGGAAACATTATTACTACACGTGGTGTCTAATGTAATACGATAGGAACTCACGTGGCTTGGTTCGTATCTGTTTTTATAAGCAGTGCATCAGATAAATGAGCTTATGGCGAGGAAGATAACAAAATGATAATTATGTTGTGACAACCTAAGTGGTATTTTGGGATAAGTGTCTTCAAGCTCATTGGTTAGAGTAATAAGTTAAAGAAATTATTTGAATGTGATAACGTTTAATAAAAACCCATTTTGTCCCACTGCAGGACGAAGGCCTCTCTTTTTTTTCCAAAATTTTCCATTTTCTTCTATTGTTGTCCAATGTTTTCAAAATAAGTCTATCTCCTGCCATATCTTTCTGCACCTACGTCTATTTTGTTTTCCGCCAGTTAGGAACCATTGATGATGGGATCCGATGAGAGGTGTCAGTTAAAAAATTACCATGATCAAAGGGGCCTATAAGTCTGATCATAAAATTGCCAGCAGGCCCTACCGTCATCTCCTTGTAACTGTCACCGTAAAATTGTCAATTACGTTATATTGTAATATCTCTAGCGATATTGTAAAGTCTCGAATTATTGTCAAATGAACATACTGCTTACAACAAAACGCATTATTTTTCGTGAAATGCATGCGATGGTAGTCAACTTACGCGGTGTGGAGGGAAGGAGGGGTCCCCCTTGCCCAGTGGCACAACTCTCATGAAAAGATAATGCACTATTCCTGAGAAATACCGATTAATATAACATAACCTTAAAACACTTTATATTCCCCCTAAAAAGCGTAGTCGACGGAGCCCCGCTTCGCGGGGCCCCTATTTCCGAGCTAACTAACCTAACGGGGGGGTGCCCCAAGTCCCGATTATGGGGGCAGAGATACTTCCGTATATGTTCAGTTGACAATAATTCGAGACATTACAATATCGCGAGAAAAAACACGTTATATTGTAATATAACGTGTTTGACAATTTTATGGTGACATAACCATTACATTGTTTACTTCGTTTGTGTATAATGTTTATGTTAATTGTGCATTCCATAACTTAGAGCTTAGGACGATATACTCGATAAGGCTTTAGTTAAAATAAGTTAATACTGCGTTGATTTGTTTACCTAGTATTGTAACTGACTTGACGTTAAGAAATGTTCGAAAGCACATAAAGTCCCCCAAACCAAGTGATAATCTCATTTCGAAGGCTTTGGAGAGTAATAACCACAGCGCAGCCAAATGCAGCAGCTCCAGATCCTCACAAAGCTACAGATGGTATCTGTAGCTCTTATTATCAATGAAAACTAATCAAAATCCACCTACTTCCGACACTAGGAATAAAATCTTACGACCTCACACTCAACAACCACATTAGCAACCACAATCAAGCGGGCAATCTCCTCGGATTACCGCTAAGCTGTAATCCCACAACGTTACGCGATACCGAATAGCTTCACATCATAAAACCGGCGTTACATCAACAACATTTATCTACAATATATTTTATAGAGGCACGAACATTTCGATTGATACAACTTCACACGTTTTGTGTGAATGGCGGCGTGGTTTACCAATTAGGAATTACTACTGTTCTACGACTCTTGGTTATTTCTATGCTTTTGACTCACTACCATACGGTTTTCTAATTTTTCAAATAATCCAGTCTCTAGCACTCTATCTCCCAAAATCAACAGTTGATCAATTTTTATCCAAACAATAAGGTGTTCTCCCTTTATTTCTCTCCCCGTTGTGTGAGAGTTTAGTCTGAGCCTCTCTGGTAACCTCTGCACATAAACCTGCGTTGCCATCAACCTTTCCTTGACTTGACTGACCCATTTCTTACTTGAATATTCATCTCCACTTTTACTACATGTCTAAGAAACAGTTTCAGAACTAGGACACAAAAATGTTTTCACGATCCGTTAAGATTCGAGTTCCTCAACCCTATCTAAAACTCATAGTTGCTCCTCCATTACTATGCCAAGGTGGACCAAAAGGGGACAGCCGATGATCCGGCGCTGCGTTGCGAGACCACGCCTGCGCCCGCGCACCAAAGTTCACTGATCAATATCTATGGTTTGTAACACTACTGGTTACTTTTAATGGTGGTCTTGTCGCCTCAGGGGAGTTGGGAATGAAGTGTCGTAGGTTTGACCTTGGACTGTGGTAGTGGTTTAACAATGATTAATAGTTAACATGGGCGACTGTGTGAGTTCAAGCAGATTTTGGGGATTGTTTGGAGATGAATGAACTTAATGTTAAACTAGCTTTCGACCGCGACTCCCTCGGCGTCAAAGAAACTGAAAGTAATAATATCCTATGGCACTCAGGGATAATGTCTTCCCATAGCTCCTATTAGGGTATTTTAAAAGAATATTCGAATAGAATCAGTAGTTCCGAAGATTAGCCCCTACACACAAAGTTTACCTCTTTATTTGCCCGAAAAATTAAACAAGTGACTGTTTCTATAAAGTCTAAACTACAAAACGTAGTTTCAAGACAAACAGAGCTACAAATACAGTATTTGATTTATAATTATTATGATACAATAATTCAGCGACTGAAATAGCCGGACGAAGACCCAGATTACCGGATCTGACTCCAACAATTAATATAACGACATTCCAGCAGTCAAGCATTTCTATTCAAATGGAGTACTTATGAGGAAACTGCAGGAATTAAATAGATTATCCCGGTTGTTACAAAATGTGACGGTATTCGTGCAATTTGCTCGGTGGCACTTTATCTGGGTTTGGTCGAGAGGTTGTAACTTAACGGCGTTAAGTTATGCTCGGAGACTGATTGGTGAGCGGGTCAAGTTACAAGCTTAGGGTCTGAGCAGCACTTTTGTCCGCTGGCTCGAAATGATAGTTCCTGTTCATCGGTGACTGTGTTGTTTTTTCATTTGCTATTGGTTAACACTTATTGGTTGTTGTACATCGTCTGCTTGGCGCTTTATGAGAATCTGAAGGTCCTTTTGCGCCAGCTATATTACAATTTTCAAAATTTAAATTGATAATGTCGCATCCTCTTAAGATCAAATTAGGATGTCTGATTATTACGGAACATTTCTATTTCTGCCAAGTTTTTCTTGAATTTATATCTTCGGCCCAGCCCAGGCAGAACTACTAAATTCTGGCTACTACACCTAAATATCGAAAACTTGGAACCCTCAAAAGTCAATAAGAGCTCTCTTCACTTGAACTTGTTTTTATTGAACTCACAATTATGTCCACAATTCAACGCGTCTTAACACTCTATATCGCTGCCGCTATCCCCCTGTCCCACAACCTAGTTCCTCGCCACGCAGGCATGCTGTCTGCCTACCCACGCATTCCAAGTGCTTCAACATGAAGAATGATCTGTCTGTCTGTCCCTTATCTCACAAAGGGTTACAAGTTTACCTATTCGCCTGTTTACCAATACATCAAGTTAAGTCGTTTCTGTAAGGTGCAATAAATGTACTTGTTCCAACTATTTGTGTATTACATTCCAATCTGAAGTTTGAGGATAAATCAAAGTTCAATTCTAAATATTATTGCCTGACCAGATTTCTGGGTGTAACCTTACCGACTGTTATTGGTTGGTAAGTAATTGGTTGGTAAGAAAGTGTGATTTATCTAACGAAAAGTGGTTTCATACTTTAGTAAGTGATTTGAAATAAATCTCTCTGTGAATCTTTTGAGGAACCGGTAAACAGTAGTTATTCAACTTTTGGCAATAGGTAGACATTTTGACTAGCCATGAAGGCACTATTTAGACTTAATTAACTGTCAAACTGAGAACAGGAAATGAAAAAATTCTTACCAGGACCGCACAAACATCAAAAAAAAAATTGTGATGCTTTACCACCCACGTCTTTAAAGCTATTCCCAATAATGAAGGAAGCATATATAAGTACTCAATAAAAAACCCATAAGCACCAATTCGCAGAACCTTGACCAAGGCGTGCCTTGCATGACTAACACAGCTTTTAATTGTCATGCGAGGCGTTGACAAGTTCAGATCATGTAGATCTACAGCTCTTGGAACGTGGAGATCGATCACTGATAACGATAAGTCTATGATAAGGTTGTATGATGTAAGTGTCAGGTACCATTAGTTATGGAGTGATTATTGTGGAGGTCTTATCACAGTTGGTGGTAGTTTTATTTCCGTGTTATTTCCGGTGGGAGGCTCCCTTTTCCGGTTCTGACGAAACGGTTCTAAATTCAAACCATTGCGTTGTCATTAAAACGTTTGGTGCGTTATCGGACCTTTTATTTACCGTGTAATAGATTTGGACTAGAGAAAGACGTTTGACAAGGAAGACCAGAAAAAAAAACATGCTGAGCTGACTGACGACAGCGAGCAACTAAGGGGGCGTCCATAAATTACTTGAGGTGTTTCTTTAAATTTCGTGAGATTTAATTCAACCACCCCCATCCCCCAATCTCACGTGAGATTTTTCAAAATGTGAGTTCTTCGTCTTATAGACGTATTTTTTGACGTATGCGTTATAAAAATCTTGGCAGCTCGTTTTAAATTAGTAAATATGGTGGTTTGACAGTCAGTAGATGTATATCGTCGGAAGTTTTAATGAAATTATTTTCTTTCGAACGAATTAGTGAATGATCTTAATCGTATTACGATATACGCTTAAGATTAAATCTTAAGCATGTAGAATCTAATGGACCAAAATAGTATAATTTTTTTTTGTTTCAATCAGAAAAAAAATTGCGTGATATTTGCCGAGACCTCCCCTCTCTCCATCGTAAGATTACATGAGATTTGACTCGACCCCCTCACCCCCTTAAACATCTCACGTAATTGATAGACGCCCCCTAAGCCTTGTAGACTCTACAAAAAAAAAAACAATCCGGGGACTAAACTTGACACATACTTAAATTGTTAAAAAGCAAAAAAACTTTAAAGCTCAACTGATTAATCTTGATCTAAGATAATAAGTTTATTGCCATTGACGCTGATCTACAGATGTCGATCTAAGATATATTGTTACTGATCCAGTCAAATTGCCTGATGGGTTTACAAAGTGAGAATCAAAAGATCTTGATCGAATTTTTGACGGATTATGTGAGGTCTCAAGGTGTTTATTATAATGTTTTATTCAACGTAATTGGTAAGCAACGTAATTGGTTAGTGACTATGAACCTGAGCAAAAAAAATTGCCTCCATACGTGGCGACACCTTAATATACATAGATAATTATGTGATATGAAACTTGATTATTTTAGCTATCTTTTTGATTGTATCTGTCGTAGGCTTCGACTATGGCAAATGTTCATTGAATACAGGATTCGTAATAAACTTGTAAATGTAAAAGTATAGGATAATGGCGTAGTGGTAGTGACGCTGCCTTACGTTCTTAGGGTCCTGGGTTCGAATCCCGGTAGGAGCAAATGTTTGTGTGATGAGCATGGACATTTGTTTCCAAGTCATGGATGTTTATATGTATAATAAGTATGTATATACAAACAAAAAAGTATATGTATATGTAGTATATCAACTATCTAGTGACCACGACACAAGCTTTGCTTAGTGTGGCGCTAGGTGGCGCTGTGTGTTAATGTCCAGCGATATTTATTTATTTATTTATCGGTAACTCATTCGCAAACTCTTCTTTTAAAGAATCAGTTACAAAAGACCACACACAGTCAAAGCTTACCCAATCCTTGTACAGTATTATTTATTATCCCAGCACCATCAGATTGTCACACATCTGACATTTGGCCTCATCAAACATTTTGTAATTCTCGTAAAAGTGAAGTGTACCTGAGTACAATATTGTGGTTCGATTTAACAAAGGTGTGTCTGAATGATGCGCGGAATACCAGAACTTAAGGGTCTAGCATTTCTTAATCTTCATGTGCACACTAAAGTCTGAGTAACTTCAATATTTAAAGCTTCAATCGAAGAAAAGATTCTTGGGAAAGAAATATCAAAATTGACTTTTAAAAACAGCACCTGATATGTATATTTTTGCGAAACTCTTGTTGTTTTGGGTCTTAACATTGAGAAGAGTCTATTGTGTTTTTATTGTTTAATCAATAAATCATTATAAAATCATCACCTTCAAATCGAAATCCACGAAATCCATCGCCATTCCTGATAAATGTAATCATTTCACTATCATAACCTCTTAATAATTAACTTACCACTTTAAGCACATACTACAGAGGCGGAAACTTTCATAATCCGAATGTCCACGAACTTTATTAATCCTTACTTCCACATCCGATTTTTTCAACCAACACCGGATTTTGAACAGATAAAGTACTGAAGTATGTTTTATTAAAATCTATCTGATATAATATATGTATCTTATAAAGTGACGAGTCATACAGAACTAAGGAAGAAGAAGACATACGAGTAGGTGCAGCCCTGACCCCAAATTAATAGGCATGACGACGTATAAAAAAATAACAAATCTATTTAGTCCGTCAGAGTATTCGAAAATAATGGACACGTATTTTTTATTTTTATAATCAATGAATATTGACAAAGATAAAACGCATCAAAACTCGGGAGTGCGGGCTCATGACGTCAGTGCGTTCCAAAAATTATAACTAGGCGTGACGTGTTGAGAATTTTAAAAGCCTCGTATCTTCGAAGAAATACGCGTCAAATATTTTTTGATAATCTATCTAACGGACTAATTAGTTTATTTTTGGTCGTCTACCCTATTAAGATAAGGGAAAGAGAATGATGATGATATCTATCAAAATCTGTTGTCCGCTGTCTGATCCGGTCAGTTTGAGCTTTGGCAGATTATGCTCTCAACCTGTGAACCGCACCTTTAATTCTCTCTTCCACACTTGATTCTCCTAACTCGATGTAACCCTCGCCTCACACGACCCACGCGCCAACCTTGCCGACGGCTCATTGCTGTAACGTTGATTGATAACGCGAGCCTCAACCGTCTGGCAACGATAGTAATCGATTAATTGTCAATAATCGATTCACTGAGACAAAAACGTTGACAAGTTTGAACTTGTTTTTGAGTTTTGGTTTTTGCGAATTGAGTTCGGTGTGCGTAGAATTTTAATTGGTTTCGCCTAAGCAAGAATTTAAAGCTAACTTTCAATCAGGTCATTACAGAAAAGTTAGCTTCTGTACCATCAATTACCAGACTTTTTGTGTCCCTATAATACAATTTTCAACTACTTAGCCTTTCAGTCCTTTTGCGTCCCTATAACACAATTTTCAACTACTTAGCCTTTCAGCCCTTTTGCGTCCCTATAACACAATTTTCAACTACTTAGCCTTTCAGCCCTTTTGCGTCCCTATAACACAATTTTCAACTACTTAGCCTTTCAGCCCTTTTACGTCCCTATAACACAATTTTCAACTACTTAGCCTTTCAGCCCTTTTGCGTCCCTATAACACAATTTTCAACTACTTAGCCTTTCAGCCCTTTTGCGTCCCTATAACACAATTTTCAACTACTTAGCCTTTCAGCCCTTTTGCGTCCCTATAACACAATTTTCAACTACTTAGCCTTTCAGCCCTTTTGCGTCCCTATAACACAATTTTCAACTACTTAGCCTTTCAGCCCTTTTGCGTCCCTATAACACAATTTTCAACTACTTAGCCTTTCAGCCCTTTTGCGTCCCTATAACACAATTTTCAACTACTTAGCCTTTCAGCCCTTTTGCGTCCCTATAACACAATTTTCAACTACTTAGCCTTTCAGCCCTTTTGCGTCCCTATAACACAATTTTCAACTACTTAGCCTTTTCGCTTCTCAGTCTAACCCAATGCAGCTGAATAAGGTCCCTAATAAATCAGTAAAGAGGCAGATGGTTGGGTGATTGTTGCTTGTTATTTCAACAAGTGAGGAGCTCGCTAATGCCAATCCTGAAGGAAGAACTCCTGAACTTCTGAACCAGCTAAAAGGACTCTTGGCTTAATCCTAACACTGAAAATTATTTCTAATAATGGTTTTAAAAGTACCCTTACCGAACTACGTACTGCCGCCTAAAGGTACTTGTACTTGAAATATTGGGGGTCAAGGTTCAAACCTTTCCACAAGTTTTTTTTTATAACTACAAGTTTTTAACCGACTGCCAAGGAAGGGTTTTTTTTTAATGTTGTAACTTCGCTTCCTCCGCGATCCCCGTAACATTCATCATCAGCACAATGTTTTGAGTGAGTAACATTGAGTCCTCCAATAAAACATAAAAGTCGTTTCGCAGCAATTACTTTTGCGTAGAATTACTTAGTTTGATGTATAGAATGCTTGGTTAACGGTTTCGGGAACCACTTTGTATTAAGACTTTAGTAGTATTGGAACAATGGTAGGCCGATGCCTGCTAATTATTACCTAATTAATTATTCTCAGGCATTAGATAACACTATATAATCACAACATACATGTCATACCGTCGTGATCCTCATCAAAAGACCTGCCGAGCATGCGAACACCCACCATCTCATTACAATCTTCACTATTATTCTAATAGCATTAACAACCGCCATCATGGTTATAAATGAACCATCAACCGTCACGGTTGACCTTGGTAACCACCCACATAGGAACCAGCCATTGAATCGTTTGCAAACCTAGCTTTAAAACTTCGATTAAGTTTTTGTGGCTTTTTGGAGAAAAAAAGGATTAGTATAATTTATTGTTTTTCGGTTGATTTGAATATGATTGGGTAATGCGTAATTAATTTTGTTTTATTGGCTGTTTCTGGTTTAAAATTTAACCTGTAAAATTAAGACCCTTTCGAAGAGTTATAAACAGAATCATATTAATAGACCAGCTAAAAGGATAGACTTCATGTTTCCCGTAACTTCGCCCAAATGGGTCAGAAATTATCTCACCACAACTGTCTTACCAAGTGGTATCGTATTACCCAGTATTAAATTAACTGGGTTGTGGAGGTCAGATAGGCTGTCGCTCCATGTAAAATACTGGTATTCAGCTGCGTCAGGTTAGACTGGAAGCCGACCCCAACATAGTTCGGAAAAGGTTAGGCAGATGATGGTTAAGGGGCGTTTTACAGTCCAATAGCGCCGCCAATCGAAACAATGTCATAACTCGTAAATAGAATCAAAAATACAAAATGTGGTCTATTATTACTGTAGAAAAGGCAATAACGTAATTTTATAACACATTGTCACCACTTGAAATATAGCTGTTTAGCTAAATCGTGCATTTGTAACAAAAACGGCCGTTTATGTTTTGAATGCATGATTTAGCTAAACAGCTATTACGTTATTGCCTTTTCCACAGTAATAATAGAACATATTTTGTATTTTTGATTCTATTTACGAGTTATGACATTTTTTCGATTGGCGGCGCTAGTGGACTGTAAGAGGGCTCTTAAGGCGTTGAAAAGAAACAGACGGACAAAAACAGAGTTAATATTGATTCAATCATTTTAGATTATTTTGTTTTAACAATAAACTGTACTACAATTAGGTATCCAGTTAATTAACAAAAGTTATAAAACTCGGCACGAATATACAATAAACGACCAACGACTAGATTTGTCGACCTCTAGAAGTTCTTAGCAATGACTAATATTAATAGTATACCTATTACCATATACCTAGGTAACATATTCAGTTACATAGTGATCATCAAGCAAAGTGTTTATATATTTCTTTGATTCTTGGATATAAACATTCCATGGAAGATTTCAAGGTATTAATAAAAGCCTCAAGAAATCCTCAAGGCGATTTTAAAGTAAGATTATGGTCCTAACGATATTCCTATCTTAAACTCATAAGATGTTACTGCCTTTTTGGACTTTTGATGTTAATCTGACGTTGCTATAGGATAAGCTGATGTCCTTTTTGGTTTTTTGGGAATTTACCTAATGCGTTTTGAAGTACTCTAATTAAGGAGTTTTATTATTTTAAGATGACCTGGTGAAGGTTGCGGGGATCCGCTGAATGCGAAGTCCCACGGGACCGGTCACTGTGGCGACACTTGGGAGAGGCCTATGTCCAGCAGTGGACGTCTTTCGGCTGAAATGATGATGATGATTATTTTAAGGATCACCAGTTAGACTAATGGTCAAGAAGTCAAGGTTAGTCGGAATCGATAATCTCAAGTATGATTGGCTGTTTGATTTAAAAGTGTTAGACTGTCTTGTCTCAACTTACGTTGTTAACAATGTTAGTAGGTATAAGACACATTTGTGTCCATCATGAATGGCAAGACACCCATGTTCTGTAACGATAAAGTTTTCAGTTTATTGTGTCTTTTCATGGGCAAAGTAGCGGCGAAATGCAGTGTTGATCGAAGAAAATGTTTTGGTTTGAATGACCAATCACGAGTGCTGCTCAACTGTTCCCCCTCACAAAGGACAAAGGAAAAAAATCAGAGATGATAAGCAACCCTCATTAATTGCATTTGCACCAGATAAAGAAGTCTCTTCAAAGCACTTTTCTAACGAGAATGACTTTAATCAATAAACGACATCCTTACATCCGATTGTAGGCCAAGAATCAAATGTTTTACTACAAAACTCAAGTAAAAACTTTAAAGTTGGCATCCAAAAATAACGCATCATTTCAGATATTTACGGATATATGACCGAGCCTAAAACGCTCGGAATATTTCTGCCCGACCTCCGATCCGACCGGCCTTGCCAGATTTGGTCAGGTTGGGTTCTGCCCTTATGGCGAGTAGCATTGACATGAGTATGCTGGCCTGTGCATGACTCTGATGAATGGAAGATTACTAGTAGATTCTTAGTTTTGAAGTAGATGTTTGGGATGTAAGTTATACAACCTCTTTTGTTGACCGTGATGTATCAATACTCGTATCTATGCATTTTCCTACACCTAAAAAGCTGTAAATTGAAAATCAAAAAGTTGAAGGCGTTAAAAAATATTGAACGTGTTGAATAATAAATAAAAACATCAGTCAAAATGTAATACCGATCAACGTAGAAAGAAATAAAACAAACCAATTAGAGGCGTAAAATGCTAACCAAATTAGCTTCTCAAAAAAAGTGCCACAAAAAAATGTACATAGTAAAAGTTAAAATATACAGGTTTGTTTTACTCCGATGTTTACAGCTTTGTAATTGTATTAATTATACGAGTATGTTTACCAAATAACTGAGCTAATGAGAGCTTTGAGACTGCAATCTTATTTCGTAAGAAGTTATTACAAGTTTGTGTGGGAATTTATATGCAAGAGAAGCACCAGAATTTGTCACAAATGTTGATGCAACATCAAAGTCAAAATTTCCAGAGTATCTTAAAAAAATGAGTAAAAGAGAACCACAACTTTTGATATCGAACTACTAAGCTATTGGGTTGTAGAGGTCAGATAGGCAGTCACTCCGTAACTTGTATTCAGCTGCATCCGAATAGATTTAAAGCCGGAGCAGAGGCTGATGAAAACGTGTGCGAAAACGGAAGAGTGCGAAAAGCATCCACATTTCATAATCGGAAACTTAGCCTCATAGGTTTAAAATTGAATTGTAAATGCAGTTTAACCGTATTGCTATAAAAGACACCCATTCCAATTACAGTATCTCGAAAATATCTCAATTAACCTTTCACCAATAACTGTCGCAGTAAACAAAACCTTTCAAAAGACCCAATTACGTCCAAAATAAGTCCATTTCCCATCAAGTAAGAGTATAAACCTTGAATATAGATCAGTATTGCTCAAGCAAGCCCTTTACACTGCATTGCCAAAGGTCAAAGCCGCGGGTCACTTTCACCCACGGCGCATGCGCGACGCCATTGCTCAGATCCAATATGGCGGATTGAATCCTCGGGAACAATGGATTTTGAGTTATGTAACGGTTCCTCCAGTTCTAAGTTTATGATTATTGTTTTGATTTGTGGATGATTATGTTGAAGGATCGATCACAACAAAGAAAGTTTCTAGTGTACGCGAAATGGAGCTTTTCTACTGATAAGTGTCAACAATCTCAAAATTTTGCTACAATTAACTAAACATACAAACTGTAACAACTAAAATTAATTTGGAATATAGGTTATCTCATCTGTGAACGATCAACTATGGATTCCCATGAACTCAAGTAAAGCCTATGAAACTAGGAAGCTACTTAAGCTAGGAAGGGAAAGAATAGGCTAAGAAGGAGAAGGCTCTTTGGAGGAGACAGCTTGTCAGACAACCATTGCTATAATAGGTTGGTAGAACTTCCGACTGAAATCCACATTACCCAGTCTACAATCATATCAACATTAAAATCTACAGCACAGATCGTTAGCCACAGGAAAAGCCAGTTAGTAACAATATCAGTATCACAAACTGTCTCAGTTACTCTTTACTGTTGTTTTTGACGGTAGTATCAATGTCGGACTACCCACATAATATTCCACTTGTGAAGATATCGAGTAACTAATGGTTCGGTCAATGATCCGGGTTCGAGCAGACGGTGTGGCTTTGTTTTGGGTTAATTGAGCACTAGTTACGCGTCCTGGCTTGGCTTGGGTACTTTTGATATGAGTGCTTGATCCTCAGACAGTCTTTTATGTTTTTTTTTGGTTGCGGACTGCTAGAACATTTCGAATTTATGAAGACTCCTAAGCCTTAGGCTAACTGCGAATCAAATATAGGTACTTTCTTTTTAATTCTGACACGTTTTTTAGGGTTCCGTATTTCTAAGTTAAATTGCTTCATCTAGGACTAACAAACAAAACTTCAGGTTCAAAATAATATGCGTAAATGATGATGAAGAGATTAGTTTTTATATCCTCAAGTATTTTGTTATTAAACGTAGTGAAGCGTAGACGATTGATCCCACAGATCTGTTTACATTGAAATCGAAGGTTTAAAATATAGAGTTACTGTCAGTTAAGACTTAGTGAATGAGTTGAAAAGAAGCGACTTAATCTGTGGAGGACTGATTCAGAGCTTATAAAAAGAGTAGGCCAGATGGGTTCAACTGAGGTCTCTGAATGAAGTTATAAATAGACTGGCTGGATTGTTTTATGTGAGTAATGGTTGTATTAAGGATGTGAAGTATTTAAGACCAGATGTCGGAAGTAGTCTAGATTTATTAACAGAGAAAAAAACAAGATGAATATTCAGATGATTTCGTTATCTAAGATGCATATAACGTCCGTCAAAATTATTTTTTGGTCCGTCGAGCCGGATGAGAAATAGCGACGTAAGGAGTCTATGACTAGTGTTCTGAACCAGGTAGTGTGCCTAAGTTTCTCTTTTGTATATTATTGCTAGCTTTTTTACTTTTAGCTACTGTTCAAAACCGATCAGTCATGTTAAAAGCATATAGTATCAGACTGATACTTAACTTTACTTAGATTAAAAAACCTTTTAAATTAGTCATTGTGGATTCTAAGTAATACCTATCTTTAGGTACTAATGGTAGGGAAGTTGCTTATCTACGGGTTTTTACTATTAACGATGAATGACTAGAAACTTTTTGTTCTAACTTAGATTTTTAACTCAAACGTTTTGCTTGATTAGGCACTGCGGCTTGAGACATAAGTAATCATATTTTGCTGCTTTATTGCTTCTACGGATGGAACTACAAGCTGTTTTATGTAAAAATTTTGTGTAATTAATAAAATGAAATATTAATTGCATCTTGCAATCGCAAAATTTTATTCCGTATTCATTGGATGATGTTATACAGTAAGAACATATTTATTTCATAATTTGCAAGTTTAAACAAAATATAAAATAGTCAAAACATCATGTCTTTCATTTTCTGAGACCATCAAACTGAACAAAAATCTCGACAGCAAACAATTAATAGCTTGACAATCTAAACAAAAACGTCCATTAACGTTACAAGCTGCGTGTGCGCATCCGACAGTGACCTTCAAATCGGCGCGGTAAGTTATGCAACGGATATTATATTATATTAACAGCAGCCTCCGGGCAAAGATCTATACTCAGATCATTTGTTTATTGTTTTTGATGGCGGTTTATTTTGAAAGATAAGGATTTAAAATGATGGATGGTGTGAGGTAGTAGGCGAGGGGATTGGACAATGACCTTCAAACTGTTTGCGTTATGCAACGAATGTAACAAGGACTGCCTCTGGGGACGAAGCAAGCAAACACTAATCTCGCTCAATGCGAGATTGGTGTTTGTTTAGAAGAGTGCACAAGCATTTTAAAATAGTCGGAAGAAGATGAAGATTTAAGATTGACATAAAATGAGATGAAGAGTGGAGAAAACACTCCAAATTTTACTATTGCTATTCGAAAGCCGCGTACATACCGGCGATAATTTAAAAGACGACCAAAAAAGTTGTCCAAAACTCTTTGATAAAGAGGACGACCTATTTCTGCACTACCCCATTAAGCTTATAACCTATTAAACAAATACTCCTAATACAAATACCAACACAATTGCTTCACCCACTGCCAGTAGACTAGACCTTGAAACGGACCGGTGTGTTATGCAACGGATTATAATATTGACAGCTGTGCCGCCGGCGCGCGCGCACGACGACCAGTTAACGATAGATCAGGGGACTGGTACAATATTTGTGATAGTCATTATTTCATGATTAAAGTGTTTGAGGAGCTGGAAGTATTGACAAAGTCAATGTTTGAATGATTTAGATTTTAGGTGCCAAAAGAGGCTAAGCAAACTAGATGGCTTTTAAGGCTTTTAAAGTTTGTCTTAAGATAAAGCGTGAGCATTCTACCGCAACGTTCGTTTTTGTATGACTAATACTCTACGCCAGATGGTTTGGTTAATTTAATTTGATTTCAGCATGCAAACCAAAATACTTCAAAGAAACGAAATAAAATAAAAAAATACTTAGACGGTTTGCATAATTGCATTAGAAAATGATCCAGATACCGTAGATAATGGGATATCATCAGTAACGACAGAGATGAAAAAGTCAATAATTGTATAGACACAAGTTACTGAAAAAGCTTGAGTCAAGCGCATTGAATTTAGTTGTAAAAATACGAAATACTTTGTAAACGATAGACCTCATCTTGTAAAAGACCTTATCCATGTTGAAAAGCTATTTCGGAAAATTTTCACGTTACAAGAACATACATGAGAAAAATCTTTAAAACAACAAACAGTATCTTAGATAAAGCCAAGATATTAACCATCATAATTCTTCTGACAGGTCCACCGCACTCCTGACAACTTAATTCAAGGGCATGTCCACCAACATACGTCTAGCACCAGTCCCTTGATAAGTAACGTATAAGAGGACATGGACCTTGGGTATGACCAGATCGTATCGTGTATTCAACGGATTATCTTGTTGACATGTTGGCCGGGGGCTCCACGTTGCTGTCCACCTTAATCATATTAATAATGAAATGGAACTTGACACAGCGTGCAGGTTTAATGATTTATTGGTGTTGTGGTTTAGTCTTCAATTACATTTTTATATTGGCTTCTTTATCTTCATTTTATTGTCCTTTGAAATGTTGAGCACCTTTTTCTTTCTTATCGACCGGATAACTCAACATATTTCAGTTTTGAAGCATGTAGTTGCTTTAGTGTAAGAAGTTCTACCTCTGTGGTATAAGGTCAGTGATAACCATGGTGCAGCATATGCGTGCAGACCCATTTGCAGAATTTAATCGAAGAAAACATTCCAGTATTCGTCTATAAGATTCCGACTACGTGATTCTTCAGTTACAAGTTATTTTATCTATAGTTACAATTTTTGCATCGTTGTCTTAAGAGACAAAAAGTTTGCTGGATGTTCCAAAATCTAGTGTACCTAGAAGGTAATCACCAAACATGTTTTTGAAAAATGCAGGTTGATCGTAAAGTAACAGTAAAGTGGCTCTGGCTCATACTGAATAAACAATCCTCGTTAAACTCATAAAGTTAAAACAATAAACCAACGCAAGTCAGTCGGCATCCTCAAATGATTTGAAGCAATAAAGCCGTCACAGTGCATATTAACGCAGTAGTGTAGGTCGTTGATGTGTCCGGTTGACAAGCATTGTCTCACTTCACAAGTAGACGCTTCCTGTCTTGTGGCAGGGGTGCTAGTTAGACAAGATTTGTTTAGCGAGCTAATGGAGAAGTTAGGTCAACTTTTTGATCGAAATAATGACATGGATAGGAATAAATTTCAAGCATGATCTATGCTGTAGGTTAAACACTTTTAAGTCGTGTTCAGTAAAGAAGGGAAGATTTTTAGGTTATTTTACTGGTACCTATAATTTTTCACACACAACACACAATCCTTACTGAAAAAAATGTTTATTGTTTGTTCTTCTTCGGTGAAAACACGTATTTTATTTTACCTCTTCGTTCAATTGTTTCAAGCATCATATTATTTTGGTATCATGAGATCGAAAGTAAAAGTCATAGTAGATTCATTCTAGATTACCTTCAAATGTGACTAAAATTTCCTATCCTCTCTACCTATTACCTTTTCTTGCCATCCCTAAATCAACTGTCTCTTCAAACAATAACCCTTTATGTCCATCTAGGGCCAACATGTCCATTAACGGCCGTCCATCGATGACCCACGCCGTGACCAACTCACCGGACATCCAGACGATTCTATCGATTACCATGTGTCATGGCGGCGATTAGTCGGTTTTTGTTGGTAAATAGGTGTTAGGCGCTTCCGGTTTGTGATTTATATGAGTGCTTTGTTTAGAGTGGCGGTCAATCAGATGAACTTGCTGTATTTTTGGTAAGGATATCTATGGAAGGAGGTGACTATTAAAAGGACGAGAAATAGATAAGTAAGGAAGAAGAAGACATGCTGCACTGCCCAAAATAAATTGGGATAAGAAATGGAAAATGATGACGAAAATTTCTAAATTGTTACAATTTAGGAATTGATGCGGCAGAATCTGTTTATTTGGTCTTGAATTTGGCTTTTGATTTGAATCGTATCTCTTCATTTCGCTTGTTAGGTTTGAAAGCAGGCTGATTTCAATCAGTTTAATTACCCGTATTTCTTATTACCGGTCTATGAATAAAACAACTTATTTTAAATACTTAAATGGCAATTCATAAGAAGTTCTGGTGAGAGTACTACAGGGTGCACAGCGCGGTCTCATCCTTTGGGGACAGACGTGATGTTATTAATGTTTTATGTTAGGCAGGTCATAAGAGTCGACGATTGGTTAACCAAGAGGTGCATTGATAGTAAATATTATTGTAATAATCCAAGAATCTTATTCAATTAAGTAAATCAGTGATTTTGTAAAGTGCAAAGGAAAAATACAAGATTGAGTTGTCTTGTGGTACTTCAAGAAATAAATGTCACAACATAAGGTCAATTATCTGGAATATTTTGCGGTTGAACTTATAAAAATACATTACTATTTACTTTTAAAAATAATGAGACACTGCCTTGTGTCTTGTCGCCATATGCTAAAATATTTACGTCGTTACACAGTTAATGAGTCATTTTCTGGTTGTTCTTGATACATAACACAGCTGTGGAAGTATTTTAAGTAATTTCCCTTTCAAGGAAAATAATTGTGACTGAAGAAGTGTAGTAAAAAAGAAAAAGTATCCATATCTTATCATTTCGATTTATTTTAGCTCATTTGTCTAGCGTTTTTTTATTTTTTTAAATTATAAATCATCCAAGTCCTAAACTAAGTTTTATTTCATAGACTATACTATATGTTCCAGAACTTTTGTTGATAATATAAGTATTGCTTAAGGACAAGTTCTGTCTCTGAGCACTGTTTTAACAGTTCTTATTAATCAGTAAGAGAAGCCTTATTAAAAAGCGTACATAGACGTACCTACCTACTCTGGTCACCAGGAAGGCAGGAACCATAAACAAGCAACCTTATAAACAACAAAATAAAAATCTATTACACATTGCCCACAAAAGGCAAAGCGACGTTTTTGCGCGCAACACCAAGGTTTACACAAACAGCACTTATGCGCCTTATCGGGAGCATGCGCGCGCGCTTCCTAGGCCCGATCTAGATAGAAACAAAAGGCACATAATCGCGTATCTCAGAGATTAATTACCGGTTTTTATAACGCCATATGTTGTGCTAATATCATCGTAAATGTTATGTTTTGGTAATGAAATTAAATGGCGTCGCTTAAGGCACGTGCTCGTTAAAGCCCCGAAATATTAAGCAGAGGTTTTTAAAGGTAAAGTTAGTATTTGTAAGTTTTTGGTGTTAGTAGTGCATGCAATTGGAACCTTTTGCTACTTGTAACACCTTATTTCGGATGATTCTTAACAACAAGTACCTAAAGTTAAATAAAAAAAATAAAAAACGCCGACACAATGAACCAAAAGTTAAATAGAAAATAATTCGTTAATTCGCCATTTTGTGGTGGCGGCCATCCTGGATTTTTTATTTATCATAGTGTAGAGTATTCTACTAGTCAAGCCCTTTTATTTGATACTCATATTGAGGGAGTTGTTGAAAAAATATGTAATCCCCATATTCCGGCGGCGCGGCTATCTTAGACTGATTTTTATCAAACATAGCTAAGACTAATTCAGCTTTCAAACAAAAACAAACAACATCTAAATCGGTTCATCCGTTCGGGCGCTACGATGCCACAGACAGACATACACACACAAACACGTCAAACTTATAACACCCCGTCGTTTTTACGTCGGGGGTTAAAAACAAGAAACGAATTTTAATATCATTATCTTTTAAATTAAAAATGTCTTTCTAGTCGATTCAAAATCAGTATATATTCAGAATAAAAGATCAAAGTTTCAAAACCAAACAACTAGAAATAATCCTAAGAAGAGACACAATTGCGACTTTTAGCTTCTGAAGCTGAAAAACCTGAATTTTAAACCCTCTTTGACTTGCTAAGTTCTAGACCCCGACAAAAACACTTAGAAAAATCTACATATTTATTTAAATCTATGTTAGTACAAGCCATCTGTTATTTTATGTATTATTTATATACGTATTGGACGCATGTGTTCCAAAGCACTTACAATAATTATCTTATACAGGATAACATGAGGAAATCTGCAACAAGAAAACATTGTTATTATACATGTGTCACTTTTAATGGCGATAACAGATCATATTAACAGCATAATGGTGTTAATAGGAACTATAAACTAGTTATTGACATTTTAGATTTACGAAATTAATATGTATGTAATGTATGCAGAAGTATCGTCTGACCACAAAAGGGATGAATCTAAAGTAAAGTTATTTATTGGAGACAGTTCCAAATCCTGAATAGTTGGGCACCGACTGTTAATAACAAAAACAACCCGGAAGAAGAAGAATTTCGGCCTGAATCAAGAATAAAGTCCTGAGCCTGTCAAAATCATCATCATCATCATCATCATCATCTGCATCAGCAGCTCTGTCCCTACTATGTTGGGGTCAGCTTCCAGTCCAACCGGATGCAGCTGAATACCAATATTCTACATGAAGCGACTACCTAACTGACCTCCACTGGGCAATGCGATACCCCTTGGTAAGACTGGGTCGAAAATCGGAATATTTTCTTTTAAAATGTTGAGAAAAGGTGCACGATTCGTGTTGATGGTTTTCTACGAAGAAGAAACGTTTTTCAATATATCGCGTTAGAGCCTGATTGAGTACTTATTTAGTATGGGGGGAAGTGTTTATATCTTTAGACCATTGAAGCGAACTAAACGATTTTCATTTTAGAGAAAACCGTCTGCGATTAGCACACACACCGAAGTAGTAATCCGATTTGATTACGGAATTTAAAAAAAATCTCGTGTCACTTAATCATAATCCGAGTACCTTATAGAAATCTTGTATACTGACAGGAATATTTATATTCAAGCCTGTATTACCATATAGGGTTGACAGATATCACAGTGTTGAATAACATTGGAAGTTGGCAACATTTTTTGCTCCATATGAATCAGGAATTTAATAGAGTACAGTGTAATTTTATGTATTTATTAAGTGTATATGTAATCGATAGTCTTTTCCTTATGATTATTTCCTGCATAATACCTGCATCAGTTGATGCTACATAATCAGTTGATATAACTCCCACAGCGGGACACAGCCACTTGTCAAAAGTCCGATTTCCAAAAGGAGGAGGTTATTTTGTGTGTATGTTCAGCGATATTTTCGCCAATTGTGAACCAATTTTAACATTTATTTTTTTTGTTTGTAAGAATATTATTTCGCGGTGGTCCCGTTTGGTAAAGATCTAGTGCTGGTATTCGGAGATAAACAATCGAACTCTTTAATCCAAAGACAGCAAATCCGTCGTGATTGCTGCAATCGCTTGATTGGTCCTAAGATATATGTAAACAGGGTTAAAAGAAATCAATGACCGAAGCTCCGTAGACGTCTGGCCGATATTTAACCATAATGATAAAACCTGACAAAAATATGATTTCGTGATTATTTTTTGGTGCAACAACCTCTTATCGTGTTGTTATTATTGTTGTAGTTTAGAATAATTTTCTATTCCCAGCAATGAATTTCTTTCTACTTTATTTTAACTTGAGTTAATTAAAATACTTTAAACACATAATGGAGGTAACTAAACCTTATGTAAGGTTAGTTTAAGATACCGTCGGCGACTTCAAAGCTGGTATGTAACCAGAAGAGCAGTAGTAACTCTCTTGTGGTCACCGGTAGTGATGTGTGTTAGATCGCACCGGAAACTTGTTGGTGGGAAGTTATGTGCAATGTGTATCTGCTTAGATGTGATTAACTTTCATTGATGTCTTGAGATAAAAAAACATGCGGGGCAATCTTGTCCGTGGGTACTGCCGATAGAAGTGAAAACTCGTAGCCAATCCGCTACGCTCTATTTGAGCTTTTCGGCTACGAGTGCTACGAAGCGTTAGGGTGGCGGTTACGCAAGTTCCATGGTTCTAGTTCATTCAAAAAGTGTTCAACGCGCCTTAAGGAGTTCACAAATCTTTTTGAAGTTCACTTTAAGAAGATTTGTAATTGTTGATTGTTTGATTTGCGAAATTAAGTCAGTCGGTCATGATTGATTAAGGCTCACTTGGTACCAAAAAACTTGCTTACTATGTGTTAACGCAAAACGTGTCTAAAATGTCGTCCTGTTTCTGTGAATCGTATTTATCATGGCAGAGCCAGAGACAGAATCAGGATTTAATTTTATGATTAGTGCCTAACGTATTCAATGCGTTATTGAACTACTCGGAAAGTTAATTCCAGCGCTATAAAAAAATGATGTTAAACATTAATTTGAACCATTTTAAGTCGATATTTAGAAGTTACAAAAATGAGTGTCATATTCAGAAATAATAGTTAAAAAAAAAATTAAAGATAAACCAATAACCCGACTGCGTAACGACTAATTTAAAAAAATACGTGAAAAAAATAACTTAAATAAAAACTAATAAGAAAAAAACAAGCCCAGTAGTTTAGAATTCTGTAACAAATCATAAATTCTAATGCAGAACAGAAGGATTCACAGTGCCCCTTGGGAAGATTTGATTGGTATTATTTGAATGGGCCCTCGACCTTTGCGTCGCGCAGTCGGGTAATAATGAACTTTAACTAGTACTAACTGTGCCAAACACTGTCATGCAAATGTATGTCTACTCTACAATGTTGTATAAACAAACTTTAAAAGGCAAAAAAATCAAATCTGTCTCCTAATCAACAACAAACAACATAATTTCAGGAACCAGTCTAAGTACACTACATACTCGCTCGAACATAACCGATAAGTGGCTTATATATCGACTCCTGCGCAGGGCGGTGACTTCAAAGGCACCGCGCCGGTGGGCGACACTGTACTAGGGATCGTGATTGCATAGGTACATAGTGATAAGGACAGTGGTATACTGCTAGCTATAATAACGCAGAACTATTACTTGGCCCTAAACTGGCATGATATAATGAATAATTCTCGTAGTTTTGTCATGACATGTGGCAGCATGGGAAATTGCAAACTGTTAATTAGTCATAACTACTTTTGACCGGTCCAAAGCAGTTAAGTTACAAACTTATTGTTTTTTGTGAACCTTTAAAAAACATCAGGTAATTGTAGGATTAGGTGATTACAACTGAGGCGTTATAAAACAATTATTTTTTTATTGCAGAAAACGCATTTTAACTTCATATGGATTTCAAAAGTGTTTTTATTGACTGAACGAAGCAGAAAAAAATGTGTAAATGTTACATTTTTTCAGCTTCGTTGTGGCATTAGCTATCATTGATTGGGAGGTATTTAATCAGCAGTGAATTACTTTTTTTACAACTAGATGAAGATTATCGCAAGTTAACATTTGTCAAGTGCATCAGTATTTATTATAAATTGATGAATGACCGGATGCTTCATTTATAAATATTATCAATTACAAAAAAAATCATTTCATTCACTTCTGCTCAGCTATGCAGTCAATAGCAGCAAGTGAGACAATATTTCATAAATTATTTATTTATCATGCTATAAATTGATTAGCAACGTAAATTAATCTAAAGATACTTTTATATCAAATAAATTTTACAACTGTATTTGGAATTTTAAGTAGTAGCTTTGTGTTAAAACCCATGTTGTAAACGCAGCGAAGGAGACACAAAAAAAGATGTAATTTTCTATTATTTTAATAAATTGGTATAGGTCAGGTTACCGATAATGTACCACTATCTGGATTCTTCTAAATCCATACTTTTATTACACTTAAAGAGGTAAGTAAGTTACTTATGGTGTTCGGAATGACCTCCAAAACTATGAATGATGTAACCAAGATTTTGTAACAAAATTTTGATTTAAAAGAGTGTCCATGGAGTTTCTTGCCCGTTCTTTTCCATAGAGATCTACGTTAGGGAATGGGCAACTACAGTACTTTCACAGTTTTTATGTCTTGTGACTGGGACTGTAACTACTTTAAATGTTCATTTTTGTTTCGACAATTCAAAAGTGCCTCTAACTGGCCTACTTGAAATGCTTTGATTTTGATTTTTGATTTTGACTACTCATTGAATTTCGAAAACATCTGTAGCCAAGCTATTATTTAGCCGTTCGCCATATAATATAGCTGCATTCCTGACTTTCACGTGGACGAAATCGCGGGCAGAAACCAATGTCTTAATAAATTCGTCTATCAGTTAGCGGCATAACTGTCAATCAGCTTTCAGTGGTCCACTAGCTTTATCAATAGCTGATAATTCATTCTCAATTACACTATCTTGGAAAAAGTTAGGTTCTATTCACACTATACGATTCATATTCACTCACAAACAAAACATAATTATTATATTGGGCGAGGCTATTGACATCAACAAAAAAACAAACAAAAAAAAAATAATATTAAAAAAAAAGTTACAAAAAGGACAAAAATACATAGAATGTGCTCCACGTATGGCTCACGGCTGCGCCAAAAAGATCCATTTCAGCATTTACAATAACAAAGACACAGTTCGAACAAGTCTCAGAATATTTATCAATGAAATCATAAGAGAATGAATGCGGCAGAATGCACCCAAAATATTGTCAATATCTAGATAAATATCTCGGAAACATGCAAATTATCTTGACTTCAACAATAAAAAACGTGCTGGAAATTAGCATTTTATGTTAATTAAATGAAAATAGATGTTAATTTCTGCTGTTGTAACGGTAACAGTGTGTACCATTCTGCGTTTGCAGATTTGTGTTTTTGGAAAAATAGCTTATCAAACATACTAAGTTAATCATTCTGAAATTATTAATGAATATAGGACGTACAGAATAGAGAAGAATGGCAGAATATAGGGGAGGCCTATACCCAACAGTGGTTAAAACTAAGGCTGAACACCACAGTTGGCCTTGACGATAAATCGTATGGTGTAAACAAACCCCGTAGTATACGACATAGGAACACTTTCCACGGGTTACTTGCACATGACGTGACTTCTCTGTGATTTCTTTTAACAGCTGCAACTTGATACATTAATATAAACCAGTTGAATAACATCATACTATTCTAAACTATTCTAAGTATCTGGGTAAACAGCCATTGGGAGCTACAGACTTGTTCGAATCGAAGTATCAAAAATCGGTTCAAATATCTATTTTCATCTGCGGCTTTTCCCGAACGTATATTTACAATTAGGCTGTGGCGAATCAAGGAAACTAACAAAAGTTTCCTAAAAACATATCTGTTATCTTTTTGCTCTGAAAATCCAAACCTGAACCTCAAAGCAGTTTAAAAAAATTGACAGACAGACATCTATTGACTGTCCGAATTCAAGCCATTTTTAAACGACATAACATACAAGTTTATTGATTACTTCCTCTATTTCCTGAGCATATAAATTGTACATTACCGCAGTGCCATCCTCGTCTCCGTAGCGCCACACATCACTGTGAGCGATTGTCTCCGCGACCCTGACGCAAGGTTCTGACCTACTTGCTAACATGTGTTTTGTTGCTGATGCCACCGTTGACATTATTCAGAAGGCTTGTTGCTGTTGTCCTCACAAATGGAAACTGTAAATCTCAAATGGACTACCATTTGAGCATTTGGATTTACTAGAATACAAGCGCAGAATTAGGGACGAAACTATGTCTGCTACGGGGCGGGCAGTCGATGCAGCTTACCATCGATTTGATGTACTGTCGATGTAGCGTACCACCGATTTAGCGTACTGTCGATATAGCGTATAATCGATTTGGTGTACTGTCGATGTAGCGTACCGTCGATTTAGTGTAGTGTCGACTCATTAACCCGTCGATGGAACATTGTCGATACAGTGACCCTCGATGTAGTTACTATCGATATTATATAGGTAACCCGTAACCCGTAACTCGGTGATGTTTAAATTAGTTATAACATTCGCGGCACTTTACTTGCATCCACAAGCGCACCTAGTAACGCATCCGTGCAACAGTCAAGAGGCTGAACCAGAATCCTTATATCACAAAAAAAGGTCCTCTAAATTCTAAATTGTACTAACTTAATCATACTCGATCCTTAATTACAGATTTACAGTCCTTTGAGAGCAATTAGTACATCTAGGTATGTTTAATTTTACAATACAAATAAAAACCTAGTGTTTTAGTAGAGTGTGAGTGGGTACTCAACATATACGATTACACCAACGCGAATGAGTGGTTCTTCTGCGCCACATCTCTTCAGCTATCAGTCTGGTCATACGCACTTGTTTCAATGATTAATGCAAGTTTGCGTCTATGTTTGAAGTATGTCCTTTTGGGGCAAGGATGGTTTTAGTAATCTTGTTCCAATGACATGATGCTCATTAATCAGTTTGTGGCACAGATGGTCACGCATGGCCGCTCTTTTGGTAATAAATGGTGCTTACTTTAGGGGGCTATGTTTTCAAGGACTTGTCTTCATTAGTCAGTGAAATAAGTGTCTTTAGTTCTTATAGATTACGTTTTAGCTATGTAAAAGGCACTAATAAAAGAAGCTATGTGTTCCAATATCTAGACATTCTTCAAATTGTATGATGTAGTTTTTCTGTCTCTCGTCCCATTTTAATTAGGGACTGTCAAGATTATAGTTTCCCTTTTCATTGCTCCTGTCACTATATCATTCACTCTTAAAGACAAAAAGTAAGAACCAACATCAAAATTCAGAGTACCGCTGTTAATGTTATCCTTGATTTAAGACTATTTAGAAAAACCCCGTCATCAACAGCCAGGCAGTAGCTTACTAGACACAACAGCTGTCTGGTCGGAGAATCTTCCCTTTTCTTTAAAATTACATCCTGTTCTTCGCACTCCTATAATACAAGGAAATGATGTTTTATCCCGTGTTTGTCTTTGTGCACTTCCAAACTTTAGATTTTATTAAATTTAAGGAATCTCATTAAACCTAGTCATCACTCATGTTATTAACCGATAATTACAAAATACCATGTGTCATGGCGCCATCGCCATCGTAATATCTCGCTTAGTAGTTCGAGTTATTAAACAGTATTATCTAAAGATAAGGTCTCGTGAGTTGATAATATATTTGCAATAAACTATCTATGAATGCACGTGAGTGTTTTAGTGTCTTAAGTCGGAAAGTGATTCCATCTTTTTAATGTTCCGAGTTTCCGACCCAATACAAGTACAAACGGAACCTTTCTATAGTCTCTTTTTTGTCCATCTGCCATAGAAGTTTTTATTGAGGTATATGCTAAGTGAGAATCAAAATAATGATTTAAAAAAATGTTAAGTACGTCTCTATGGCGCGTATACAAATCGCCAATCAAAGAACATTTTATTATAAATTATATTATTTTTGGAAAAACGGGTTTAAAATTCTAAAAACATCTTTCTCTCAATATGCTACACTATTTGAGGGTCAAGTCAAATGTGCAAAAGGCTCGTTTGTCTATAAACCGGGGGCTATATCTTATAATATGTATAATATTTGCTCTGAAACCACCGGAAGCCCAATCTATACTACTAAAACTACATACCAGAGTATATATTTGTCAAATATATCAAATATATTTATCACAATTTGAGGTTTGAACACGGAACACCAGTCTGACCTCCGTCAGTCGTCTTGAAGGCTGCATCATTTTAAATTTTGCATATCGTGTGCAAATACGCTCAAAATTATCGTGTTTGAAGTTAAATAATGAGTTTTTGAAGTTTTCCGAAGGTGTCGCTATAGAATATTTTAAAACAGAGGCATGTGAAATGGTTGTAAAGTGGTAAGTACATTGTAAGTGCATATACTGTCAAACATATTAATTAATTCATTTCTGGAGTCAAAAGAAAGCATAACTTATTTTTACGATTGGCAACTTTGGCTATTTGAATTTTTGGAGTTCTTAGAACAGAATTCATTTGGTATTAAATTAACCGTTCTTTAAAGAAATTACAGTGGGCTTACAGTCTACCATTCGATTTATGTAGACCAAAAAAGACAATAAGACAAAGATATTTAGCGAGTGTTCTCACAATCTGAAGTGACCTCCGGCCTGTTAAAACACGACCTATCAAACTATTTGCAAATACTACGTTTTTGATCTACAAACTACTAATTTAGCACCAGATGCAAAATCCTGGGTAAATCCCTGATTTTGAAACCGCAGTGCTACGCAAATCAATGCACTTAAGTAGGATAAGTGCATTTAAGTGCAGACAGTTAAGATTTCAATTGTTATGACAAAATCTTATTGTCACACTTCAAGAGGTTCTTAACAGCACGTGTGGTGCTAACGTGTTTCAGAAAAACAAATAGAATTATAAAGATATTATGTTTGTTTATAACGTTATCTTTTGTAAAGTTGTGACGAATGTAATATTGTGTAATACGGTAGTAGACCGAGGTGAAAACGATGTAAATAAATAATGACTGAAAAGTGTACATTTTGGTTAAAACTATGTGCGACCGCGACCTCGTTCTAATCCCTTCATTTTTAAGGTTCTAAGCAAAACACTACATAATATCACGTTTTGATCCCAATGTAATCATAAAGATGTTGTGTGTTTCATGGATGAGATTTTTTTGGAACCTAGCATTAAACTGTAATCGATATTTTGGTCCCAATTAAAAAACCAGCACGGAGGACATTCAAACAATTCAAACGAAAAGCATAACAGTGTTGAGAAATACCTCTGCAATCACTATTATTTTATGTGGATCATTCCATCATAGTGTACCTATCCAATACATAAAGTATCATTCACATCACGTCCTAACAGTGTCCCTTGCACGGCACCTTATTAGATAACGCTATAAAACCAAGGGGACAGTTCACCGACCTCCCATGGCGTAATACGGGAGGAATCCCATGATGTGATGTGGACATACCGTCTCGTAATGAGGACGATGGAGGTGAGGAATTTATATAGGGTAATAGAGGAAGATAAGGTGGCTCCTACGGTGGTATGGGAACATTGGAACCTACTTTTCTTTACGTAGGTACTGGCTTATATCGACACTTTCTACTATAAGGTAAGTAGGTTCTTGATTAGGTTGTAAATTAAGATTATAGGATCTTTAACAGCTACTCACTAGGGTTGACTAATAAAGAAGCTTGAATAATATTACTAATGATTGGTCATTTTGTGAAGTACGACCAGTACGTCCATTGTATCACTAGATTGTTTTACTTGCATCGTCTGCCTACCTTATCTTCAGAACACTGGCTAACCCCTTGGTAAGACTGGTTGTCAGACTTTCGAACTATCGACTGCCAAATCTGCAAATGGCAATCGGAATTAATCGTGCTTTCCAAAGTACACATGTGAGATGATCACCCTTCTGGAGAACGACCTCAGCCTTCGTGATGCGTCCAGATCAGCTGATTAGCTAGTCCTAAAACTGACACTGTTAATGTTGGCCTGCATCATCCCAATGCTGGGCATAGGCCTCCTAAAACTATCAGAATTTAAATCATTTATATGCAAATTTATCTGCACCTACATACCGCCCTTTACATGCTACTTCGAATCGCGTAAAATTCTCTCAGTGAACCAGTAGGTCACTCACAAATTTCTCTCGTAGGCGGCGCCTTTATGTTTCATCTCATTTGCATAGATCTGATGAGCTCTTAGTTATGACATAGATATCGCCACTGTACGGAGTGTCAAGGTTGAGAAGGTAATTAATAAGCAATTTTATTTTTGAGTTTGAATTTGTTTGGTTATAAATAGATTTTAGAATGTGTCAGTATAGTAGTTGTGGACCATAGAGGTTTGACTCTCTCTCATCTGCCTAGTCTTTTCCCAACTAAGTTGGGTTCAGTTTCAGTACATCACAGAGTGCAACCTGCTACAATTCGGACATCATACTTCTTTCACCTCATCCACGTTCATATATCAAAGAAAGAGAATCGACAAATCATGTTCTGTGTCATTTTGTAGACAAAATAAAAAGATTTGTCGATTCTCTTTCGTTTCTACGGTGGTCATGTAAAGCGAGCTGGCCATACACGCATGCCATTTGCGAGTCTATACTACACATCCGACCTTTTTGAAGAACCTCACCAATGAGGTCAGAGTATGTCCTTCTGAGGCAACACCGGGAGGGGTCCCGGTGTTGTCACTGACATCTCCCTTGTAAAAAACTGCTACGTTATCGTATAGCCTCATTCCTTAATTCATAACATTTGCTCAAATCACTGTAAGGTCAAGAACACACCTCCCCAGTTCATAACTGACGAAGACAGATAGTTGGTGTTATCCGGAAGATTGTCTATTGCAGCGGCGAACTGCAATCATCAAATCAGTGGCAAACGAGGCCGTAATAGCAAATGTCCCCCTGAGGTTTCTGTTCTAGAGAGAGGGAGCAGGCTATATTTAGCATTTGAATCACTGGCTGCTAACATCAATATTATTTAAAAGTTTCGTGAATCCTTATACAGGGATGAATTGAAGAAACTAAGAGGAATAGCGAAAAATAAAAGGGGTCTCTCGGCCGATTTTGATGAAAACTAGAACTGAATCAATTGGTACAGTGTCACTGAATATCTTCCGTGATGTGCCCGATATTTGGATGCTCTATCGACACATATCCGAAACTCACATGTTTGGCATCATTCACATTTTAGAATGATCAATATTCCAATATCAATATTCCAGTGCCATATCGACCGCAGACTATAGATACTAACATATATCTGCTTATTCACTACAAACACACAATCTTAATAATATAACATGTCACAAAGCGTTATTATATTAAGCTTTGCTTCCTGTTAGCTCAGTGAGTTACATCAAACATAGTTAACTTGAGCAAACTTACTGTTTCGTTGGGTAAGCACAAGCGTACGAGTCAGTTGCGAGTATCACTTAGTTTCAAGTACTCTTATGAGTTACTTAGCGATTTACGTTACATTAGGTACTTAAATGGTTGTAAAAGTTAGTAAATACTTGAAAAATAATTTGTAAATGGTTAGTAATAGAGCTGCTTGAGGGAGTCAAGTAGTTGGACTAAGCAAATAACAACTATTGCAGACACATGAGAACTTTGTCTTTGATCTGATGATAGACGATTGCTAAACTATCTAGAGGAAATGGTTTGAGAGGAACCACTAAGCTTTAAGCACACTAAGGCAAATTTCTTGACTGATTTTTATCAAGATTAGTCGTAGTTGTCACCATCCGCGCGAGTTAGTCCCTCCTTTTGTAATTGGATTCATCCAGCCAAAGCTCAAATAATGAAGTTCATCAAAATCAGGTAACTAGTCAGTGTGTTTCTAAGTCTGTATCTTTGATCCCCCGAAAATTCATCAGAGCTCTTATCAGAGTAAATCTACCGATAATTTTCGGCTTCTCATCTGCCTAGCCTTTTCCTAGCTATGTTGGGGTCTGCTTCCAGTCTAACTGGATGAAGCTGAATGCCAGTATTTTACACGAAGCGACTGCCTATCAGACCTTCACCCAGTTACTACTAGGTAATACGATACCTCTTGGTAAGATTGGTTTCAGTCTCTCATATAAGAAAGATACATATTGGCAAGAATTAACACTAAGCTTTGGTGCAAATAACTTTCATTTTTGCTAACACTAATAATTCATTGATACAGCCCGGCCTCCGTCACCTCCCCCGCAATGATACGTAAAACAAATGTGATTAGCACACAATTAACAGCAGCCCAAACGTAGACAGAGTGACAGACGCAATAACATACATTATACATATGTAGTACATATGTACTTCAGTTATTGTGTAATGAAAGTCAGGTGTTTCTATCTGTCAGTTTGAGATTTCGAAAACCGTAGCTGTGAGTGGAAGTTGGAGGTACCTACTAGGTTCCAGCTTCAAGACTTTGAAAGAATGAAATAAAAATAGTAGACTAGAATAGATGTTCTCGGCAACTAAACGCAATAAGTTTAACACTGAGCGAAGTGGAGAGAATAGTCGAACCCAACCCCTACGTTGAACAAAAACTAGTTACAAAGAGAGCACGAACTTAAAATAACTGAGAATCAAAGAACTCTACAATTTACCATGAATAACTCTCAGGAGACATAGATTAGCAGACATTACTGACTGCCTCATAAGAAACGATGAATGAACTGTGTGAAGAATCATATAGTTAGGAAGGAGGAGAAGTATGGACGAGGAAGATATGCTGTGCCACCCCAAATAAAGTGGGAATGAGGGTAGGAGAATGAAGATGTCGATGACTGACTACCTCAACAGAAAAATAACAATGGAGGAAACTATGTTTAACTCTTGAAAGGAATCACCGAAATGATTCTCAAAGCAACATTTGCCCCAACAGTGGCTAATCCACAGGACACTAATAAATAAGTCATAAACCCGACCTAGCACCATAACAAGCAAAGTCACAACATCACATTAGCCCCCAATGACAATGCCGCCATTAATTTATGTAGCACGCAAACCTGCGCGCACGCACTCGCGTCGCTTTTGGCACCCAATGAATGGGCCGATTCAGCTTCCTTGATAGAAGATAATAGCTGTTTATATAGGGAAATTTTATGTATTGTATTGTACATACAGACATGTGAAATTTTAATAAATACTTTCGTCGATGTGTCACTTGAGTTTTGGGTGAAGGACAAGAGTTATGTTTGGTATCGTTTTGGCAATCGTTTCAACTGTTTGTTTTAATCGTTGTTATTTACGCTTGTGATGGGTCAAGGGTTAAGCAGAAGTGTTTGATTTAAGTCTAATGCAATAGAGGGCAAGCCAAGAAACTATGATCAACAAAATGATTTTGCAGTTCGTACACATAATCTCTCTTCTCTAGCCGTTAACCCATCAGAAACCTCCTTTCTTTCCATTAATCATTGAAGACATATACCTACTTAAATTCTGTCATAGATTATTTTGTAATAATAATCTAATTCAACTTCTAAATATTATTACTGTATGATCGTCACAAACAGGATGTGGCTTCTAAAACAAAGATTATGATTCTATGAATTATCGTGCCTTCGTTACTGAAACATGAGATATTGAGGCAGAAAGGACCAATCAAATGACTGTACCCGTGTATCAACAAGACACAAAATAAAACTGTGCTGCGTGTAAAAATAAAATGCTGTCAAGACGTTGATAATTTTAGATAATCGTAATGAAGATTAATCATCATGTCCTTTTATCAATAATTGCTAAAAATAGCTCACTTTATCATTAATCAGAGGCTGAAGTACCTACGTTGTATAACATTAAATACGCAAACAAATGTTTTATTCTACTGTGTTATCGCAAAAGTTAATTTAATTTAAAAAAGGAACGTAAGTATAATCGTGAGGACCGAAACAAATGGCGATCGATTTCCAACCGTTTCGATTTGAAAATCGATCATGGCAATATTTTTTGACTTTGCTTTTCGGTAGCTTATGTCAATCTAGTACATTTTTGACTTTTCGATGATCATTATCGTTTCCAACATTATTTGTTAGCTCTTTGTTACCCCGGTGCGAAGTTCTCGTCTTTTGTTTTACAGGAACAGTAGCTAACACAGACTTTCATTATTTATGGTTGTATTTCAGTGTCTATTAGTTTATCAGTTACTAAAACGTATTCAATTTTAAAGTAGCGTTCAGTAGCAGACCCTGTCACTTACCTATGACTAATAGCAACAGCATAGAAAGCAAGACAATGCAAGGGCGTGCCACATTTCTATTATACTTGTACCACACCATAGAGCACGGGAAGCGCCGCACCACACCGTCCAGAGACGGCAGTACTAATAAATTAGCTCTGAAAATGTATTCAGTGCACAACTGCAGCTGTCAAGTCATGATTTCATGTCACTTACTTCCATTTTATTCAATTAAAATAGCAACAGGCACAATTGTAATCAACGAAAGTAACATTAAAGATTAACGTTTGTAAAGAGTTCACAGAAGTTGGTAGTAGTATCGAAAAAGTTTGTCACTTAGATTATCAAAAAATATTTGATCCGTATTTTTTCTTTTGTCACATAAACCAGAATTGACGAAGATACGACGCTTTTAAAATTCCCAATCCGTCACTGTTTGGTATCATTTGACATTCTTAGTGAGTTTTGACGTCACGAGCCCCCACTACCGAGTTTTGATGCGTCTTATCTTTGTCAACATTCGTTGATTTACAAATACGTGTCCATTATTTTCCAATACTCTAAGTGACGGACTAAATAGATTTGCAATTTATTGATGATGTAAACTAGCCTATTGCTCCTTTTCAGCTTGTGTAGAAAATTTGGCAGTGCCGCCTCTAGCTACCGAAGCATCTCCGTGGTCTGTGTACTACACGCATCGCGCGTCCAAAACGTAATGCGTTTTTAAATCGCTCCTCTGAACACGCCTTTATGTAACCTAGGGTTGGTGAAAGTGGGAAACGAATTTATAATTGACTTATTAGGATTACTTAGGGTTTCAGTGTTCGTTTGAGGAATTCTGATTGAAAGGAAAGTTATGACGGTCGATGACACTATGGGAATGTGTCAACCGTTTTGTAATGACTTAGGTCCAGTCCAAAAACAACTGTCACTGTCACAAGTTCCAATACAAAAATGTGATTTAAACAGCTGTTTTTAGATAATCAAACCGTCGTCTTTTTGGTGAACATGGACCTTAAAATGTAGACATGAAGTATTTATATGAATAGATGAGTGAGGATATTCTAATAATGATTGCGTAATTAGATCTTAATATAGCATTTCCATTGTTACGATAGTATTACTAAGTATGTTTTTTTCCTGCGTGGAAAATAATACACAGATAAGCACTAGTTTTTATATAGACTAAATCATCATAATTGTTGTATTATGATGTTGATTGTTTATTATCCGATATCATTTATCTATGAGCAAATTCAATGTCTCTTTCGAATTTCACAGTAGCCACAATTGACTAGCTCCTGACGAGAGCTCTTGTCCACTTTCCCAGCATCCTGCCTAACCATCTAATCAATCAATCTGCATCACGCACGGACAGCCCTGTTGAGCGTGACCACTCTCTGACATGCGTCAATACTTCCTGCGACCATCGGCAGTCAACGGTAATCAATACGTTCGTGCCGACACTTCCTTTTATCACCGCGCTGATTGTGGTCGGTGATAAAACAAATAAGAGCTTATGACGTCATTAATAGGTACCTCTTTTGTCTATCCGTCAGTTTGGTTGCTTTTTATTTTTTTGGGAGGCTATGGTGGGTTCGATTTCGGTGAAAAAAATGTGGGCCTTTTTTTGTTTTAAATCGGTTCGTTTGTGTTGGTTTCTTTAGCTGTTCTGTTGGAATGATAGGGGTTATGATTTGTTTAAATAAATGATGGTCTAGTCGTTAAGACACGTGACTCGGCTAAATTTAAGATCGTTTCATTTGTTAAATGCTGGATAATTGGAGTCATATCCCTTTAAATTATTGGAATACTGGACTACACCAATGTGCTTAGCCGACTACCCTCGAACGGGCACATACACAACATTTGGATAATAAGTGATCAAACAAGCTTACCTTGTGATGTTCGATCATTATTATACGAAGAACTTTATTCGAAGATATATTCAACATGCAGCTTCCTTTTGTGTAGCTGGCAACCAACGCACTTTAGATTCTTAGCCCTAAAAAAAAACTAAACACACACATCAATACTCTATGATCTCTATCTGTCAGTGTCATTCTTTTTAGAGCCTCAAGAACCTACTTCTCAACTTTATCAACGGGTTGGGTGGGTAGGGTTCATATATCTTCGAATAAAGTTCTTCGTATAATAATGATCGAACATCACAAGGTAAGCTTGTTTGATCACTTATTATACTAGACTTTATTCTCGATATATTCAACATGCAGATGTTCAGAGATAATATTGGTAAAGTTGAGGTACTTGTACTGATAGAGTAGAAACAAAACCAACATATAAAACAAATTAAACTTCTTTTATTTAAAACTTAAACTCAAATCTTCTAATTTTATAATTAAATTAGTAATACCTATGACTTTAGGGTATACTTAGACATAATTAATATTATGTTTTGTACATGTTTATTATCAAGTATATAATGGCCATATTTAGAATTTTAAATGTTAGAAAACAAGAATTTTATACTAATTTCCATTGAGTACAGCCTGGGCAAATTGCCCCGCAGTGCTAACTATTGGCCTATTGTAATATTTAGCAAATGTTGATGAGTTCTCTGTCCAACCTGCAGCCCGCCTAATTACATCCAAAGATACCCCTTTTGATTTTGCAGTCGATGTGGAGGCATGTCGTGTACTATGCCCTGAAAAGATGGTTGTATCTATACCACACACTGAAAGGGTATCTTTAATCCATCTTCCAATTGTTGATGATGAAACTTGTTTATGTGGTTTAATTAGAGATAATAATAAGTGATCAGTATGATTTCTAATTTCTGCAGTAAAGGACATGTAATCAGACAATGTTCTTGCTGGGCAAATCTCAGATTTTTCAAAATATGGTAGGTATAAATTAGGTTGACTGCGGCCTGGAGCAGAAGTTTTAGTAATGCTATTTATTAAAATGTTTACACCATCATTATGAAATTTGATGTCAGATATTTTAATAAGAGATAGAGTCTGTGCTCTTTGTGCTGTACTCAATGCAAGTAATACCACTAATTTCTTTGTTAATTTTTCAAAGCTTAGGGTTAAATTAGGGTACCAGTTTTGTAACACATTAAGGACCATATTAGGGTTCCAGGTAGCATGGTATTTTGCTAGTGGTGGTCGTGACTTATAGAACCCCTTAAATAGCCTCCTTATGCGATCATCTTCCCCAATTTTAGAGCCAACAATAAGAGATAGTGCTGCTTTATGCGAGTTTAAAGAACCATAAGCGGCACCTGAATCAAATAATTTTGTCAAAAAATACATCACTTTAGGCACTGAAGGTGCAAATGGATCAATACTTTGTTCTTGGCAAAAACCACACCAAATCTTAAATGAGCCACTGTACTGTTTTAATGTATTATTAGAAAGAGAGGCAAACATTATATCCATGGATGTGGGAGGAATAGACCGCTTCAGCCATGCTTGCCTGATAAAATCCCGGCAATTAGTGTAAGCTGGTGATGTAAGGGATGGTTGTCCCTGAAACAAGAATGTAAAAGGTCTTTTTGTGGTTTGAAAATAATTAATTTTGAAACTAACATTGACTGAAGGATTGGGTACCATGGCTGTGATGGCCAATATGGCATTACCATGATGCCTGTTGCTTTTTCATGTTTGATTTTTATTAAACATTTCAATATTAAACTGAATGGAGGAAATGCATAAAAAAAATAGTTTGACCAGTCCACTGTAAACGCATCAATATTCCAGGCATCTGGATCTGGTTTCCAAGATATGTATAATGGACATTTAGCATTAACTCTTGATGCAAACAAATCAATATCTGGTTGGCCTAATATTGATACAATTTTTTCAAATGCGATGGCATTCAATTCCCACTCAATGTCTGGATTGATTCTTCGAGATTCCTCATCAGCCTCTTTATTATCACGTGATTTGATATATGAGGCAAAGAGCCAGATACGTCTCATTTCACACCATTGCCATATGGTTCTAGCTAGGCTGTTAAGATGAGGGAATTGAATACCACCCATTCGGTTAATGTATGATATTGCTGTTTTATTATCTACTCGAAGTAAAATATTAATATTCTGTTTATCTTTGACAAAAAATTTAAGACCTAAAAATATAGCCAGTAATTCCAAATAGTTTATATGGAATGCTTTTTCCTCTTCTTTCCAAATACCATTAGCTCTATTGTTATTACAAAATGCTCCCCAACCTGTCCTGGAGGCATCTGTAAACAATTCCAAATCATATTTTTGATAGGCTATACTTCTATGAGTGGAATTTATATTATTATCCCACCAATTTAAATCTAATTTAATTTCTGGATGTAATTTTACTTTTAAATCATAATTCCCATTACTGTCCACTAAATAACGGTATTTATAGTGTTCTAAGAGTTTAGTATAAAGCCAACCATATGTAGTGGCAGGACATGCTGCCACTAATGTTCCTATTAACTTAGCAAGGTCACGAATGTGGCACCTATCAAGTGTAAGAAATCTTTGAACAGACTTTTTAATATAAATCCTTTTGTCTGAAGGTAAGTGTAATGTCATGTCTCTAGAGTCAAATACAAACCCCAGAAATTGGCAGACCTGAGAGGGATTTGTTATACTTTTTTCAAAATTTATTACAAATCCCAAGCACTGTAATAGTGAAACTGTTGTTTGAACATTTTTTAAGCAGGATTTATAGTCAGATCCTATGCATAACACATCATCCAAGTATTGAACTGACTTGTAGCCCTTTTCTCTCAGATGACTTACAACAACCTTCATTATTTTTGTAAAAACATTTGGTGCCGAGCAGAGGCCATAGCAGAGAGCGTTAAATTCATACAATTTATCAAATTGGAACCTTAAATATTTCCTGTATTGTGGATTTACATTTACTAATAAATATGACTCCTTTAAGTCTATTTTTGCCATCCAATCTCCAACTGAAATTAAAGAGATTGCTGTTCTATGGTCTTCCATTTTAAAATGAGATGTAGATACAAATCTATTAAGTGGTTTTAAATTTAAAATAAATCTTTTACTGCCATTGGGTTTTGGTATAAGAAAGACTTTTGAAATAAATTGATCTTTGCAAGGTGTGCATGGAGATATTGCTCCTAAGGTTAATAAATTATCTATGGCTAAGAACATTTCTGCATCTTCAGTACCAGAATTACCATAAGAAGTTTTTGGTACCAAATGTTGGTATGGCTCAGTGGTAAATGGAATTGAATATCCTCGGATGTATTCTAGTATAGAATCATCATGACAAATGTTTTCCCAACATTTTAAAAAATAAGATAATCTTCCTGCATGACTTACTTCTATGTCCGAGCAGGAGGTTTTGTTTGTGGTGGCAATTTCGGTTTTCTCATTGAGGATTGGTACCGCTGATGTGGAGGCTTGCGAGCATATGTTGTGGATGAGGACTGCATCTTCTTGTTGTGTCCATACCTCGGTGCTGGCCTCTGCTGGTTGTAACGAGGAGGACCGTTCAAGTTTCCCTGACGGTTATTATTACTGGCATTGAAGTTGTTAGTTGTAACAGTCTTCTTAATAGATTGTCCACTTTGTTGGCAGGTTTTTAAGACTTTGATTTTCTCAATCAAGTTAGTACCATATAAGTAGTCATCCCTCTCAACATCTTTGATGGTGTCCACAAAAGATTTGTCTAATGTTGGTAACACCAGATTTTTTCTAGACCTTGTTTGTACCTGATGCAGGTCAGCTAGAACTCGACCCGCATCGCTCAATGTGCTAATTAACTTTAGTCTGTCGACTTGCTCGTTCTGAATTAAGGTGGATATGGCATTACCCAGCATCACTAATCCAATTCCAAGTTGGTTTTGTTCGGTTTCAATTTTCTTGTCCCGATTGACAATAGTGTCAGTTACGGAGCTTGTTATCTCCTGATTTAGTTTTGGTGCCTGGAGAAGCGGGCAGTTTTCCGGTATCAACTGATCCATTAGTTTTAGTTTGTTCTCTTTTTGAAGACCAACTTTTAGAATTGTTGTCCATATACGTGCTACATCGTTGTTCATGGCTGGGCCAAATTTTGGTTTTTCAGGCATGAGGTCACCTAAGGCCAACAGGACGTCTGGGTCGGTAGCAGGCATTGCCTGATTGCTATCCACTGGTAATATGCTCCCTGTATCACCAGGTTCCTCCATCACCGTATTTTCCGTTGAAAGACTTTTTGGTAATGTCTCCACTTCCGTAGCGGTGCAGTCATCGTCGCCAGACTTGTCAGAGTCTGAAAACACGATAATACCCATATTGTACCAAAAAGAAAAACTGCATAGTAAGGCCTCACGGACCAAACCAATGAGTAAAGATCTCGTCCACACATCACGTGTATGACCCGAGTCCAATGACCACGTCGGTGTATCTCGTACACCACCCGCGTCTATCGATATTGAGGTTATGAAAAAACTCACACAGCTTTGCCAATCAAAATGATCGGTGTTTTATCGATATTTGTACAACATTTACCTGGAAAATGTGACACAATCGTGTCTTTTTCATCAGAAGAACTCGAAGCATGCCGGCGTCGGCGTTTTTGTCGTCTTTTCATACGGCGTTCGATTTTCCTAATTTTTTCCATATAATATTCCAAATTATCTGGCGTATCGCTTCTGGAACGCTTAGGCATCGTTTTAGCGTTATGTGATAGTCACAATTCAACAGATATCTACTGAAATAAAAAATATTTAACTTTTCCTACAAGAAAATACGTTACGGTTGCCGCGCACAGAAAAAGAATGACACTGACAGATAGAGATCATAGAGTATTGATGTGTGTGTTTAGTTTTTTTTTAGGGCTAAGAATCTAAAGTGCGTTGGTTGCCAGCTACACAAAAGGAAGCTGCATGTTGAATATATCGAGAATAAAGTCTAGTATAATACGTAATTGTGACCGTCTGCGGCGTCTGCAAACCTCCTTAAAAAACACTGATGACTGCAAAATTAGATTATCACAGCGAATCAGCCATAGGATACTCAAGGAAAGAATGAACGATGTTAATATTTTTTCCTCTTAAACAATGAATTAACATTTTTCCTGTTACAATTTGATCACAATTTCAACCAAACTTTGTAACACTTAGCAAGAACCAAATTATTTATTTACAATTCTCGTAATAGGTCATGACCAACGCGGTTAGAACCATTTAACACATGACTTAAACCATTTAATTATATACGACAGTCATTAATCGCATTCATGTTTTATTTTTAACTCTTGTTTGGTGTTTGCTTCGGGGCATAATGCTGAGACATTAGTTCATGTGTGTACTTGATAATGATCTGATTGTTTATTAAAAGGTCAACTGGGTTTATTTCCGTAGGAAGTATTATGTTGTTGTTTTGGACAACCCTTCAATCTATGTTACATGGTGCCATGAATTATTGGTGATTATGAGATTTATTATGATTTACTTGACGACCCGAATGGCGTAGTGGTAGTGACGCTGCCCTACGTTCTTAGGGTCCTGGGTTCGAATCCCGGTAGGAGCAAATGTTTGTGTGATGAGCATGGACATTTGTTTCCGAGTCATGGATGTTTATATGTATAATAAGTATGTCTTTCCAAACAAAAAAGTATATATGTACTATATCAACGATCTAGTGTCCACGACACAAGCTTTGCTTAGTGTGGCACTAGGTGGCGCAGTGTGTTAATGTCTAGCGATATTTATTTATTTATTGTGAAGATGAGCAACTAGACCTATTTGAGTTTCAATATCAATATGTGCCCTGTCTACAGGATTCCTATGTTTAAAAGTAATACTTAGTTATTTAAAACCAATTTTCGACCTGCTACTCATCATTACCTCTACCTTTTGAATATCAACATTTTACATGACACGGCCAAAACTGTTCGCTGTAGAGGCAACTTTTAAAATATCATTATCAGTTTATTTGACCTAGGTTTCAAAACTAGGATCTCATGCTCAACAATCGAACTTACAACCACTACACATTCGAGACAGTCACTCATACAGTATGATGTCTGTTTATACAGGGGGTTTGTGAAAGTGAACTGTGTTGTCTTACGACCCGCTGGCCTAAGACCTTAGTGTTTGTTCACGTGCCTAGAGAAACCTAGCCACGTTGACATGTGATGCCTTCCGTATGAGTTTCAGAGATCTTAGAAATAAAGAAAGAAAGAAAAAGCATTTATTAGCCCAACAGGACAACACATAAAAAAACTTTTTTACAAAAAATAAAACTGACTTCAGAGAAAACAAAAAAGTGAAAAATAACTTCAGAAAAAACGCTTCAGATGTCGGTGACCTTTGTTTGATTGATTTAGTTTTTTTGTCACCGACTTCTGAAGCGTTTTTTCTGAAGTTATTTTTCACTTTTTTGTTTTCTCTGAAGTCGGTTTTATTTTTTGTAAAAAAGTTTTTATTTTTTACTTTTTAGTGGTTCACATGTGCTTACCCCTTCACAGCGTACCGGCGTGACTTTAGGTTATGAACTGGTGTAAACAATAGACAGATATGCAATCCCGGTACATTTGCTATCATTTATTGAGGAGTTCCGTTGCATATCTCCGAAGTTCTTCATCAAATTGAATTGGGATTACTTCGAGAAAGTACAATTCCTAAAACTACCCAAACCGCTTCTAGTGTGCCTATAAAATGTGAAGAGTTCTCTCTATTTCTCCAGAATCCCATCATCAGCTACTGATTTGATGATTATGAGACCACACAGGAAGCACCAGCTTTCAAATAAAAAAAGAACGATCAAAATCGGTTCACCCAGTAGAAAGTACTGAGGTAACTAATATTTTCGAAATCGGGTGTATTTTACACATGTGCGTACCCCCTCAGAGCATACAGGCGTGATGTTACGTCATAATATAGTATAAACAATGAACCTACAAGCGATGGCAGCAATCACTGCAGATTTGCTGTGTATTTTTGAAGAGTTCCTTTGTATATCTCCGAAGATCAGCATCAGGTCTTCAGCAAACTAAAATGGGACCAAACGGGAAGCACCAGCTTTCAAACAAAAAAAGAACCATCAAAATCGGTTCACCCTGTCGAGAGTACTGAGGTAACAAACACAAAAAAAAAAAAAAAAAAAAAAAAACAGACGAATTGAGAACCTCCTCTTTTTGGAAGTCGGTTGAAAAAGGGTAAAATCGTGATTATAACACTTAAAGTGAACATAGTGAGAGAAAAAGAAATAACAAAATCATAAGAAAAAACAAACAAAAACAAAATACAAAACAGAATTTGTCCTGTACAAGACCTCTTAATAGTTGGTAGATATGTAAGTTTGGCTCAGATACGTTCCCGTTTCTCTGATATGATAGGTTGTGGGAGAGTGAAAAGAATGATGAATAAAAAAAGACCTTGATGGACGAGTGGTTGCGAGTGCAACTTTTAATCATGTGATTTTGGCAAATTTCATCGAAAAAGCGGCAAAGAGAAGGTGGATAGAGAGTTATAGTCAACTAGTGAGGTTTTATCCCATTTGACCAGTAGAAAGGCAGTTAGGATTTTTATTTTGGTATACCATTATCAGCTAGATACCGACGTCATCATCATCAGCCCATAACGTTGCCACTGCTGGGACACGGCCTCCTCTCAATGAGAGGGAATGGGCTATAATCTACCACGCGGCCCAGTGCGGATTGATGTTACATGTCTTCGAAGCAGCGGTGATGAAATAAATTACACGAAGTAATGGCGCCTGTCTGGGTTCGAACCCAAGACTTACTGTTCGTAAGTCGGGACCGCCACCACCGGGCCACCGCTGCTCCCATTATTCTCCACATCCCATATTATTATACCGACGTAGAATATAATCGAGTCATCAGCCGAAAGACACAGGCTTCCCCCAAGTGTCGCCACATTGACAGGTCCCGTGCGATTCACATCCAATGGATCCCGCCACCTTCACCAGGTCTACCTAAGTGGGAGGGTCTCCAACGCAACGTCTTCCCGTTCGCGCGGATAATTGAGTAATATCAACTAAAAGTTGCGAGTTTGGACAACAATGCTAACACTTAACATAACACTGTTTTCTGTTTAACATGATCCTTTCAAATAAATTCAACTCAAGAGTTATCTGCGCAACTTAACACCACCCACATCATAATCTTGAAGTACCATGTAACACCTCAACATATGTAAAAAAACTGAGAAATTACAGAAACGAATCCCCTTCAAAATCACTTAACGTCATGTAAATATCATTTCAAACGTCAATCGAGATGATTCAAAACATATACTTTCACTAACTTATAGTGTAGTGACATTAGGCCCACTACAACGTCTACAAAATATACAGAAATCCACTCCCGCGCACCGCAGCGTGAGAATTTGCAAGTGTTAATGTTTAGCATGGAGTAGAGAGTGAATGGAATGATCATAGGCTGGCAAAGCATATTGTACGAGAACGGACGAAAATAAATGAACCGCGGTCCGTCCAGATGAAGACAGTTTTGGTCTACGTCTGTCATTTTGGTATGTTAAGACTAAACACCAAATTGTACTATGTCGTCAATCATCGTCATCTTTAACAATGATCCAAAACCTTTGCCTTGCCCTTTAAGCGTTAATGACGTGATGCTACCTACATATGTATGAGTAACCATATCATGCTATAGATTTGTGGTTTTAATATTGCACGGTAATCATGAAAATATAATCTTCTTAAGCAACATAAATATTGCAAAGCTCACGATGAGTTGAAAATTGCATTGATTGATTAATGTTCTTTTATTGGCTGTCGTTTATAATATTTTAAACAATCTAGGTAATCTGCAAGACTGAATAATACAATGGCATAACAACAAACAAACGCAGAATGAGCATTTGCTCGTTTAGTTTAAAGTTACTTATCGAACCTACACAGTCAGAAAAGTGAGCATATGTTGCACTCCATTCGTTACTTTTATGTGGCATTAGACAACGTTTAGTAATATGAACGTAATTATGTAAACGGTATTGCGAGTAAGACGAATTGTTTGAGAAAACTTTGTTGATTCGATCCGCCTGTGTCACTGTGTCCGCCTCAGTTTTGTGTGTGTTTTGTTGTTTTGTGGTATCTCTGTCGTTACATATTTGTTTCTGAGGTTAAAATGTATGTGTTACATGTAGTATTACAGCATTTCGGATCTTGTTGTTCGTTTTAGTAACAGCAACTGCTAAATTTCTTAGTTTTACTTTCAAGTGAAGGATCAGTAGATCGATGGACTCCGTAAGTGATTTTCTGAGATACCTACTAGAGCCATCTAGCCAGGATAATAAAATCTAACTATAGGTGACTGTGGAGATGGGGACTAATAAAGAAGTATTGAAAAAGAAAACTATAACTGAGAACATCGGCAAAAGACAGACGATGATGTATTCTAGAAATAACCATTCTAGAGCATTCCGGGTGAGACAGTTTACGAGTACCTTACCACACAGATGAACACGATAGCATCACATACTCTTTTATAAAATGATTTCAAGTAGATATTTTTATAAATATTTCATTATAACCTTCACTTTCAACCATACCCGACGAATACCACCATTCCCCATAACATGGCTTTGACAAAAACCTCAACTTTCCATTGGGCAACACACCACCCTTATACGTCCGCTATAAAGGCACTCACACACGAACAGTGATTGTTCGCACCTTATACAGCATCGAAAGCTATAGGTACTTGTGACTTTTGATGCGATGCTGAGATAAAAATTAATGGGTTTATGAATATGGTGTTCAAATTGTAGGGTTGGGAGTAGGGTTACCATCATAACTAAAATCCGAACAAATGAAAATGTTGACTTTGCGCGACATGTGCGGGAATTTGGCCCGCTAATCGACCTTTTTGCGGCCTTAGGAAATGTCCGGAATTCTCGACATAACGGGCTTTCTTCTGTATTCTTTAAAGACTTGCGTTTTAGCTGCATTTTGCCTGATGTGAAGCGATTATGCGGCCTAGAGAGAAGCATGCTTGCCTTTAAAAAACCGATTCACTTGAACTTTGGATAGATCCAGATTATAATCATCAAGGATTTGATTGTCTTATTTCAAAGTAACACAAGCTGATTGCACGATGACCTTTCCATCGGCAAAAACTACACACTTCTAGACAAACCGTTATTTAACCCCTTGAGAGAAAAGTTTTCAAACATTCTTCCTTGGTCATTTTCGTCATAGTATAATGTTTCTTTGTGAAAATGTACTTACAGAGTTCTAGACCCAAGGTTGCGATCTATCGATCTGTCTATCACTGAGATTTTCGTCAGATCTTTAAAATTGCGAAATGGTAACCCTACTAAAAAGAAGATCGGTTATAATTAAGTGTCATTATTAGACGATAAGTGTCGGTGCGTGTGATGTAAAAGTTTCATTCATACTCTGATTAACAAGCAAGGCTCTCAGACGGAAGGATGTCAAGTTTTTAACGTCTATTAAGACTTGTCAGAATTAATTTGACAGCTTTATTATCTGCGTACTTCAAAGTTTTATTGATTTGTTAACCATTAACTTGTATACATGATGTGTAACATTATGAGCTTTCATTTGCCCAATGCCAAGGTTTATTAAAGTTAGAAGTCGTATATCACGATGTTTTTAGAAAACTACATATTGCCCAATTAATCAGGTAACTAGGTTGACTGCAGAGGTCTTGGGTGTGATTCCCGAGTCGTGCAAAATGTAATAGGGTTTTCTTCCATCAGAAACTTAGTAGTAGCCACAGAGTCTGGATTTGTGCCCGTTTGACGGCAATAGGCTCGCTCCCAATTATAGGGGACTTCAAAATAACTGGCGTGATGTTATGTTATAAATTGATTTTAAGGTCTTAAGGTGGCACAGCTCTACAAAATAAATTTTAGGTCTTGAAAAGCATTTATAAAACCTAAATGTCGGAATCATTGAGGCTTTTATACCCCTCATAAGGAAAGATCTAAACAAATTACCCAGTTACAACCATTAAGCCTATTTCCAACACCTTTCAGCTTTAAAAGCAGCTTTATTATGTGCCTCACATAGCGCTGCCATTCACTGCACCGACATCCTAACAAACTATTGTCAATATTAACTATGCACATAACTTAAAACACGTTAACTATATAACAATTTAACGTAGACCTATGAATTGTTATAATTTTCAAACAATCTCTTTCGTTGGAAGGCTCAAGTTATGCTGGTGGTACAACCAGTTTACGAAGACCTCTCGTAGCAAACAGTTTCGATCGGAAGCGGGATCAGGTTATGTTTCTAACTTGTTTATATGCATGTCACGATGTTCATGTCTTGAAACCTTCCTGGCTTTACTGTTGATATTGTTTAAGGGAATAAAAGATGGTTTTCATAACAGTTGCACTGAAGAAACTATGATATTACAGATGTATTGAACAATATGTAGTTGAAATATATTATATTGGTGTAAATGTGAGTAATACTAGACGTCCGGTAACAGTAAAAACAGCTGGGCTATTTAATTGTTAATTACCACGTGCGGTTTGGTTGTTAAAGCTAAATAAACATCATTATAATAATATGTCTTCAAGTGTATTTGGAAAGAAACAGTATCTCCGAAGTTGCGTTGTTACTAGTCTCAACTTAAAATAAGTAATAAGTACTTACCATTAATATGTTTCGGATCACCATTTTCTGTCCAAAAGGATATTGCTTCACTACCAAAGCCAGTGTATTCCCCCTCACCCCACTGGTTCATCCCACTGCACTGGTGGGGTAAACGGGAAAAATCAAACTGTCGTTTCGTTGACCCCACTAGCCTACCCTACTGGTGGGGTCGACGGGAATTTTGAAGCCTCATCACCTCACATTTTGATCATTTTTGGTGACCATCATCATCATCATCCACAGCCCTACTTCAACTACAACGTTCTCTTATTCAAACTCAATTAATTTTTTCCGCATTTTTTGATACGAATTAGGCTTGAAGCGAACCAAAATATATAAATCTTACATTAGTACTCGTATGTCCATTCAATAAAAGTTAAAAGACAACTCGATAATTGTATGGACATACTGCATTTCCGACTGTTGTCGTCTATAAAGGGTGTTAAAAACCTCCTAACGAAGCCGAAAGGCACTAGTTCTCCCCGTCATTGCGAATGGTGTTTTGTTTTACACCATACCTGGGAACCTTCTAGTTACAGAGATATCCGGGGAGAAAGTAACAACTTTTTACAAGTTTTTTTTTTAAATAGGTACCACGACTCTGGTACTATTCAAACCATCCATCAGCACAATGTTTTAGTGAGTTATATTGAGTTTTACCATAAAACATGACTTTTCACCATTGATATAAATGTTTTTCACCCTTAAAAAAGAGTCGTTTCTCTGCAATATTTTTTGCCTAAAGTTACTTAGTTTGATGTACAGAATGCTTGGTCAACGGCTTCGTGATGAGGTTGTTTACACCCTGTATACGAGGCCATTCCAATAAATTACATAAAAAAAATATAAAATAAATCCTTTTCAAATAGACTGTTACCGTGATCTCTGCTTCAGACTCATTATGTTTGATAATGAGTCTGGTGTGCCCCCCTCAACATCGCACACTGGTTTGCAACACATTTGACACATTTGACTAAAATAATATTTCAACTAGGAAATAATACTTAATCACTCCACTATCACTGGCACAAAAAACCCACTGAATCACAGTTTTTTTGTTCTATAAATGAAACTTTTCATTGTTAATAAATAAATTATTTTAAAGTCGCTTTCTACCGCAAAACTTTCGAGCTGCAAAAATTAACCGAATGCACTGCAGTTTTTAAATGTTTTGAACTGCAAAATATATCAGAATTTCTTAAACTTTCGCAGTGTATGTATGTTTCTTTCAGGTCGCGGTCCAATACTGAAAATTTTCAGCTGAAAGATAATGAAAAGGTAATCAACAGGTATAAAGTAAGTCCTATCTGTTATGACGCGGGTGACTGATAGTAGATTATTGATAATACGATAACAAACGACCTTCCCAGGCTGTTTCACTGATATTATTGTGATTTTGAAATCGATAATTGTTTTTTTAGCTAATTATATTATTTTTAAATCCGCACTGCAGATTGTGACGCCTATATATTGCGGGTTTTAATGGATGTTTCATGAAATGCCTTGGGTATTTACCTATCCATTAATATAAATTTGAATGCAAAATTTAGGTCGAGATGATTTATAAAATTCAGGCTTTTATCCGTGTCTTAACACTCACGATCCGATCACTATCTTGCAAGAGAGTAGGAAAGATACCAGTACAGTTCGTAGAGTGTACAAATACAAACCGAAGACATACCGACCTCGCCGCAGAGGTCCGGCGCGTAATCCCCAGTCAATCCCTCCCCGACCCTTGCTCGAGCCAGGCTGCGATGCTGAGCCTGTAGTAATAAAACAGTCCCTAAATAAAGACAACCAGATCCAGCCTGTCCCTTTGCTGCCCCCAGCGACGCACTAAGCCGAGGTTCGTACCCCACAGGGGGTGCCCTTAGAGCGCTGTCGCTTAGTTTATAGTCATTTTTACCCTGGCTGGAGGCCTTAAATTCAAGGCATCCACAGGACTTGCCCGGTTAAGCAGAACCCAGTCTTCTCAGACTGAACTGCGAGATGCCCATTCCAAAAAAAAAAAAAAAAACGTGTCTTAACACGCATGGTGGTCTTAAATTATTTAAAATCGCACGGGTTCGTATGCTACCGAGATATAAAAGTATACCTACTGCAGCTGATAACACTTGAAAAAGTAAGTAGATAAGTACTATGGTTTATGAAAACACTAATAATTTGAGAGTTCATAAACAACAAAATAGATAGGTAGTGATTAGGTACTAATGACGTTGTAGGAAAATATAATATTATAATATATCTATCGATTTTTCCAATCTCTATTGTTTTATTTCAAATATTACATTTTTCTATCGGTCATATACTTACTCGGTATTTAGATAAACGATCGTAAATGTAAAAACGCCACGAAGTCACAAATTCACCGATATATCAATCAAAAAGGGATTAATAAAGAATTTTGTTTTCATTTGATAGTACGGTAGTTAGGTTATCATGGGAAAATCCAGTGGTCATAAATTATATAATTTCTATCACATATTTATGTAGCGTGTGTAGTAACCACGTGGATAAATCTCATGATAAAATAATAGTATTGTAATGAAACAATGTCCAAATGATTAAAAAACGTTCACTTGGCAAATGGCGTCGAAATCAATTAATCTCAAACAAATTCGTCGCCTTTTGGGCTGATTCAATTTAGACTACCATTGAAACGCTCAAAAGATCATGTCAATAGTTCAAAAATGATATAAAGATTTAATTACAAAGAATTCAGATTCAATCTAGACAAATAACACCCAGTAATTTAGAAAAGTTTAATAATAATTTAACTAGCAAGTTAAATATACCAGGCCATATTGGAAACAATGTAAATGAATTGTATGAAGAATTCTTTTCGGTAGTGCACACCGAGTTCAATAATACTTTAAAACAGAAAACTAAAACTATTGCCCCAAAGTTTATATTCAGTGATTGGGCAACACAGGGTATTAGGAAAAGTAGGGAACGATTGTTTGAGCTATACGGCCTTAAGCCTTATATCAACACAGAAACGTTTAGTAAATATGTGGCTACTTACTCGAAAATTTTTAAAAACTCTTGCAAGATAGCCAAGTCTCTTTTCATTAGCCACAAGATAAAATCAGCCGATAACAAAATAAAGACGGTTTGGAAAATTATCAACAGTGAGACCAATAGATCTAAAAAAACAAGTAATGACATAACACTAGAGACCGCACATGGTCTCGTGAGCTCTAATAACGAAGTTGTTAGTGAATTTGTAAATTTCTTTACCAGTATCCCACTTAAAACTACTGAAACCTTAAATTCCTCTCCTTTGCTCTCTATGGATTTATTGAAGGCGAACGTTTCAGCCTGTTCAAATGAATTTAAATTTCATCATGTAAACCCCATAACAATCATAAAAGCTTTTAAGCAAATCAAGATCAAATTAACTGAAGATCTATGGGGTATGTCTATCAAAGCCTGTACCTCAATTGTTGAGACTGTAGCGCCGTATTTAGCCTCAATATTTAATTTGTGCGTAGATCAAGGGGTCTTCCCGGATCTAATGAAATTCAGTAAGGTAATACCGCTTTTTAAATCCGGAGACGGTAAAGACACCAACAATTATAGGCCCGTATCCGTGTTGCCGGTTTTCAGCAAGGTGTTTGAAAAGATAATGCTCAATCAGATGCTTAACCATTTTAACACCAATAAAATCTTACACGAACAGCAGTATGGTTTCACCAAAGGACGTTGTACGACTGACGCCGGTGTCACTTTATTAAAACACATTTTTACTGCATGGGAAGAGGCACAAGATGCCATAGGAATCTTCTGTGATCTCTCGAAGGCATTTGATTGCGTAAATCACGAAACCCTTATTTTGAAGCTTGAGCATTACGGTTTAGGTAAACTTGCGCTCAGTTTAGTAAAATCTTATCTGAATGATAGACAGCAGCATGTACAAGTAAAGGGTGTAAATTCGATGGGTTTAAAAGTAAAAATGGGTGTACCACAAGGTTCGATATTGGGTCCTTTCCTCTTTTTAGTATACATTAATGACCTACCCCATTTATTTAACAACCATCCGCAAATGGTGTTGTTTGCTGATGATACTTCTTTAATATTTAGGATAAACAGACGTGCCACAAATCTTGACGACGTAAATTTCGCCCTACTGCAGGTTCATAATTGGTTTACCGCTAATAATTTAGTACTAAATGGGAATAAAACTAAGTGCATAAGATTTGCTTTACCAAATGTCAAAAGTAGTGATTGTGACATAGTATTGAATCAAGAGAAACTTGAATTTGTCAATAAAACGGTTTTCTTGGGAGTTACGCTCGACCACAGGCTACAATGGGGTCCTCATTTAACATCTCTTGCAGGCCGGCTGAGCTCAGCAGCGTGTGCTGTTAGAAAAATCCGTCAATTTACTGATGTTGATACGGCGAGGATAGTCTATTTTAGTTATTTTCATAGTATTATGTCATACGGTATTTTACTATGGGGACGGGCTGCAGACATCGAGTCTATTTTTATTCTGCAGAAAAGAGCCATCAGAGCCATTTATGAATTACGTAGACGCGATTCTCTAAGAGAACTGTTTAAGGAAATTAATATCATGACAGTACCTTGTCAATACATATATGAAAACATCATGTACGTTAGGAAAAATTTGCATTTATTCAGTAAAAGAGGTGACAGACACCACTATAATACTAGAAATAGGGACCAACTAGTTCAGCCAGGTTTCAGGCTTGCTAAAGTAGATTCATCTTTCATGGGGTTCTGTTTAAAATGTTACAATAAAATACCTCCCCACATTCTACAACTGAATGAGACGAAATTTAAATCTTGTGTAAAACGCACACTATGTAGGCAAGCATATTATAAGCTGGGAGATTACATTGAGGATAAAAATGCTTGGCTAAATGCTGGTCCTGCTCCGCAACCATAGCTGCATAGGTGCAAACTTATTGGACAATATTATTGTGGTAGCTGCAGAAGATTGTAAATATATTCTTGCATTGTATAGATTCCATCTCTTAGTATTGTATAATTGCATAGCACATGTGTGAGTACCATGTACTGTAAAGCTACCATTTGCATTTAGTTATCTTTCATTGACTTGAATATGCCTTGGTGGCTGAGAGAATGTCATGCTCGCTTAAATGTCTTGCTGATGGTGGCGGGTGGGTCGGGTCATTTAGTTCCCTTCAATATGGTTGAATTGAATGGCGCTCATCCATGCGTCATGTTCGTGAACGGGCGCTGTCAGTCGGGACTGGTCATCTCTTAGCTGCCATGGATCATTTGAATTGCTTTATTTTATAAATTGTTGATTTATTTCTTTTTTTTACTCTGGACGCTCTTATTCTGCACGTCTTTCTACATCGTTCTCACATATATGTATAATCTCAACATGAAAGATGTAACCAAGATTTTGTAAGAACATTTTTGATTGAAAAGAGTGTCCATGGAGTTTCTTGCCCGTTCTTCTCCATAGAGATCTACGCTAGGGAATGGGCAACTACAATACATTCTCAAGTTATTATGCCTTGTGTCTGTGACTGTAGCCTTTTCTTTTTTTCGTATTATCGACATTCAAAAGTGCCGTAATGGTCTAGTTGAAATAAATGATTTGAGTTGAGTTATTTAAATTGAGAGAAAATGAAGATTAGACAAAGTGACATTAGCTTCCAAAGCGTGTTGTATTTCTGGCACAGCTTTCAAAAGGATTGAAATAAGCTTTTTAGTAGAGTCTGTCAATATTCAATACTATTTTGAGTTTTCCACAAACTGTAACGGTGATAGAGTATAACTTTATTTAAGACTGACTTTTCATATCATCAGCTATACTACACCTACACGATAACAAAAATGTGAAGTTAAGCTTGGTGCCAAAATGTGCCCTAGTTATAAATAATAAGTAAATAAATATCGCTGGACATTACACACAGCGCCATCTAGTGCCACACTAAGCAAGGCTTGAGTCGTGGACATCAGGCAGTTGATATACCTACTACATTTATACTTTTTGTTTGTAAATACATACTGATACTTATTATACATATAAACATCCATGACTCGGAAACAAATGTCCATGCTCATCACACAAACATTTGCTCCTACCGGGATTCGAACCCGGGACCCTAAGAACGTAAAGCAGCCTCACTACCGCTGCGCCATACCAATGTACCCCGAATAAGTAAGGTAGGGATTTGTCAGACAGGCATTTGTCATCATCATTATTCAAGCCGAAAGACTGTTGGACATAGGTCTCCCCAAGTGTCGCCACATTGACCGGTCCCGTACAACTCGCATCCAACGAATTCCCAAAGCCTTCACCAGGTCATCGGTTCACCTAGTGGAAGGCCTTCCAACACGTCTTCCGGTTCGTAGTCACCACTCCAGAACTTTTCATAGGGGGTGGCTCCGTATTAAATACTGGTATTCATCTGCATCCAGTGCAACTAAAAGAAACTCAATATAGTTGGGAAAAGGCTACGCAGATTATGATGGAGAGACTAAAGTCCAAAATCAAAAGTTCCGTTTTCGGTACATTGGCGTACGTGAGACTATGAGCAATCCATGAATCAATTTTATCAACATCGATAAGGCTTATAATAATAGAAATGTCATGTAAGTATGACTCAGGCTTTCAGTTGGTGTTATTTTTTATTTTATTTTTCAGTAGGTTTAATACTAACATGCGTTGGGGCGGAATAGTGCAGTGATCAATTAGTGAATTACTGATTGGACTACGTGTCACATTAGGCAATTTAATTGCGGTATTGCGTTAATTAATATCGTTTTATCAAAACACGCAACAGTGAAACGTTTTTCTGTTTCCGATAAAGTAAGTAATCTAGTTTTTCCTGTGCATTAAAGTATTTGAACGTTGACAAAGAAAAAGACGTCCGTAGCTACGGGTCATGAGTTTATGTTCTAGTAGAAGTACATACGTTTTTTTACAAAACTCTGCGTTATCAGACAATCTTTGGAACAAGTCAGGTCGTTTGATTTTATTGTAGGTTTCAACAAAATAGTTTTATCAATGTTAATATTGCATGCTAATAGTAAAACGAATCTAATTGAAGATTATCTCATAACCTTACCTTACGTTTAAATGAGATAATCTGATGAATTGCATAGAATTATATAACAACTAACTCTTTCGCCCGTGATTTTGTCCGTGAAAATTGTGAAAACTCAGTGTCGTGGACACTAGATAGTTGATACATACATATATACTTTTTTGTTTGTAAATACATACTTATAAACATCCATGACTCGGAAACAAATGTCCGTGCTCATCACACAAACATTTGCTCCAACCGGGATTTGAACCCAGAACCCTAAGAACGTAAGGCAGCGTCACTACCACTACGCCAATCGTGTCGTCAAATATAACTTAGCACCCACGAATAATGTAGCTTTATGACGATGAAAGATTTTTTGAAATAGTATTAACGGGCCAATAATGGCCGCTTAAGCAGAATCATAATCACGTTAAACTATATGGTTATGACTATAAAGTCCGTTTTAAGAATTTAATATTTTTAACGTGATTCATAATAATATTATGATACTGCTAAAGCTGTCATTTTAGGCCCGCAGAAGTTCCGAAGAATAACCCCTACTTACAAACTAACTTTAGCCCATTATAATATTAGTATGCCGATGACCTGGTGAAGGTTGCGGGAATCCGGTGGATGCGACGGCGTGTGGCGACACTTGGGGGAAGCCGATGTCCAGCAGTGGACGTCTTTCGGCTGAGATGATGAATATTAGTATAGAAGATGAAAATGAGAATGAGAAGTATAGATTGATGACGTTAACCTTACCACACACCAATTTAACACAACAAAAACAATTCATACCTCATACTATCTTCAGATCGAAACTTACCGATTAAAAGTTTTATCAGACGCACTTAATCGTAACCATGCCCATTATAGTGGCACTATGCACCAAATACAAATATAGTTAGTCGGTCAACTCGCGCGCATCGCGGGTTCAATGCCCCGCGCATGCGTTATGCGAAGATGAGACAGTTGCGCGCGCGCAGTTCGCGTGTATTCGTCCTTTTGACGAACCTTGGCCTAGTATGACTTAGTTTATTTTTTTATGTTTCTTGAGAAATATTACGTGATTGCGCATATTTTTTGGTTCGTTAAAATTGTTAGTTTTAAGGTTAGTTACGCTTTAATTACAGGGTAATTACTTTTTGAATAAACAAACTAATTATTATGTATTTGTACGAGTTACTAAACTCAGAAACATAAACGCTATGCTCAAGAGCTGCAGAGCAGATGTGGTCTCGGGTTTGATTCCCAGGTACGGAGAAGTGTGTTTGGCATACGGTGCTTAAACATCAGTTGCAAATAGTGGGTGAACAATAGGGACACCTCTAGCGAACCCTCGGGGGAAATAAAAGCTTTGTGTAAGTTTATAGTTTTATTAAAAACTTATTTAGATGAGTTACTAATTAGGTACTACATAAAACATTAGGCTACGGCCCATCTCGTAAGTTTCCCATTTCGACAACTAAACAAAAGACGTGCGAAACAAGTGAAAAAGGTGTGCCAACTCGTAACTATTTTTATCCTCATACTTTGAATCCCATTTCGTCAACCTCAAATTTCAACTGTTTTTTGTACAGTACAGTCACCTCCCAAAGTTACAAGGAAACCTCTTGTTGATATTGCTATTTTTCGTCTCTCTCTGGCACACTTAGGTTCATCATTCTCATAGAAATAATAAATACCATTTGCAGACACTTAATGCATAAACCAGCCCGGTGAGTAATCTATAGTCTGGCATCAAGACCTGATCGTATCACACGAGCATCACTTAGCAACGTTTATGAAGCAAATGCATCATAACTTAGATATCTACTAAATATATCATCTACTTTGTGTTGAACTAGATCTTGAAAGGCTGCAATTTTCACCGTTAAATATCTATTATTTCTGGGGTGTAAAATTTGTACCCTTTGAGTAATTTTGTACCCCATAATAATTGGTGTGGAATTTATGGGTTCTCAGAAACCATTAGTAGCTGGATTGTCAGCTAGGCAGTCCCTCCATGTAAAATACTATCCAGAGTTTTGGTTCGGGGGGGGACAAACATGGAAACAACCATGTGAACTGTGTGAAAATCACTGCGAACGGGATCATAACCACTACAAACTATACACTTCGCGGTGATTATGATCCCGTTTATTTCAGACAGATTTCACCCCCCCCCCCCCCCACTATAAATTCCAACTATCCCCCACCCTGGATACGTGCCTGAAGACTGGTATTCAAGTTAATCCGCGTTGATTGGAAGTCACCCCAACAAATTTAGAAAAAGGTTGGGCAAATGATAAATGTTGAGAAAGTGTATTGAAATACAGAAGGCTGATTCATATGTACATCCCGACTGAGTAAATAATGGTGGCACCACTTGGAGACAAATTATCTGTCTGCTATGCCTACTGGGTCTTATAGCAGTCATAAAGATATATCAAGATTGTTCCTTCTAAACCCAGCTCAAAATAAAAGCCCTATAAAAGAATGCAGCAGTTTCCTACAAAAGCGTGTGTTTTTTATTTAAATTATCGATCAAAAATCTACGGGGGATTAGAATTGTATCCAGTACGTGGTAAACATTTTCGCTTCAGTGTTTCTTTCATTCTCTATAATAGAACAAGCCAATATTACAATAACTAAGAATAAAGGTGTAACCACACCATAAATTAAGCGCGGTAACAGAGATACTAAAGACACTACATACTAATAACCTAATAAAAAAACTTATGGCTTTTTGTCTCGCCATCAAAGAAAATTTTAAAACAATAAAAATTCTCTCTGACTTAACCGTCTTTAATATTCCAAACACGCTCAATAAACCCATCTTATTCCCATAAATGCATGACAAGATTATTAACCGAACGCTTAGCTACTCGACTAGTCGAAAATAACGTTCACTTGGATTACGAGTCTCAATACAATTCGTCATACCAAATGATAGCAGTTACTCATACGTATTAACTCGACTAAAATTAGAGTCTGAACGAGGCATGGAACAGAAGGGACACTTGGTTTGAAAATTAATTGTTTTGGTTGGATTTAGATGTCGATTATAGTTTTTTTGAAAACTGTAAATGTTTCGGTGAAGCGAATTAACATGTACTTATTTCCGACACAGTAATTAATTTTGTAACTGTGAAAAATATAACAAATATAAGTCAAAGAACATTCAACACTGCACTGGCCTAAGGATCGTTCACTCATAATTGTACAAACTTGTAAACTCACTTGCAATGTTTAAGAACTGTGGCTAAGAAGAATTTGCCAACCAATATCTGCAATGTGTAAGTGTCGTGTCTTATTTGTTTTTATTACTTATGTTAAATTTCTTCACTACTTAGCTCGAAAAACATTACGTACTGTGTCTACTACATAGTTCTTGTTTTTTTTTTCATATCCTGCGGTTAGACGTAAAGGAAATTAATAACTGGCAATATAGAACGTCGAATGAAGCATTACAATAATGACAAATTGCATCATAAAACTACACCAGACCAAATATTTGAAGAACAGTGACAAAAAACAAACATGACACACCAAATTCAACACTAATCACGTTGCTCACATTGACACATTTCCGAAACATTTGACACATTTCCGTGACATTTGACAGCTAGTGCATACTTTTTACACATTTTTGTGTTTGTGCAATTTTGCATCTGTTACCAGCTGGGGCAGCTGGTTTATCGGTCATTAATTTTTATGAGGTAACTGCATTCGGATTTTTTTTACTAACTCAGTCAAAGGTCGTTTAACGGCTTATTACTGAGAACTTCTTAGAACTTCTTAGTTTAACGGCTTATTACTGAGAAGTTCTTAGAACTTCTTAGTTTAACGGCTTATTACTGAGAACTTCTTAGAACTTCTTAGTTTAACGGCTTATTACTGAGAAGTTCTTAGAACTTCTTAGTTTAACGGCTTATTACTGCCTATGAAGGCTTTTTCTATAGGCTTCGATGTTCCAGTGTCACAGGGGTTTTGTGAACACATGAGATGTATATTGTCTCTGAATTAGCTTACTCTCAGTTTTCATACTTCAAAAGCTCAGCTTTTTATCTTGTTTCAGATACAAGATTGCACCGCTTTCAGCTCTCCATGTCATTATCCACAACGACCACAACCCAGTTAGTATTGGGTAAAACTCAAACTCAAATAATTTATTTTAACTAGACCATTACGGTACTTTTGAATGTCGATAAAACGAAAAAAAAAGAAGCTACAGTCACAGACACAAGGCATAATAACTTGAGAAAGTACTGTAGTGGCTCATTCCCTAGCGTAGATCTCTACGGAGAAGGACGGGCAAGAAACTCCATGGACACTCTTTTCAATCAAAAATGTGGTTACAAAATCTTGGTTACATCTTTCATGTTGATATATGTGAGAACGATGTAGAAATACGTGAACAATAAGAGCGTCCAGAGTAAAAAAAAATAAATCAACAATTTACGATACCTTTTGGTAAGACTGGTTGTCAGACTTTCGGACCGACTGACTACCAGTAACGACTGTCAAAGATCGATAACTGACAGCTGGTATGAGCGGCTTAACGTGCTTTAAGGGACCTTCAGGGACCTAAACATCGTTATTATTTACCCACGCACGAACTTCTTCCAGAAATATTCACAGGACCATTATTCCCACTCCACTTACCTTCTGCCGATAATCCCTTTAATTCCTGTCTCTTCTGCCACCTAATCTATATAACAATAGATGTTTAACTAAAAGCCAGTACACCGCGGTACCCGCCGAGAGGAATGCATGAGTCAAATTGATTAAGCATGCGTTCGAAGTGGCCTTAATTTTGAAACGGGCAATTTTGCGACATTTTGTTTTTAACCGTCTGTGTTTATGTAAGATTGACTTTTTTAAGGTTTTAATTTGTTGTTGATCTTGATTGTTTGGTCTGATAAGATGTAGGAATTAGTTTGAGAGGATAATTACATGTACACTTATGGATAGAGCCCATTCCCTCTTATTGAGAGGAGGCCGTGTCCCGGCAGTGGCAAGATTATAGGCTGATGATGATGGATTTGACGGGCTTTATGGTCTTACCACACCTGAATTAAAAGCAGAAATTGAGAGTTTTACTAAGTAGTCAACGTGAGGGTGGTTGAGGGCACGGGGTTGCGGGCCTGAAAGAGATACCGCGGCCCCGGAACATAAAGGGCGAGGAAGGAACATGGATGGGTTTTAGTCAGTAAGAGTCTGACACTCCCTCCCGCTCCGCCCAGAATAGGAGAAGTCATTTGATGATTTCCCATCCCAAAAAAAAAAAGAAAGGGTGGTTGAGGCCCGGGGCTGTAGGACTGTTCGAAAGAGATACCGTGGCCCTGAAACATAAACATGAAAGTCTGACACTGATCTCGCTCCGCCCAGAGTGGAATCGGTTGGTAGGAGAGAAAGCAAGCAAACACTCGCAAGTAATACGGGACAAGGCAGAAGACCACGTTGAATCAGTGATCGACGGCGACGATTGAATCTATAGTCGAGATTTATAAACTTTAGTTAGCGAGGTTTGGCTTAGAAATATTCCCATAGCTGTCTTCCGCTTGTTCTATGACCGGAATATAAAAAGGACAAAACAGTAAAAAGGAATAAAGCCAATTATTTAATCAAAATCCTTCTCGATGTGATCTTAAATCCACACCTACTTCCTAAGCGAATGAGTATTGATGTAAATTCAGCTAAAAACCATTTCAATCCAACCAGCAAGTTTCTTGTCAAACTTGCGATTGCAATTTTCAAAATATTATTATGAAAGAAAAGACACTGCATTATGTATACCGGTTCATGCCTGCACATAATTATACCTAACTAACTACCTTCACCCATTTCACGAGATAAGACACTGATAACATCTAGGGATTACCCAAATGACGACAATACAAGATGCAAGTAATAATCCTCTTGATAATGAATTAAAATCTATTTAAACTGTTGTTTCCAATTGATACTATTTTTAGTTAAACCGAAATCAACTTTAGCAAAGTGAAAATTAGATTGATTTCAGAATGACCAGACGTTCTAAAAAGGTAACTGTGAAGTTGCAAAGCCAAACAACAGCTGATGATTTCATCTACCTAGCATTTTCCCAGCTATGTCTGCTACCGGATGCAGCTGAATACCCGTTTTTTACAGGGAGTGACCACAAACTAAACTTAACTTTATGTGTGGGTATTAAAGTTGTTTTTCTTAAAACACTTGTTTGTTTACATGTTTGGAGATTAAATCGCGAACGCAGGATGGCCGCTCGTCGATAAATGTTCTTATAATTATGTTGTAATCATCAATATGTTTGACCTTCCAGTCGATTTGTTTTGAAGGTGTGGTCTATCACGGATTTATGTACTGACATAAGTCATTTTAGAATTGGTATTTTAATATAAAACACTCCTCTTCCCAACTAATTTACAGTTTAACGGGATGCAGTTGAATACCAGTATTTTACATGGAGCGACTGATTGATCTCCACAATCCAGTTAGCACTGATTAATTGACTTATTTAGTTTTTTTTAAGTATGATGCCTTAAAGAGTTTTAAAATGGTGAATGGTCACCCTGTTGGAAACTATCATTACGATGTATCCTTTACCTGCATATTAACCTCCTGCTATTGGACTAAATTATTTTACAGATTTAAATTCGAGTCTACCCTGAAAGAGTTGCAGATTATCCTGAAAAACTATTCGATGGCGTTTTTGATGAAATTGTGTTAAAAGCAATTGTGTCTGTGAATCATGCGATTGCAGAAGAAGATTTTGTGTAGATCACCAGCCATGGTAGTCTTTATAGGCCTCTAAACAGTGCAAATAATAAGGCAAAAACGTATAAAAAGAAAGTTTTACTTACATGGAACGCAATGTCTAATTAGAACCAGTTATTAAAAACTTATATTTGGCAGTAAGAGTCCGTTGAAGACTGTGGGAGTTGCCATATTAGTGGGATGTATGAATTTGTATGAGACTTTTTTCTCTCATTATGCCAATTTCGACTAATATTAACATCTAGTTAGGGACCGTTTTTATCTACAGATACATGTAGGCACGGCATTTACTATTCTTACTTTCTCTGAAGACAAAAATAGGGAAAAAAACGTGTTTGGCGATCTCAGAGTGTTTCCGACAAATATCCGGGATTTCGAAACTGGTGAAGTGGTGTTTTTTTTCTGTAATTACTGTTTTAAAACCAGATGGCTACGATATTTCTATAAAAGATCCATCAGAGGATACGCCGAAACAAAATAAGAGTTCACAGGTGCCCTTTTAAATTCCAATAAAACATTATGAGAATCTACTACACTTCGTTCAAGAAATAACAGTCATCATCTTTAAAACAGGCAAGAAATTCTACGACAGACATTCTCAAAAATACTTTTCAAAACCGCGACCACACCGGATTAGACCAGCGGTTTGTCCTACTTACATCACCTACATAATATTTTATATATATTTCAGTCACAGGATGCTGGTACTTGATTCAAATAGCACATACATGTTATGTACAGTGACCCGACCGAATGTCATTCACCTTGTAGTAACATCTGGGTCAGTTTTCGCGATCGGCGCTAAGGTTAGGCACACAGTGGGGTCACTATAGGGTCTCAAAAAACTTTTTTATACTAATATTGTAAAAAGGAAAGATTTATATTTTTGTATATAACGAATATACTTAAAAACTACTGGACCGCTTTGAAAAATTCTATCAGCAATGGATAGCTACATTATCAGCATAGCTACATAAGGTATATTTTATTCCCGTACTCCTACGGAAACGGGAATAACGCGGGTACAGCCGCGTGACGTCCGCCAGTTGTAAATAATTTAAAACAAAAACGCCAAAAAAAAAGTAATGAAAATTAAAATACTAAATGTGACCTCCCAACCCGCAGTTGGTATACGAGGCGGATTATGGCCCACCGCCTTTCAATGGGAACAGGCGTTGTGTCCCAACAGTGGGAACCAACAGGCTGATTATGCCAAATATCAGAAAATAAGGCAGAGAAATCTGTTTTGCACAATGCAAGTACCTAACGAGCGAACCTAGTGAAAGTGAAGGATTTTAACAAAAACACTTTGATTTTCACGCACTTTACATAACAGCGATTAGGATAGTTAGAGATAAAAGAAAAGTGTCCGATAAAACATAGTTACAGTCGTGTTACTTTGTGCTGAAATAGTCACGAGTTGCTGTAAGGTCACATTTTCATTGAGAAACGTGTATCATTAAAGATCAATCAAAAATTAAGGAAAGCTTAACTTAAAAGGGAAGGTTTTTTTACTATATAGCTTCTCTGTCCCACTGCTGGGCATATGCCTTCCCCATAGGTTTACAATTTTGTTTATTCTTCAGAGTAGCACAACTGAGATGAGATCTGCGCCGACCTCAAATTAGCTGTGATACTGATAAGCGATGGAAAATGTTAATGATGATGATGACGTCGAAACACACTATTTAAAATAAAACTCCAAAAATTTTCTTTTAGTGGAGAGTTTAAAAAAATCTGTTTATATAGGGTGTAAATTGTAAAACACCTCTGAACGAAGCCGAAAGGCACTTGTTTCAACACCATACCTGGGAACCTTCTAGTTACGGAGATATTGGGGGTCAAAGTTACAACTTTTTGTCAAGTTTTTTTAAATACAAGTGGTTATTGTAAGATTTTTACTTTAAATACCTCCACGAACCCCGTTCACAATGTTTTGCGTTACATTGTAAAAAATACCCCAAAACGTGATTTTTTACCCAAAAACAAAAGTTGTTTCCCAGCAATAATTTTAGCGTAAAGTTACTTAGTTTGATGTGCAGAATGCTTGGTTGACGGCTTCGTGATGAGGTGATTTACACCCTGTATAAAGTAATACATGTATGTTCCAAGATCAATTTAAAAAATAAAAAAACACGACCTTACCTTTACCTTTCTCCCGTACAAAACACTTGACTAGCAACAAAGAAGAAAAACATTGTATAAAAAAATATCCTTGAACACAGTCTTCAAAATAATTACACCTTAAAATCACTGCACAATGCACATCTTCTCTCGTCGACTTATCTTAACCGACTGTCGAGAATTAGGTTATGTTAGTGTTAGACAGATTACGACATGTGTGTCTGTCTCGCAAACGAAGAAAGGGTAATAAATGCCAATGTCAAATAAATAAGCACTAAGTTCGAACAAGTTACGTTAAGTAGCGAATATGTGTGAAAATTACGAAGGTCGGACTTGGCTGAAAATATTGGGTAAGTTTTTGTTTTGACAATTAAATATAAGGTGTGGCCTACTTATTGTTATTCCTGTGATTATTTTAGTCACAGACGAAATATTTAGGGCAAAGAAAAGCGGTCCATTTTTTTATTTCCGAGGCAAGACTCGCAATGTGCATACAAAAAAACTATTTTTTTTAATTTCTTTTATCCATGGCCTAATGGCCAAAAGATGGATATATGGATAAAAGAAATAAAAAAAACAAAGGCTCTTTTAAATGTCAAATTTTTAAAGTAAATCGAAATTGATTCTAATTTTAAAAGGCGGTAGCCATTATTCTTCAAAATGTCAAGAGAAAATATCTGTCTACTATGACGATGACCCAAAGTTTTCACGAATACTCTATTGTTTGTCCTTTTAATTTAAGATTGCTGCCAGAAACAATCTTAACATTGTTATTGTTAAAATCTTGCTCAAATAAAAAAAACATGGCTTTATTTACTAAGTCCTTAGCTGTGTTGCATCGGTTTATAGTCAATAAATCGAACATCATTAAAACAATAATGATATTGATGTAATCGTAGGCCTATCGTGAGCAACCTTCAGCTGCAGATTGTTTTATTACTAAGATAGATAGAGCTGTTAAATGATCGATGAAGATTGGACAGTTGATTATGGTCAGGTGGAATTACATTGACCGTACATTGTGTAGTATTTAATGATACAAGTCAGTATTAATAAATAACCAGTGAGAAGGTTTATTTGTGTTCGACAGAGAATACCTGAAAATTCTTTTTATTTGTTTAGAATAACATATAAAAAAATATATATTGGAAAACTTAATTGTAGTTAGTGATCGTAAACGATATTGTTGAACAAGGTTCCGATTTCAATTCTCAGTTTCAGCAAAATGTAATTGGACTTTCCCATCCAGGAATTGGTCAACAGCCTTTTTTATTTACTTTTTCCTGGATGGGAAATTATCAAAAGATTCGTAGAGCGAGAAGGAGTTTCAGACTTTTACTGACTAAAAATCATCCATGTTCCTTCCTCGTCCTTTATGTTCCGGGGCTACGGCATCTCTTTCGAACAGTCCCGCAGCCCCGGCAGGATTTAAACCTCCGCTTAAAGCGCAAGAAGCGGGGGTCCAATTATAGGCTTGATTTTAAAAGAAGAAGGTTTTTTAAATTCGAAACATGTATATCTGGCAAAATACAAAAAAAAAGGAAATAAACAACTCCCACTGTGTGCCAAACCTAATTTACATTAATCCCATCCCATACATGGACACCAAAGCTAGCCTGGTCAGTGGCCATAACACAAGTAATACAACATGTTCCACCGGCCATATTTACATGTTCTCATGTTCCGGTAGATCTTATCATCTCATTCGTGATCTTTGCGTGTGTTTTCACCAAAACTAGCTCTTATTAAACTGTTTTTTTATGTGCTTGTATGGCCTAGATTTCAAGGATTTGAGATAAGAAGTATCTCCATACATGAAGGTATGTGTCATAATTATAATTATGAGCATTTGTGTGGTGTGAAACATCCAGATATCCTCACGATCTTTCGCGTTTATAAAGAAGGATAAGATTCCTTGATTTCCAAACCGACATGAAAATTACTGAAAAATATCATAGTTAGAACTTCTATACAGGGTTATTTGTAAAACACCGGCAACCTCGCAGGAGTGGATTGCTGACATCTTAAACAACAACATTTGTTCTACGACTTTTCCGAAAACGGACAAAAAAAAAATCAACTCTCCATACATTTGTCCGAACAGCTGATGGAATTTTGCTTGAGAAGTCGATTTTTTTTTGCCTGTTTTCCCAAAAGTCGTAGAACAAATGTTGTTGTTTAAGATGTCAGCAATCCACTCCTGCGAGGTTGCCGGTGTTTTACAAATAACCCTGTATATCCTACTCAGATAATCATTTAGTTACCTACTTCGTCAGTTTGTCACCAACAGAAATGCGATGAAGCGAGAATAAACAGTGAGTGTCCGACAGACATGCACCCGACATTAGTCAGAAACAGATATTTTTCATTGTCACAACTCACATTATAGCAGATAATAATGTAGGTATTTTGAATGTTCTTGCTCTATCCTGAAGATAAAATAATCACAATTAAAAATACGTCTAAGTTTTTAGATTGATGATATACTAATAATGATTAATACTGAAAACTGAATAGGTACTTATTTATAAATATGGGGGAACTCAAAATAGTAAACATGGTAAATATCCCGATTTCGTGATTAATTACAGTCAAAAATCATCATCATTTTAGCCGAAAAACGTCCACTGCTGGACATAGGCCTACCCATGCGTGTCGCCACATTGACCGGTCCCGTGCGACTTGTATCCAGCGGATTTCTGTAAACTTCACCAGGCCCCTTAGGCATCGTTCACACCAAACGTATAGTCGGCCGCTGATTTCCCAAATGTTTGAAAAATAAAAGCGAATCAGTCGGCGGTTGAAATAAATCTTTCATACATTTTGTACTAGATACTCACAGTCGGCGGCTGATTATACGCATTGGTGTGAACGATCCCTTATTCACAACCATTCGACTGGCTTCCAATTCGGAAAGTCGTATGTCTATCCCGGTCGTTTCCGTAATGCCAGAAGAAGACAGATATATGAGTTGTCGAATCGGAAACGAGTCGAACGTTTGTGAATACGGGGTCAGGTCATCGGTGCACCTATGTCTTAGTGGGAGGTCTTCCAATGCAACTGTTTGAAAAATGCTATAATGAAAAAAAATATCATCTTTTTACAAAAGGCTAAGTAGATAAGTATAAGTAGGTATATCAGGAAGTGCTGAACCAATTTCAGGAATTCTATCATTGATGAAACCGAGTAGGTAGGTATCTACCTACTTTCGTCCCTAATAAGTATGTTTCTTTGACGCATCCATTACAAATATTGAAGTTAAACCAATCAACAAACTTATGTGAGTACACATTACTAATAGCCTCTTGAACTTTTCAACAAGAAAAACAAACTCGACTTTACAAAGCAACAAAAAGTAAACGAAAAAATTGCAATACCGTCTAGTAACTAATTGGTCTCCACCCAGTAGCAACCATGTCCGCTGTTTAGAGTATTATTCAATTGAAAGACACTAAATGTCACATAAATCTCAATGACACTGATGGGTAATAGCTGGCCCTTTCTCATGGGCCCGTTACCATGGGAACCGGATAAATAGGATAAATACCTATCAAAACATTGGTTGGGCCACTTTAGGCTTAAAATTTAATTTTTTTTTTCGAAGTAGGAATTGTTGAAAAAGAGAAAAGGTGTTTCGTAATGTTACTTTCTTGTAAGCTATTGTTTTCTTAAATAAATGTGCATAAAATTAAGTGTTTCTTAACACTTGCAATGTTTATTCAAGAAGGAAATGTTAAACAAAATAAGTTTGAAAAACCCTCTCTGATAATACTGATCTAACTATAAACACCACTTATATCAATTACGTTTATACAGCGCCAACAATGTACCTAAACAAAATTCAAAAAGAGCACAAAAAAGCTTCCGAATACCGGCGCACGCGACAGGTGCGCGAGCCCGCCCGAGCTCGCCCGACCACCGCCGAAGGTGCACGAAGGTGGCCGAAAGCGATCGTTTTTATTTTTTTTCCTTCCCGATATAACGCGCGCCGCTCATTCAGGGATCGTGACACTTGCACTCACGCGCATTTTTTGTGTTTTTTCGAATGTTTCCGCTAATACGTTTGTCGGCAAATAGGCGGGGAATTTATGAGAGGATGTGGTCTTATTGTTGACGCCAGTTTCAAGTACAGATATAAGATACAGATTTGTAATCGTTTGCTAAAGACATGCACTATAATATTATTATTGACAAACTACATAAGCATTGCTCTTATCAAGGAGTATGGTATTGCCAGTCACTGGGTAGTATCATTACAGGTCAAGTAGACAATAGTTTATGTAAAAAATACCGGTATTCAGCTAAATTCGTTGGACTGTAAGCCTATCAAAAGGCGAAATCATTTGAAGATAATTTTGCGTAATATTTAACAATGTTCCCACAGTTTATATCACCCTGATGTTTACTGACATAAATATTCAGACTTTTCAGGATCAGACAAATTAAATTCCTTGATTGACTGACTCATCACGCATCAGCAATTATTTGTGTTTCTAAATAAATATTGTTTAAAAACTTCAACAGAACAGGAAATTCCAGTGACGCTTCTTTATTAACAGACCTATTTCATTTAACTAATATCGTGAAACAGCTGAATAAACAGCAAAACGTGAGTTTTGAGAAATATCTACCTATTTTAAATTGTAGAAAATGGGTGACCTGGATAAAACTGTTCATATAATTAGACTAGTTTATCTAGAATGTAACATATAGTAAGCAATGTAAGCATGCTCTAATTTCGCCTATCCTGTGATTTTATGCTTGGCCCTAGCATAAGGGTGTCAATGCGATCATGCTACGAAATTAAGAAGGATTGCCTGTAGTCTGTGTTACAGTATAAGAGAGATCATCTACTTAGCCTTTTTCCAACATGTTGGGGTCCACTTCCAGTCTAACCGGATCCAGCTGAATACCAGTGTTTCAAATGGAGCGACGGCCTATCTAACCTCCACAACCCAGTTAATACTGGGTAAGACGATACCCCTTGATGAGAAAGTTATCAGACTTTTTTGGGCCACCTATAACGACTGTTAGAGATATACAAATGACTGCCGGGATCAACTGCTTTACGAGCTTTCCGAGGTACAGAGGAAACTCAAAATATAATGGTAATGGTGGTATGGTGGTGTACCGACGCGACCTAGGTAAGCACGGCTGAACCTAAAGAGTGGCTGTTTATATATTATTAATTAGCTACAAGCTCCTGGTACAAGAGAGAGAGACAGCATGCTCCCAGATAAAAAGTCAATCAATTTATTATTTAAGTAAAAAATTAGCAAACATGTTTTTTGGATTCGTGAAATAGAAATTATTGTACATGTGGTCAACAAGGGTCATTAGCAGCCCCAATCAAGTCATTATAAAGTTTCCCAAAACCTCAAAACTATAGCAATTGATGGCGGTTTTGCCTTATATTTATTCAGGAAATTCACCCCCTGGTAGACTAACAGCTAACTGATTGCCTGGCACAGGTAGACACTAAGGTTTCGTGCTAGGCACCGATCGACACAGAGTGAGATGTATGGCATTCTAATTGCCACCTAACTGAAACTATAGCATACTTATAAATATTTTATGAACATAGCAGAAATAAAAGATCATTACTTCAATCGTTACATTACCATTTCTTTATGAAACTTGTGTTTAAGCCTTACTTATTTGCCATGTTTCAACATAGAGTGACTGCCAATTTGACTTCCAGAAACCATGTTACATATGCCATGGAGTAGGAAAAATCCGTATAAAATTAAGCTGAAACTACAGCTCTTGTGGAAAATACACCTTCAGTCTCCTAATTCGTATGAGAAGACCACATCATCATCTGCCTAGCATTTTCCCAACTATGCGGAGTTTGGCTTGCAATCTAACCGAATGCAGTAGTTGTATTTTACATGGAGCGACTGCCCATCTTACTCAGTTATTACTGGGTTTTACGATATCCTTTGAGGACTAGTTCTTAGACTTAAGTGCCACTGACTACCTGTAATGACTATCAAAGATCTACAAATGACAGCCATGACTAACGACAGGCACAGAAGAAATTCAAATAGATGGTCAGTGGTCACCCATCCACGTACAAACCTAGGCAAGAAGAGCTACAATCACTATAAACAATCTGACTACGTACATAGGTACTTGAGGAGGTAACTCTGCTAGATGTATCGCAAGCCTTATTGTGAACTAGCTGACCCACGCAACTTCGTCTGCGTCACATAAGAGAGAAAAATGAAAGGCAAAAAAAATCCCCGTTTTTGCAACATTTTCCATTCCTGCTCCGCTCCTAATTGCCGCAGCGTGATGATATATAGCCTTCCTCGATAAATGGACTACCCAACACAAAAAAAATTTTTCAATTTGAACCAGTAGTTCCTGAGATTAGCGCGTTCAACCAAACAAACAAACAAACAAACTATTCTGCTTTATAATATTAGTATAGATTTGTGATATAAAATCCGATCATTCTCAGAAGATCCATTGGCCAGATCCATGATGGGTCTAGTGAGATTTAATTTTCTCATTGGATCCTGATTTCAAAACATGGATCTACTGAGAATCGTTCATTCTCAGAAGATCCATTGGCCAAATCAATTACGGATCTAATGGATCTAGTAAGTATTAATTTTGCTCATTGGATCCTGATTTCAAGATATGGATCTACTGAGAATCGTTCGTTCTCAGAAGATCTATTGGCCAGATCCACGATGGATCCAGTGACAATTTATTTTTTGTACATGGTACGTAGATAGTTAAATAAAGTTCTCTAGATTCTGCTACGATTATTATCATTCAATAATATCTAACAGTCAAGCGTCAGTCATTTAAATTGCACTTACATTAAACGACCGTTTACCTGTCGTTGAAAATGATGCTATTTAATTAGTTTAGATTGAAAAATATGGTTATTTGCAACAATGTTGTAGTTTATAGAAACTGTGCTTGGAATCTTATTAAGTTAATTTGTTATTATTACAGAAATATCTGATATTATCATTGTCTTATTCTACACGATATATTGAAGTTGATGGTTCCATTAGTATTGTTTATGCATACTTAATTGGTATGACTCTATCTTCTGTAAAATCTATACTAATATTATAAAGCAGAAGAGTTTGTTTGTTTGTTTGGTTGAACGCACTAATCTCAGGAACTACTGGTTCATATTGAAAAGTTATTTTTGTGATAGATAGTAAATTTATCGAGGAAGGCTTTAGGCACACGCACGTTTTAACATCACGCTACGACCATTAGGAGCGAATCAGGAATGAAAATTGTTGCAAAAACGGGGATATTTTTTCCTTTCGTTTTTCACTCTTATGTGTCGCAGACGAAGTTGCGTGGGTCAGCTTTATAATATTAAGTATAGATTAACTACTTCGACTTACGAAACGATAACCTGGTTACTAAAATATTATGTGAAGAATATGTAAAGACATTTATTTAATTACTAAGTAATTGATTTATTATTCCACGTGTTCCGAACTAGTCGCGTTCGGATACACGTGAAATGTTGTAAAATGTTTTGTGTTTTATCACAATTAACAAGATAACAATTATCAGTTCGGACTCTGATTAAACTGGAAAGTTATTTAAGAAATATGAAACGCTTTGAAAGCAATTTCCACTTGTCTTGCCCTTAGAATTCCAGTACTACGAGTAAGTTGGTGTGGACCAATGTGTCGCCCTGAAATTCAGTAAGTAGTTAAGCTGATAGGAACTGTTAACAGTGAGTAAGCTCGTAACACGCGTGCTAATGACCACACAAAAGGTTTACCGCTGTTGAGTCAGCTTTGACATAGAGTAGCTAAGAAAATGGAGACTAAGTCTAGAGTCAAAAGACACTGGTCAGCCACTACTGTGTTGAACATCTTTGTATATTATGCTTTCAAATTATCCACATCATTGTATTTTAAATACCAGAAGCATTGCCAAAGTGTCGCACAACTTCCAGAGATACAGTGAAATATTTTGCCACTAGTGCGCTCCAAAGGGTTAAGGGACATCTCGCCCAAGTAAAAACTGGCCTGCGGGCCAGATGTCAACTTTTTAAACACCAATTATTGACGTTGCTATAAAAGCCGCTAAATTGAAATGGGACTGGACTGGCCACGTCTGCATAGACGCATGCCCAATGAGCTGTGACCCAAATTTTTTTTACCCCTGACCGTCTGATGGCGTCCCGGTAGACCTCGTAAAAGATGGCGGGACAAGCTGGATAAAACCAACGACCAGTGATCCACATTTAATTAGGCCTGGATGGAAACCACTGGAATTCATAAGGAGATCATTTGCCTTTGTAGTGGGATGACGCAGACTAACAGTATCAGTAGTATCCCTCTGCTAGGTAGCCTTTTTTCTCTACGACACATGTAGACCATAATTCACTAAATACACTTCAAAGTTTTATTTTTACCGCAGACCAACCTAAAGCTAGGTCTCTGACATTTACCTACTCGTGTACTTTAGTCGACAACACGTCATAAAATTATGGAATTTATTGCTGAACAAGACGCAAGTTATAGCTTACTTTTGTTCTTCGAGTTGTCTCGCGGTCCGTTAAAAGATGGGTGGTCCTGACTGTGAAGGTGTGGATGATTGGCTGGTGATTCTCGTCGTGGTTTTATGTTGCCGATACGCTGAGCTTAATGTTGGACATCATCATCTTCCTAGCCTTTTCCCAGATGGATGTTTGGGTCGTTTTCCCGTGTAACTGGATGCAGCTGAATACCAGTATTTTACATGAAGCGACTGTCTATCTGACCTCCACAACCCAGCTAGTAGGTACTGGGAAATATGACACCCCTAGGTAAGACTGTAGACTGGTTGTCAGACTTTCAGGCTCTGACCTGTAAAGACTGTCAAAAATCTACAAATGACAGCCGGGACCAACGGCTTACTGTGCTTTCCGAGGTACTTGCAGATTTGAATTCAAGAGGTAATCGGTTGCCTGCCGGGGTTGCGGGCCTGTTCGAAAGAGATACCGCGGCCCCGGAACATAAAGGGCGAGGAAGGAACATGGATGGGTTTTAGTGAGTAAGAGTTTGACACTCCCTCCCTCTCCGCCCAGAGTGGGAGAAGTCATTTGATGATTTCCCATCCTAAAAAAAAAAAAAAAAAAGAGGTAATCGGTAAAGGGAAGGTAATCGTTTATTCCCTTGTAAACCTTAAGATAGGTTTCAAAAATATGCTATTATGCTATGCTATTATTGCTATAACAATAATTAATCATCCAAATCTTTTTTTTAGTTTTTATGAGTTTCGCTGGAAAGTAGAGCATTGAACACAACTGTAAATAAAATCTTTAGACGAATTTTCATGTTATCAATGTGAGAACATTAACATCTTTTATTTCAAGAGCATTTAACATCTTCAGTTTTTATAAAACCGTCAACATTTGACAACCAATTGACACTCATACTTTTTAATATCATTTATATTATGCATGTAATTTTATTTTTTTGTTTGTTTCAGTCCTGTACTAACCCCACAAGATCTACAATAAGTCCAATGTATTGACGATGATTTTTATTAATTTCTTCTTACTTTTTTATTTTTTTTTATTACACACTTGCTGTTCCAATTCACATTGGCAGAATAGTCGACATCGGCTTTGCTTGCCATCAACAAAAAATAGAATAGAATAAAATATGACATGAAACACATTTTTTATTCAATTCAATATCATAATGTACACGTGTGTATGCTAGTACGTACATTGTTAAGTTTTTTATACAATGTTGTCAAGTTATATATTATTGTGTACAATAAAACTTTTTGTCGATTATCTATGATTCACGTTACCTATAGATAAGTGCGGTAAGGTGAAGGTAAGCAACTCATCCTGAGATAATTGTAATCAAAAAGTGTAGGATACAAAGTTCGTTGTGTTTTATTTGGATGAAGAATATTATGATGAGTAAAAAACGGTTTTTAAGGACAGTGAGATAAATAAATAAATATCGCTGGATATTGTGCACACCACACACAATTAACACTAAGCAAGGCTGGTGTCGTGTACACCAGATAGTTGATATATATACTTTTTTGTTTGTAAATACATAGTTATTATCAGGGACCGTACAACCCCGAATATAAGTTAATTCTTTCGAAAGGGTTACATGTTGTGCGGCTTCAGTCACGGAAAGGGTTACCTCTTGGTAGTGGTAGCCCTTTCATAACACTAACGTTAGGGTAACCCTCTCAATAAGTTAACTAGTACAAGATGTTACCGGCTCCTGTATGGTTTCCAATTGAAGAAGATAACCCCTTGAAAGGGTTTTGTCGGGGTAACCAAAGGGTTTTAAATCAAATAATTTTAAATTACGTTGAAGTTGAGGAAAAGGTATTGTTGACATTGGAAGTTTGGAATCATATGTAATCGTTCATTAAGTGTTTCTTACTCGGTTTGATAGGACGGTGATTTCTTTTTTGACCGACTTCAAAAAAGAGGAGGTTCTCAATTCATGGGAACCATTTTTTTTTTTTTTTTTTGTTATGTATGTTCCCCGATTACTCGAAGATATCTGAACCGATTCGGATTATTTTTGTTTTGTTTAAAAGGGTATACTTCACAAGTGGTCCCATAATCATCAAGTCTGGATCTGATGATGGAATCCTGGAGAAATAGTGCGAAATCTTCAAATTGTATAGGCACACATAAAGCAATTTGGGTAGTTTTCGAAAGAGTACTTTTTCGGAGTGGTCCCACTACAATTTGGTGAAGATCTGATGATGAACTTCGGAGATAGGCAACGGAACTCCTCAATAAATGATAGCAAATGGACTGGGATTGCTGAAATCTCATTGCTATTTATTGTTTACACCAGTTCATAACATAACATCACGCCAGTACGCTATGAAGAGTGAACCACTAAAAAGAGAAAAATGTTTTTTTTTTTGCAAAAACTAAACCGACTGCAAAAAACACAAAAAAAGGAAAAATAACTTAAGGTTTAGAAGTCAGTGACAAATAAACGAAATCAATCAACAAAGGTTTTATTAAGTTACTAGCTGACCCGCGCAACTTCGTCTGCGTCTCATGAGAGAGAGCGGTTTAGACAGTGTAAGTCAACCTTCAAAGATAGACATGAAATGCTATCGTGGACTCACTTTAAGAGGAACAATTCCGTGCTACATGATTGTTGCGTAACTTTAACCGCTTTAGCTCTCAAAAGGAATCAATGTTCACTGTTTTTGTAAAAAAAAAATCATACTCCGCTGAAAGTCATACTCCAGCTACGAGTAGGTCTAAAATTCTCATCAAGGACCATGAAATGAGTCCAACCACGATGAAGATGCTGTGAACTCTTCAGGACCACTTGTAACTGCTTTCCCTCTTCACCGTCGGACCTTGGATGAAACTTTTACTCTTGTTAGGTTTAAAATTCTCATTAAGGTGCAAAAAATGAGCCCAAACATGAAAAAGCTTCAGTATACTCTTGCGTAGATACCTCATGCAACTGCCTTGCGTCTCCATTGCTGACCTTCGATGACAGTCATACTTTAGGCAGCTCTTGAGTTCTCATCAAGATGCGTGAAATAAGCCTAATAATAATAGAGCTGTTGCAAACTGTTGAAGACATCTTGCATCTGCCTTCTGTCTTCATCGTTAGACCATGGATGACATTCATTCTCCAAGCAGGTCTTAAGTTCGTAAATCTAGTTCGTGGATACCGCACAATCTGCGGCGAGGTGAGGCCTTGCTGAATTTCCGCCGTGGGATCTGGAGGGGATAGTCCTCGCCCCGCTCAGCGGACAGACTCCGTCGTGATCTCATAGCGACATGGAGAGAGCGACTGTCGCAAACCCCGTGCAGGGAACGCCACAATAGTGGCGATAAGTCCCTTCTTTGAGGAGTGGCTTGAGAGGCGCCACGGCGTCCTCACCTTTCGCCTGACGCAAGTCCTCACCAGACACGACTGTTTCGGGAGGTTCCTGCATCGAACCGGGCCAGAAGAGACGCCCGGGTTCTGGGGCCGCCCCTGTGGAACATCGGTTACGACTGGGTGCTGCGTGCCGACCTCCCCAGTCTGGGACTTAGTTTATAAGTAGAACGAATTGCCCTTTTTTGTTTGAATATCGGTGGCATCGCCCCACAAGAGAATACCGTACGACATCATGCTATGGAAATAAACTTAACGGGCTGTCTCTAAATCAGTTAAAGCACGAATTCTTCTAACGGCGAATGCTACGGAGCTAAGTTTTTAAGCTATTGCATAGCTCGCGGGCCTTGAGCGTGGAGACCAAATTCAGAAATTCCGTAACGAAAATAACGTAACGAAAATAACCTAACACCCCATGTCAGATAATAACAATGACAAGCTAGTTTTCTTTTTAATATATTGTCGTAACTAGGAGTTGTAGGTTGTATACATTTGATGATAGACCTTCTTTGTAACCATTTTTATCAACTTATGCAATTATAATTATTTATGTATTTTATTTTCCGCTTGTTGCCGGCTCGAAGACAAAACGCAGACTGAATGTTCAGGCTCGTCTTCCCATTACAATGAAATTATGAATTTTATAATGAATGTTCCACACACACATACACAGACACGTCAAACTTATAACACCCCGTCGTTTTTGCGGCGTCCGAGCGCGGTCCGCGCGCCGCATGCGAGTGGACCGCGTGCTTGCGAGCCGTCCGCGCGCTGGCTGCGCGCCGACCGCGCATGGTAATGAATAATTATAATTGCATAAGTTGATAAAAAATGCTATGCAATAGCTTTACCGCGGCAGTCCCCGAGTGCCACACGTCCTTTTTTAAATATATATGTTCATGTCGCCTCGGTTTTTTAAATCTTACAGTTTGAGTCAGCTCCTATCCTTCCCTTTGGGCACTAAATAATGAGTGAGACGATCGAATGATATTTTAGTCCGATAGCGCTAGGTTTTGAGGTTTCAAAAACATTAAAGTTGTTTTGTTTTTCGCATATATGTAGTTTCCGGACCATTTGCCTAACCTACTATATTAATTTGTGTCATTTTAGGTACTTTAGTTAGGGAGAAATTTGGCTGTTTATCTTTTCGATCACTGTTAGAGGAAAAGAAAATGATAGTTGATTTCGTTATAATGACGTAGTAGTACCTAACTGATACGATTAGGGTGAATATCCCAGAATTCCTGAATAACGAAATGGCCACAGAAAAAAAAAATAGGCGGAAAAGCGGCAATCCGAACTCGATTTGTTTTTCGATTGACTCATGATTTTATTTCTATGTTTCTTGTATTCGCAATGAAAAGCAAAGTGTTTACTTATTTAGTCCCTCGCTGTCGAACATGTTACAAACGGGGTTTGCAGGCTATCCTAGATAAGATATCGTAATTATTTTAAACTTTAAATTAGCTTTGCCAGTTTTGATTCGAATAAAAATAATCAATCAACCACATATCATCGAGATACTGAAAATGCAATAGTCAGATGTGACACAAAACGCAATAATAAGCTTCACAGGTACGACTGTAGCCACAGGCAAGAAATAAGCAACTTTAACATTTTTGAAACTTTGGCATCAAAATAGCCCAGCGCTATCGGACTATGTATGATTCCATAAAAAAGACAAGATTGTATCATGTAGGAAACAATCCCGACTTTTCCAGAAAAAAAAACATTGAACTTTAAAAAACTATGCAATAATAACTATAATCGCATGTGTAAGGAGTCGCTACTCATCGCTAGGGCCTAGACTGCGTGTTGCGACTTGACGCATTCCTGCCGAATGTATGCAGTTTAGTACTTTAAAGAAAAGACGTGAGAGATAAAATTACAATACTGGTAGTCCGAATGGGTAACCCCTTCAACGGCTTTACAGTCGTTGAAGAGGTAACCCGTTCAAAACGACTTACCATTAAAAAGTAAAACCCACCAAGAATGGGTTTTCGAATATACAGGTAATCATATCGAAAGGGTTTGGAAGAGGTTATCCATTGATGAGAGTTTTCGTTAAAAATGGTAACCAATATGAAATGGTTTTTAAAACAACACTTTGTCAAAACCCTTTGTCAAAACCCTTTCAATGGGTAACCAAAATGGTCCCTGGTTATTATACATAAAAACATCCATGACTCGGAAAAAAATGTCCATGCTCATCACACTTCAAACATTTGCTCCTACCGGGATTCGAACCCAGGACTCTAAGAACGTAAGGCGGCCTCACTACCACTAAACCATTCGGGTCGTCATCTAATTCTTGTCCAAGTTTATTAACGGGTTCGTAATAAAAGACATGCTTTTTAAGTGAAATGTGCATGGATTTTTTTCGTATTCGTTGGTGAACAATTAAGGTGAGCCTAATCTTATCAGCCGGGCAGTAGGAAAAACCTCGTAGGGTTATGTAGATGTGTACTTAATTATAGTACACCCGTATTTCGCCAGTTATGCCCCTTTGTAATAGGGGGCAACCCTTTTGATATCAACCGGCCGCAAATCCAGAATCCGTGGCTGGAAAATGAGAATTCTTGATAAAAAAAACTCAATACCATTTCCCGATCCGTAATTCGAATGAACTTCATTATTTTGGAGTCGCTCATCCAGCCAACTAAATCATGCGGCCGTCAGACACATTCAGTCACTTATATTTTAATTAAATACCTCGATCTTCTCCCACAATAACCTCAGATACAATTAACACCACACCTACTTATTTTAGTCCTTTTAATTAAAACCGCCGAACACGACTCACACACACAATAGCTCAGTAATTAATGAGTCTCGTACATCAACACGTCTCCGTGGGCGTCCTTGGTTCGATTCCCGGTAACGTTAATAATAGGCTGTCGGTTCACTGCGGTTAGCTGTTTATTAATCACTTTTAAAGATATATATTTTCCCTTAAAAGGTGAGATTCTTGATGAGTATACTATGGTTTGATCGATAAAACACGTTTAACTATTTATATAGTCATGCAGGAGTGTAGAAAATGACATGAGGAGCTCATGGCCAAATAAAAGCAAGTCGCTCGGATCAATCTTTAGGTTAAGCCGTGCTTGCCTAAGTTGGCCTGTGGATGGTGGACCAACCTTACATATCCGAGTTTCCTCTGTGCCTCGGAAAGCAGGTTTAGCAGTTGGTCCCGGCTGTCATTTGTAGATCTTTGACAGTCGTTACAGGTTGTCAGTGGCCCAAAACGTCTGATAACCAGTCTTACCAAGGGGTATCGTGTTACCCAGTACTAACTGGGTTGTGGAGGTCAGACAGGCAGTCGCTCCATTTGAAATACTGCTATTCAGGGGTTGGTTTTCAGTCTAACCGGATGCAGCTGCTATTTTACGGAGCTGAGGATTTTACGGAGGGACTGCCTCTTTGACCTCCACAACTCGATTACTAGATAACGCGACACCCTTTTTTAAGACTGATTTATTGCAGAGAAGCTTGGCACAAAGACTGAAAGCATATACTCTGCTTTTGACGACCCGAATGGCGCAGCGGTAGTGAGGCTGCCTTAAGTTCTTAGAATCCCGGGTTCGAATCCCGGTAGGAGCAAATATTTGTGTTATGAACATTTGTTTCCGAGTCATGGATGTTTATGATATGTATTATAAGTATGTTACTATTTACAAACTAAGAGTATCTATGAAGTATGTCAACTATCTGGTGTCAAGCCTCGTTGCTTAGTGTGGCCCTAGATGGCGCAGTGTATAATGTCCAGCGATATTTATTGTTATTAATTCTAGACTGTGTACCAAGCTTCTGTGATCTGTGCAAGTCTTATCCATGTGTCACCGCTCAGTCTTGCTGAAATGTATACTAACACTTTGTGGTTAGAAACTCATGCTTCTAAATCCAGAATCCAGAGCAATGTGCCTAAATACCAGAATATTACTCAACGCGATAATTCTCTGTGATTTAGGTCCACAATATTGTATGCGGAGACAAAGTAAGCTTTTATGGTTTTCGGAATAGGAATACTAACCTATTTTAAATAGCCAGTTCAATCCTAGTTCTACACTGCAGTTATTTTTAATATGTATGATGAAAAAAGCGGCCAAGTGCGAGTCGTATTCGCACATGAAGGGTTCCGCAGCAGCGAGTAACATAATGTAAAAGATGACGTATTAAAAAAAAACTACTCACTAGATCTCGTTCAAACCAATTTTCGGTGGGAGTTTATATAGTAATATACATCACATATTTTTTTTATCATTCTCGTATATTAGAAGTTACAGGGGGGGGGACATTTTTCCACTTTGGAAGGGTCTCTTGCTCAAACTATTCAGTTTAGAAAAAAATGAAATTAGAAACCTCAATATCATTTTCCAGACCTATCCATAGATACCCCACACGTATGGCTTTGATGAAAAAAATATTTTTAGTTACAGTTCTAAAATTTATTGTTTTTTTTCTATTCCCCCGTCAAGGTTCATTGGAAGACCAGCGTCAGACAGCATCACCTGTCTGGCATGAATGCTGAAATGGACCTTTTTGGCGCAGCCGTGAGGTACACAGTTCATAAGTACTATATATTTTTGTCGTTTTTGTTCTTATTATTATTGTGTGTGTGCTGAATACTGACGTCAAATAAACATTTTTTCATTCTTTTTTTCTATTCTTGTATGAAAATCTTAATGCGGTTCACAGAATACATCTACTTACCAGGTTTCAACAGCCTAATTCTCATAGTTTCGGAAGAAAGTAGCTGTGACATACGGACGGATAGACAGACAGACATGACGAATCTATAAGGGTTCCGTTTTTTGCCATTTGGCAACGGAACCCTAAAAACATGCCTACTTTTTTGATATGCGGTAGTAGCTGACTCATTCGACAAAAGAAATCATATTCAGGTTCACTACCAAAACGACCACAGGCCAAGCTTTTTCTTTTTGTGTTTTTTACATGTTTTTTAGACAGTTTGGTTACAACAGAAAAAAAAACAAAGATAACAAAATTAAGTAAGTGTTGGGTAAGTAGTTATTAGACCACATTTCTCCTACCCCCAAGCACTGTAAAGTATCTGAATGGTTATAGTTATGCTTATCAGATATAAACGACTCAGCATTCTTGATTTCGCCCTGGCTGGAGGCCTTAAATTCAAGGCATCCACAGGACTTGCCCGGTCAAGCAGAAGCCAGTCTTCTCAGACAGAACTGCGAGATGCCCAACATAAAAAAAAAACAGCACTCTTGGTGTATCTCTAATCTCGTAGCCAAGTTTAGCAAGATCAACTCCATTAAAAAGCCTGTATAGCTTCAACACTATGCCAACGCATCATGACGCATGTAATCATGTATATCATACATCTTGCAGCTACTGGACGAGTCTTGTTTTCGAAGCGCCCGCTGAATGCTCATTCAGATCGCTCCAAAACTTTCATTTGAATTGTTGACCAATACAACCAATATCGCAATTACAAATCATCATTGGTGTCACTGATCTAATGGACCATTTTTCCTACCAACCCTTAAACTACAAGAGTTTGTAGAATGGTAATAAAAAGCAAATACAATTATACAGGGTAGATCAAAATCCCTAGGTATGTAGTATGTCGATTCTCATTGCAGAGCGGTTTCAGTACAAAAGCCAGTACCACCAATGCATTGGTGGTACTGGCTTTTGACTTTTCACAGCAGATGACAAAGCGCGCATACCTCACATCTCGCGGTCACTTGACACGTCTCATTCCCCGAAGCGCACGCGCATTTAGATCGCGCTCCCGTCACTGTCGCCACGTACGACGCTCATTCATTTGTTTTAATTGCTTGTTGCGTTAATTGAGAACTGCATTCCATGGAATTTTATGCATTTTGTTTGTTGTTGTTAATTATTATTGTGAATTAAATCGTGGAGAAGGCACTACCGGTACACCACTGTTTTATCGTTCGGGGAAATATAGGCACGCTTTTACGTTTAGGAAAACCAGTGAGTCATACAAATCAGTGTGGGATTAACTAGATCCAATTGTTAAACTAGGTCAGATTTGACTCATAATCTGTTTATTTTCAGCCAAAAATTACCTCGATGGCTATCGTTTCTTAGTATTTCTAATAAAAAACTTGGATTTAGATGTAAACACCGATTGAGTATGACTAATTTATGTGACTAGACCGATAATTATATCGTGACGAGTACGACGTTAAGATTAGGTCCAAAATAATATCAGATTTGGTTTTGGTGCGACATCTATACCTACCGCCACATATGAACTAAACTGACATATCCTATGTTGCGATACCAGAATTACCTATCAACACAGACAGACCTACTATTTTTACCGACAGTAGCCGCGTACCGAAAGTGATGGTGTGACAACAGTGATAGACAATCCAGCCTGTAACATTTCCGCTCGTGGAACACAGCAGACTCTCCTCCCTGTAATAAAGCGCAGATCACACCGCCACCAGCGAGCAAGCGAGCGAGCCATGCGAGCCTTTTTTCATACTTCGTTTCTGTTCATACCGTAGTTCGCGGTGTGAACCAAACTATGAGAAGAAGTAAAACGATGCCTCGCTCGGCTCGCTCACTCACTCGCTAGTTGGACTTAAAGGAATGGGCTGCAGCCCATCAGACACAATATTCTTCTGGTCGTCATCTTGGGGAGGATACTCCCTTTCAAAGGATGATGGGGTACTTTAAATCTGTGTTTTTCATATCTATCTACCGTAAATGTTTATGAGAATATTTTGTACGTTACGAAAATGATCCAGAAGTGTCGATGTCCTCTTTAATATAATTTAAATAACAATGAAATACAGACATCAACAACAAAACCAAAATGCGCCGTGAACAGAATAAATAAGATACAGTTTTAAGTTTAAATATGTTTATTTTCACCTGCCAGGTGTTAAAGGTACGTTTAAAATAGCAGCTTTGAGATTTTCCCAAAAGAGTAACGAATTTTATTGGCTGAAATGATAAGATTTGTTCTTATTAATTTAAACAAAAATGATAGGACTGAAGTTAAAGGAGGATGAAACTGGTTATATTATATTGATAATAGGCACCGAGGTGGCTAGGTAAGGTCTCACAAATCCTTACAAATGGGGGGGGGAATAACATTGGAATGTTATTTTACAGCAATATCGACAACCAGTCTTACCAAGTGCCATCGATTTACCTAGCACTAATTGGCTTGTGGAGGTTAGATAGGCTGTATTTTACTCCAATTGCAATACAGGTATTTAGCCGCACTTGGTAAGAAAGGGAAGGCTGGGCAGATGAAATGATGATGACCGAATTCAATTAAAGTACCTTTATTAACGTAAATCATGGCAAAGTTTATAAAAAACAATACAAATTACTGACAACAAATTCAAATTAGCACACTCTAATCAAGCCGAGATGGTAATGCCCAAAACCTTTTCATCAAATAATACCGTCAATAGTAACGACAAAAGATCGAAGTAAAACATTCTAAAAGTGTTTTAATAATTCACATTGTTCTCAGAATATGAAGTTGCGGGTTTCAAAACTAAGAAAATACGTTTTAAGCTTAATCCTAGATTAAAATCGTTACTTAAAAACCACTTCATTCTAAATTAGCATAAAGGTGACTAAACTCTTTTGACCGCAAAAGGAAGTATCATTTTACGAAATTATTCTGTAGGCAATTAAATTATTTTAATTGAGAGAACTGTGATGGAATCTTGCCAATTTTATCTGCTTATAAAATCAATAAAAATATTTTTAGTACCCGTTGGTTTAACGGTCTCAAACACTCAAACGCTACTGCCATGAGGTTCGCGTCCTTTCCCAGGTCGGACATAATGTTATTGGGTTTATCCATCAATAATTTTCTAGTTAAAACACAAAATCGTTAACGGGGGCTCAATAGGCCCAACATAAATGGGACTGTGGGCAATAGATCGCAGCATCCTAGGCGTCAAACTCACCCACCATGTAGAATAGAATAGAATAATCATTCATTCGCTAATGGACAGCACAACACAAAAGAGCAGCACATACATATATTATAACAACAAACAGCTTAACAATTAATACGCAACACCACACTGTGCTCCAAAACACAAATCACTGACGTTGCTCAAAAAGCCGCCAAGCTAAAGTGGGACTGGGCTGGCCATGTCTGCCGTATGCCCGACGAGCTGTGGGCCAAAATAACCACAATGTGGAGCCCTGACACAACCAGAAGGCGACGCGGTAGACTTCGCAGGAGATGGCGGGATCGAAGAATTTGGAAGTCATGGGGAGAGGCCTTTGCCCAGCAGTGGGATAACACAGCCTAACAGTAACAGTAAATGGGACTGGGCAGGATATGTCTGTCGTATGCCGAACGAACGGTGGACCCTTAAAGCTCAAGATTGGTGCCCTGAATCAGTGACATGGGGCCGCGGACCACGGAGGAGATGGCGAGACGAATATTTATTTATTTATTTATTTATTTATTTATTTAACACTTCAAGCACAAAGTACAGAGGCGGACTTAATGCCAATGGCATTCTCTACCAGTCAACCTTTAGGTGATGCAGAGACAAGCAGTGGTAGGTGTCATTCCTGAAACTTTACGAATAATTTTATTAAAACTACGATAAAAACTACAAGGATATATAAAATACTATACCTATAATTATATAAAATACTATAAATATATATTAAAGTAAAAGTAAACAGCGCTTTGTACGGATATATCTTCTTTAAGAATTTGAAAGAACTAGCACAGCATCGTTGGAAGGTATGGAGGGAGGCCTTTGATGTCAAAAGGCTCGGTCCCTTTTACATGAGACTCAAGCCGAACAGACCAAATAAAGGTGCCAGAAACTTAAAGTATACCTTTGCCAGGCGTTATGTAGTTTTGTTATGTAAAGAAATAATGTTATTTGTTACATAAGAAAATAAACGGAGGAATGTATGCGAATTGATGGCACGTTTTATTTAATTAATATTCGTAAAGTAATTAAAACGTGTGTATTTATGCAAATTGATTACACCTGAAGATGTGTTGATTATTTAATCTGTTAAAACTCTTTCGTAATTAACTGGAAGTCTTGAGAATCGATCCAAATAATCATAAAAAGCTTAGCTAGCTGGTAATTATTTATTTTGCATATGTTTTTTAATGGATCTGGTAAATAGTATATGAATATTCCAGTATGGTGATGTGCGCAGAAATCTTTGAGCTCAAGTCGACATACAAACACGTTTTTTTTATGATTTCTCGTCCTTATATTAGAAAACTAAGATAAAAATGCTGTTTTACTTGAATTTGATATATTCTGTTATGCTCACTGGCCTTTTAAGGTCAAAATCAATTAAAAATTACCGATTTGATTATAAACCTGCTGGAATTAGCAAACATAATTATGATATTTTTTGATAACGTCAACATAAAGAACACGACTACATAATATTCTGGCAATTAAAACAATCTATTCTCCTGCTATTTAATTTCTAACAGGCCACGAAGTCATAGAAATTGAGCTTATTTAGTAAAGATGTTAAATATCAATTTTAGGAAATGGATTTCTAGCAATTTATTTTAAAGTAAATAAAATTGTCCGAAATTATTTTAAGGTAAAATTGTTTTTAAGTAACAATTCTAGAAATGATTTATGATAGACACTTAATTCTGCTCTTATTGTTTTAATTTTTGTACACTATTGAAGGAAAAACCTAGAAAGCTAATAAAAACTTTAACTTCAAACACCACACACGAAGTATTATAATATCTGTGACCACACGAAGCCAAGTCACAAAGAAAAATCCCTTCAAATGTCATCTTTTATATCTTCAAATATTTATATTTACAACGTAACTTCAAACACTATTAGCCAATAACTTATCACGATAATTCCTCACACAATAGACAACAATTTATCATCGCCATGGATTCAATCTTTTCCATTATAAACTTGACTAAAATACCTTTTAAATCCTTTCTAATCCTCTCGAAAGGAAATAGTCTATGTTTGGATAGGTCAGGATTAAAATCAATTTGGTTTTTGAAGTATTAAAATTGATGGTCGCCTATTTGGTTCATGTAATATTCTCAGTTAAATATCATAATAATATAAATAGTTTGGAATGTTTGTTTTGAAAAAGTATGCCAGTGACTACCTTTTTAGAAATAAGCTTAAGGAGCTTATAATGTTCCCACAGCTTGGACTAAGACCTCCTCTATATGATAAGGAATGCGCTATAATACACCACGTGGGTCCAGTGAGGTTGGTGGTCAGTTAGGTTCGAACCCATGACTTACTGCTTGAAAGTCGGGGCCCATCACTAGGCCACCACCACCACCGCCACTACTCTTTTAGAAATAAGATTGACCGAAAGGTCTACAACGTGTTTGTTAGAGCTACTAAACTTGAGTTTTATTCTAAAAGAATGGCGGATTAAACTTACGCATACATATTAGGTAAATCTGTAACATACTCATTGTTCTTTTCTTTCATCATCATCATCATTGTCTTGCCCTTATTCCAATTAATTAGGGCGACTCCTAATGATAGTCATGTTGAGCTGACGCGCAGCATGTATTACTTCCATACTTCCCTATATTTCGTCATCTCATCCAACACTTCATTTATTTAAAGCAATTAGTGCTAAATGCAAAATTTTGCCACGAGCTCTTCGATCTCGATCACCTTAAATGGTACTACTACTATCTATAAATATTTTTTCCCCAGCTAAAAATACGTACAAAGCGCCAGACGTCGGAATCACAAGCTATAAATCAGCTCTAATGTGGTCAAGACCAGTTTTCCCCTAGTTATAGAAAATACATGCCCAAATACGATGACTATTTAAACATCATTAAGTTTTATGCACCCATTTTAGTGAGAGATGAGAGAAAGATAAATCTATTATTTTTAGTTAACACTGTGCGAAATAACCATGAACGATACTCAAGCAAGAATACCACAGGTTATTTCATCTTTAGTAGTTATTTCGATCGGATGTAATTTGACTTTATTGACACGACGCGACGATACGATTTCGTCGAATTCAAAATATTTTATTAGAGACCGAAAAATAGAAGTTTGTCGCCGGGGCTCGTTATTGCAATCCAGAATAAGCCAGCTCTTTTTGGCCTTATTGAGCATAAACATTATTATTATTATTATCGGAAAGATTATTATTATTGTAGTATCTTAGATTTTTTTTTATTAAATACTTGCTACTCTCGTTAAACTTAAAAAAAGCCTACAGCATATGGTCAATGAACAGCTCACTGAGTCAGTTCATTCGTCCATCGTCCCACACTCGACAGTATCAAGTTATTGTTTCCAAGAAGCTAAGTTACTGAGTGATGGCACAAAAATGTTTATTTATAGCTTAGACGTGACTTAGTGCTTACTGGCCGTCTCTGAATATAGATCGCGCACTAATACTTGCTGGAACTCTCAGAGGGTCTGGATTTCGAGTTAAGATGATCTCATTGGTATTTTATTTATAGAAAATAGAAGCAAGCACATGGAGAGGTTCAATAAAAGATTTATAAAACAACCAGAAATTCATTAACGGGTCGTTCCGTAGTTTCGTGCAAAAACGATTTCCAGACTAATTTACCCATGGTTTTCATTTCTGTATTTTTTTTTTTAACCAGAATGGGTAAAGACATAGTTACTTTAAAAGGAGTATCGATAATATTAGGTTTTGATTTGTTATTTTATTTAATAAACTAATAAAACTGCGTCTAAATTCATTCCTCTCTGTTTCCAACTAGGGACCTCGGCGTTTGTTTTCATGTTTATTTGTCTACAGTCGAATTGATAGCTTTAATTAATACGGTTTGTAAGAACCAAACCCCTGACCTATTCTTTAAGTATTTTAAATATACCAATAACTTAGTAATAGTAGAAAAAAAGCTATTTTTCTAATTGTCACAAAAAAAACATCATCGCCATCCGTACTCGGAAACTTAGTAATTTTGTAGTGGTTTATTCGGTCCCTAATATAGTGCAGGTCACAACGTGTTTCTACTGGTCGGTCAGCCGCGGCAAACAGAGAAAAGTGGACGTACGCCTATCGCTGTCATAATTATTTGAAATCTTCGTATTGTTGGTAGTGCTTCGTCCAGAAATAATTTCATCACATTCCTTCTATTTCACAAGGTACTGTAGTAAGCAAATTATTATAAATACTAAATATGTTTGGCTTTCAAATTGATTTTGATCCTATTTCATTACTGAGTGGCTAATGTATTCGGTAACGAAATAATTAAACAAAATGTTAGAATTTTTCATTCATCTCCACTTCATCACCTTCCGTCCCCTCCAGTTTTCCTGAACATATATACAGAGTGTCTCATTGAAATCGGTCAGTATGGGAAAGTCTGAAACTATAAGACATACGAAGATCTGTTCTGAGGAACCATGTCATCGATTTTAATAACAAGAAAAACTGCATTCATACATTTTAAAAAATACCAAGATTCACCTATCAAGATTCAGATATCACAGTTCAAGCACCTACTAAAATAAATTAAAGTATGTGGAAACAATGCATTTTATTCAATTTAGACATCATGTTTCATACAGACATTTGCTGCTTAAGACCTACACAATCGATATCTAAATAGAAATAGAGTAAGTTTTTTTTTTCAAAATAACCGGGTTCGATTCCCGAACGGAGTACAGATGTTTTTTTAAATGTATGAATGCAGTTTTTCTTGTTATTAAAATCGATGACATGGTTCCTCAGAACAGATCTTCGTATGTCTTATAGTTTCAGACTTCCCCATACTGACCGATTTGAATGAGACACCCTGTATATATCAGAAAAAGAAAACAAAGACAAACTGGAAGGTAATGAAAAGTGAAAGGATTGTAATGAACTACGGCGCGATGGTAATGATGTGAAAAATTAAAAAATACTTAATTCGTCACTATCATCTGATCCATCATATTTATATATATATTATGAAATATAATATAATATAATGACGGTGATTATTGAAATTATACTGTTTTATTTAGCTGTTTTAAATTACCGTCTTTTACGGTTCATTAACATCCTAACCCGACTTACATCATTACCATCGCGCCGTAGTTCATTACAATCCTTTCACTTTTCATTACCTTCCAGTTGTTAAATTTCAATTGTCATTTTCTCCGTGAATAAACAAGATAATAACGTGCCTTCCACTTTAAATTAATCTGGTGACAATTTGTGACTCGTGTATATAAAAGAAAAACCTAAAATGTAATATTTATTTTTATTCTGCGGAACGGTTCTATTTGCACGAAACGACGGAATGAACCTAACAAGAAATATAATAAAAAGGAAACACTGAACAAAAATCTGAAGAAACTGTTGATAATCTGACTATGAGTATGAAGAGGCGACATCTAAATAGATGCCTAAATAAAAGCGCAATTGGATTTTTAGCACTCACCATCTGCCTAAGCTTTTCCCAACTATGTTGAGGTCGGCTTCGAGTCTTATCGGATGCAGCTGAATACCAGTATTTTACATAGAGCGACTGCCTATCTGACCTCCACAGCCCAGTTAACCCGGGCACTGCACACGATACCTGCAGTTATGACTGATTGGCAGATTTTTAGCTCTATAGAGTCTAAATTCTAATCCTGCGAAAATATTTTATCTAGTGAGGTAAGTAGACTCAATTTAAGCTGGAGTCTTAAAAGTAAATTTTGCACAATGTCAGCCAACCCAAAGTAATTTTAGAAACCCTCAATATTCAAAAACTGAAATAAATAACCTAACAATTCTTACCTCAATCAAGGCACAACATAACACCTATTACGCCAACTACTCACCAAGCCATCGACCTAAATAATGCTTCGTCCTACACCGCAGAACAGCATGATAATTTGACTACGTCATCCACTGGCGCCAACTTTACATTCAACTTAATTTTACCTTACAGGGTTTACCTTAATAACTTACAATTGGCCTGTTTTAGGTCAAGGTCATCTGTGAGTAAGGTAAAAAGGTCACCTGTTGACCTAACTTTCTACGTCAGGTCACCGCGATAATTATCACCCTGTGAATTTATTTATACTGTTAATTGTAGGGGTTTCCTTAACGGGCCTGATAACGACGACTCTTTGCGTTTGACCTGAATTACGACAGGTCAAGCCGAAATTGGTTTTCAGAAACCCTTTCTTTCTCTGAGCGGGTTTGGTGCCTTCAGCAGCATCCAAGCGTTACCAGATGTTGTAGTAAGTTAACAATATGAAAATTATAACATGTCATTGAGAACCTCATCGATTGTAGAAGAATACCGTTTACTTCGTACATTCCATAGTTACCTATGAATTTCCACGCACCAGAAATTTCGTACATAATTGTGTGTAAACCTGTACCTAAGTACCTACCCTTTCGACTCAATCAGAAAACCCAAGTTTATCGATCGAGTGAATCCCTTTCCTCTAAGCAAGCGTGCTCATCAAACGCAAGCTTATTTTAGCGAAAAATAAACACGTACAGTCATTCATCATCAACTAGGCGCCAGAATATGACTTCACTTCCGTAAACTTAATTCACTATAAATAAAGCCTATCTTTCCTCTACAAATAAACACCAACTCATTATTACTCATGTTGCTATTGCCTCATCTAAGGTCAAGGTCAAAAGTGCACTGGTTCATTTAATTTTACATTAATTGAACATTTTTCTTACCTTTCCTTTGCTTTTTCCTTACCTTGTATTCAAATAATGTCTATTTTAATAGTGTCAAAATGAACTTCATTTGCATACGCGATTTTTAAAACCGGCATTTAAGCTTACAATATTCTGCCCACACCACTAATATCAACTTTAAAATACACCATACGTCACATTGGCGCCATATAAATGACGTAGCATACGATAAATTCGCCATAAACCACTATTTTCCTCAACTCACGCCCGCGTAGTGTTCTCATCAATTATTATTACTCACCTTATTATTATTGTTCATATTATTATAACTCATTTCAGGTCAAGGTCGTCAGTGTAAGCAATGTTTATGGCTCTTGTTTTCGTGGTCACCGAATGTAGTTATGTCTTTCAGTTCCGCGTTATGCAGCTGGGTTTTTAGTAAATATTGACAATCGTTTTGACAATTTTGTTGTAATTGTGTTACTGGGGAGTTTTTCTGTCACTTCTTGTTCTTTGAATCATTTATCATCTACTTTCAGGGTATGGATAAAAAAGCTTTTTCATTACTCATACTCGGAAAGCAGGCTTTTCAGCCATACGGAGAATCGCTTTACTGACAGCTGTCAAATTATATAATAAAAACTAGTTCCATTTTCATATTTCTATTGAACCATGGAACCATGCTCCAACTTTCTATAGTATAGCCACTCAATTACCAGCGCGACGTGAAATTGAAATAACATTAAGTTTAGTATCTATCTATATAAATAAAAATGAATTGTTGTTCGTTAGTCTGATTAAAACTCGAGAACGGCTGGGCCGATTGAGCTGATTTTGGTTTTAAAAAGTTTGTCGTAGTCCAGGGAAGGTTTAAACGGTGAGAAGTAGACAGGTAGGTAGGTAGGTAGTAAGTAGGTAGGAAAAAATGCATTGCAACGCATGCCGGGTACAGCTAGTTAAGAATAAATATATATCTTAAAATAACTTTTCTATTTCTTTAACATAATATAGATTTGGGCAAATTATTTTCCATTTTATTTTTCAATGATGAAAATGAAAAATAATGGCTGAATACGGCCGGTCACAGAAAAAATCAAAATGGGTGAAAAGCGGTAATCCGTTCTTGATTTGTTTTTCGATTGATTCTTGTTATTAGTTTTATTTTCCTTGTATTCATCATGAAAAGGCCAGAGTTTACCTCGGGTACTTATTTAAGTACTTAAGTACTTATTTAGTCCCTCAAATTATTAGCGCCCTCACTACGTTCGGCGTCCCGTCTCGGGATTAAATAAGTTACTTTCACCCCTAGCGTAACAATGTAGGTACGATTCGTCACTATTTCGAGACATAAAAATGTGGAAAGAAACGATGAATATCAGGGAGTTCTGAAGATTTCCCCATATCCCATTCTTAAAAAAAAATGTTGTTATTATTTGTTGGTAGATACGGTCTTGAACTACACACACTATTGAAATTGGCACTGCTAACCAGCCTAACAGAAACAACTTCTTGGTTACCATTGAAGGAAAACCTCCAAAGAAAATGTCACACCTGCTACCACTACGAGAAAAGCAACTAAAACAATCAACAACAATATTATATCAAATCAAAGTAAAATAAACCACGACTATACTGCGTGCGCTTAAGGTCGAGTTCCAATAGCAATGACCCGTTTCTCCATATAAAGGAGTGGTTGCGAAACGACACCTTAACATTCCCGTCAACAGATGTTCGTCGGTGAAGGTTGCTGCCTACTGGTACCTTGTTGCTCTGAAGGTAGGCTGTGCCAGACTAAGGAAGTAATATGATCTGTGATGAAGTTACGAGAAGATTTCGGTTGGAGATATTGAGAAAACAAATGGTAAGCAAAATCAGTGTAGAAGACAAAACTTGTCGTTGCGAAGTTTATGCTGTCGCTTCTTCTTCGTTTTAGCTCACTAAAACACCAAAAAGTACTGAATGGCAAAAAAAAAACAGCCTAATTCATCATCTCAGCCGAAAGACGTCCACTGCTGGACATAGGCCTCCCCCAAGTGTCGCTACATTGACCGGTCCCTTGCTAATCGCATCCACCGGATTCCCGCAACCTTCACCAGGTCATCGTCTAATTAATAATAATAAATTACTTTCAGGTCGGATTGAATAACTGCTGCTGGATAAGTTTCCGGATATTATCGTTTAAGGGCTCTCTTGATTGGAAGAACTACAATAAGTTTAACTACTACTAATAACAATACAATACACGTCAATATATAATACAACTAGCTGACTCGCGCAACTTCGTCTGCGTCTCATAATTTGAGATTTAAACTATCCTATCTCTCAAGTTGGATCGAACTGTACATGGTGTGCGAATTTTATTATAATCGGTTAAGTGGTTTAGGAGTCCATTGAGGACAAACATTGTGACACGAGATTTATATATATTAAGATAAGATACACGACAATATTGCTTTCTATCAGCAATAAATACAAGGTGTAAACCTACTCTTCAAAGTTGACAGCCAAGAATTCTGTACATCAAACTAAGTAACAACATTACGAAAAATCTATTGCTGGGGAAATACATTTATTTTGTTGGGGTAAAAAAATCACGGTTTACTCATTGTGGGACTCAAAAGTCAATAATGAATTGGATTCTCATTAGCTATCGAGAAGTTAATGCCAACGCTGTTGAAAATCGTTGAAAAAATGAAACGCATTCAAAGCGATGGCTCTGTCTACCCCTCTGAATGAGACCGCTGAAGTTCAGGTTAAATACTTCCTCAAACAGATAAACGTGTTTGACGGCGAATTTTGTAAACAGACGATATTTTCTTTGACTCCTGCCAATTGAATGACAACGAGTTATTACCATCGCAATAAAAACGCATGGAAGTCAGTAAAGGTCACAGCAACCAGTATGAAATCTATAAAAAGGACGCGATGTTTACCTCATGATATGGTATGATGTTTACCTGATATCAATAACAATGAAATAATGGTATTTATATTGGATTATTAATATTGGACGCATTATTCAAATTGATGTCAGCATAGCTGCTCGGCCATGAGTTACACACAACAACGGCTGCGGAGAAAAACAAATGAAATAAATTGCTTACTCAGGGCATATTATGACTTAAGTTTTGTCCTCATAAGACGAAAAGTGAGCAGCTTACTCTCCGCTGACTGACTCTGACTCTCGTAAACTCAATATTGATTGAATGTACTGTAGCAAATTGGCCACAAACCCTGGAAGCTCTTGGCAAAGAACGTCGCCGCCGACTGGAGCAAAATTTCGCTTGCGAATCGGCCGCTCATTGAATTAGTCGGCTAGCGAAACCCCGCAAACTGCGTACAGCACTCGCTGTATGAACAATCCATTTAAAATAGGAATCCCGTTCGTCAAATGAGGACGCAGCCTTATGGTGAGCCAAGTGACACACGCCATGTTGTTTGACGCAAAACGGTGTAAAACTAATAAAAACTTGAACTTCATATAAGTTTTGTGCCCCGTTTAAATAATGATGCATATCATTGGATAGAACATAAAGGATATTATCTTAGAAAACATTGTAGGTTCCTTATGACGTTTAATATTCGCTACTCAATCATGATTACCGGAGAGGCGCCAATGTCACTGTCTCTCTCTAGAGACGACGGTACGATATAAAAACAACACACAGAAGACCCGATCAAACATAAACGACACCAACACCACCCAAGACACCGATATAAACAAATCTATCACTGATATTGCTTCTAAAAAGGGTCATACAGTCATCTGCATCCGTCAAGGGGCTGATGCAAACCGTCATACGCTAATTTTTGCTATGAAACTCATCTCCAATTCGTGGAACAAATTGATCGAACACCATTTGATGCTCTTCGAGTGTTCCAAAGCAACCCTCTTGAAGTTGAGTGGCCCTGCGGCATTACAAAACGGCACCAATTTACAGAAGAAGAATAAAACAAAAACAAGAGACATTATAATCAAGTGTAACAGGTAAAAATTATGAGAACTTACTACCAAGGGATGTCTTATTAAATTATGCAAAGTTAAGAATGTTACTAATTGTAGAAAGAAGGAAACTGTATCTGCTTCCTCAGTTCCCTGTAACAATATTCAGTAATAAGGCCACTCCTGTTACTGTTTCTTGTACCATTATCACCCCACAACGTTCCCGAAGCTGAATAACAGGCGTCCTCTCTATGAGAGAGATTTGTTTCTTGCAATTTTTACAAATTTCAGCATCCTCTTTAGATTAAATTAAAAGTTATCAAAAGATAGGTACTAGTTATTCCAGTACGCCGCTTTCCATTTTTCTGTTAAGATTTTTTAATGAATATTGAATCAAGTGGGCATTCTGTTTTGATTCACACATAGGTATGTGCAGCCAGTCAGAAAGCAATAAGTCAATTAGTTTAATACTGAGCGTTACTACATTCGTTGCCAATTTGTTTACCACTAACTTGAGTTATGAGTGTAGTGCAAGGTATAAGTGGAAGCGATTCTGACATGTCATCTACGTGCCAAAAAAATATGGTAAAAAATATTCAGTCAGTGTTTTACTGACTTTTTTTATTCACTTGCTCACTGTGGTATTGCTGTAGTACAGTTGGTATCCTTGTTAAGCTTTTCACAACCACAAACAGAGTAGTGTCCTGATATCAATGAAGAATTATTGAAAAGTGGGTTACTTCGAGTTCTAAGACCGATATCATCTGTGAATAATACTGAGTCCGTATATTGGCTTACATAATTATGGTCACGTCTTACACTTGCAGTGAAAGAGTTTTTTTTAATTACAAAATGGGCCTGCTCTTGACTTTTACTACACTTAATAACTTTTCAAACAACACTGACTGTAGTTGCGAATGAAAGTTGACAAAAGGTTTGTGGCTTTTTTCCAATATTAGAGTGGTTCAAAACATTTTCAGCCATTATGCTCACTTTCCTAAGAAAATTAACATCTACAACCGCTTTAAGTTTATGAATTCGAGCATCCAAATCGATGAGCGTGCTAACCGGCTTCAATTGTGCAACGCCAATCAATCGGAGCGACGTGTAATTGAATGTGAAGAGGCGACACTCACTTATACGTTATTATTATAATAGTAGACATCGATGCTTATGTTTAGTAAGTATGGTGATGAATTTGGGAGTGGCATTTTGTTTAAAATGGAATATTATTTTAAGTCATGTAAATAGATAAAAACAGCCTTTAGTTTTGGACAAGCAGCAACAGGAATTGCGAGACCGAATGCTGATACGAAATTGCATGGTTGGGAAAGGAGAAAATCAAGTAATAGTCCAACTCGATTCATCATAGTATCGTAGAAACATTATTGAAGGGATTTGACTCAGTCAAAAACTGCTTTAAGTACCTTAAACCTATTATGCAATGTTGAACATGAGCTCCTTAATAAATATTAGTAACACGATTCAATCATAAATTACCACCTTCATCATTCACACCGCAAACTCTTCATCTTTATTAACATTTCAAATACCATCTGACATAAAACCATTTTACTTGTCAAACTAAAAATAAGCATTAAAAACAAATCTTCCAATAAAATCATCAATAGCTTCCATAAATATGGAATATGACAGAAACCAATATCGCCCACGGTGCAGCCGTATGTCTGTATGTCATAAGCATTAGGATGACCTACTTGTAGCTACCTAAGTCAGTTTCTATTGACATACTTACTGCCACTTCGAAGGGCTAGTCACTCTGCCAGGTCAAAGTTATTGTTATTAGGTTTGAAGATGTTATTACGTTTAGAAACGACTTAAGTTTCAAGTAATAAGTGTATCTCATAACTACCTACATGTGTCCCAATTTCGCACTTGAACTCTTGTGTGTGAAATTGGTTTTATTAATCGATTTTCCGACTTCGAAATTACAAATTAGTGCCCTCATATTGTTTTTCCTAAAAGCAATTACCGCATAAGTAAAGTTCTCCATTGGTTTCTATTATTTGTTTAATTGTTAAATAATGACAAGTATGACAACCATTACATTTTTAGGAAAAGAAAAGGGTTCAGGAGCGAGCCTTGTGGAACCCTTTTTTATACTTAGGACCTGAAAACGCGTCTACCCTAAGTCTTAATTTTATAATTTACTAGCTTCTGCCAGCGGTTTCGCCCGCTGTAATTGCCCCATGGGATCTTACTACCGGGATGAAAAGTGTATTAATTCAAGTTATAAACTATCTGTGTGCAAAATTTCGTCCAAATTCGTTCAGTAGTTTTTCCGTGAAATAGTAACAAACGTCCATATATCCATGCTCACAAACTTTCGCATTTATAATATTATTAGGACGTTTTGATTTTAGAAAAACAGAGTAATAACACTCTAATTTAAGAACTTAACCTAGATGTCCTAAGCCTGTCATAACTTCTATTTGGCTTCGATTTACTCACTTAAAAGCCTTAGACAAATCACAATGCAAGTGTTCGCTTTCCATATATGGCCGTTTAAATAGAAATCGAGTTGTACTCACCAATGCAGTAAAATCCGATACACATGGACACTTAGCACAACACTCACACTCACACTTGCTTAATATTATTAATTAGTAATCAGTTCGTTATAGTTAGTTAATAGTCACGGCATCTTTGCAACCGCGCCGGTCGGTACAAACGGAACAAGTCACTGGGCATAAGTTTTTGTAAACCTGAAACAAATAAAAGGCAAATTAGTATATATATATCTGCATTATACATATTTTTATATGCACATATATTATTATAAAACAATGTTACTGTTTACAGATACACATACACTATGCGACCGTTTAGTTTTTGTAAACTGCATGATGTCTAAAATACATTTATATTTTTAATTAATATTTGTGGACCTAGACATGTCATTCCGTTTGGTTCCAATACATTGACGCCAAAACTGAGGCCAAAACGGCCAATTTTGACTTCAAAATGTCAGTTAGTTGGTCGCCATTTTGTCATGGACGTTAACTGTCAAACTATTTGAACCCACGTTAAGATTTTAAGATTATAATTAGCTTTACTACTAGTTGACCTCCACAATCAAAAATCAAACAAGTATTTAGTATATAGAGTTAAACAGATACTGGTACACGAATAAGAAATATTGAAAACCCTTGTGGAAGATTGGCTGGAAAAGGCAACCTACAGGGAAGAGTATGTTAGTAAAAAGCAGGCTTTTGAAGCTAATAAATTGACTCCTGTAACGATAACGATTTATCCTGTAGCCAGTTAGGCTACAGTCACTACAGTCGACAAAACAATGTTCATCTAATCCCATGAATTACTCATGAAGGAGCCTTTTACAGATTATTGCCAACAACTATAAAACAATCCATACGTAAAGCCACAACACCGGTTGGCCTCTTTTCATGTACTCAGTTGACCTAGAGATTTAAGACGATTAGCACTATTTGAACTGCCTAGTTAGGCTTAAACTTAGGCCTAATGTCACTTGACCGAGTAGTGAGTAGGTTACTAAACTGTTTGTTTTGATACATTGTAGCGTATGAGAGGTTAGTAAACTATTTGCTTGTTAAATGGCAACTTTGATATGATGACTCAGATGTTTGTGAATAGAGGTGTTTTCTTTCAAATTGGGAACTGGAGATAGAATCGTGAAATTATTAGGTTACCTTAAGAATCCCATTACACACTTTTTACGCGAATATTCATGATTTTTACGGTCTAATTTTCAGCAGCAGTAATATTTTAATGAATAACGGTAGTGCCATTCTCTTTTTTGAATGTTGGAGTTACATATTTTCATATTTCTTTTCGTGTACTTTAAATATTTTACGAACTCAGTTTGCGAGAAAAACCTTCGGCGATGGAAGTTTGACGCTCAAATTCAAATAGTTACATTCAATTCTTATAAAAGCTCTAATTACTAAAGGAAAAGCTAAATGTTTTAATTGAATGTTGAGTTCTAGAATTTCGTTACATTCCTTGAGTTTTCACGGAAAAAATCGTACAGAAAGCCTTACTTAACCCAAACCACAAATTACTTGATTTAATAACAATCCACTCGTGTACGCCGATCGAAATAATTTGATTCAGGACGTCAAAATCAATGCAAAAAAATTTAGGCATCATCAACCAATACGTTACCATCAGTTACGATATATTTAGATTAAAACTACAAAAAACTACATTCTCAATAAAAAATATACCTGGTACCATCGACTAGAAAATCTTCATTTTCTATTCTTTAGTTCGAGAGTTGTTGTGTGATTCAACTTCGTTTTTCGCAACAACTTAGTAAGCTGCTCTATGCTGACATTAAATATTCATTATAATCACTAATTATTTTCTTTCTTTTACAGTTTTAGCAGTGGCATGCAAACGTTTCATACTTTTATTTGCGTTACCGTCTGTCTCTTAAACAAAATCTTCATCCAAAGCATGTCTTATAAACAAAATCTTCATCTTAATACAAAGCATATGCGAATCCTTTGTTCCACTGAACCCTCCATCCTTCCAGTCTCTCTCGACTCCAGCCGGAATGACTAAGTCGATTCTTATCAAATCCTTGCTATAAATAGCTTCAGTTCTCGGAGCGGTCTCACCAAAGAGTCTACTAGTTAGCCCTTTTATTTATTACTTATCTACGGTTAATGCATGCACAGATAATGTGTGCTTCGTTAAAATTATTTTGAGATGCTTTTGCGTCTGTGGTTGGTGGGTTGAAAACTGATTTGTTTGTTGTTTTATTTTTATTATTAAAAGTATTGATATTGCCCATTGTTTTTGTACTCAGTTCACCACGTACAATGTTGTGCTGTTTTTGTTGTTGTGTTGTATTTTTTTATGTAAAGTTATAACAAGAGAAATCCTTGTTAATTTGCAAATTATGCATTAATCCCCTCAAAAAGAATGAAAATAAAAGTATAATCTTTAATAAATTATCGAAAGTTATATAAAATCGATGGGAATATTATATTGCACGATATGGCAGATTACATTATTTAATAGATATCATTTTATATTAACAATGACACATTTTAAATGTATTATCCTTATTAGACCATTTATAATACAAGATACTGTTTATGTAACGAAATAATTTACATAAATATAATCTATTTAATAATTTAGAAAGATTTATATTCATCGATTGTTTGACGATCAAATTAAGACTCACTTGCAAATATAGAAACTAGTCTTATGGAATTCAAAGAAAACTTTCCTCTGACAACATTATCGGTAAGATACCGAATGCTATGATTTGGTTGGAAGCAAAATAATCAGTTGTTTGGAAATAGGAACAGACTACTTCATTGAACAGAACACGAAATTATTGAAACTTGTATTTAGGTAAATAGAAAAGGAAAAAAATACCTTATGATTATAATGCGTTTGAAGCTTTTTATAACAATGTGAGGTCGGCTGCCGAACTAAAGGGTAGAAACTGCATGTTTATACCACCTCTCTCTTTGTACCTCTGTCACCAGAATAACTCCTATATGACAAAACATACTTAAATCCCGCTACCATACACTTCTCAGTCTGGTTTCATATGAAGACTAGTTCATACATTCATAGAAGTATAACGTTATTGTAAGCCACCAATGTCCTAATTCCAAGCTAGACCACCAACAAGACGATCCAATAAAATAAACATATCCATCTAATATAAGCCGGTAACCGGAAAGTATGTGGACGCAGCCACCCGACGACGCCCGTAGGTACAAGTAGTGGTAGGTGCGGCGTGCCCACGCGTCACCTTGGCCAGCGAGTGTCGCGCTGTCGCCAGCGGCAGGTTCCGAGTCTGCGCCGTGGATGGACGGAGTTATTTGAAATTGGAATGTTTTATTTTATTATTAATATTAGGTGCTTTTGGTTTGGTATGATCCGTTTGGTAAGGAAAACAATTTAGCTTCGGAATAGGCATGCGAAAGCTGCCTTCTAAGTATTTTTTTAAGCACTATGTATTTTACTGTGTGTCAATTCTTTGTCACATGTCGTAAAGAGCAAATGGCCATGCCTTCAATTTACAGATTGGCTAAAGAAAGCCAACTTTAAACTGACTTCTTACGGATCTATCAACCGCGAACCATCAAATGATCAGTTACGACATTTTAATAGATACTTAAAGAACTTGGTTATACGACAGTTATACGTATGGAAGTTATAGAAAACGGGCCGTGGAGCATTTTAATATTTATTTATCAAGCTTTTTGAGCTCAACCTAGGTAACTTGGAGAAAATGCCTACATCCTAGTCCTTCGCCTTAAAAACACCTCTTGACGAAGCTGAAAGTCACTTGTTCTCCTAGGAACCTTCTAGTTACGGAGATATGGGGGGTCAAAACTTATTGACGAGTTTTTTTTGTAAGATTTTGACTTTTAACACCTCTACGACCCCCGAAATATTTAATTCATCCATCAGCACAATGTTTTAAGTGCGTTACATGGAGCTCTATCATGCACAAAACATGATTTATAACCTCAAAAAAAAAAGTTGTTTCCCAGCAATAATTTTTGCGTAAAGTTACTTAGTTTGATGTACAGAATGCTTGGTTAACGGTTTTGTGATAAGGTGGTTGGTTTTACACCCTGTATATTGACCATCATCATCATCTGCCAGCCTTTTCCAACTATGCAGCTGAATATTTTAAGAGCGACTGCCTATCTGTCCTCCACAACCCAGTTAGTACTGGGTAATACGATACCCCTTGGTAAGACTGGTTGCCAGACTTTTTGGGTCACTGACTACCTGTAACGACTGCCAAAGATCTACAAATGACAGCCGGGACAAGCTGCTGATATTATTTAGCCACGAGGACCTTTAAAATATTGACCACCAGGCCCAAAAGAGGTCCCAGTTACCCCAAAAGAAAACGAAAATATAGCTCAACAAGTTACCAACTAAAACACCGGTATTTAGCGCCCTCCTTTACCAGAAACAGCCATGACAAACACACCAACATACCTAAATTCGTTAGCGTGACCTCTCGTTAACCAACACCATAAATATGGTCATGTTTACCATAAAAATTACCATATAAATGAACAGTTTTCTAAGACAAATAAAATAGTGGAAAGTGTTGATATTTTTTATAGTGGCAATATTTTATTTTAACGCCGTTCGTTACGTGTTGCCCCGTGGCTTTGCTCACTGTTGAGATGATTCATAGTGATTAGTTTTTGATGAAAAATAGAAACTTAATTTTGGTTTTGTGATTTATTCGTTGGATTAAAATATAAAGCTCTGTTTTTCTTAAGTTTATCGGATGATAAACAAAAAGTCGCAACATGAATAGAACAAATGTTTCTTCGATCTTTCACATCCATGCTGCTTTCCCAAATATTGCACTTGAAACCATTTCAATCAATTCAGCGACCAATGCAACTTGGTAGAATCAATTCCCTTGTAAATTCTAACATTTACAAGTGCCTTTTTACCAACTTATTGAGAGAATGGTTTTATTTCAACTTTGACTTTATAGGCTTTAACTGATAAATAATTACAAAACATAGAAGATATTTTCTAGTTTCTGATGTCAAGCTAATTTTCAAAACTCTATAATTATTGTGTATGATAGGACATATTAGACGCACGCCATATGCCAATTAAGTTGCGTATCAATGGTGCCATCGATCATGGCGCATGTATTGGTACTGGTTATAGTGATTCAAGGTTCCATGGTAGGTATGTATAGGAATTAAGTTATTATAAGTAATTGATTGTGAACCACCTGTTTTAGTTATAGGTAAGTATATTATTCATTGTGTGGGATTTACTAGGATACAAATATATGAGTAAGTATCAATAGTAAACTTACGATTGGAACTCAAAGTATGGTGCTTATAAGTTCGTTCGGTTTCATTAAATTACTTAAGGTTTATGTAATTACACGTTCAATTAACTGATGCGTAAAAATTACGAGATCAAGAATTCAAAACAATGAGTAGCTCAATTTCGGACAAAAAACATCTGTATAGTATTTAAAAAAGACTACGAATTAACCAAAACTTCCACTTTCAGAAGAAGTACTACTTTCCTTCCAAAACCGTCAGCCATTACAAGAATTCTCGTTAAAATAAAACGAATAGCAAGGTAATATTCACGAAAACCCTGTAGTTACACTTGCTAACATGAAATCAATAAGTCATCATTGAAACTCACAGCATAAGAACATAATGTATAATCAATTGATAACAATACAATAGAAATATTTCGATAATGCATGTATTATTCAACACACGGCAGGTATTGTGTGCCTATACATCGCAATGACGAGCATGTACCTTTAGACGTCACAACTGTTGGTAACTGGGACACCTTGCCAACTATGTGCTGAAGGATTTTGACGAATAAGTGGCTGATGGCAACTGTGATTCATCATCAGCGGCCTAGCCTGTTCCCAATCATGTTGAGATCGGCTTCTGGTCTGACCGACTTCAGAAGAAACATTGTGAAACTACTTATTGTGTTCGCAGATAAAACCAAAAAGGATAGGGTCATCAAGTGATATCACGGAATGACAAGACCTAGGTGCCGGAAACAAGGGTTTCCTAAGGATACAAGCAATCCATGAAAGCTTTATACCTTTCTCTGTGATGAGCACACAAAACGTTTAATAATTCTCTTACCCGGTTGTTTCCAATCACATTTCCAATTGAAAGGCTTGGAACATTATTTTTTCTGGTGAAGGTAAACTGGGTTAACCTTTCAACCAGTGTCTGTCATAAACCTTCGTTGGTATGTACTGAACTACCCACATAGAGAAGCATATGAATTATATTTAAGACATGGTAAAGCATCAATAACGTTGTTTATTCTTCAATTTCATCCTAAATTCCTTTCAGGCAACTGACAATCAACACGATCTCTCATATCCACACACAAAAGGACTCAATCCTCATTCAAAACAACAAAAACTCAACATTTACTTCGCATTGGGCACAAAATTATTTAATAGTTGTCCAGCTGAGCGCTGAGCCAGTAAGGTCGGCTGAACCTCGTCCGATTAGTCACAGGCACACTCACGGTCGAGCTCCATATACAGCATCCAGTCGTATACATGCGATTGTAAACCGTGTCTCAAAGGTAGCAGAGGTGGAAGTGGCAAATGATGATGTAGCACCTCCATGGAAGAATACGATTTTATTACTAGCGATATGTTTTTAAAAGGGACGAAATGGTAAAGTCGGGGTTATAAGTTCTAGGTTTGATAGTGTGAGAAAATTATCAAGGAGCTTATGTTTGTAAAGAAGTTTCTTCAAGCTAAGCCATTTAGGTTGGAAAAGCTAAAGTACGTTCGAGAAGATAAGAACATAATGAAGAAGTCAGGCATATCTGTCTTTAAGTTAAAGGAGACAGTGAATTAAAGAAAGTTGCAATGGATTCAATGAGTTTAAATGAATTGATGGCCGATCACCATATGACAAAAACAGGGGTGAATAAAATGACGAATTTCGACATGCCGTTACATGGCATAAATATTATAAGAGTAAAACAGAGAAGTGCAATATACGTACTGTATCAATAGAAGGTCATAAAAAAGAAATGAACAATAAACAACAAATAGCTAACTTGAATGAACTATTCTCCTTGCGAAAAGACCATGACAATGTACTAGTGTTTAATTAAACACATTAACTAGCCACGGATGTCACTGATTAAGGAAATGCTCATTAAGGTGTTAATGAGTACGTGGTCTGATTGGCTGATCAAACAACGCGGACACGAAGAAAATACCTAGGTCAAAATGTGTCAGGTGAAGAACAATTTCGTTAGTCATTATTGTGATTGATGAATAACATAAAATCTGTGTTTTCCGAAGGGATTACTGGCAAATGGTGTTGTCAATCACCATTTGCCAGTTATAATTTTAAAGTCCCACGTAATACTGGGCTAGCCTATTGCCAGAAGTTAGACACAGTGCACAGATACAGGTGGGTGCTAATAAAAAAAAATCTTGCTGGAAAGCCCAACAACACGTCAGCAGGTAATGCTTGGTAAGTTGCAATTTCATACAATCTGAAATCATGTTCATGTTCATGCGAAGCCTATTAAGCAAGACTATAGATTTAGGGCATCACCTCTCGATTTTATCTTTTATTTAAATAAGTAATGGCATTGGCAGGTTGCCCAGATGATGGTTTACAGTAGTAGTAACCTCTAATTATTGCGTTACCTTGTCTTCTCTACTCAAGACGTGGGTAAAGTGTCAATTAATTGCGATAAGATTGTCTCTCTTGGGCAATGATGAGAAGTGTATTGTGTCAGTAATTACACTAACACCCATCTTCTGCCTAACCTTTTCCCAACTATATAAGGATCGTCTTCCAGACTATCCAGATGTAGCTGAATACTAGTATTTTACATTGAGTGACTGTCTATTTTAACTCCTACACCCAGTTATTACTAGGTAATACGATATCCCTTGGTAAGACTGGTTGTCAGAATTTCGGGCCACTGACTATCTTGTTACACCTTGCATTTAACGTATTAAAAATATTGGAATACTCCCTTTGGGCAGAAATGGCTTGTTGTGTTCTTGTATTTCCCGGGATAAATACAATTGAAGCAGAATGGCTGATAATTGACACGGCAATCGTTGATTTCACTATGCTGGTTATTATGTTTTAAATTGTCTACATTATAATTTCCCGATGGCGTGTCCCTAGCAAGTCATTAATCTGACGTAGGCATGCTTGTTAGTCAATCTTCTATTATTTTGATATTTCGAGACAAACACGCTGCCGTTGGTCCTGCTTCATTTGTATGTGTAAATTCAAGCTATTTTATGTTTTGGCAATGTTAATGGCGTTGTCTTTGTATGGTTGATATAATGACTAATAATTGACAAGAGTAGATTTGGCCTCTCGATGTCTCTTCATTAAAAATAAAGGATGCATCAAATCCGACCATCTCACCCAATGCAGTAAACTTGCAAAATCAGCTTTACGACTTTGTCAATACTCACAGAGAGGTATTTAAATCAATAAACAGAATTCCTTCCTCAAACCAACAGCCTTCACAGCTGATCAGGCTTCTTTGAGAACCTCATTAAGTAGTTAATTTGGAATCTATTGTGAAGAAGAAAGTGATTCATTTGAAGTAGCGTCGGTAAGTCACGCTACACTTTCACTGACGCTGATTATGTTTTTAGGAGTTGTGTGTGACGGATGTTGACAATAAAGAGGTAGGCACACTAAATAGACTTCAGGTAAGAAATAAGAAAGCATCGTTATTGGTTGAAGAGAAGTCTGTCGGTAATAAAACTTGGTTGTCAGAGTAACTGCAGAGTTTACTTTCTTTGAAACCGTCTACATAGCAACTGGACTTCAATTCTGGTGTTCAGCTACATCCAGTTAGACTGGAAGCCGACCCCAACATAGTAAGCAAAAGGCTAGGCAGATGTTAAAGGTGTTATCTAAACTGAATTGAACATAAACTCCGAAAAAGGCACTAAAGAATTAATTCTATGGTTGCATGTACTTCACTGAACATTAGCACAGTCACTTCTGTTAAAGGTGTGGCAGTTAAATGAATGGTGAATACAAGAAAAATACTGTTTGTCAAAATAACACTCCCTTTTAGGGAACACCCCTAAGTGCAATAAGAATACCGCTGTTCAATCTGTGTCTTAATTTACGTAAGTATGTAAGAATTTAACCACTAGAAAACAAGAGTCTAATACCAACTAGTAAACACTCAGCCTAACATTACCAAAAACATCGGCATCTGTGAAGTCAACAAGTTTATCACCACCGCATCGATCATAAACTTTATCACCGATTTCTAACGGTGATTAATTAACTCAGCGAACGGCGTGAAGAACTACTTAATTATAAAATTGAATTAGTGGAACATTATCATTATGTTTGATATCTCTATTAGTCGCTGGACCGGATGCGTGATTGGTGAATTTAAGATTTATTAGGTCTCATATCTGTCGCGAACGTTCTTGCTGAATATAAATCTAGAGTTGAAGTGAAGGGGAAATTGCCATTATCACTCTTGGCATTTTGTGATGGACTGGAATCTGGTGTCTGTCGGTGATCATCATCATCTGCCTAGCCTTTTCCCAATTATGTTGGGGTCGGCTTCCAGTCTAACCGGATGCAGCTGCATACCAGTATTTTACATAGAGCGACTGCCTATCTGACCTCTACAGACTACAACCCAATTAATACTGGGGAATACTCAGTACCTTGGTAAGACTTATTGTTACTTTCGGGCCACTGACGACTATCAAAGATCTAGAAATGACAACCGGAACAAGCTTAACGTGCTTTTCGAGGCACGGAGGAAACTCGGTATGTAACCGGTGGTGACCCATCCATAGACCAACCTGGGCACGCGTGGTTAACCTGAAGATAGATCCGAGCATAGATATCCTTTGGAGCAATGCTAGCTAAGTGACTCTCTTGTCGTGAGTTCGTAACTTAAAACCGTGGCAATTTTCTTCACAACGACAGATCTAAAAACCCCGTTCAAAAACTGGTACAGGTATCCAAATATCACACATATTTTAAGACGTCCACGAACGAGCACCAGGGCCACGTGATGAATTTAGATACCGTCTTTCTTACAAAGAGGAGGGCTGACTCTCGGCATTATTATAATGAGACTGATTATGTATAACACGTAGCTTTATTTATTTTTAAATGTACAAAACAAAATCACTCCTGTAGTCTTCAGGAATAGGCAGAGGTGTATCTAATAGTACAGCCACTCTTGTTTAAGTCCCATGTAAAAGGGGCTGAGCCTATTTTCATCAACTGGAAACAAGTCCAGATTCAAGCCCAGTTGCATTTTGCTCTACCATAGGATCAAACCCAGGACCTGATGCTCAGCAGTCGCGTGTGCGATCACTAGACCAACGCGGTAGGTAGTCAAATGGGAGTAAGTATACATTATTTAACCGATAGCAACAAGACGATAGTTTCTAAAGCTTCTTTGTTAAAATAAAACCCAAATCATCAAACACTGATCTAACCCCAAAAGAATTTGATCTCAAAATCGACCAGGAAAAATCAAAACATGAGCAAACCTGTCTGCCTGTCGGTGCCATAACATCAATCAACAAAACACTGACATTGCCTGACAAAGCATTGTTGAAGTTACTTCCACTATAGTCGAGGAGGCGGCCTTAACATTTGTAACATGTTTTAATATGATTATTATGATTGAAAATGTTACCTAATTCCTATAATTTACCGGATGTTATTAGTTTTATTATTGCTAGTAATTAGCGGTAGTCCTAATAACTTTTCGCTAATGGATTAATTGGAGTTAAGTTTGAAGTAAATGTACGCTTATGAAAACTATACATATAGATGCATACAAGTAATCTTTTGAGAACAAAATATAACTGAAAAATGTGTTCGTTAAAGTATATGACATTATACTTTGTGATTATGTAATATTTTGGATCAGTTAAGCTTGAATCAAAAGACAATTGTACTAAACCTATTTGGTTTTGGATGCAAAAACTACTGTCTGAAGATGAAGACGGTGATGGTATAGTACACATAACATGATGCCTGTTATCCCAGAAGGGTTACGCAGAGGTATACAAAATAGTATCCCAACATTTCGACAGTCATGTTTCTCAGGCCCATGTAATAGCGCGATGGTACATTAGTATAATAATAATGCAATGTTGGCTAAGCTAGCTAGTAATAAATTGTTTATGAAATGTGAGTCAACTTCCATTGAATTCAGCAATATGTTATGATGAACACTTTGAATATATGAACACGCGTTACTTTTAACATCCGGCCATTCATTTAAACTGAAACGGAAACATGATTGTGATTAAGTAAGTTCACAAATGTCGGTAGTTTTATACTTAATACCCATTTCTAAATCATAGCAATTTATAACTGTTGCATCTACTTTAATAAGTCATAAATTCATGCGTGATTATAATTTTATGAAATTTTTGAACTGACAGAAAAATAAATAAGTGAATATTAGTATTTCTGCTAATATAACGTAACTGCTACGTTACTTTATAGCAGGTTGCTTTAGTTTAGATCATGAGGTCCATCAACTGAATACAAAAAAGACACGAATTTACGTTTTTTCCATTAGGGGTGTCCTCATGGAAAAAACGCAATAGAACACCTTTATTGACCTGACAGTCGAACAAGACCTCGTACTAGACCAGTTAAGTCTCAATTTGCTATAAGTTCCCATAGAATAAGCATTTACAAGGTGTTAATATCTACCTGCAGGTCCTGGAAAATTAATAACTTTTTCCGGTAAACATAAAGCAAACATTAAAACAGCCGGTCTCCCGGACTACTCAGAACAATGCCTCCATTTTATTACATCAATACGTCGAACCGTCACTCAGAACCAGCATTATTCATTCACATCAGGTGTCAACTGCCGCCACTTCAAACCAATGACATAAGGAGCCAAATTGTTATGGAAATTCAACTTTATGTTGGAGAAGAATAGAGTTTGAAACTGAATTGTTCGGGTTGTATGTAAGTTTCAGGAGTTTTCACTTGACAACATTGGTTTTGTTTTGTCTGGACTGAAAGTGTTTTAAGAATCAAATGTTTACGTGAAGTGGCATAGAGAGAATCCGAGTCGTAAATTCCAAAAAAAATTATGCCTATAGCATCAAGCAAATTATTAGCATCATCCAAAGACATGAACCTGTATATATATTAAAACTTCCTTCACTACTTTTGTTTTTGTGAACGGACGACGGTCGGATTGGTCACCGAGTCTCGCTCGTTGATATTATTTCGCCAAATACCCGTTGGAACTATTAGTTTGTTTCTTTATTTTTAACTAAGTACCTACTTAAGTGGATCTAATTCTAAATTATATAGTCGATGATCTTGGTGCACGGTAAAACTCTAATGAGTTTATGTTAGCACCAACTTAAATGTATAAAATGTATGTTTGCTACCGAATAAATAAAATAAATAAATAAAAATAAACATAAAATGAAGTCACAAAATCAAGTAAATATTGGTATAGTGTATAGAGAAAAAAAGTATTCTAAAAACCAAATATTTTTAATTTTACGCGGTCGTATTTACGTGTACGTGCTGGGCTCACAGTTAAATAGGTAGTTTTATACTAAAGTAGGATTTGTTTATGAGTAATAAATCTTATAAACAATGAGTCGCTATCTATGGCAACATCGGCCGCTTTATTGATAGAGTTGCTACTGTGTTAAACAATCATTGATAACTTTGAACACTTTAAAGACTCAATCTCTGTAGTCTGTAGAATCACGGAAATTAACCAACTTATTTAATATTTTTATTGAAGTCACAACTGACTGAAAAGAAGCTATTGACTTTACAAGTTTTTTTTTGTAGTAGGTACCTATCAGTTTTTTTTTTGGTACCTATTTGCTTAACAATGTGCTGAAAGGCGATGGCACACAATTAAAAAAAAAAAATTAAAGCTGCAAACGTTTTGAATGGACATTGGACACCTACGTTGTATAAGTTATTCAACCAAATTCAATAGCATCATCAAAAATGTATGTGCCACAGCATATAAAACACTTAATTATAAAAACCCAAACTGCAAATGCAATATGCATTCCATCATACAACTTCCCTTACGACCCATTCCTTCAAAATTTATTTATAACTCCTCCAGACAGTTAAATTATACTTTTTTCATTCCTAAAGCATTTTTATTCGAACAGCGTCCTACGATAACGGACTAGAGATTAAAATCGGTTGTTAATTGTGTGTGACAGTTGAATCGTCGCCATCTTGAATCCAGGAAGTTCGTGTCAGACCGCCATTTTAAAATAGAAACAGTTATGCCGCGAAATTGGGTGAACCCGTGACGCGGACAGAATTAGGGGGATTAATAAGTCCCCATACCTTTAACAGTTTAAAGTGTTATGTTTTTTATGTGTTTCAAATAACAATCGGCTATTTAAGTTTGTCCATGGTAAGAAAAGTCGTTGTTAACTTTTTTCTTTGCAAATTAAACACAACGTTTTTATAGAACAAACCATTGTTTGAATTTAGAAAAAAACACGAATGACTGGCAGTTGAAGTCAAACAAACCTTTTGTTTTTTCATAACTATGTTAAACGTTGTTAATCAGCGCCATGTTTTATAGAATTTAACACATAGGCGCCATCATATTATTATTCGCAGAAGAGCCGTCATAAATTAAATCAGCTTATTTCAAATCACTTGACACAGCCTAGTAAAATAACGACAAAAACTCACCAAAAGGAATGCTACCGAAACCCATAAAAAAACCGACGAACATCAAAGGCACTAAAATGTAACAACACGCCATAAAGTGCCGCGAGATGGCGCCTCAGTATTACGAAACTGAACGTAAATAGGTGCAGTTATTACAAAGTTATTAAGCATAATTATGGTGAAAATTAATCTCTTGCTGAATACTTTATCTTTGATCTATTTCCTGACAAGGAAGTGGAGGAGACTTCGCGACCGAAATGTCTGTCTTTTATTTAATTTCGGCCATTTTCCGGCTTTCCATGTATTCTAAATCAGTTTGGAATTTTAACTAGGCGTACGTTCAAAACAACAATCTGTTTGTTGCTGCGGATATTCTCGTTTAAATGCAGTTTTAGAATGTTGACGGTTCAATGGACTTCATTAGATATTCGATACATACTATATTTGTCATTATTAATTTAGATTAAGTACAATACTGACTGAGAGCATGCAGTATTTATAGCTTTATAAAGGGTGTAAAACATCTGTTAACGTAGCCGAAAGGCACTTGTTTTCTCCGTCACGCGTCATTGCGATATTTTTTTTGTTCTTCTCTATACCTGGGAACCTTCTAGTTACGGAGATATTGGGGGTCAAAGTTGCAACTTTTTGACAAGGTTTTTTTTTAATACAAGTTTTTATCCGAAGATTTTTACTTTAAATACCTCTACGACCCCCGTTCTATTCAATCCATCCATCAGTACAATGTTTTGAGTGCATTGAGTTATACCACAAATCGTGATTTTTCACCCCGAAAAAAAAGTAGTTTCCCAGAAAAAAAAATTGTGTAAAGTTACTGTTTGATTTACAGAATACTTGGTTGACGGCTTCGTGATGAGGTGGTTTACACCCTATTTGTAGACCGAGGTAAAGTAGGTACTGAATCCATTTAATATGCGGACCGAAGGACCAGATTAAAGCGAATACATTTTTACAAACAATATCATTGCACAGACAGTTAAGGATGATAAAATATATACAAAATTGAGTAACTAAGAATTAATCAAGCAGATGAGCTTCTGTAAGCTCCAAAGGATTGCGACGAAAGGACACCCACAGCACTTTACAGAGACTTAGAGTATTAAAGAAGCAAACCATATATTAAAATAAAAACAGAATCCAACGCAACAATACAAAGTGGGCCGGTCCAGTACATATCAGATAATAAGTAAATAATGGATTATTAAGATGTAGAAAACTAGATAAAACACGAGATACGGCGCGTAATATTAACATATCTAAGATAAAACATTATCTTGTAGGCGTAATTATGTAATTGCTACAATCTCTTGTTGTGTTTACAGGCGCTAGGCGTATAAAATGCATTTTTATTCATGAATACAATGTGTTTAGCGCAATTGAAAAGAAAAGTGGCGGTGTTATGAATGAATAAATCGGTCATGTATTTTGTTATCGAATACGCTAAAAGCGTTCTCATAAAATTGATTAAGTATTCGAAGTTGCAAATATTATACCAACGACAAGCATGATAATGCAACAGAAAATGTATTTGATATTAATACAAAATTGTAGATACCAATATCCTAAATGTACTTACTACAAGCCTTGCGAATTTTAAACCACAAAGTATTGAATATTTCTGTTAGTAAACCACCTGTTATCATATAAACGCTTCTATCATAGTGGTTTACAAACAAAAATCGAGTCTACATAGATAAACTTCGGGGAACCAATATTTGTTAACTTATTTTCGCCTAGATACTAGATAAGGTGTAGGAAGTCGTTGATACCAAAAGATTTATATCTGAATATTTGTCTGGAACTTTGGCCAGTTCAGAAATAACACGGATTTAAATAATTTGCAATACTGCAGAAATAGTATCGGACTGGCTTATCCAACACCCACGGAACTTATTAAGTTACCCGTCTTACTAAATTCAATGTAAGAACTTGTTCAGACGAAGCGTTTTACGACTGCAGTTATTACCATTTGGCAAGGTTTACAATCCTTCTACAATCAATGAGAGAATTAATAATCACCCGTTTCGTGTTAATTTCGTAAGACTCTTTAAGGTTAGTAAATTTCACGATACTAAAGATGCTACTAGCGTCTTCTGGAGTCTAATTCGCACGAATCTTAACCTTGGAAGCACATTCCATGTTGAATACTAATATTCCCACCCCGAATTCTTGGAATCCTATCGCGGTTTGGACGCCACTTATATTTCTGTCAGTGTTATTTACTTCCCGTGTAGCAACTCCATGTAGAATAGGTTTAAACCGGGCTGTATGATAATCATCTTTTAAATTATTCCATGCTACACCACTTTAGGAATATGTAATGACATATTTTATGATTGTGTTATCTAGATTATCATATTTTATCACGAAATATACTAACACCCACACTTATTATTGTAAGAGCGTTGATCTATAAAATCATTATTTTAATATGATCCTGCCGATAGGTTGGCAGTTGCGATTTATGGTTTCCAAGAAAAAATACTGCTTGGTTTTATTATACGCAATCGATTTCGTCATATCTTTTGATGTAAATCATATTTTGTATAGTTTTGTTAAAGTGGAAGGAATTATTGGTAATGCGAATGTTACACCTGATTGGAGATACTGACTCAAAGACCCAAGGTTAGAGAGGAATAAAACAGAATTAAAACAGGAAAACCCACTGAAATACAGAATCAATAGTTTAAGATCAGTCGATAAATGAAAATCGACATCGTTTGAGGGCTGAACGAGTCAGTTTTCTTATTACTTTACAAGTTGATTGCCGCCTCTTTATTGGGCACAGCTGACAGTTCCACTTATCCCAAAAGGGAAAAGAGCAAGTCGATAAATAAATACAATCAACCAAAATCTAACACGAACAGTACGACGAGTAGGTGACCCTCAGCTATGACATCTCAGAACACGGTTACAAAACTTGTTTAGAGCAACCTGACCAATTTGAAAAGGCAATCAAACACTGGTCACTGCTCCTGAAAGAGAGTCATCTTAATTTAGTCGAGTTCTCATCTAACCATCGGATGCTCCCGATACCTCGAAGGGCCCATGAATAATTCATTAATACCTACCTTGTTTTTTACACAAATCGGATATAGTTTTAGGGTTAACAGGTCTCGAAATGTGTCATCAGATATATTATTGTTATACAGGGTGAAATTGAATAGATGCGACAAATTTAAATATACAATAATACGTGTTGTCAAGAAAATGTATAAAATATAAAATTAAAAAATAATTGATCAGTGTTACGAAAACCGTTAAAATAATAAAAGTATAAAAATTTTGCCGACTCATCGCAGTGCTCAATATAGCGGTCATTTACCTAATTTTGCCTTAATTTTTGTTATTTATTTTGTATATTACTGGAATACCGATAATTCGTACTTAAATAAAGATAATTACGTCAATGGACCTTTTGAAAACGGTAATCGCGTAATTTTTTTTTAACGATTTAGATTGTAGAAAAAACAGTTTATAATTACTATGTTACAGTAACTGAAGCTCCAATTTCATTTTGTCGCATTAATTAAAATTCACCCTGTATAAAAGAAAGTTGACATCTTTAATTTTTACTTTCTCACTTTTGTAATGTTGTAAATCTATTACTGGTATTTAGAGAGTTTTTAATGTTTGTATTTTAATGGTTTTAGTGACAAAAAGATCAGAGTTTTATTGATAAGAGTTCGTGTCAAGGTAAATTTTAAAAACGTTGTCTGTTGTTAGGAGCATTGTTTATAACTCTCAAAGTATCTTTCAAGCCTTAAGAGGTAGAAAATTTCCATTCTGTCTAATTAACTTTGTAAAATAGATTATTTCTCGATGATTAAATATCATATATCTGCTTACATTACCTACTCTTGCATACTTGTGCAGTTTGACAAAATAATGGGACCTATTGTAGGAGTCTGAGGAATTCATTTTTTTTTTCTTTTTCAAAATGGCGATTTTGTTTTAGAATTCAGATGCAATTTTGAAAACAAAGAGCGCCTATTTTAAGTGTCTAGTACAATACTGACTGCATCAGACATTATTTATAATAAATAACAAAGAAATCCATACACGGGTAATGAGACCACATCAAAAGGCACTCACACGTCCCTAATCACCTACATTGAATTTGCTCAAACCTAAAGATGAAGTAAATAACAACAGGCTAAAAATAATTGCAACAAAACTTGTTCTGGAACAAAAAAGGGCTGCAAAAGTAAGGAACGAGTTATTGGAAGGAACGTGGGAGGTCTAACAAAGAATATTGTAAATTATAATTACAGGGAGGATGAGATTAGCATAGGGCCGGGATAAATGATTTCAGAAAAGAAAGGGTTATTAATGGAAAGGTTGTAAAGAAAGAAAGAAGATTGATGGAAGATGTTATTAATGACGATGAAAATGATGGCATTGGGATATCAGTTGATGTTTGTAATATTCTTGTGCAGAGGAAATAATTTAGTTTCGGTAAAACAACAGGATCGGTTGGTATTAAAGTAAATTGCTTCACAGATAAAGCGAAATAATGAAGAAAGTTTTCCTTTTTCAATACTAATACGTTTTAATCTATCCAGAACCTGAATCTTCGTTTCAATCGCTACTATATAATTGATTAGAGAAATAGTCTAATCATATGAATTAATTAATCCAACCAGTTCTACAATAATCCTTAATTTATTGTTAATCACAATTTTGTTATTTTTCTTTACTTCAGAAACCTGTACTACTTTGACAAAGTTCAATATACGAATTGTATAATTTGTGTTTTACTTTACAATTTAACATGTTTATCAACTTTTGCAATAAATTAGCGCCCTTGTCTTTTCAGGTAGTAATCATTTAGTACGTCCTTAGAGGCGAAAATAAATTTAAAATACAGGTAGCATTGGTTTCATTGCCGTTTTTAATCTGTCACTGCATTAACTTGGTGATTTATTACTAGCACTACCTATACCGTTTCACTATTTCATCGTTCATCATTTTGTTCTGTAATGTCTTCAAAAAGGTGATGAGATATACTATGGGTATACCGGCATGCCCTAGAATCAATAAAATTGAAGAAACTGGGACATCCACCAATCCGCACTGGGCCCGCCTGGTGGATTATGATCATCTCCCTCTATCTGTGTCTTAGCAGTAGGAACGGTAGAGGCGTATGCTGTAGCAGTTATATTAGGCTTATGTTTTGCTAGTAGATCATTAGAAATATGGTCTCTGCCCTTATTGTACCCATTGGCCTCATTGGTTGCCCTTGCCCCAAAATCCCACGTCGTTTCGATCTTATGTTTGCTGAATGCATAGACAATGTAGAGTCTGGTTATAGAGTAGTTCTCTTTGATGTGTAATGGCTGTAATTGCAGCTCATTTCAGTTGAGTACCATAGATAATAGTGAAGTAGTTACCGAGAGTGCATTTGTTATTGAATTTAAATGTTAGATTTCTATCAGTAGCAGACAATATCTACTAACTGTTTAATATCTGTGATTTTTATAATTAATTGTACATTGAAATATTTTGATAAGGTCATCGTATGATTTCCTTCCATTTTTAGTATTTTGGTTTTTCCTTATTTCCTTCTATTTATGAACCAACTTGTTTTTAATTATAACAAGGCAACTCAGTGTTGCCTTTTTATAATAATATGTATCTATTAAAGAGTCACGTTAATTAATGATCAACTTCAGTTAATGGTAATAAAGACCTTTCGGTCTTTATTACTATAAAGCCTTATGTGGATTTTATTAGTTCCTTTAAAACGTTAACGACTGTTGGTTCTTGGTTTAAGGTACATTTTGTGTTAAAGCAAAAACTACGGATGGGTTTTTTAATACTTCTGTAATTAAAGTTAAAACACAAAATAATTGTTGTGTTATTGAATAAAGTGTAGATGAACTAGACGAAACAAGTAATGTATTAACGGAATGATTATGTCGACAGAGATGTAATAATAAAAACAATCAAAGAATTTGGGAAATAACTTAATATTTATCTATCGATCAAAATAAATCATGTTTTGATTAAACAAGGAATTAATTTTTATCGGTTGATAAACCAAAAAGTGCTTGGGTAATTCATCAAAGCTCGATAATAAGTGTACTAAGCTTGCGGATCTTCTGCCAGCGAATGAAAACTTTACAATTCGCGCGCTTTTCTTGCTATTTTTTGTCGGTTGAGCAACCTATGTAAAATTGAGCCTCCTGAAAAATATTCATTAACAAGATTATGCATATTTAGTTCCTTGAAATCTTATGCCAAAAGTAGGCTTCCAAGGTAAACATTAACTTGCCGAAAGCCTAATATATGCACGCCTTGAAGCCACATTACCGACGACAAATTCGCAACGGCGACCGTTAAATTCAAACCACAACACATGACAGCAACAAAAACTTCCGGAACAACTTAAGACAACAACAAAAATAAGACTGACATACTTAAATCAGTTGTTTTTGGTCGTATTCCATTCAGTATCGTAATATCGTAGCACAACACACGCGGGTTCGTTTGTCATGAGACGCGTGCTCTCGAGTCGAGCGTCGACAGCGCACTGGTGGCGCCGCGTCAAGCGTCCTTCGACTGCCGACTTTCACTGCAAATGATAATACTAAAACACTACCAACTAGAACTGCATCTTAGAACCTAACTCTCCTCTGATTCGCCTAGTATTTTCAATCTAGTCGGGTGCTACGGTACTGGTCCTTTTGTCGAGGGTGTGGTATACTTGCATAATGTAAAGTTTGTTTTGTTTAGAATTTTCCTCGTGCGCGAAGATTTTTATCTTAAATTTATGGCCGCCTTGGCTTAATTGTTTATTTGCTTTGGATGTGTTAATGTAACCTTCAAGGCGACAATGATAGACGGGAAAATCGTAGGGTGGTTACGCTTTCGGAAAATTTAAACCGTAGATTATTATTTGTTAGGGGGAAACTTATTACTAAACGTTACTTTGAGAAAAATAAATTGAGTACCATTTCTTTTTTAAAGGTATCAATGAATATGTTTGGTTATTAAAACTTTGACTACATAAATTTCCTCAAGAAAAATAAGATTTCCTGTATCACAAACTTTCAGACACGTTGTAATCTTTTCCTAGACCGATGAAAGTGGCTAAGTAAAACTCGCCTTATCTCCCCAAGTTAGTATTTGGCTACTAATTGACGTTTTCTACTTAAATATAAACAAGGAAATTCCATTAGAATTACTTTAACAACAATAAAACACAATGACGTTCCTTATTTCCTGAAATTAACATTTTCAATATCATAATAATAGAGTATGATTCAAAGGACCAATAAAAACGCTACAAATCCACTATAATAATGCATCACAAATTGTATTAAAAGCAAATGTAACCGCAGAACAATATTTGTTCTATAGTACAGCCTTGTAGTTGGCATTGTACACAATTTACTTAAGTGTGCCCAGCATGGTCGGCGCGTGACTATTGTCAGGAAACTTCTGTTTTATACTGGCAAAATCAACTGTATCATTATTTTTTGGTAATTTAACGTGTTTTCTGGGTAAACAATATAAAAAGAGTCATATCTAAGGTCTCCAAATTAACAATTAATTATTGTGTGAACTGACAAACTTAAGTGGCAGTTTGCAGGGCACATTGCTCAGATGGCAGATGGGACCGAAAAGTGTTGGAGTGGTGACCGCGTTGCGTTGGTAGGCCTCTCATCCCACTAGGTGGACCGATGACCTGGTGAAGGAAATGTGGCGACACTTGGAGAAGTAATATGTCCAGCAGTGGAAATCTTTCGGATGAAATGATGGTGATGATGATGATGAGTGGACTGCTATTGCTACGTAGTACGCATAGCGACAGAATTCGCAATATGTAACACAATACGCTCAAAAACTGGAATCACTGATGTAGGCAATACGACTGCTGGGTTGAAGTAGAATTGGACTGGGCGTGGCTGTAGAATGCATCAGGACGAATGGGCAAAACTTTGGCTTGACGACTCAGAGCCGTTTGGAAACCGCACGCAGAAAATAGTGTAAGGTTGTGCAGGGCAAAACAGTGATGGGACATCAGAGGTAAAACAAAAAACGGAGTAATCTGCTAGTTAATTATCTTGGTATGTATGCCTCCGTCAAGAAGGACCATTAAATCTGGCGCTGATGCAGGAATCTACTGTATGTTCTAGGCTGCACGATGCGGTGGCTCTTGGGAGTGGCCCGTTGCCCAGTTGAGGACGTCTCTCGGCTCTTCGCAACAAAAGATTGAATAAACACAAATGAATACATCGTTTTTTTTTTAGCTTTTTGAGTGTTTTCTGCTGGGCAAAAACCTCCCCTTTTTTCTTCCAAACCTCTCTATTATGCGACTATACTGTCATGTCCGCAAATAAGATCAGATCGTCACAAAGTACGAAGTTAGTCTAAATATTAAAACTTCCAATTTGACATCAAATAAATCAAACCGTAATAAGACTAACGAAAGGAACCACTTTAATTGCTTTGATATTTGACTTCCCAATGACGAACTCATCATCATTGATTAGAAATTATTTTGACATTTATGTTTCTATTACTTTAGATAAGCAACTAATGATTAAGCAGCTCTCTTTGACAAATGCAGGTTATTTATAACATTTATTATGATGACTTCATTGAATATTATTTATTACTAATGGTTATCGAACAGTTGTTAATCAGGATACTCTCATTTATTTTGCATAGAGCTTGGTGGCGGTTTCTACAACGCCTCACAAGAATTACGCTGGCTCAATTGATACCGTGTTCTGCCTGTTGTTGACACGTCACGAGCAGATAGTCGCTACTAAAAGCCCATCGCCATATTTAGAGCTGAAACAATTAAGATTGCCATAGACACACTAAGAAGACGGGACCCGAACTCCTTCATTGCGCAAGCAGATATTTCTTCTTTCTTTCTCTTTGTTACAGAAACGCAACATCTACCAACGAGAGTCCACCTGTCAGGCCAGAATCATACACTCACTTTTCAACGCAATCCCGAATAAGGAACTATCAAAAACAGCTGATGAATAAACCTCTCAAACGAATGTAATAAGTAAGTTAAATTTAGAGTTCAAGCATTATTTGATAATGAACCTATCTTCTAATAATAGCAACCATGATTTATATGAAGAATCCTTCAGAGCAGTTCACCGCTAAGAATAAACCTTTCCATCTAAATTGATCGATTCGTAGTCAATAAGTCATCCCTACTCTTATGTTCAAGTGCCTATGAAGATGAAGCTGCACATAGTGCACCCATGTTGGAAAGTGAATAACATTCATGATGTAATTTACTTTGTGTAATTTATTTAATCACCACTGCTCTCACTCAAAAAACGGTGAAGGAAAACATCGCGAGAAAACATGTTGTAGAACCACAAAATCGAAGACATGTGACATCCACTACACTGAGCCCGCGTGGTGGACTATAGGCCATACGCAAAATACGCGCTTTGACGTGGAGTTGCGGACACCAGTACGTAATACAAAACAATACATTACAATATTCATTATGCAATTTTTTGATAGCAACAGTAGCACGTTTGAGAATACTCTATTTTACATCTTTAACGTAACTTACGACATCTTTACCTAATAGTTATTGAAATAATAAAACATCACCTGCCTATCCTTTTCGCAGTTTTATTGGGGATGACTTCCACGAAACGATAGATAGACTGTTTGAAGAATGATATGGCAAGAAAGGAGATACTCTGATGTGATGACAAGTAATAGAAAAGTAGCAAGATGACATGCTGCGCCAACCCCAACTATATTGGAAGACTTCTAATCGATGCAACTAAAGTCGCTCCATGCAGCTTTTGAGTGAAGTGGCTGCGTATCTGACTTCCACGTTCCGTATTACCCAGTAACTACCCAGTAACTACTGGATAATACAATACCCAATGGCTAGTTTTGACTTGCGCGTGCGGGCCAAGTTTGACACGACTGTGAACAGTCAAAAGTTTATAAGTGACAAGCGGGACCAACTTTGGCAACGGTGGCTTATTCTAGAAGATCGATCTGTTATTATTTAGGCACGAGCTTTTTCGATGACACGTTTAAGGTAGAAACCGAAAATAGGGATAATAATCCTCAAAAAGAAGATAAAGTCCCTGCCCCATCGCTCATACAGCATTTACCTTAGTATATTCTTGGTTTATCTGCGCCTGTCGTCCCTTAACAAAATCCTAGCTACGCCCTTGGTCCAAAACAACTTAAGGTTCAAGTGAAAATGTCATCAGCATCTCAGGCATATTTACATGCCTGAGATGCTGATGACAGAAAATTCTAAACTCTTAGGCATTTGCCTAAGAGTTTAGAATTTTCTGCTATCCTGTCCTCAGAACTGTACCAAAAGAGCAAAGAAACACTTGGACAAAGAAACATTATCTTTATTCTTAACAATTTAAACACGGAAGACTGTTAAAAAAATATCAGGCGTGGACAAAAAATATTAAGTTCAAGGCGTCCATTTTGCCGGAGTCGAGAAAATTCTTGCTTTTCCCAAAAACGGCATAATGTCATGAACATAACAGGGGCGGGGCTGTTTACATTGGACGACGTTTTTAATATCTTATTCGAGACGTGGACGACCCGTCGACGTGATTTCTTTTAAAGTTAAAGAATTTGAAATACATTCTTATGAAATTGTTATCAATAACGAGCTTAAAACAACCAATGCTCACCTATTGGTAAGTTTACACAATGCAATTTGCATTTATAATCACTATACACAATCTGAATACACCCAACGTTGGTAAATTTTTTGAAAGAGAACTTAGGTGCTTTATTCTCTTAGCTTGAAACTAATCCAACTCAGAGAGAGGACTTTCTTATCTCACCGTAGCTCTTTATACAGGGTGTAAAACACCTCATCACAAAGCCGTTAACCAAGCATTCTGTACATGAAACTAAGTAACTTTACGCAAAAATTATTGCTGGTAAACAATTTTTTTTTGAGGTTATAAATCATGTTTTGTGGTAGAATTCAATGTAACGCACTTAAAACATTGTGCTGATGAATGGATTTAATAGTACGGGGGTCGTGGAGGTATTCAAAGTTAAAATCTTACAAAAAAACTTGTATTTAAAAAAAAGTTGTATTAATGTTGAAACTTTGACCCTTCATATCTTCGTAACTAGAAGGTTCCCAGGTATGGTGCAGAACAAAAAAATTATCGCAATGATGGGGAGAACAAGTGCCTTTCGGCTTCGTGAAGAGGTGTTTTACACCCTTTATAAAAGTTGATCTGTTATCAAAGCCTTGTTTCTGTCTAATCTGTATGGCCACAGCAGACCAAATTCCTCCATGACCACTTTTCTACGCAGACCATGACTATTTCGGTCTCGTTTTTCCCATCCGAAAAAAAAAGTTAGTACTTATACTCGTATTTTCTAATGAAGACATCATTTGTTCTACTATCTTCACATTGATATGGTGCGGTTCTGGTTATAGGTTCGTTACCTGTATTAAAATGTCACATATATATCGTGTCTGTCTATCCTTCATATTTCTTCTACACTGAACAATTGATTTTAATGCAGTTTTCACCATCGTTTAGAGAAAATATTATGGAAGATTTTTTCTGTTATAAAACTTGATATCTATTACTAGATGGTTCGATATGTTGCCGCACAAGTAGATTGTACCCTCGCAAAACAGGGAAGAAATAGTTTCTTATTCTATAAATAAAACCCATCCATCCATATCATGTTTGTGTGGTGTGGGTTTCCTACCCCCTAACCGAACCCCAACGTAAGGCAGCGTCACTACCACTACGCCGTTTGAGTCGTCGATGGCAATAGGTTGGCCCGCTATTACATGAGACTTAAACACAACTGGTGAAACGTGGGTGTCTATTAGGAACACCTCTAACCAACCCTTCTGGGTTGATATTATGAATGTGTTTTATAAAGAAAACACGCCAAGCAAAGTCTCTCACGCGTCTGATAGCTGATAATCAGCGCGCCAAGTACCGCTCCCCACGATACAAACGCTAGATCCATTCATAATACCTAGACTAGCACTCAACACTCAACAGGATTTGAATTGCACATAATTAGTAATTCTAATATTGACAAGTTGTTTATTTATGGCTCGCGACAGTCGCGACCCATTCATTCTGGTTAATTCTTGGACTACTGGCACGGAAATGAATGTAGGTAAGTGATATATCAATAACATCACATACCTGATATAATAAAGACCTTCATTCATGAATGAATGTGAATTTTATAACTAGATACAATAGAATCTATAACTAGCTGACCCACGTAACTTCGTCTGCGTCACATAAAGCCCACAAAAGGAATAAATATTCCCCGTTTTTGCAACAATTTTCATTTATGCTCCGCTCGTGTTGGTTGTAGCGTGATGTTATATAACGTTACACGCCTATAACGTTCTTCAATAAATGGACTATCCAACACAAAAATATTTTTTCAATTTCAATCAGTAGTTCCTGAGATTAACGCGTTCAAATAAACAAACTCTTCAGGTAAATAATATTAGTATAGATAGTATTGATAATTTTCAAGTATGGCACTTTATTTATTTATTTATGCGACCACAATCAGATCTTTTGTTCCACTTTGTGAGGGGTTAGTGGATATTAGCTGAATCAATGATGGAAAAATCATTTTTGTATTGTTGTTACCTTACCAAAAGCTTGTGTAAGTCATGTTGAAAGTCTTTGTAGAAATATGAAAAGCTTTGAAACCAATTGCCACAGATCTAGTCACCCTCTGCTCCAATCAATTCCGGCGATGAAGTCATGAATAACTGAAAAAAAACTATAGTTCAGGACTAGATCAAGGATACCTAGGTCCAACATGGCGATTGTTAGTACAATAATTTAATTCTAGCATATTTTAATATTATGGATGAATCACATAATGTATTTCAAAGTTCCTCAACAGCTTAAAATATCGCAAAGAAAAAGGCTTAGGTTTTAGCACCAATTAACTGCCAAAGTTGATGTTTCAATTTTATAAATAATCTTTTGGTTCGAATGCTCTAATCACCGTAGTTATTTCACCAGACTTATTTGCATTAAACACCATTACAATTTTCAATCTTGCATTCAATTCGTATTGGGGAGATATGAATTGAATGCAAGATTGAAAATTGTGTTAGATTAATATTATAAAGCAGAAGAGTTTGTTTGTTTGTTTGCTTGTTTGTTTGGTTGAACGCGCTAATCTCTAATCAGGAAAGAATTGAAAAACTATTTTTGTGTTGGATAGTCCATTTATCGAGATACGCTTTAGGCTATATAACATCACGCTACGATTATAAGGAGCGGAGCAGGAATGAAAAATGTTGCAAAAACGGGGATTTTCTCCTTTCGGTTTTCTCTCTCTTATGTGACGCAGACGAAGTTGCGTGGGTCAGCTAGTCGCTTATACATTTACAAACCTCCACCTGTAAGGTCTATTTACTTCAAATTACACGCATACCTTTGCACAACAATTAAGAATCCGCCATCCGACCTAAATACGCAATAATATAGGCATTAGACTAGTTGTAATGACGACCTTGCCTGTATCCGCTAATTGCGCATTCATTAAAGTCTTCCGCGTGTTCAGCGAGCGTGTTGTCTGACTAACCGCATGCTGATGAGTTTAGTTTGCTACTTACTTATTACTTGTTGGTTTGTTGACGTGGCTCAAAAAGTTATCCAACTTAAATGGGATTGAGCAAGACATTTGTGTGTCTGAAACTGAAAGACGGAGCCGCGGTAGACCACGATCTAGGAACACGACTTAGGTCCATGCTCACCGAAAATATAACAGTCAAGAAGTGACGCAAAAGCAAAACCAAGCAAAACGGCGCAGAAAGTCTTTCCCTTTCATACTTCTCCATTACTCATTATCTCATCAGACACCTTCCTTTGTACCATATCATTCTCAGTTCAGATGACTTGACGAGATGTGGCACAGAACCAATACCGATGTAAGAAATTGTAGGTATTTTCTCACAAGTCGAGCAATACAACAAGATTAGGATTTATAGACCATTCCGACATACAAAATGAGCACGGTGATCTCCAGAACATAACCCTTAAAAGGAATGGTCTAAGTGTTCATACAACTACACTTTTCTGTGAACTGGGAATCGAATTTTGGAATAACCTACACCGATAGAGCGCTACACATCCGCACCTGTTGTCACAGATGGGCTGTACAAAATTAGTACACTAATCATCATCATCATCGTGATTTTTTTGCCATAATGTATTTGGTCTGTCCGCAGGATATCTTGTTCCATTATCTGTTAGACTTCATCTCAGTTGTCACCTCTTAAAAGTAATATTTATCATTTTTCACACAGTACAGCCGTCTTTTCGTTGATATGTTCATACTCCATCAAACAGCCATCTAAAAGACACCAATTGTCGCGAGGAAACCAACTCAATAGGCAGTAACATAAATCCAAAAAGCTAAAACAATCCTACTAATATTATAAATGCGAAAGTTTGTTTGTATGGATGTATGGATGTATGGATGTATGGATGTATGGATGTTTGTTACTCTTTCACGCAAAAACTACTGAACGGATTTGGATGAAATTTTGCACACAGATGGTTTATAACCTGGATTAACACATAGGATACTTTTTATCCCGGTAGTAAGATCCCGTGGGACAATTTCAAACATCACGCGGGCGAAGCCGCTGGCAGAAGCTAGTAGATAAATAATAGTTATTTATCACGCAACACCATTTAAGAAAAACAATCAAATCGTAAAATAATCGTATCGTATAAATGGTAGTAAGACATGCTATAAGGTGAACGATCGGACAGTGTAAAAATAAAGTTAAGGTCGACATTACATTAATTGCAGTGTATGGACTTTTATTGTCATGTAATTGTTAATCTGTGGAGGTCAAGCAGAAGGGTATGTATTGTTGGAGATGGTGAAGATCCTCGTTTGATAAGTTCGGGTTTAATTGGTCAAGTTCATCATTTTGGTGGCAGTCTTTTGTTTAAAGATGAAGGCGGCGAGTTAAAAATGGCGTCTGCATGTGACAATTTATTATCTTTATGCTGTTGCCAACAGTTTTAAGGAAATTGATTTAAATATTCGATTTTAAACGCCACATCAGATTGTTTCTGAAATATGGTAAATTATTGAAATCAGTTCAAAAAAAAATATGGTAAAAATAAAGAAAGGTATGGAAGATGCTGCGCCGACCCCAAATAAATTGGGATAAGGGCAAGAGGATGAATGATGATTCAAATCAGTCCAAGGCAGTTACGCTAAGGTGAATTCTATGCAGGTGTTCTATTCACTTCTTCTAGTCGTGGACTCCTTTTTTCTTCAGGACGTATGAACTCTACCGATGGAGGTAAAAAGGAAGCAAAAATAAACGGATTGTGTATGAATAAATTATTATAATTTAATTAACTTATTACACTTAACGTACACTTCCAAAATTAATATACCTGTTGATATACACAGTGCATTGACATTTCACAAATTAACTTAAAAATTGTTAACTTAATGCTGTGAGCAATAAATAGATTTTACACGATTATATTAAAAATACATAATTTTCGATATATGACAAAAACTTATCGTAACGTTGAATACGAAAGACTCCTCTAGGAATGAAGACAGATCAATTCAGAACAGAGCAGCTGCATATACTAGTAACGAGAATTTTAAAAGTTAACAAGAAATAACTGAAACAAACGTTAACCTTTTTAATGTTAGTTAAGTTTATTGCTAGTGTCATGTCTTGCATTAGATGAAAAATAATATCCTAGTTGAATATTCGTTTTTCAAATGCACCATGTCTTTGTGCATGATAAATACTTTACATAATTTATTGTTTTTGGTTTTCTTTCAAATACTTTGTCCAGGTCTGACTTTTACAACTTCAGGATGATTTGGATCACCGTTCCCTCTCACAACGTAGACCACATCATCAGTTTTCAAAGCGTTGGGTCTTTTTACATAGAAATTGTGCTTATGGTCAAAATAATACTCTTCAGAATTTACAGGAGTTGTAGTTTGATAGTATTTTGTGAACTTTTGGAAATTACTTTCTCCAGGAAAAAATATGTGTTTTTCTTTTCTTGGATAATCCTTAACCATTTGTATTTCTCGTCTATCATCTGATCTGTCATCAGGGAATTTTAAAGTTTTACTTCCTCTATCTGGTTGTTGCTGTCTCTCTGGTTGCCGTGGTCTCTTTGGTTGCTTTGTTCTAACTTTATCTCTTTCGTTACCCTTTTTATTTCCTTCATCTGGGAACGACCATTTCGAAGCTGTATTATGACTTTCGTCAGAATTTGAATCACTTTCAGCTTCTAGCACATTGACTCCTGGTTTATTTTGTATTCTCGCTTCCGCCTCGCTGTCGATATTTTTTGCGTTTCTATATCCAATCTGTTCGTTGTAATAATTGTGTCCGTAATTGTAGGGATGAGCGTAAGGGTTCTGTGGTGGAAAACCATAACCGTACGGTTTTGGAAATCCATACTGTTGTTGTGGATGGTGAGGTAGCTGTGGTTGCTGTGGTAGCTGTGTTTGCTGTGGTTGGTGTGGTTGCTGTTGCGAACCATTCTGTCCCGACAAGTAATTATAAAATTGCTCCAAGTTATGCGGTTGCTGCGGTGTGTCTGGTAACCCAAAGAATCGGAAGAAGCCTCCGTTGTGGTTGTTGAGGTAGTTTATCAGCTTTTCAGGGTCACTTGGACATTGTGGGTAGGCGCGGTAGCAGGCCGAAGGGTTTCCTTTTGCTGTAATGCCGGTGACGGTGGCGCGACCGAATATGAAGAGAGGAGACGTACTTACACCATTATATGCTTGCAGAAGCCTGGAAATGGAAAATTAAGAGACTTACTATGTATACTAGCGGACGTTTATTGTCATGTAAAAGTAGCTTATGTCACCCACCCGGGGATAGTGTAGCTGGGTTATTGTATATTTACCACAAAGTTAATTCTTCACATTTTGTAAACTTCATACATTGAAAGTATATTCGCCACATGCATATTCCCAACAGTGAAAGAATTTTTCAAATCCGTCCAGTAGTTTATTTTAGTTAAGTTTCTTTTTAATGTACAAAAATACAAATCATTCCTCTTTATAGTCTTGGTATAGAAAATAAGAATATCGTTCGTCTTGTGTGAAACGTAAATATTTCGTGGTTATAAGAACACCTTACTCAAGACACTTAGCAATAGTTTTAGAGTGCGTCCAAAACCTACACATTATATCAACCACATAATCAAACCAAACAAAGGATTTCCATTTGTTTTCATTGAAGAATTTGTTCCACAATATTACATATAGAAATACATTTCAATATCAACTGTTGTTAAGACAGGTAATCCAAGATAGGAGATTTCGAAACACAGCAAATATTATCTAAGAAATTCTGTAAACACTTACGAAAGCAAAGGCTGCAAACTAGCAGAAGCCTGGAGCAGCGTCGGTGATGATGCTGTACTGCCTCCAGCCACCTCACACAGTATCCTTGGCACACACTGCTGATCATCATACAAGGCTATTGAAGTCAAGGCTTCGGCTACTGCTGATACTGCTCGCTGGGTTAAGGACTTCGGACGGCGTGATGGTCCTGGAATGGTAGGGAAAATATGTGAAGCTATAGACCAATTACAATAATAAACAACATTGTTGGGGCCGGCTTCCAGTTTAACCGGATGCAGCTGAATACCCGTGTTTTACATGGTGCAAACTCCGTGACTGCTACTGAGTAATGATGGAAAACCCCAATAACACTTTGCCCAACCTGGGAATTGAACCCAGGACCTCATGCGCTTGCGACCACTAGCACAGATTACCACTAGACCCGATTTTGTATCCCGATATGTAAAAATCTTTTCAAATGTAATTTATGTTTTGTTATATACAAGGCAGTCGAGTTTCAGGTACCCATAGCTTTTTTACAATACGAGTATACTGTTTAGGATCCATCATCGTCAACACTGATATAATGTACTCGTAATTTTATCTAAACTCAAAGTTCCATTACCACGACTGCTTTTATAACCCTATCGATCGGCGACATCTTAGCTCTAAGCTCGCTGAGTGTCTTAGTCACTCGGTGACCGTTTGCACCTCTCACCGATGCATTGTTTCATCGAGTTCGCCAGTTGACCGCGACCCCACAGGCGCGTGAGCAAATGGACGAATTGTTATTGTGCGAAAGGCTTTAGTGTGATTCTATCTGAATTTATTGAGCTAGATTAGTGTGTATTATTTTAGATCAAGACAGATTAGAAAACCTAGACATAATGTCATTGCAATGGGTGATAACGATGCCGGAAAAGTAAAAATAATGGGATTTTCATACAGCTACCGAACTCTGTAGGTATCTCAAATTCTCAATCCGATTGAAGGTCGTTCATGTTTTCGTTTCGTCGATATGTTTGGGCCCAGTAAGTGCACGTGAGTACGTTTATTTTTGAAGGTCATTGAAAAAATTCAAAACGTTTTCAAAGCGTTACCGTTTTCCTTGCTATTTAGAGCAAACTTCAGTCTCAGAGCTACAAAAACAAATACTCACGGGTAGATAAATACAATTACGTAAAAGTCTATTTCATGATTTTTAACTGATGTTTTAACATCATCATAATTTAGATTTAGACGAAGGACGACAGTACGAAACATAGACTCCTCCCAAATATTATTATTGGATACTCAATAAAACTAGTTCACTAAAATTATTACAGATACTGTACTTACTCGGAGGTCCACTTGGATATCCTGGTTGATGAGCCCCTGGATATGCTGGAGGTCTGTAGTGCGCCTGATTTTGAGGAGGGTATTGAGCATTCGGGTCACTTGGATACGGCGGAGGATACCCAGGTACTGGATAACCCTGGTAATACCCATATTTTGGCCCTGGATATGATGGTCCAGGCTGGTTATTTTGTGGAGCAGTAGGAGGGGGGCCAACAGGAGCTGGGGACCCACCATAGTCTTGATTAGGATACCTCGTATCAGCATACCCACTAGGGTCACCCTGACTAGGACTTGGATACGCAGTTGGATTTTCCGGAGGTCTTTGATCTCCAGGCGTTTGATATCCTGGAGCTGGATATCCACTATATCCTGGATTCATTGATGGGTACATAGTTGGGTATGGTGAGTATCCCGGATAAGCGGAAGATGGGAATGCCATGCCAGGATAAGGGCTGGGGTAGTTAGAATATGGATATCCGGGGCTTGGGTAACCGGGCGATGGGTAGCCGGGATACCCTGCATTTGGATCTCCTGGACCTGAATATCCAGGGACGGGGTAGCCTACTCCTGGATAGCCAGGGTAGCCTAAACCAGGATAGGGGGAGTTTGGACCTGCTGGTGCAGCATTTGTTTGTTTTGTTTCAAAACGTGGCTTTCTTTTTGGTTTTCTTTTCTTCTTTTGAACAGATTGTTGACTCTGATTACTATCATCTCTAAAAACAACCCGTTCAGTGACTGTTTTCCTCTCTGAATCTCGATTTTTAGAATTAGATATAGTATCTTGATTTTCGAATTTGATCGGTTTGTCACTAGTTTCTGCTTCAATTTCGGATTCGTCTGAATAATCAAAATCATTTTCATCAGCTTTACCGTTTTCTTCAAATACTACTTGACTTTCACCACTTTGAGGATCAACCTCTTCATCATTACTATCTTGGTCATCAGAATTCTCTTGCTCATCATTGCTGCCTTCAAATTTTATCTTATTTTCAGCACTATTGGATTCACTAACATGTGTTCCTGTATTTGAAATACGATCATTTTTGTCAAAACTTTCTTCGTTCTCAAATGATATATCTGCGAGGAGTGAACCTGGGTCAGCTTTGTCTATATCATCATATTCCTGCTGCTTTGTATTATCTTCGAATTTGACGTGACGTTCGGGAGTTTGACCTTCGAACCTGGTTAGACTTTGGCTTTTAGTATGATGATCAGGTTGGTCATCGGGAAGTCGGAAATTTGGAGATTTTCTGAAAATATTTACAAAATAATATTCAAAATTCCAAAAATACAACATAATAAACACATTTACGTCAATTGTGATATAATCTTAAAAAGAAAGTCTGTTGGTTAAATAAAAGTTTATGCTAGAATTTTTTACTGCATTTGTAATGCGTATCTACATAATATTCATCAAAAGCATCGTAATATAATCCAGATACACCATTGTAATATTAAATTCAGCAGATTCATTTTAATAATTTCTTATCGCCGAAAACAAGGTCATTGGCGTGACATAACATCATCATCTGCCTAGCCTTTTCATAACTATGTCGGGGTTGGCTTCCAGTCTAAGCGGATGCAGCTCATTCTCATCAGTATTTTACATGGAGTGATTTTATCGTAACATAACACAATGCCTGTATTCTCGAAAGGTTAGGCAGCGGTGTAACTAACAGTTCACCCACATTTGGCATGTAATAGGGGCGAACTCATTGCAACACATCCTCGGGTCTGTTGGTGCTACTAATAAATTCCCAATGACCTGGGAATCAAGACTAGGACCCCATGCACACTAGTAATCGTGATTCCGAAAACTAGACCAAAGAAACAAGTCAAGGTCATTATTCAATGAAAATATAGGAAGTACTTCTACGACTACTTACGATGTGACCTCCCCAGGGTCGTAAGTTGTGATCAAATTGTTTTGACTGGTCTTCCCGTCTGCGCGTGCGTCGTTTGTCAGTAAAACAATGATGACAGCACTTAATATACATGTTTTCATGTTTTCTTTTCTGGAAATTTTAATTTTACTGATGTTATTAAAGCATACGCATATGACCACACTACTGCATAACCCACCGTAAAAGGCAAATACACATATCGACAGATATGTTTTTTTAAGGCTCATGCAGTACGGGCTTTCTGGGATCCATAAAACATTAAAATATAAAGGGATAATTCATAAAGTACAGGGTGACTTAAAAAGTGGGAATACACCTCTACATGCCGTCAACCAAGCATTCTCTAACATCAAACCGAGTAGCTAGTAACAAAAAAACAAGTACAGATGAAAGTAAAAAGGTAATTAAAGAAGAACGGTCACGTCCCATACAAAAAAAACCCAGATCCGACAGAAAGGTCACATATCTCAGTTTTTTTGTTATTATTTATATAATCATATTATATAGTTTTTATATTCGAAATCAATGGCTAACACCAAAATATTGCCTTATGTTTTTGTTCAGGGTTAACACTAAAAAAATACAAAATGCCTACTTATCTACACAATTCGTAATGTATGTAACTAAATGACGATAAATAGTTATGGGATGTATCCAGGAGACCTGGAGATACAGCTGTATTATATAATTTTTGAACTCCTAGTACAACATTCAACTTAGGATTTTTTTTTTTAAGGTGGTTTAAAATCATCTAATGACATCTCTCGCCCTTGGGTGGAGCGAGAGGGCGTGTCATACTCTTACAGACTAAAAAAAAAAAAATAACATAAATTAAAATATATTTTTTTTAAATTATTTTTTTTTAATTATTTTTTTTTTATACGGGATGTATTATAACTACTTACTTTTCTACGTCATTTAGTTACATATATTTACGAATTGTGTAGATACGTAGGCATTTAGTACTTTTTTAGTGTAAAGCCTGAACAAAAACATAAGGCAATATTTTGGTGTTAGCCATTGATTTCGAATATAAAAACTATATAATATGATTATATAAATAATAACAAAAAAACTGAGGTATGTTACTTTTCTGTCGGGTCTGGGTTTTTTTTGCCTGTTCTTCTTTCAATGTAATTTAAAATATAATTAAACCTCTAATTTCGATGCACCGAAATAAGATGACAATATTTATAAACCGACGTACGTCCCTGATGTTCGCGAACACGCGCCTGACACAAGTTGATACGAAATGCGCCACTATTTAAGCGTGAACGAAGAGACCATACATAACCAAAAAATCAAATGTATTTAATGTATTATAAACAACGCAGCTCATTTTATATTTAAAAAAAAACAACCTACATTATCAATAAAATTAATGGCACCATTCACTTCGAAAAAATGCCGGAAAAATGATTAGAAATTAGCATCTTACAAACCATTTGCTATCGCATGACGGTCAGGCGCCATTTGCAAGGACTAAGACTATAAATACTCGTTTAGAACCTGTCTAGATTTGTTACGTTGTTTTATAATTAGTTGACTTAAAATTCCAAATCACTTTCACTGATTACGTTTTGTCAAAGTAGATAGTAAATTTTTTAATACCAATTTTTAAAAGGAATGTCTGCAAAGAGAATCTGTTAAGGTGCAAGCCCTTTAACTTACAAATGCCAAAACGATCTACCTAGACACGTGACGCAAGGACTCATGAAAAAGGTACCTGGAACAATATCCGGGACGCTTTTGTCCCGAATCCGCATCGGTCCTACAGAGAAACAGAGTCGTAGACATAGCTCACAGGATACTTAAGATGAAGTGGCAATGGACCGGCCATATATGCCATAGAGCCGATGACCGTAAGCACAGACATGTTCTTGATTGGAGACTGGAGACTGCGAATCGGCAAGAGTAAGATGGGGAGTTCACAGGTTAGGTGGAGCGACTATCTGCGCAGGGCCGTTGGCAGCCACCGGATGAGAGTTGCCGAGAATTGTGTTGAATGGCGGCAATTTGCCAGCAGCGGACTGTTGTAGACTGATAATAGTGATTTCTCTCGTAATTAAATAAAGCAACCACGAAATGACGATACGAATTGGACGTCTTCCTTAATTATTGACAAGACGTGGCTCAGAACGGGGACTGAAGAAAAATAGAGCTTTGCCAAAGACCTCCCCCAATTTACTGACCCAATCATAATAAATAAGAAAATTAAGAGATTAAGAGATAGAAAGGGGACTTTGTGTGATTAGTCAGCGTATTTTTATTCAGATCGGTTTCAGTTTGGGCCTCTACGTTTAGAGAAACAAGGGAACATTCATGTTAATTTATGTTTCTCAGTAATTAAGGTGTACATAACACGATGTAACCTTAATAGTTAAATGTTTCTATTGATTAGTAAAATATTCAACCATCTTTTCGAAAAAAAAAATTTTTTTTTCTGTGGTTTGCTCAAATATTTAATTATTTATTTTTAAACTTTACCTATTTATTATTGTGTTTCAAATTGTTTCCGCAAAAGCCAAAAAAGCCTTTTTTATTTGACATGTAAAATATTTGCGAACGGTTCGGTAACATTAATTTAACTAACTCCTAAGTTGCACACAAATACTGCAACCTAACCTAAAATGTATTTATTTTTCAGGAATTTACTGAAACTATGTATGAGGCGCAATGGGTATTATAAATCATGCTAACTTTCAATTCAGACATTAGAGATTAAGATTCCATTTTTAAATTGAAGGTTCCGAAGTGAAGAAAATGAATGTCAAAACTGAAGGCAAATCTCACTTTATCCACGTACCACGTAGTATCTGGACGTAAGTACCTACTTGTAGATGAACTCTTTATTAAAATGCTAATTTAATTATCTACGGACCTATTATTATAATTTGTTTGCTGCTTTAAAAACAGGAAAAGAAACGCAATTACAGTATCTTCACCTCACAACCGCATAGTAATCGGAAAACTCATAAATATACCTACACTGTAGTTTATTTCAGAGCATCATCAAAAAGAAACAAAACATTTAAAAACACTAAATAAATATAAAATAAAAATTCAAAATACTTACTTTCTAAAATCCTTACAACACTCACAAACTGTGCAACTTCTCAAAGCTTCTGCGAACAAATGTGAGCAGAAATGAAAAATTTCACTTTGTCAACGAAAGTTGCCCACTATTATGCATTGCTAATAAGGGTAGCTGACGCGACCGGCTTATATGGTGAATCCTTGTTCTAAATGGTCATAGTTAAATAATAAATGTTACGTTATGTTATGGTGTCATATCATCAAAACGTACAGATATGAAAAGGAAAGCGGTCTCTTTTTTATTTTTAGTTTAACTCTCTGCCTATACTAAACGTGGAATTATAGGTATATATGTCACCGTAAAATTGACAAATACGTGATATTGTAATATCTCTAGCTATATTGTAAAATTTCGAATTATTGTCAAATGAACATACTGCTTACCTACAACAAAACGCATTATTTTTCGTGAAATGCAGGAAATACCGATTAATATAACATAACCTTAAAACAAAACTTATATTGTCACTTACGGGATATCTTCCGTGATTATTTGTTTTTTTTTCGCGATCATGGCGCTTGCAACAGCGTCGAAATATCGGGAACTCAAAATAGCAAATAATCACGGAAGATATCCCGTATGTGACAATATAAGTTTAGTTTTAAACCGTGAAAGCCTAAAACAGTGTTTAACCTTAAAACACTTTATATTCCCCCTAAAAAGCGTAATCGACGGAGCCCCGCTTCGCGGGGCCCCTATTTCCGAGTAACTAACCTAACGGGGGGTGCCCCAAGTCCCGATTATGGGGGCAGCGATACTTCCGTATGTTCAGTTGACAATAATTCGAGACATTACAAGATCGCGAGAAAAAACACGTTATATTGTAATATAACGTGTTTGACAATTTTACTGTGACATATAGATATGATATATACCTCTCATATTTGCATTTATGTTAAATATGTAGATATGGTTATTTAACTTTAGATTTTTTTTTGAGACCTGGGTGTGGTTCGGACCAATTAGAACTGACTGACTGCAATAAAATAATTATAATAAATGCTTAACAAATAAGCTGCTTTTACTAAGTATTTATGAGACATTTTAAAGATTTCTGTGATGCAATCCTCAGATATTATAACACACCTGCAGCATCATTTGAGACCAAGGCGTCCAAGGGTCAGAGGTACGCGCGGTATGTTAAAGGACAAACAGACAAACAGAACCTTCTAAAGTGGACTACCATGAATCAGAGTGTTCTGGGTAAGGAATAACAATAAACTTTTCTGAGCGAAACGAGGGATTTAAGTTTTACAATTCTGAGAGCAGTGAGGGAGTTAAGCTCGTCCAAGACGAAGACACCTGTATTCCCGAGGAGTTACCTCTACTTTTCAAATAAATTGGGAAATAATAATCATTTGATTTTTCAAAATATGTACACCCCACAATAGAGCAAAATCAATAACAAAATCAATTTTAATAGCTTACTGTAGGAGTAGCAATCATAGAGTTTTTGAAATTGACTTGTGTGCAATAATGGCTTAATTTATTTATTGAACACTTCAAGCACAAAAGTACAGAGGCGGACTTAATGCCATAGGCATTTTCTACCAGTCAACCTGTAGGTGATGCAGAGGCAAGCAGTGGTAGGTGTCATTTCTGAAAATCCTCTTCGTATCCTTTCCCATACGATGCTGTGATCCGTTTCCAGTCAAACCTGATGCAGTATAATACCAGTAGTATTTTACTGTCGCTCTAGACTCTACAAACCCTTTACTGGGTCCTCACCGTTCTTCTGCCACTATCCCAAGTTATCCGCTTCGGAGTCGGCGGGGTAATTTATAAAAGTATGAGTCGTCAATTATAATAAACCACTGAACCAGGATCTACCCACAAACCATTTCACAACCCAAACACGACTTCAAATAATTGGAACAAAGCTTCACATTGACCTTGAGTCAGTATCGACAGTTTCATCACAACTGGACCAGCCGGTATCGATAGTAATCGGCTAACGAGAATCGTTGGGCAACTCTATTGACGGGTTGACAGGCGCGTGGACGCACCACTCTGCTAGTGACAGTTAAGTGTGGTTGAAGTGGTCTGCGGTGTAATGGGTTGTTGTAGTTATTTAGAGTCTGAGCACGATGTACATCGTGTATGGATAAACAATCATTGGCCGGCTGTCAGCTGATCGGACAGTGAAGATCATTTAGGTGCTGTGCTGTAACTCTTCTTTGCATGAAAAGATGCACAAATACAAACATCATCATTATTTCAGCCGAAACACGTCCACTGCTGGACATAGGCCAGGTGTCGCAATAATGCCCGGTCCCGTTCGCATCCAACGGATCCTCGCAATCTTCCCAGGTCATCGGTCCACCTAGTGGAAGGTCTTCTAACTACCAACGCAATGTCTTCCGGTTCGCGGTCGCTACTCCAGAACTTTTCGGCCCCATCGGCCATCCGTTCTGCGAGCAATGAACGAATGAAGCTTAAACCGAGTTACAAATTACTTTTAACGACGGTTCATGCCTTTCAACGGCCAAGAGTTCCTTAGCCTTGTTTATTCAGGGACACAAGTTCGATTCCCTGAAAAAATATGCATCATACACGAGTTATGTCTGGAGTTCGTTTGTTGATGTAAATGATCAACAAAATTCCCGGATTTTGCGAAATGTTTGTTTCATTATTTTGGAACATTGTTTTGGAATCTCCCAGGATGGTTTGATGAAGTTTTTGGGAAAGACCAAGTATCGTAAAAGTCTGAAAAGAATTATATTTGTTTATATAATCGGCTTGAATCTGAACGTTATAAAAACGGCCGGTTGAATAAATAATTGATTCAATGTCTGGTCAAACTTACTGGTGAAATTCCTGAACGAAAAACCCATGTAAAATTGCCCTACCCTGGGAATACCTAACCAATGTGGCAGGGAGCCGACGAGGGAGGAATCTTAACAACTTCTAATTAATGAATCCTGTTTTGTATCTTGATTTTAGCGTTATTTCAATCTAGTTCTAGTCAATGGTTTGCAGTGCTAAATGGGTCCTTTAGCGAGTTCCTGTAGTAACAACTAAGGTCAAACCTAAACGTAAGTGCACTATTGCTCCTTACTAGTGCTCCTTTTTACCAACAGGACCCTAACTGAATACCTAACGCCAGTTTTCACCAACAATAAACGAACGTAAATGAGTGCCCTAGACCCGATTTCACCAACACTAACCTTACCTAACTGAGTGCCTAACGTCCTTTACACCAAGACTAATCACCACCTCTGAGTGCCTTTAGCCCGTTTTGACCATCTTTGCTAAACGGATGCCTCTAGAAGGTGTCAAAAACACCTTAACGTAACCGAAAGGCACGTATTCTTCTCGTTATTGCGATCATTTTTTGTTCTGGACCATATCTGGGGAACCTTCTATGTTACAAAGATCCAAGTTCTATCTTTTGCTATGGGGCCCATGGTCAGTAGTATTAGTATGGTCGCTAACAATGTTTACGTATATTTTGACGAAGGAAAAGTGTGTCGTTTAGTTCGAGTGGGCGGTGCGCTACCGCCATGCGCCATCTTATACTTACTTATATGTCAATATATCTACGTCATTTGTTTTTGTAAACACAAGTATGGGCAAGGGCCAAGTATGGATTAATTTGTTAGCTTCTTGACCCGGAACACAATCACACATAACATAACACCACGTATGTAATTCTTGAAGGAATAGGCTGTGCTGTGCCTAATAGTAGGTACACGGTTCACATTTCGCAAGTTTTTTTTTTAGGTAAGTACACACAGTTAACCGAGACTCGAAGAAATTATTCCTGTTGAAAATACCCTTAGTGGCCCCTGCGGAGCCTGAAAGGACAATGATATAAAGACGAGGTATGACGAATTTAAAATTTCTACAGAAATCTTTTTTTTTTCCCATATCTGTTGTTAAAATTAATTTCCATTCAAACTATACATTTGGGAATCTAGATATTCTATAATCCAATCGAAATAAATATAGACTACCTTATGAATATGTTTGTATTACAAATTATTTTGGTATTACGTTTAGGTACTATTGTATTTTAATTTTTATGGTGTACATAATAAAGAGTATTCTATCTATCTATATATGCTCCGCCGGCCTCTTAAAAACAGTTTGCCCAACCTTGGAATCCACCTCAAAACCTCATGCTCAGTGGAACTGAGAGGGAAATGAGAGTAACAGCTGTTTAACCCAGCTTATCCTTGAATTTCCCGGATGTTCTTTAAGAACATTTGTTTGTGTCAGATACCTTTTTGTTTCGTGTATTTGATTTCGTGTGTTTGTGATTATTGAAACCTTCAAAAAGGTCTTTGGGGATAAGACTGGGGAATGTGAGTTTTCTACCTCATTCTCACCAACCCGGTGGTCACTATCCGCACATAATTGTTTGACGGGAAAACTGTTTCCTTGGAAAACAGCAGCAGCAAGTGCAACAGCTGAGCAAGAGTTCCTGAGTCCCATTCCTAAGTTGGTAAAAGTGTTATTCACTTCTTCCATCTGAACTGTCTAGATTTGGCATCGTTTGATGGCTACTCACTGACCACACTCGCCCCCTAGCACATGGGACTTGAACAATCACATTTCGCCAGGTACTACCTACACCTCTGACTAACCCTTCCAGTATAAGCAACCGTAAAGTTTAAATATTATTGTAAAAAGAACTTACCTTTTTTGGTGGCAAAATCAAGTCTTCTAAAAAATTTAGCAAGATACATATAGCGACATCTAGTGGGACGTACCTTCACTAAATACGTTTTAGTTTGTGTCGGTCGGTATAGAGGGCGCTAGCAGATAGAAAACTTTCTCATCTTGGCCCAGTTTCGGATTTGAGTATTGATTATAAAACTACTCGTACAATAAAACTGAGATTAGTAGTTATGTAGATTAGTTAGTTATTCATTATATAATACCTAGTTAATTATTACTCGTAAATAAACTTCAGTTACTCAATTTAGAAACAGAAACGTATGTGCAATGCAGTGCAGTGCCTGAACGCTTAGATTGAATGTTAGAACTACCTACTGGATGCGGGTTTGATTCCATCACGAAACAAGCAAAAACCTTCCTACTACTACGAATTTTTTTATGGATATAATTTAAGATTGAAATTATAGTGTACAATCGTGATTGAGACGCAGTAGGGGAATTACCAGGAAAAAATGTTTTGGACTCAAGGAGAACACTTCTTTCCTAATGGCAATGACAAGTCTCTAAAATTATGTGGATCTTTAAGCAATCCACATCACGCCCGATCTTTATAAAGGCTGATGGCCCAGGTTCAGTTAGCCAGCGGTCCATGTTAGCCCGTCCTGGGTTGCGGGCCTGTTCAAAAGAGATACCGTGGCCCCGGAATATAAAGGGCGAGGAAGGAACATGGATGGGTTTTAGTCAGTAAAAGTCTGACACTCCCTCCCGCTCCGCCCAGAGTGGGAGAAGTTATTTGATGATATTTCATAAAATAGGGCAGCCCGTGAAATTCAAATTTTCTTACGTCTTTTGCAATTTGAAGACCAGTGCTAGGTTATATGTTTGTTAAAATATTGTTCGCGACTGTTAGACGTCGTATCTTGTTACAGAATTATCTATCTTAAGTTCATAAAGGTTGAAGTTCGACTTTTTCAAGGTCATAATTGTTCCTCGACCTTTGTGAACTTGGAGGGTTGTATTGATGATTTTGACCTTGAAGCATCAGCCTTAAGTCCCATGTAATATGGAGCGAACCAATTGGCATCAACCGGGCGACTCCTTGGCTGCTATTGAGAAATTCCTGATGAAAATACCAATCCATACAAATATTTTATACCAACATTTGAAAGTTTATCTACTACGATTTTGAATGTTTATCACAGCGATAGACATAGCCTGGGCCTGAATTAAGAAGGATACTTACTTTTTATGAGATTCTTACTCTCTATGAGAGGGAATGGGTAAAATCCACCACGCGGGCCCATTAAGGATTGGTAGTTGTCACAATGCATGTCTTCGAATTTTTTGGTTCTAGGACATGCCGTTTCCTCACGTTCCTTCGCCGTGTGGAGAGCAACGGTGATGAAATAAATTACACAAAGTATTGCGCCTGTCTGGGTTTGAACCCACGACTTACTATTCGTAAATCGGGGCCGCCACCACTAGGTCAGGATACTTTGAGTTTCCCGGTAAAACGGTTCCATCGGATAATATGGGAACAGAAGGAAGGTAAAAGGGCCTAAAGTACCTCAGTAAAAATACAAACTCAATCTGTACCGGTTCGAGAAAAGTGATTCACATCACGTGCTGTGCAGGAAGATCTCATCACAATACACGGCCTTACTCGCGGGCAGTTACATACATACGTTACGTTCAATGTTACGGTATGACGCGAGGCAAGTGGGGAATCGGACATTCTAGTAATGACAAAGGCCAATCATCCCCATGTTAGCCGTAGAAGTAGAAACAATTACCGTAGGGGTAGACGTTTTCTTGAGTGGAGACCGTGCAGCGTGCCCTCTGGTTATATGGAGCGACGATCTCCGCAGTTTGGCTGAAAGTATTTCTGGATGAAAGATGCCGTAAATTGAGTTGAGTGGCTTGCAATTGGAGAAGCCTATGTCCAGCAGTAGACTGCTGTAGGCTCATGATGAGGGCATTGCTTCACATCAGGTATAAGCTTAGGTTTTAGTTTAAAAATATCTGTCACTTATGATGTTGAGCGTTGGTGGCAGCGCAGGGATCACTGTGGCTGCATATTTTGGGACAGGATAGGAGGATACTCCGTCCCCGAAACGACCATTCGTCAATTCGTGTTCTCGAGTTTCGTGAAATCTAGATGACATTTACATTTAAAATTATTTCGTTTACGTAAATTGTGTTGTTAAATATATCGTTTACATAATTTACTTAATCATCGTCATTTCACGCAATTTCAATTGACAAAGACTTTAAAACGACGCAAACGTTTGAACTGAGAAATAATATGATAATGATGAGTGTTGTCATCATATTCAACACAAATCAACACAAAAACTTGTTTTACTGTGTTATTACTTTGTCTCGTCAGATGTTTTTGCTAGCTACTGCCAGTACATGAAGTATCCCAAATGAACGTCCAGTGGGATTAAAAATGTCCTAATCCCGGTCACGGTCTACCCGTATACCAAATTTTAACGAAGTTTGTTTAGCCGATAGGTAAGCCATGAAGGTGGCGCATAAAAATAAACAAACTCACTTTCACATAGATAGGATATAAATAATATATTTTTATAAGACCTTTTTCTTTGTGTCATGCAGGGTTGGACTATATTATAATATACACTCGTGAGAATTATGGCAAGCCTTTGCCCAACAGTGGTACAATATCTACGTAGAATAAAAAAGTTGAAGACAGTCATTGATAGTTTAAGTTCACAATCCCAGTTTGATTTAATACGCAAACGAGCTAAACACAATTAAAATACAATTGTAACATATGAGCTCTACTGAGTTCCGTTACTAATCAACTGCGTAAGTAATCCTACTAAGTACTACGTCATTAAAAAAGAACCGACTATTTGGCGAACAGCCTAATTTCACTGTTGGGAACACAACACAACTTTTTAACCAGAGTAGATGATGTGTGACGTATACGTAGGTACACACAACATTATTTTTTGTTTACACTAAACCCGAAAAGGGGTCATTGTACACATCATTTTGAACAACTTTTTCTATGGGACGAACCTTGAAATCGCGAAATAAAAATCAGCCGTTCCCTACATTTTGACGAGTTATGCGAACATAAATGTAGGGAACAGCTGATTTTTCTTTTCTTTTTTTCAAAAAGTTGTTCAAAATGATGAGTACAATGACCCCTTTTCGGGTTTAGTGTAAACAAAAAATTATGTTGTATATACTAAGATCCGCTTGCATTAAAAAAGGCTTATAAGTTATAACTCTAAAATTTTCAAAGTGTAATGCAGTCTCTGTAACACATTTAGCACGCTAAACGCATTTAGTGAGTATGGTGCTAGCGGGTCTAAACGTCTAATCAGTCCATGGACCAGTTATTTTTTTATATCTACATGTCTCAAATTAACATTAACTATTACCTACATGAATGTCCGCTAACATTCATGTAATAGCTGGTTGTTTATTTACTAATATTTATCTATGGAGGTATACTAATTGGCTGACTTTAAATTAAAATAGACAAACGTTTTGGTCATGGCTTTTAATTTATCGCGCCATGGAAAATATTGATATTCAACTACATCCAATTAGACTCTAAGCCGGTTGGAAAAAGGCTAGGCAGATGATGATGACTTTTAATTTGTGGTAGATACACCACCAACTAATTTTTTTGTCAAGTGATTTTGAACCCGTTACTTACAAAATACGTAAGATCTCTCAGTCTACGTCAAACAAAAAAGAACCCAGCTATTTTGCATAAAGTCTAATTTCATGGTTGCGATGACGCGTTGGCTTATTTTCCTCTCAGTATTAGACTGTCACTTTGACAAGTAGTCGTGTTCAGGTATTCAAAAAACATTTACAAGATAGTGAGTGTTATTCTTTTGGGACATGCTGATCGTAACTTAGGGTAAGTGTTATTTTATGAATGTATCTACTTTTTATTTAATTATTTTGTCGTGTTTTTGTGGAAAAAATAGAGAAGAAACGTCTTGCTCTAATTATTTTTACTGATGACTTGGAAAAAATAATTGATAAGAAAATTTACTATTATTTAATGTCAATCTGCCGTGTGACAGTTGTAAGTTTTTAAAATAAGAACATATTGAATTTGGTAGATAATCAATTTGCTGCACAATGAACTTATTTATGTTGCTGGCTGTATGCGACAGTGTTCCAATTTAAAAAAAGAATTGTTATTCGATTTGAAAAAAAAAATGTTGTTCTTTATTTAAATGTTATTTTAGTTTTGTGTTTTTACGTAAATGAGTGTTAGGTTTTGGTCTATATTGCAAGCAGGTGCGATGTGTACCTATAGTTTATTTATTTAAATAATAAGAGGTATAATTAATAACCACTTAGTTTCGGTCTTTATAAATATAATCTTAATTAAAATGGGCATTAAACAATCATTCGTATGAGTTGTGTGACAAAATTATAACAAAAGATTTGGTATAAATTAAGGCTTTCTTAATGAGTTTCTGAAGGAGCAGTGTGACCCACTGATAACAGCCCCAAAATACGATCAGCAGAGTCACCCACGGCGGGTTGTACTCGTAATTCCCAGGCAAACACTTCACTTTGTGTGTATTATTTCATTATTTCACTGCTGTTCTCAAAACGATAAAGGATAAGTAACATTTTGGGGAAATCAAAGGATCCTTTAGGTGAAATCGTCAGGGTGGCCCGCGAAATTCAAATTTTCTTACGTTTTTTTGCAATTTCCAGGGTAGTGCTAAGTTTTATGTTGGTAAACATATCGGTCGCGACTGTAAGCCGTATTAAGTTACAGAATTATAGTCATCAAAATCATCAATACAACCCTCCAAGTTCGTACTACTTTAAAGTATCACATGAGTTTTATTTCGCATGTTCGGGAGCTGCTATTTCCAGAAAGTGAGTGTAGTGAGTGAAGCCAAGTCAGAAGCTCATTGGGCGGCATAACAAACAACTCTGACACTATGTCAGGCACTACCACATGATAATGAAGAAAGAATTGTTGGCAACAGATCTGGCAACCCCGTTGCTAGTAGGGGTTTGTTGTTGGTTTTTCTAAAGACGCGGAGCGGCTTGCGTGTTTCTTTTCCTATTTTTCCTAAAATTATTACCTACCTATTTATAAGACTTTCGTGATCCAGTTTCACCTTAACTGTCTTTGATTTGGTGCCTAAAGGTGAACGTACACCTATCCGCGCCGAAAGAACCGATCGCGCCGAAAAATTTTTTCTCATCCGTCGGGTATAACATCACCTTTTCGTCCGATGCGACGCGGATTAGTGTACTAGGTTTTATAGGACATTAACACACGGCGCCATCTAGTGCCACACTAAGCAAGGCTTGTGTCGTGGACACCAGATAGTTGATATAAGTACTACAAATATACTTTTTTGTTTGTAAATACATACTTATTATACGTATAAACATCCATGACTCGGAAACAAATGTCCATGCTCATTACACAAACATTTGCTCCAACCGGGATTCAAACCCAGGACCCTAAGACCGTAAGGCAGCCTCGCCCACCTCTACGCCATTCGGGTCGTCAAAATATTGTTACCTACCTATTTATAAGACTCTCATGATCCAATCATTATACCTAGTTTTGATTAGTGCCTAACAATGTAGTCTGCCTATAATGACGTAGAACTGCGTTTCTAATGTGATAAACGTATGGTGTTTGCGTGCATGCTCTAGCTAGATATATGTTAGGTATGAATAAACATGCAACCAATTAATTCAAGGTTCTGATTTCATATAATTGGTCAGTTTTTATAAACACATCAAAAGAGGCTCGAGGATCACTGACCTGAATACTAAACCTGTTTTTTACTAGTATTCGGGTCAATTTACGGTATTTACATCAACGTGACATCTCGCTTGTAATTCTTAATAGGTTAAGCAGATATATACTTGTATCTCGTATTATGGAGTACGTAGGTAGTGAGTCAAGCGAGCCCATCATGGAAAACAAATACACTTTGCTCAACCTGGGAATCAAACGAGGTAGTCGTGCTGCACGCTCATCATCATCTGCCTAACCTTTTCCCAACTATGTTGGGGTCGGCTTCCAGTCTAACCGGATGCAGCTGAATAACAGTATTTTACATGGAGCTACTTCCTATCTGATCTCCACAACCCAGTCAGTACTGAGCAATACGATACCACTTGATAAGACTGGTTGTCAGACTTATTGGGCCACTGACTACCTGTAACGACTATCAAAGATCTACAAATGACAGCCGGGACCAACAGCTTAACGTGCTTTCCGAGGCACGGAGAAAACTCGGTATGTGTAACTCGGTGGTCACCCATCCACAGACCAACCTAGGCAAGCACGGCTTAACCTAAAGATCGACCCGAGCGGCTGTTATTATTTAGCTACGAGCTCTTCCCGTGCTGCATAAAATGGCAAAAAATATAATTTTAAGAAATCACATTCGCGATTGGATGTGATGATGAACTAATTTATTGTCTGACTCGGGGAACGAACTCGCACACGACCGCATACCGATTAAAACCTCAGATTGAAAAACTCTGGGAACCATCATCCATCCGAAACAATTAAACCGGTCTAATACGAGTTGAACTCACGGACTAAGGGTTCCGTCTATTCAAAAAAAGTTAATTAACAGGTAAATTGTCGCACAGTATAGTTTTTGGGAATACACATAGGCCCTATATCCAACAATGGGCATCTTTCGAATGACAAATATATGTCATACTTAAATAAATATCGCGGGACATTACACACAGCGCCATCTAGTGCCACACTTAACAACGAAGCTTGTGTCGTAGACACCAGATGTTGATATATATACCACATTTATACTTTTTGTTTGTAAATACATGCTTATTTAAATACATAGTCTATGCTCACCACATAAGCATTTGCTCCTACCGGGATTCGAGCCCGGGACCCTAAGAACGTAAGGTAGCCTCACTACCGCTGCGCCATTGGGGTCGTCAATGATGAATGAAGATGACAGTTCTGACGACTCAAAAATTAACCTCTAGTTACCCACTACGGTCAAATATGAAGTTAAAAATGGTCATAATTTACATCATCATCTATAGTTCGTCTCTTCCCACTGCAGGGTATCAATGAAGCCTCTCTTTGTAAAAAAAAATGACGTGTTTGTGAAAACCTACTTACAAAATAAAGATCATTTATCATTTATCATTTGTGCTAATCGAGCAAGTCAAAAAAGGCTGCGCTGGCTGTGCTGCGTTGCATCCACATAAGTAATACACCGTTATTTTTTTGTCGTTTTAATTACTTTAAAGGCGGATAGCATTCAGGAAAGTGAACAACTTTTATAGTCGAACCAACTATGAAATCTCGAAATGGAAAAATTCCTAGAGATCTATAGGGTTGAACATTCGAATTGAAGGCTGCATTCAGGCAGGTCTCATACATCTGCACGTTTCTGTGCCAACTTTATCTAGGTAATATCGTCTGCTCAACTCACCACCACATGACCAGCAATAATAACATTTACTTTCTTTATTTCCCATTTTTATCTTTGAGGAACTCGTGGCTAAATCATAACAGCCACTCGGATCGATTTTCAGGTTAAACCAACCTTTGCCTAGGTTGGCCTGTGGATGGGTGACCACCATAGGTATAATAAAGAAGGAGATATGCCCGTTAGACGAAAATATATCGGAACCCTGTGTCTCCGCTTTATCCCTACCACACGGGAACTAATTACTACACATGCAGTTCAGTAAAAGCAATAGATGCGCAGTCCCGCACATACCCGCATTTCTTAAATCTGAACGTAGTAGATACACAATCTATACTAATATTATAAAGCAGAAGAGTTTGTTTGTTTGTTTGTTTGGTTGAACGCGCTAATCTCAGGAACTACCGACTCGAATTGAAAAAATATTGTTGTGTTGGATAGTCTATTTATCGAGGAAGGCTATAGGCTATATAACATCACGCTATGACCAATAGGAGCGGAGCAGCAATAAGAATTATTGTAAAAACGGGGGAATTTTTATTCCCTTTGTGAGCTCTTTCTTAAGTGACGCAGACGAAGTTGCGTGGGTCAGCTAGTCAATTATGAACCTTATGCCTTCAAACACGCTCCATCTTACTGTGTGTACTGGTAATTCAGCTGTATCCGGTTGCACTGAACCCTTCAGAGAAGATTTAAATAATGCCAATAAGCCTGTATACTTACCTATATAAAAACGTATCGTTAATCGTAGAGATGATTGATCCGCAACCTTGACATTGCAAATCAATATCATAACCATGACTTTTTATACTGAACCACTTTTTTGACTTTAACCTTTCGCCGATTGGTGATTTAGTTTGATTAACTGTTTTTTATTGGTGTTTTGGTAAATACAATGTGCTGATTAAAGTAGAATAAAAAACTTGAAACATATTTTTATAATTACGTACATGTATGTTCTTTGTTAAAGGTCACAACTACTACCTACTTCAGTCTACGCGTTACCTGTGGCGTTACTTTAAGTTAGTAAGATACTTATAGAATTTTACATCGGGTCCACGTCCAACAGGATGTTTCATCGACAAAAAAGGCGAAGTCTTATGAAAATTTTTATCCTCATTTTTTTAAAGCCTTGGATGTCCCACAGCTGGGCAAAGGCCTCCCCCATATCCATCCAGATACTCTTTCCTGCGCCACCTTGAACCAGTCTTCGTGATGCACGTCTAAATCATCTCGCCACCTCTTTTTTCTCTCGACTCAATATTGTATCCGATGATTTTTACGGAAGTTAGAAATGATTTTCCCGAAATCTGACCTTAGTGCTCAGCTTCGTCAAATAATGAACTGCTGTGCATAATTCCGTGCTCCTAGAATCAGCGGTTTAAATAGAACAGTTTTATTAAATAGATGCATAAATCCTGCACAGGTGTCTAAACCCCCCAGTGTTGGTGACCGCATGTAAAACCGACATTACAATAATGTTTATTTGCATATAAACTAGTTATAAACATGTCTCAATAGTTATTAGAACATGCTCGTAAGTAGTAAGGTGGGTACCTGTACATGTTTCCTCAAGGGTAAACGCTATATTTACCATTTCATAAAGTGTAGGTAGGTACTGACAAAAAGTTTCAATATTCTAACCTAGATATATAGTAACAGTTTATTTAGTACTAGCGGACGTCACGCGGTATAATAGGGTGTATGACCAGGGTAAGTCTCCAGGACATGACGGACTCAGCATCGAGCACCTACAGCATGCAGGTCCCCAGCTGCCACGTGTTTTGGCTATGCTGTTCAAGTTTTGTCTTCGCCATTCGTACCTGCCGGACGAGCTGATGAGGACGGTCGTAGTACCAATTGTCAAAAATACGACGGATGATATGTATGTGCCACCGTAAAATTGTCAAACACGTTAGATTGTAATCTCTCTAGCGAGATTGTAAACTCTCGAAATATTGTCAACTGAACATACTGCTTACAATATAACGCTTTATTTTTCGGTAGATTGTAATCTATCAAAGTGAAACCGTGATATTGTGAAATGCATGCGACGGAAAAATCTCTGCCGCCATAAGCGGGACTTGGGGCACCCCAGGTTAGGCTAGTTAGGTTCCTTTAAGCCCTGCACTCAGAAATACGGGCCCCGCGTAGCAGAGCTCCATCAACTACGGTTTTTAGGGGAATATAAAGTGTTTTAGGTTAGGTTACATTAATCGGTATTTCTCAGGAATGGAACATTATCTTTTCATGAGAGTGGTACCGTTGGGCAAAGAGAACCCCTCCTTCCCTCCCTCTCCTCCACACCGCGCGAGTTGACTTCCATCGCATGCATTTCACAATATTACGGTTTCACTTCGATAGATGACAATCTACCGAAAAACAATCTACCGAAAAATAATGCGTTTTATTGTAAGCAGTGTGTTGGTTTAACAATATTTCGAGAGTTTACAATCTCTCTAGCTATTTTACAATCTAACGTGTTTGACAATTTTACGGTGACATATTATGCATGAGTGTATTTGACAGCATCCTTAATACTCAGCTGAACTATACAATAACTTTGCATCATAACCACGGTTCAGGCCCAAACTGTCTACAGATAATGCTAATATTGTTAATACTAAGCATGAACGGTAAGCAAGCATATTTTCTTTGTTAAGTTAGTGTAAATGACCCAACACACAACATTTAATGCTAATTTCTACCACAGAAAGAAAAAAACAACTGGCTCTTTAAAAACATTGTAACAAATTTTTATACCTAAGTACTCACATCGCCTTAGTCTCGGTCCATCTTGTTAAATAAAATAGTTTTATTCATATCCATATGGACAAAGGACGTTTCCCTCACAATAATAGTTGTGTTGTAAGTAATGTATTTAACATAATAATAAGCTTCTGAACAACATGAAAATAATAGCAACAATAGCCTTGTAAAATCCTAGAAAGATTTGAATAATTTGTAATGAAAGATCTGTTTATCATCCTAAAATAAAAATAAAAGAATGTTTGTAATGTTTCACATTATTATTTTGGCGCAGTTTTCAGCTCTACACATAAAGAGTTAAAGTTGTAAGTTGACTACCTGGATGGTCTAGTGATCGTAACAGCAGAGCATAAGATCCTGGGTTTGATTCCCAGGTCGGGCAAAGTATGATTGGGTTTTCCATCAGGAATTTCTCAGTAGCAGCCACGCAGTCTGGAGTTAGGCCCGGCTGCTGGCAATAGGCTTGTCCCCTATTACACCGGACTTAAACATAACTGGCGAAATATCGGTGTACTATTACTTATACCTCTGCCAAACCGTTTGGGGATAACAATCATGATGTTATGTTATGGTATGAGAACTGGCCTTCGTTTTCAGTTAGAAAACATGCGCTGGTCAATAATAATGTCATCAAACACAAACTCAAAGCATTTAATTAGACCATTACGGCACTTTTGAATGTCAAAAATCAAAGCTACAGTCACAGACACAAGGCATAATAACAGGAAAAAGTACTTTAGGTGCCCATTCCCTAGCGTAGGTCTCTATGGAGAAGAACGGGCAAGAAACTCCATGGATACTCTTTTAAATCAGAATATATTGTCACAAAATCTTGGTTACATCTTTCATGTTGTGATTGTACATGTATGTGAGAATGATGTAGAAAGACGTGCACATTATGAGCGTCCAGAGAAAAGATAAAATCAACAATAAAATAAAGTAATTAAAATTAACCGTGGCAGCTAAGAGATGACCAGTCTCATCATCATCATCATCAGCCTAGAATATTCCCACTGCTGGGACACGGCCTCCTCTCAATGAGAAAGAATGGGCTATAATCCACCACGCGGGTTCAGTGCAGGTTGGTAGATGTCACATGTCTTCGAATGTTTGGTTCTAGGACACACTGGTTTTCTCACGATATTTTCCGTCACCGTTTTGAGAGCAATGGTGATGGAATAAATGACACAAGTAAATACACAGGCGCATGCCTGTATTTACTCATTGAGAGGAGGCCGTGTTCCAGCAGTGGGAACATTATAGGCTGATGATGATGATGATGATGATGCCTGTCTGGGTTCGAACCACCACCGGGCCACCACTGCTCGTCATAATAAGTATTAATAGTTCATAATAATTTGTAACACGTGTAGATTCTTCAAATTTCCTTGAACTAAATAAACATAGTTATCAGATAAATTTACACTGCCTAAGAAGATCGTGGACCGCATACTACAGTGCATACAGAACTAATTGTCGATACCTTTTGTGATTAAAATAAAGAAGAAACAAAATAGATAATTCTATGGAACTGATACCTATATCGTCCACTTTCTTATATTGACCACTTTTACATTATGTCCATATTTCCAACTCATCCACTTTATTTATGTCACGGTCAGTCATAGACTGTACAAGTTAATTCTGTCCAACTGAGAATCTGTCCAGTTGCGAATCTGTTCAGTTGCTATAGAGACCTTAGTTTCGGGCATATGACAATCTACAGACGTTGTGAAAACTTCAAATTATGACATGACATGCGGTCGCTGACCCAAATTAATGTTAAACATTTTTCCGTAAGTACCTATACAAAATATAAATAAGCAACATTCAAAATGCAGGAGTAGGTGTATATTCTGCATGGATTTTTGTAAGATTCTTAGATTTATATTTTACTTCAGTTCCACAAAAGAGCATAAGAACTAACCGTATAATTCAATATTTAATTTGACTGCTTGCTTATACTTACAAGAACTAAGTTACCATTCTTAAATTTTAAGTGTTTACGCTCAATAAAACTTGAACAACGGACTAGAAACCATTTATTCGCCAGTTTCAGGTGATATTTCCCATGTTTATTGTAAATTTAGATAATAAATTAGTGTTATTAGTTAACTTAAATTACTAATAACGTATTTCCGGGAGAACCTGTTCTCTTAAATTATATCTTGACCATAATAGACAATTTTATTGCGTCTCTTATTGCGTCTGCCTCGAGTCTGTCGTATATCTGTAAGTAAATCAAATGTAACAGCTCTCTACTTAGTACTGTTAATATTTTAAATGTTAATATTTATCCGTGGTGCTAGGCAACTGGGCCTATCCCAATTGTAAAAGTCCTGTGGCTATTCGCCTTGTTTCGTTCTATGTCCTGCTGATATGGAAGGAAATCGAAATTACACCTTTTTCCTACTCCTACGCTATACTTTTCTGATTAATTTCGTTACGGGATCCAAGACAGTTAAATTCATTATCTGGGACTTCGTCGAGCATCAATGTCTCGGCGCTTTTCTGTTTGTCGTCACCCTTGATTCTGGCTTTCAGGAGTTACAGTGGTTTGGAAATAATGGCGGGCTTGTCCCACAAAATAAAAGATCTATAAGTATGTCTAGTATTTAGTAAGCACTAAGTACTGCTGTGTAAGAGATTCCTAGATTGGGTTGAGTGTTATTTGGGGTTTTTCCCTAAAATTTCCCAGTAGTAGCCCGTTTGCACCCGGTTATGGCAATAGATCCTCTATAACATTGTTACGAGGCTTACGGATATTGTTGAGTCCCTGTAGACTCGTTTATGAAAGAACTTAAGTTAAATCTAGTCCAAACCAATAAAGGTCCTTGGTTGATATTTTGTTGAGGACTCTAGAACGTAGACAAAGACAGAGAGTTGGCCAATGCACTACACTTTGGCAAGTGCTAGTTGGTAGACTTCCAAGGGTAAGATGTCCAAAATACTGCCATCATTGTACTAGTAAGTGTCAACCAATGAAGTTGTTCATCAAACTATTTACTTATCATTCTTCCTTTTTGTCGCTTTATTTGCTGTAACAATTCGGAAGTAGCAATATTTGAGTGTAGATAAGATTTATCATTAACCTCGCCTTGAAGACTTAGATAAATAAATAGTGCGAAAATGATACTTGCGACAAGGTTAGCAATGCCCTACCCATAACTTATGTCATTTCTGTTTTCGCTGCCACCGCCTTAATCACCCTTGTATGTAGGTGAGCTCATCGTTGAAAATACTTGGTGAAAGTTTTAGTGAAAATAAGACTAGTTTCTTGGTTGGGAATAAAAGTTTTCGATATCCAGCTTGATTGATTTGATTGAGCTAAAGATCAGACTGTAGGAGTTTCTTGACAGGAATTAATTGATTCTTTGACCTGACAAATGTCGATTTCACATGTTTTAAAACTAGTTTTAATTTTGTTTCCTCATAAATACATTCACCGACTAATAGTTCCAACAGTAAAAACTTACTAAAATTCTTCAAAACACCACCACCCACTTTAAATCACAAAGACCTGTTAATGACCCGAATGAGGGCAGTTAAGTACCTATTACCTAGGCATCTAATATGCCTCGCCTAGAACACTTCCAAAAAAAACAGATTGATGTTCTGTTTATTGTTTGGCCCCGCTCGCACGGTTACAATTTAGCAATTACAATACATTTTTTCTATTTTTACTTCCCTTGTACCAACAATTTAAAACACAACAAACAAAAAACGAACCGTTCTCTAGTGATACTCCGCCATACATGTGGCTATTATTTTTATAGGTACTTTTATAATGTAATATGACCTTTTTTCTTTTATTTTCAGAAACCACAGGGCTAAATCTATTACAACTGACCTACCTAACAACACCTACATCTTAAACAAAATCTCTTAGTTTTATAATTGGTATTCACCAAAGTCAATAGTCAAGGTGTTAGGTAACATCAATGGTCCATGAAGGTCTACCATAGGCCTATAACCTCTCATCTTACTTCTGTTATCTGTAGGTGAAGGACCATCTTTTGTTTCTATGTCATTAAGTTAATGCACTTAGTTAAAGTCATGGTTGGAACTTAAAAGATAAAGTTGTAATTTTTATTGAGTGAATGGGTAAGAACCTTGCGAAGGGATTGGGCTGTCCATTTGATAATTAAATGTTATTATTTGATTTCATTAATGTACTTAATAAAATAGTTAATTCATTAGATAGTGTTATGGAGTGGAGGTCGAGTCGTAGATTAAAGATGATAGCGAATTTGATTCCATCACTGATCAAAAGTGGTGTTTTGAAAGTAATATTTTTAGAAAAGCTTCTCCATCATTGATATTTGCAAAAAAGACTGCCAATACGACTCAAAAAGTAAAAAAATGTTGCCAAATTCGAACAAATAAGCATATTCAAAAAATTGCAATATATTTATTATCTAGGTCGCATTTGAGTTCAGACAGACTTTACAATCATGCACAATAAGGTATTTGCTATCACTTACAATAACATAACGCTCAATTCTTACCCATACAAAATTTCAATACTTACTCGACCCAATGTATGAGCCAGCTGATTCATTTAGACCAACGAGACAGTCAACCAACCGCAAACTATCGCAATAATGTAAAAATTCACAGAAACCATTAGTTTTACAAAAGTTTCATCTCTATTCTTATACATTTCCAAAAACAATACAACACAAAAATTGAATAATGTTGCCATTTGCAGCAACATCAAAAATGTGCAAATCCGATTTGGCATATCCGTAACGTCTAGGTTACTTCGAATGATTTCGGATCAAATGACCCCATTCATACTCCTTATGGTATTTGATTTATTCTTTTGTAATTTCGCCACTTACCATAGCGGGAGAATCAATGAGTTTCTCCCACGTTTGGTCCTAAATAGACAAATTCACCATTATACCAAATTATAAAGACTTATGTAATGAATGCCCAATTTCTAGTACCCGCCTACACTAACACTGACTGACTTAGTGACATCTATCATACCAAGGGACCCAAGGGTAGAAGTGTACCTACTTAGTACACCCCACACTCGCCAGATATTCGCTTTCCGCTGTGTCTCAAGACGAAAGTCTATGACCAGTAGTGTGTGTTGCCATCAGAGATTACATACGGAAAAGAAACGTGGTCGATCAAAAAATCAAAATCAAAATCAAAGCATTTATTTCAAGTAGGCCAATAACAGGCACTTTTGAATTGTCGAAACAAAGATGAAAATTAAATGTAGCTACAGTCCCAGTCACAAGACACAAAAACTGTGAAATTACTGTAGTTGCCCATTCCCTAACGTAGATCTCTATGGAGAAGAACGGGCAAGAAACTCCATGGACACTCTTTTAAATCAAATTATTGTTACAAAATCTTGGTTACATCATTCATGTTGAGATGGTAAATTATGTGAGAACAATGTAGCAAGATGTGCACGTTAAAAGTGTCCATAGTAAAAACAAAATAATTCTTTCAAATAAGCCATGGCAACTAAGAAATGACCAGTCACAACTGACAGCGCCCGTTCACGAACATGACGCATGGATCAGCACCATTAATTCAGCTCAACCATTTTGAAGGGAGCTAAATGGTCCGACGACGATCTTTGCCCTAGCGGCCCTACTGTGAACATACGTTTGAACTTGCTCTTTACTTAAAAATCTAAATAATATCCATAACGGGTTTAATTTCCTAATAAAACAATTCATAGTGATCTAACAGTAATCAAACAAGTGTAATTCATCTAAAATTGTGTTCGTAATAGTGGAAATGGATCAATTTGCAGTGTGAACTGCCAAAAAGTTTAAATCTCAGCTGGTCAACGGGTGAGTGCATGACTTGACATTCCGCGCGTAGCGCACGCAACTCTCACGGTTACGCACTGCCCATAAGTGATACTTCGGCGTGCGCGCTCACGTCGTGACGCATGCGAGCGCTCGCGTCAAAGATAAATGAACGAAGACGGCGCATTGTTTTCTGCCTACTTGAAGTTGCCTCTGAGAGAATTATAATTTTATTATTGCTCTAATTTTTGTGAAACATTTATTTTCTTGCAAGAAATAAATTTGCAATAATGGCTAGTACTGCAAAAATCTCAAAAAATGACTCGACTTTGTCGACTCCAACCCGTAACATGTCTATGAAAAGAGGCAACAAAAGGTCCGCCAGTAAATCACCATCGGCGTCACCACCTATTTCATCACACATCACATCAGATAAAGAAGAACTGCGGGCTATCATCCAGGAGATAATTAAAGCTGAATTTAGCGAGATGTTGACCCAATTTAACGAAAAAATGGTCAGCACAATGAATAACGAACTGGAAACAGTCAAAGCAGAAATGAAGGAGATGATTAAATCAATGCAGTTCATCAACAATCAATTTGAGGATTTTGAGATAAACCAAAAGGCATCTAACGAATTGGTACAAAGACTACAATTAGAAAATGCGGAGCTGAAAACGTCAATGAACAATATTCAAGTACGCATTAATAACTTGGAGCAACAATCGCGATCGAATAACTTGGAAATACAGTGTATGCCCGAAAACAAGAACGAGAATGTGTACTCAATTATCACTCAACTTGGCCAGGTGGTCAATTGTGATATCCAGGAGAGAGACATATTGCATTGTACGCGAATTGCAAAAACCAACCCGTCCAGCAACCGCCCTAGATCTTTAGTTGTTCAACTAGCAACTCCAAGGTTGCGCGATCTTCTTCTGGCATCAGTAATCAAATTCAACCAGAATAACCCAAAAGAAAAATTAAACAGTGGTCACCTGGGATATACCGGCAACAAGTCACCTGTCTATGTTCTTGAGCACCTATCTCCTGCGAACAAATCACTTCATGCAGCGACCAGGATTAAGGCTAAGGAAATGAACTACAAATATGTATGGGTCAGAAGCGGTAAAGTATTTGTCAGGAAAGTAGATGGCGCGGAATATATATTGATAAAAAACATGAGTAGCCTAAGTAAAATCATATAATATTTTTAATCCTCTTTTGTTATTGTTAGAAGCATATGTCATAGTACCTATCTATTGTAAAATTCAACAACTTAACAATTTATTACCAAAATTGTAGAGGTTTGAGAACGAAAACAAACACTTTTTACTGTAACCTTAGCTGTAAAAATTATGATGTTGTAATATTAACCGAAACGTGGCTAAATAGTTGTATACTTAGCAGTGAACTCTTTGATAGTAGGTATGTTGTCTACAGAAGAGATAGGGAAACGACAGGCTTTCATCCCAGTAAAGACGGAGGAGGAGTTCTGATAGCGGTTTCAACAAAAATAAATTCAAAACGCGTTGACAAATGGCAAAGTAATTGTGAAGATCTCTGGGTCACAATCGATATTTCGACCACGCAACAACTAGCTCTCTGTGCAGTCTACCTTCCTCCACCAGTATGTCTCTCAACAATTGAACACTTCATCGAGCACTGTAATAACGTGTTTGAATCAACAAGCGTTCCTGTCTGTATAGTAGGGGACTTTAACTTGGGTATAATAACCTGGACCCCGGGAGCAAACAACAGTTCTCTTCCCAATACATGTCAAAGACTGTTAGAATTCATGGATGTTAGTAAGCTAACACAACACAGTCTCGTTAAAAACAGTTCTGCGCGTACTTTGGACCTAGTTTTATCTACATTACCTTCTTGCACAGTGAGTGAATCTACTACCCCTTTAACTACTGTTGATAAACACCACCCACCCCTTGATCTTACTCTTTCATTATTAAAAGAAAATAGTCTGCCTTACAATCAGCAAAACACGAGAAAAAACTTCCACAAAGCGAATTATGATAAAATTAAATCCTATCTTATTGATCAAGATTGGGACCAATTATTTGCAAACCAAAATGATGTGGACAGCATGGTGGACGTATTCTATGACGTTTTAAATACGGCCATAGATAAATTTGTTCCAAATTGTAAGCCATCGTCCAGTCGTTATCCCCCATGGTTTGATAAATCGATCATAAATACACTAAAAGAAAAAAATAGGCTAAGATTGCGTTTCAAGAGATACAAAAACCCGCTAGATGAAATAGAACTTAAATTAATTGCAAAACGCTGCCAACATTTAGCTAAAAGTTTATACAGTCTTTATATGAATAACCTAGAATCAGAAATCAAAGATAATCCCAAACTATTCTGGAATCACGTGAAGACTAAACGCGGAGGATCTAGTGCTTATCCAATGACAATGACTGACGGACAGACTACAACGTCTAATGGCTCGACTATCTGTGACCTTTTCGGTAATTACTTCTCATCTGTCTACACCCCTGAAAATAATACAGAATTTAAAAATAATTCAAGCTACCTCAGTTCATTGGAAACTAATAGCCAGTGCCTAACACCCCCAGACTTGGATGTGGATTCTTTACTCAGAAAACTGCAATCTTTAAACACCAGCAAAGGAGCAGGACCTGATGGAATCCCGCCAATATTTGTTTGTAACTGTGCGACAGTACTGGTCTCTCCACTCCTAAAAATATATAAGAAGTCGTTGGTCACCGGAACTTTTCCATCCGAGTGGAAAAAAACCAAAATTGTTCCAGTACACAAGTCGGATAATAAAGAGACTATCTCAAACTACCGACCCATTGCCATTCTGTCTACTTTCGCCAAGGTATTCGAGTCAATGATCTGTCCCCATATCCAACACCATTTTAAGCCTTATCTTTGCGATCAACAACATGGCTTTGTAGCGTCAAGGTCTACTGCAACAAACTTAACGTCGTTCACAGAGTCCCTCATAGAAACTATTGACTCAAATAAGCAATTTGATGTGATATACACCGATTTCAGTAAGGCATTTGATAAAATCTCCCATGCCATACTGTTAAGAAAACTGGCAACATATGGAATCACGGGTCCCTTGCTGAAGTGGTTGGAATCATACCTCGCTAACCGTGAATTTTATGTAGTGGTTAATGGTTTTCGCTCTACCAACAATTATAACATGACTTCCGGTGCACCACAGGGTTCCCATTTGGCCCCCATTTTATTTATCATTTTTATAAATGATCTTCCCCACTGCTTTCACTTTTCAGAGTGTTTTTTGTACGCGGATGACTTAAAGTTTGCTAGGAAGGTCGAGTCATCAAATGATATGGAGCTTCTGCAAGATGATCTGAATAGAGTGATTGAATGGTGTAAGAACAACAAAATGGAATTGAACTTCAATAAATGCTATCACATCTCTTTTTCTAGAAAGATTCACCCCGTTAATTCGACCTACTTTATAGAAAAACACAGTATTCAAGAAGTAGAAACTATAAGGGATCTAGGAGTGTTGTTTGACAAGAAAGTTACTTTTATCCCCCACATCGAAAATATCGTCAAAAAAGCTTCCAAAATGTTAGGATTTGTACTACGCAATACCAAGGGTTTCAAGCAGGTCAGCACTAAAATACTGTTGTATAATAGCCTAGTCCGGAGCATACTGGAGTATTGTAGTGTCGTATGGAGACCACATTACGCAACTCATAAACTTCTCTTAGAAAGGGTCCAGAAACGATTTCTTTGGCACCTTGCTTTTTTCAAAGGGAAAAGCAAGCAGCTGCCCTCCTATGTGTCCCGTCTGCAAACTTTCAAGATGCTGCCGTTATCGACCCGAAGAGAAGTTATGGATGCCCTGTTTGTATACAAGCTACTCAGAAAGCAAATAGACTGTCCACAGTTACTAGGTCTCCTCAAGTTTCGTGCCCCAACCCGCTATCCTAGAAATCCCATCACTCCGCTTTACCCGCCATTGCGTAGAACTGTCTTAGGTGCTAACTCACCAATACCGCGAATGTGTAAAATCCTAAACAGCTGTAGTGACCTGATTGACGTTCACCACGATAGCGTAGGAAAATTTTATAGAATAATAATTGAATACTATTCGGACAATTAGATTACATGAATTTCCAATTTGATAATGAATATGTTTTATGTTAATTAACTTTAAATAACTTATTAATTTGATGACCAAATATTTAATCTTAGTTTAATTTAATTTGTTTTAAATCTGTTATTACGTTTTTATTATTATCAATATATTATTATGTTTAATTTAATTTGATCTCTTGATTTGTTTGTTATGTTTCTCTTTATCTGTTTTGTTTTACACTAATTTTAACATTTATAATTCACAATTAATTGCAATAATATTAATGTTTAATGTAATTTGAATAAAATAGTGCATGTGGTGTTAGCCTGTAAATAATTGTTGCACTCATAAATGTATATCGTGTACTTTTAAATGAAATGTATAGTGTAAACAATTGTAGGTTAACCTTAAATAAATAAATAAATAGACACACGCGCCATCATCAGCGAGAAATTAGAGTGAGCATGACATACTCTCAACCGCCAGGGCACATTCAAGTCAAAAACTAAAGTAGGTTTCCAGTGAATGATAGCTTTCTAGTACTCACACAATATGGGCTATGCGATTATATCGCTCACAACAGTCGCAACACAATGGGCCTTTTCAGAAAGTTTAAAGTCACCCAAAGGGCAATGGAGTGGGCTATGCTCGGAGTGTCCTTGCGTGATCTAATCAGAAATTAAGACATCCGCAAGAGAACCAAGGTCACCGTCGTAGCCCGAGGAATTGCCAAACTTAAGTAACAGTGAGCAGGATACATTGCTCGCAGAACGGATGGCCGATGGGGCCGAAAACTCTGGAATAGCGACCGCGAACCGGAAGACGTTGCGTTGGAAGACTGTGGTCTTCCAACGCAACTTTAAAGGAACCTAACTAACCTAAAGGGGGGTGCCCCAAGTCCCGATTATGGGGCTGAGATACTTCCGTATGTTCAATTGACAATATTTTGAGAGTTTAAAATATCGCTAGAGAGTTTACAATATAACGTGTTTGACAAATATACGGTGACAGCCACATTGACCGGTCCAGTACAACTCGCATCCAATGGATTCCCGCAACCTTTACCAGGTCATCGGTCCACCTAATGTGTGGTTTTCTAACGCATCATCTTCTGGTTCCGGCCAACTGTTCTGCGAGCATCGTGCCGGCACTGCCACATAAGTTTGGCAATTCTTCGAGCTACATCGGTAACCGTGGTTCCCATGTGGAAATCTTCATTTCTGATTCGACCACGCAAGGAAACTCCGGACATAATCTTTACACTATTAACCTATGTATATTAGACTGCCTCGTTGGTCTGGTGGTCGTAAGCGTGACTGCTGAGCATGAGATCCTGGGTTCGATTCCCAGGCTAAGTTAAGTGTAATTGTATTTTTCCATCAGGAATTTCTCAGTGGCAGCCATGGAGTCTTTACTTGTCTCTGGTTGATGGCTGGGATTTAAAGACATAACTGTCGAGATGTGGGTGTACTATGAATTACAGCTCTACCGGCTTTACTCAATCCTTCGAGGAATACAGGCTTGATGTCACACTATGTAAGAAAGTGTACTCATACTTAGATAAATCGAAGAAACATGCAATCAACATCGAAATTGAGCTAAAACGGATACGACGGAAACGCAAGACCCGCTATATCGCAAAACTAGGCTCAGATTCGGTGGTGTCAAGTCGGATATGGCTAAACCAGATCAAACTATTGCTAAACTTGTAAATTAGATAATAAACAGATAGCGGGTATGATGATTACAGTTTTATATTCATTGCATTACAAGTTTTGCTCAATTTCTGGTATAAAACATCGCGTGACCTCGACTCACGCAGATTTTAATAACCGTGGTGCGTTATGTTATGGGCAATATTTGCAAGCTTTAGTAATACCTAGGATTTTGCCATGTGTTGACCAATTTGAGTTCTAGTTTGGGAAAGAAATGTCGATTTCCAATTGATACGTTTTTGATATTCCAATGGTATCTCATCGCACTTACTAGTAAAGCGGTGGTGAAGAACAGGGGGTCAAGTTTTGTCTTCCCCCATAGAAAGGGCTAGGATCCTCCAACCAGACGGGTGCTATGTCTAGTGAGTTACTGCCCGACGGTTGTTGTCGGGTTTTACTTACAATATCGTCTTATATCGCGGATAACATAGAGATCACGCGTTCTCCATGGAGATCTACGCTAGGGAATGGACAACTACAGTACTTTCACAGTTTTTAGGTCTTGTGACTGGGACTGTAGCTATATTTAATTTTCATCTTTGTTTCGACAATTCAAAAGCGCCTGTAACTGGCTTACTTGAAATAAATGCTTTGATTTTGATTTTTGATTTGATCACGACGATTTGTGTTATAGACGGCGCTCGAGTACTGTTTGTTCCTAGTACTTATGTTGCTGTAGTACTTTTTGTAGTGCCGATATAATCTTGAAATGAATTACAAAATATTCGAATTTGACCCGGTGTACGAAAATAAAGTTATTACTTGATCAGCCTATCAACATCATTAGCGAAAAAGACATATATGTCATCGTAAAATTATCAAACACGTTAGATTGTTATCTCTCCAGCGAGGTTGTAAACTCTCAAAATATTGTCAACTGAACATACGGAAGTATCTCTGCACCCATAATCGGGGCACCCCCACGTTAGGGTATCTAGGTTCCTTTAAGAGCGTAGACGGGCTGCGCGGGAATTGAAAAATAGGTATTTGAAGAAACTATTGCCGTCTCCCTCGCCTCTCGTCTCCCCCCGTAGAGTGCGATAGAGACAACTGCAGCTAAGAACGATTTTACCTACAAAAATCCTTGACTGATCGACGTTTCGTATTCTCCTGTTTTCTCCTCGAAACCTAAGCCAATTAAATTATATTTGGTATCAAAATTTAAAGGAAGAATAGATCTAGGCCCCTATTACTTGTTTTTATTTTAAAAACTTTTCAATTTTCTTTGGTAGTCGTCTGATTACGTAGGTAAAAACGGGGTATTTTTTTAGGTTTTTGGTAACTCATATTTATTTTTTAAATAATTTTTTTGAAAAAAAAAAAATGACAGGGGCATGCCTTCAAAAGACCTTGATTTTTATAAATAAAAACAATTACTCTAGAGGCATTATCCAGGAAGAGAATAGGGGAATACATTTGTATGGAAAAATGCAGCCCGTCTACGCTCTTAAGCACTGCACTCGGAAATAGGGGCCCCGCGTAGCGTCCCTCCACACCGCGTGAGTTGACTACCATTGCATGCATTTCACGAAAAATAATGCGTTTTATTGTAAGCAGTATGTGCGTTTGACAATATTTCGAGAGTTTACAATCTCTCTAGTTATTTTACGATCTTACGTGATTGACAATTTTACGGTGACAGACACAATTTAAACAATGGCATCAGACCGGTTCGGTCAGCTTTACAGACGAAGAGCTTATTAACATGCCCACTGTTTGGACACAAGTCTCCTCTCGTGGGACTGCAGATTGGGATATAATCCAACACGACACTTTCTTTCTTTCAAGCCAACCTCGTGCGGTCTGGTGGATGTCCAGTGGCATGTCTTCGAAATCTCGGGTTGAGGACATTTCCTGTCTTCTATCAAAACATAGTGGTTAAATCTTGCCATGGCCAGAATAAGGAAAAACTCAAGGAATTTGTGTCAATTTTCCTAATGTGGAGCAAAACAATTTTCTACATAAGTAGAATACATAATGAACTAGAGTTTAGATAAGACCAGTTTTATATACCAGTGAAGGATACAGAACATATTAAGCATATAAATCTACTAGACGCAAGCTCTTCGGTTAACAGTTAAGGTCCATGTTCACCAAGAAGATGACAGACTGATTATCTAAAACAGCTGTTTAACACGGTCCATGTTCACCAAGAAGATGACAGACTGATTATCTAAAACAGCTGTTTAACACGGTCCATGTTCACCAAGAAGATGACAGACTGATTATCTAAAACAGCTGTTTAAAACGCATTCCAGTATGGCAACATGTCACAGTGACAGCTGTTTTTAGATAACCAGACGGTTATCTTTTCGGTGAACATGGAACTTAATTGCATTGTAAAATGTTAACCAGCGTCGGGCGCTAGCTGCTCGGCATTTTGCTGAATTGGGCCTATTTGGCGCAGCCGTGAGACGCACAATGTTATTTTATTTTTTTTTAGTTTTTAGTTTTACAAAATACATTTAAGTTTTTTATGTTGTTTTCACTTATTTTATTTTTTATTTGTTGTGTGCACTTATGGCATGTGCCGAATAAATATGTTTTCTTTCTTTCTTTCTTCTTTCTAGCTATCTCTCATATTCATTCTCGTACTAGGATTTGATTAAATTATTAGTGCAAGGCCTGTCCTTTTAGGTAGTTCCATGCCTAGGTGTCAACAATATCAGTAAGCTAGGGCAACCACTCTCCAGAAATCTAGGAATACCTAATCACTAAGCCAAGTTTCTGGGCCGCCCACTGGTACTGCCACCGGGCTAATTGTGCTTAAACACGAAAGTTATAGGAAGACATAGAAATTTACTGTTTCCAAAATATTTCCAACCGAAATAAAACTATATACCAACCTTGACATAATCTAATTTCACAATTACGTAATGTCGTAACATTGTTAAAATTATTGTCTCAGCTGTTTGTATGGTTCACGTACTCTTTTAATTTAGGTCTCCTATTCAGGCAAGCACTATTGATGACAGATAGCATTCATTGGTTGCAGTATCCTGGGCAGTCAACCAGTAGTAAAAGGGATTCTAACCAGATTGTAACAATATTTTGATTTAAAAGAGTGTCCATGGAGTTTCTTGCCCGTTCTTCTCCATAGAGATCTACGCTAGGGAATGGGCAACTACAGTACTTTCACAGTTTTTATGTCTTGTGACTGGGACTGTAGCTACTTTAAATGTTCATTTTTGTTTCGACAATTTAACAGTGCCTGTAACTGGCCTACTTGAAATAAATGCTTTGATTTTGATTTTGATTGCTAAAAAAAGAAAATAGAATTTGGCCTAGATTTAACATATAAAATGATCGCCACGTATTGGTAGATATCTAATTTATCTGTCACCGTAAAATTGTCAAACACATCAGATTGTAATATAACTACAGAGATTGTAAACTCATGAAAGATTGTCAAACGAACATACTGCTTACAATATAACGCATTATTTTTCGGTAGATTGTCTATCGAAGTGAAACTGTAACATTGTAAAATGTATGCGTTGGAAGTCAACCCACGTCGTGTGCAGGAGGGGGATGAAAGGAGGGCCCCCCTTGCCCCCTGGTACCACTCTCAAGAAAAGATAATGTACCATTCCTGAGAAATACCGATTTATAAACCCTAACCTCAAAACACGTTATATTCCCCTAAAAAGCGTAGTCGACTATGTCTGTCAGCAGGGTTTAAAGGAACTTAACTAACCTAACGTGGGGGTGCCCCAAGTCCCGATTATGGGGGCCGAGATACTTCCGTATGTTCAGTTAACAATATTTCGAGAGTCAACATCTCTAGAGAGAAACACGTTACATTGTAATAACGTGTTTGACAATTTTACGGTGACATATACATTTTAAAACGTAGATCTCCGATTGTCGTTAGGTACTGAAAGCCTGAGAGTCTGGCAACCAGTCTTTCCAAGGGATTTAAATTTTTAAGTTAGGTACCAAGTGACTGATGAGTTGTGTAATCGCGCTAATCTCAGGAACTACCGGCTCGAATTGAAAAATTCTTTTTGCGTTGGATAGTCCATTTATCGAAGAAGGCTATAGGCTATATAACATCACGCTATGACCAATAGGAGCAGAGCAGTAATAAGAAATGTTGCAAGCGAGAAATTCACGCGAACGAAGTCGCGGGCAAAAGCTAGTCCATTCATAAAAAGATTAGTTGTTACTAATTATGTTGTACAATCTTAGTAGTAATGAGTATTTGCGCAGTTTCTAAAGAAGCCGACTAGTATAATTTTATCAGTTAATCGTATCACTGGAACAATGAACGATAATATTACTAGATTAACATAATAAACATAATCGCACCTAATGAATAACATGTAATACTGTTGTACTAATTGTTATCTAGGTCAACAAAGTAAAGTTATTTCCTATTTTGAATAAGACATCCTGTATGTAGGGTTATTGAAAAAAGACTACTAGTTAAGCAAGAGGTCTTACTTAGCTCAATTCTTTACAACTTTTGGAAATACTCGTAGATGGGGTAGTAGAATAGAAAAAGGTTTAGGTATATAGGCATATTTTAATCCTCAGTATCCTTCAGTGTGGCATGAGTTTGGCTGTACAATTCAAAACAATACAATGGCCACATCACTCTTCTAATCTGCATAATATTTCTTAAAAAATCAACTCAAGTCGAGAACTCTACGAGTATCCCCAACATACTCGTAGAGTTCTCGACTGAAGTTATTTTTTTAAGAAATACCTTGTTACTTTAATTCTGCCTTATTGGACACGGGCCTGGTGGCAAAATCCGAGCCAAATCGACTCAAACTAGTGTGTACCATGCTTTCAAATATATCCAATGAAAAATTAACGAAAGGTAACCAAAACCTCAGATGTTCTGATTTGGATATGGTCTATTCTACGTCACCACATCACTTAATATATCTTCGGAGAATATAATTAAAGTACCACTTCCTGTATAAGTAGCTATAGAATAGGATTATACAACCGGTATACCGACAAACTCGTATTCAGTCGATTTTAATTAAAGGACTGATGACGATGACGTCCGATCGTAATCGTTTACTGCCAAACTTGGGCTTTCCCCGTTCTTTGGGATGGAAGTTATAACATGTATTTAAATGAAGATTTATTTACAAACGTAACAGTCTTGCTTCATCGTTGGAATCAATACTACATTTCAGGTGTGTTAACGAATTGATAAAAATCACACAATAATTTAAGAAAATCTTTAATTTAAAGCACTGAAGTATTACTGAATAGGTGTGTACCCTTTTAGCCGACTACGGTTAAGCCAAAGCGTTATGGATACACTAAATATGGCAATATTAAGTAGTTTTCTTATGAAATGTAAAGAAATAAGGAAAACCAAATTCCATCAAACAAATTAAACACCTCACACAGAATAAATAAAACTATTTTCACATCATTAAAATGTATCTAACCCTATTTACGAATCTCACACCTTAAACTATACATCATCAACCTATATACCGACTGATCCTAGAAATATAAGTTACATTGATAACCTCTAAACGTATCAATCTGTGTCTAATCTAAGAGATTGCTATTCAACAGGTAATACGAGACAGACCACGGCGGAGCGCGCACGTCTCAAGCAAACTAGAAACAACAACAAAAAACGTGGAATAGACATAGCAAACTCAAAAAAATAAAAAACAATCACAAAAAAAAATCAGAAGTGTTCATGAAATAGACAAAGAACTTTTTCAAAATGGTGGTCAAATTAGCGAATCAAGTGACAAACAGTGCGAAAAAGGAGGACAGTTTCGCGAAGTTATTGGGGGATTTCGGAAAATGGCAGTTTTTAGTTTTCGGTACAGTGTCGTTGGTGAAATTGAGCTCAGGATGGGTGCAAATGGCTATATTATTCCTGCAACCAAACTTGACTTCTTTTTGGTGTACGGATCTGGGTAATTCTACGGAGGTAATTAAAAATTCTACGTGTTACAAAGACTGTATAAAATATGAGTACGATACGAGTCCGTTTGAAAATACCATAGTGTCGGAATGGGACCTCATTTGTGAGAGAAGATGGCTTGCCAGCTTGAACCAAATGATGCTGCAAGTTGGGATCCTGATCGGCAGCACGATATTTGGATTTATGTCTGACAGGTGAGTGTAACATATGATTTTAATTACATCGTTAATCGCTTTGAGATCGAGTTTACATACCCACGCATTAAGATGCGGGTTCGAAACCTTGAGAGTACAATTACGATTTTCCATTTAAAATAATATTTTTCTAGTTAGTCCTGGATGCTGATATTATTCGTTTTTATTTGCTTATTTTAACAATAAATTATCACTTTTTTGTACTGTTTTCAGAAGTTTTTATTTCAAAACAGTAAATACGTTAGATTCGAATCCGCACTTGCTAGTTTGATAAACCAGTACCTACTTTTGCCCTCGTAGATTATCTAAGACAATATGATGTCTTGTAGAAAATATGGTGCAATTGGAGCATTTCATTACTTAACTATATTTCCTAAATTCTTTAATTTAATACCGCAAATCTGCTATCTAATATTATTAAGAGCAAAGAATTGGATTTTTGTGTGTATGTTTGTAATGACTAAATTCAAAAACTACTGTGCCGATTTCCAAAATTCTTCACCATTGGAAAGCTACATTCACCCTGAGTAACATAGGCTACATTTTATCTCCGTACTCTCACGGGAACGGGAACTAGGCGGGTGAAACCGAATGACGTCCGCTAGTCATTAATGAATTTAGAGCGTATCTACCGCCGTATCTCAGTAGTTCCATTCTCCAGTTCCATAATGGGACTACTGGATTTTCTTCTCCTAGTAGTTCAATGGACCATCAGTTACAAAATCGAACAACAACTTTGCGAAATTCTAATTTGATGATACTAATTCCGTTAGATACTCCTATTAAGGATTGAAATCTACAACTTATACGCCGAGCTTCAAGGTTGTTTTTGCTTCATCTTTATTTCTTCACCTCTGTATCAGAATCATTAAAATAACTAAATTTTTTTTGTAAATACAAAAGTTTCTGAACATGTATGGATGCTTGTTACTCTGTAACTGCTAAAAACTACTGAATGTATTTGACTGAAATTAGGGACAGAAATATTTTTTTATAATGCTCGATTTTCGAGTTCGATTCGGTTTAAAGACATTTATTTTCTCAAAGAACGAATTACAGTTCACTTAAAGAGAAACTTAACTAAATCAACATTTGGTAGAAGTTTACATTACGAAGTTCAAACTATCCAGGAAACTGAACACCATTGTTTTTTTTTTTAAATATTCGATTAGCTAAATAATAACAGCCGCTCCAGCTAACAGCAACTTCAGGTTAAGCCACTCGTTCCTAGGTCGGTCCATGGATGGGTGTCCATGACAACCCCCTTTTTTTTTTTTTTTTGTTAAGGATGGGAAATCATCAAATGACCCCCCCCTCTCTGGGCGGAGCGGGAGGGAGTGTCAGACTCGTACTGACTAAAAACCATCCATGTTCCTTCCTCGCCTTTTACGTTCCGGGGCCGCGGTATCTCTTTCGAACAGGCCCGCAACCCCGGCAGGCTTCGGCCCTTGCGGCGGGCCCCTCTCCTTTTGCTGACATCTCTTTGAGGCGCGCGTGGAACACGAACGCGCCGTCGACACGGCCTGTCGTCGTCGTTAGACGGCCGGACGGCTAGCTAGCCCATAGCCAGCCGTCCACAGGCCCGCATCTACGGTGGCCGGTAGCCACCACGTGGCCCCCGACGCTCGTTGCGTCTCCCGCGGCGGCCGGGAAGAGAGGATCTCTCCCTCTCTTGTTCCGCCACCTCCTTCGCTAGCATGACTGCTTCGCAGAAGGAGGCGACGGCTTCCCATTCCGTCTCGCTCCGGACCATGGATTGAACCAGGGCCGGACGCGAGAGGACGCCGCCGCCGATCGCCGCCACGAGGACACGGCGGAGCTCCGCCCACGCAGGGCAGACTTCCACCGTGTGCTCCACCGTGTCCTCCGGTCGATCCTCGCAATGGAGACACCCGGGCGATTCCTCCCGCCCGATTCGGTGCAGGTACCTCCCGAAACATCCGTGTCCGGTGAGGACCTGCGTCAGGCGGAAGGTGAGGACGCCGTGGCGCCTCTCCAGCCACTCCTCAAAGAGGGGACTTACCGCCACTAAAAGGGGACTTACCGCCACTAATGACAACCCCCTTAAGTACCGAGTTTCCCCCGTGTGAAAGCACGTTTAAGCATTGTTCCCGGCTGTCATTTGTAGATCTCTGACAGTCGTTGCAGGTAGAGTGGCCAGAAAGTGTGACAACCAGTTTTACCAAGGGGTATTAGTACCCAGTAGGTACTAATTCGGTTATGGAGGTCACGTATTATACTGGTATTCAGCTGCACCCGCAGTACAAGTACGTAGGAATCGATAGGGCTCGATAAGATAAATTTGACAGTAATTCTCGATAAAATGAGTTTTTGACTCGAGAATAACTGTCAAATTTATCTTATCGTGTCCTATCGATTCCTACGTACTTGTACTGCAGGTTAGACTGGAAGCCGACCCCGCGAATGTAAATAGTTGGGAAAAGGCTATATGAGGTCGATACCATAGGGAAAATTACCGAGCTATAGGTGCGAAGCCTTAAGACGCCGGCGGAGCATGCGTTTTTCATACAAATGTAATACCGAAATAATATGGAAATCAAACATATTCTTAAGGTAGTTCGTATATATTTCGATTGGATTACAGAATATCTATGTTCCCAAAAAAAATATTTTCAAAGGACATGGATATAAAGACGAGTTATGAGGAATTTAAAATTTCTATATATAATTTATTTTTCTCATAACTCTTGTTTAAATCAAATACATATTTTGAATGTACACACATTCAAAATATGTATTTGGGAGCCTATATATATTCTGTAATCCAATTGAAACAAATACACTCGACCTTAACAATATGTTTTGGTATTACGTTTGTATGAACTTTGCCCCGCAGGCCTCTTAAGCGTAAGCATGTAATAAATAATATACAACTAAATTATTAGGTAATTCACCCAATTGATTTAACGAACTTGTAGAATAATTAAATGACTTAACTTTTTCGATTAAGGGTTAAGGTTAATATAAGGGATTACTAAAATAATACTCAAAAATAATACGACTTGTCTTAAAAGGTTTTTATTATAGTATTCTCTTGAAGAAAAATATAGAAAGAAAAGGCATTTATTAGCTCGCACACAAAATAAAACAGTTTAATTATCAGTACAACTAAATAAAAATTGAACAGAAGAGAAAAAAAGGAAAAGAAACGATCACAGCGCTGGTATTCTGATAGGGTGCCACGGTCAGATACGGCAAAGATTACTGTTTCTGCTAAAATCCAGTCGCGAAGCAGGAAGAATTTCGAACATTTTTCTATTAATGCGGTTTACATGAAATATTTGAAGGGGAAAGAAAATTTACCAACTTATTAAATAAGTTATTGTTATTATGTAAATTATTTATTTATTTATTTAAACTACGCAACGGATTTTGATGCGTTTTTTTTAATAGATAGTGATTCAAGAGGAACGTTTTAGTATATAATTTGCGGGCGGGCAAAGCCGCGGGCATCAGCTAGTTAATTATAAGTTATAAAAATCGAGTTACAATTACTAATTCGGCTGAAATAAAAATTGTGTCTGGATTTTTTGTCGTGACTCAAGGCCAACCAAAAACCACATGCAAACAAGAACAAACCTTACAGTGTTAGGTAAAAGCCACATCCAGTCACCGTTTTATCTGTGTTTCACAGATACTTGTTAATTTTACCACGATTTAGCATTCGAGAATGCAGCATATAATCACTGTCAATTATAATTTTTATTCATTAGTAATTTTAGATACTTACCATTTTTAGCGTTTGTTTTTGGTCCACAATAGCGCAGCCAACTGGCCACTGATTCAATTCGGGGAAATGTGAAAAATCTTATTGTACCCCCTTTTAAACTTCTACTCTTACAGTTCCGAATAGAACAACCAACCATTTTGAATATTTTGATAAATGATCAAAGAAAAAAATGTAACAAATAAACGTGTGCGTTTTGGGCCGCTCGACAGAAGTGATAACTTAAAATTAGAAATGTAACTAAATTATACGAAAGCTATAGGTATTAAAATACACAACAAATCAAACGAAAGGTTTTTTACAATTCAAAGATTTTGCGTTCAACCTTTTGAAACAGTTGAAAAAAATCGAATGAGTTTGTAGACATGTGTCAAAATAAAAAGTAATTTGAATCAAAAGCATGAAGGAGTATTTATATCAACTTCGAAGCTTTCTAAACAAATGTAAACTTCTTTTCAATAAAATACGAAACACATGTTCAGCCTATTATGCTGCTGGGACAGGGCCTCCTCTAAATGAGAGGTATTGGGCTCTAATCTACCACGCGGGCCCAGTGTGGATTGGTAGATGATTAAATAAGATTAATATATTTATATTTAAATATAGTATTTATTTATAGTAATAATTTATATTGTACGAAACACGTCTTCCATCAATTTTGTTAAAAAAGATTTATAGAAAATTCTAAATAGACTGGACCAAGGAATCACGTTGTCCCATAAAACTTTGCCCCCCCTTTTCATCCCCTTTTTTTTTTTTTTTTTTTAAGGATGGGAAATCAAAAACCATCCATGTTCCTTCCTCGCCTTTTACGTTCCGGGGCCGCGGTCCCTTTTCATCCCCTTAGGGATAGAACTTTGGAAAATCCCTTCTTATCGGACGCTTACGTCGTACAAAAAACACACCCTCCAAATTCTAGACCCCGTATTCACACACGTTCGACTCGTTCCCGATTCGACAACTCGTATATCTGTCTTCTTCTGGCATTACGAAAACGACCGAGATAGACATACGACTTCCCGAATCGGAAGCGAATCGAAGCGTTGTGAATACGGGACAGGTCTCTACGATCAGTGGTTTAGGCTGGGCGTTGATCCGTCAGTGAGTTATTCAGGAACTACTTCGTTCCCGAACTCCTTCGTTACCGCTTCAAATTGAGTCACTGTCCCATAAGAAGTTATCACTTCAAAAACATTCTTATAGTATTAAATACCAAGAACCAATAACGAGCTAAAATAATTATAAAAAACTGAAAAAAATACGTTTTATTAGGTTACTTTTTGGCGCAGGGAGGGCAATTTACAGGTATATTTGTCCAAACACCAGGTAATTGCTGTACATCGTCGCGGAGTTAACTCGACTGTCTTTCGGCTCCATCATTAGATCCACTCCAGACCTTCATTAAACTAGTAGTGCTTTAAACTACTGAAAATATTAACGAACGCACTAGTCGCCACTGCAATTTTCGAAGGTTTCCCTCGATTTCTCTGAGATGCTTATCTTCTGATGGACCACCCTTGGTTCAAATCTCCTTTCCAAAAAAAAGAATCATCAAAATCGGTTCATAAACAACGAACACTCATAGGACAAAAAAAATAAGATCGAATTGAATACCTAACCTTCTCGTTTTTGAAATCGGTTAAAAACAAATTTGTTGGAAGTTCACAAAATAATATTGGGAATCACTGTTTTAGTGGCACTGAGCGAGACCGGCACATATGTTAGAAAAGAATAGCGATACACGACGAATTGTCAGAATGTCAATGAGACAACCCGTTTCAGTGTTACCAGTAGTGTGAAAGAATAACTCCCTAACCACCTATAATTCCTGTGCGAATCCGACCAAACATTGAAGTTTTAATTAACAATAACATTGGTTTATGACTAAATTGAATTATTTTGTTTGGTCAAGCAAACGAAAACAACAATTTAAATGCAGTTTATATTTTTTTAACAGAATGGTGACGGAAAATGTTTCCATGATTTTGTGCTTTGTTGCAATAAAGTGGCAACTGAATAATGACGTAGATACGAGTCGCTCCCGGAATGCCAGACCTTGTTTTATTTGACCATGGGTAGTAGTAGGTAGCTTTTTCCCTCTTATGTGACGCAGACGAAGTTGCGTGGGTCAGCTAGTGTACAATAAGTACCTATGTATTTACAAACAAAAAGTACAAAAGTAAATATTATTTACTTTTTGTTTGTAAATACCTACTACTATCTACCTACTACTACCTACCTACTACTACCTACCTACTACTACCTACCTACTACTACCTACCTACCTACTACTACCTACCTACTACTACTACCTACCTACTACTACCTACCTACTACTACCTACCTACTACTACCTACCTACTACTACCTACCTACTACTACCTACCTACTACTACCTACCTACTACTACCTACCTACTGTTACCTACCTACTACTACCTACCTACTACTACCTACCTACTACTTTTTATCGTTTAAACCTTCCCAGGACTTCCACAAATCATTCATAACCAAAATGAGCCCAATCGGTCCAGCCGTTCTCGAGTTTTAGTGAGACTAACGAACAGCAATTGATTTTTATATAATAGAAGAAGAAGATAGATAGATAGATAAGATAAGATAAGATAAGATATAAACATCCATGACTCGGAAACAAATGTCCATGCTCATCACACAAACATTTGCTTCTACCGGGGTTCGAACCCATTTGCTCCTACCGCTACGCCATTCGGGTCGTTAGTTTTTTGTCGTCTACCCGCCGGGCATAAGCTAGTACTTCTAATTCCGACAGAATGTATTGTTGTTACGCAGCATGTAAATGTCAAAGACCTAGACAGATCTGGCTTCAGTCTAGTCTAGCCGCGTTCTTGTGTAACATTATATACAGAACATTTTGAAAGAAATAAGGAACGTTCAATTACAAAATTAGTATCTGATATAACATAACGAAACACTCATTTTTTCTGGCGTAGAGCACGTTCTAAACCATGATGGTTACATTACATCATCATCACATCACATTATATCACGTTTTTGTTCCTCGAAAGGGTAGGTGGTAAGGGTCATCATGATCTGCCTGCCTTTTCCCAACTATATTGGGGTCGGCTTCCAGTCTAACCGGATGCAGCTGAATACCAGTATTTTACAAAGAGCGACTGCCTATCTGACCTCCACAACCCAGTTAGTACTGGGCAATACGATACCCTTTGGTAAGAATGGTTGTCAGACTTTTTGGTTCACTGACTAGGTGTAACAACTGTCTAATGACAGCCAACGGCTTAACGTGCTTCCAGAGACACGGAGGATAATCGGTAAGTAACGGGTGATCACCCATCCACAGGCAATCCTAGGCTAGCACGGCTTAGCCTAAAGATCGACCCGAGCGGCTGTTATTATTTAGCCATGAACTCCTAATGGTTACATTACAAACGTTATAATTTTTACGAAAGTATGTCTTCCCGTCTAGCGGTTGTTTTTGTCGAGCAATCAATTACAAAATGAGCAACTAACATAACACTATTTTTTTGGCGTTGTTTAAAAAGAACGTTCTAAGTAATGTAATGATGCTTACAAACAGAATTATGTATAAAACGAAAATGAAGTGTGTTTTTACGGAGCCAATTTTGATTGGATTTTGCTGAAAGTTAGTTTGATATTAGTTAGTACCTACAGCTAGAAGAATTTATGAGACCTATAATTCCCAATAGTTAGCTTTTTTACTAGATCCTAATACACTCGAGAGCAATGAATCCGGGTCACTTAAAGAATCCTAAAAATCTCGGAAACTAAAAATGCTAGGTTAATGCAATAAATTGTATTTAATAGACAATGTAATACTCCTTAAATGAAGGTATTAAAACTTCTTAGTTATTGTAAAGTTATATCATAAAAAATCAAATTTGAAAAAGGGCCACTTTCGAAGATGGAACTACGAAATTACAGCATTTGGTTTTGCTTTTGTTTGTAATCTGTCATATATGTGGGTACATAAACCATGTTGATAGTGCTCTATATTCATTATTCAAGCTGAAATTATGTCGCTTACGCCTGAAGAATGCACCAGAATACTTACAATGCTGGAAACCGGCCGGAGTCAGCGCGATACAGCCAGGACTGTCGGTGTGTCGCTGTCAACAGTACAAAGAGTTCTCCGACGTTACGAAGAAACTGGTTCTAACCTACGCAGACCAGGAACGGGCAGAACCAGGTGTACCACAGCACGAGAAGACCGATACTTGGTGAACACCATGCTTCGAAATCGCTTTCTCACAGGAACTGAACTCACAAATCAGTTTCGGCGCCTCGGAGGAAGTAACCCAAGTGCATGGACAGTAAGACGTCGGCTTGCTGAATCTAACTTAAAACCCCTTAGACCTGCAAACGGCCCTAAACTGGAGCGTGGGCATCGTATTTCAAGACTAAGATATGCCCAGAGCCACGTAAATTGGAGTATTGAAGATTGGTCAAAAGTTATGTTCTCCGACGAATCAAAATTTATGCTCTACAAGCACGATAGAAGACACAGAGTGTATCGAAGACCAGTGGAAAGATTCAAGCAAGCATGCATCGAAGAAAAAGTAGCCTACGGTGGTGGGTCTGTACTTGTGTGGGCCGGAATTTCTTCTGAAAGTCGCACAGAGCTGGTGATCATAGAAAACGGCTCTTTAACTAGCGTAAGATATGTGGAAGAAATCCTCAATGATCACGTTGGTCCATTTATGGTCAATTTAGGTGAGGATGCTATATTTATGCATGACAATGCCCGACCTCATACAGGTAGGATTGTGAATGACTTCCTTCAAGAGATGAACATTACTCGTATGGAGTGGCCAGCGCGCAGCCCGGATATCAACCCGATCGAGCATGCTTGGGACGAGCTAGGCAGATGCGTAAAACAACGAAACCCTCCCCCAATCACGCTTCGTGAGCTCAAAAATGATCTCACAGAGGAATGGGAGAATATTCCCCAAAATCGTATAAGGAACTTGGTGTACAGCATGCCAAACCGCGTAAACGCAGTAATGGAAGCACGAGGAGGCAATACGAAGTATTAAAATTCAAGAAAATCGTAATAAAGTTCAAAAATTTCATGTTTCCTATTTTTGTTTTAAGGAGAGATCAGCAGTTTTTTTCTTTATGTAATTTTGTGTTAATAAAATGTATAGTGACTCATATTTTTTTTACTTTCATTTAAGGAGTATTACATAGTCTATTAAATACAATTTATTGCATTAACCTCTCATTTTTAGTTTCCGAGATTTTTAACATTCTTTAAGTGACCCGGATTCATTGCTCTCGAGTGTATTTAGGCTATTTTCTATTAGATTACTTATATAAAATGAAATACTTTTTAGTGTAAGATTTTTACTTTAAACACCTCCACGACCCCAATCATCAGCACAATGTTTTGAGAGTGTTACATTGAGTTTTACCATAAAACATAATTTTAAACACCACAAAAATAAATGACTCCCAGCAATCATTTTTACGTAAAGTTACTTAGTTTGATGTACAGAACGCTCTGTTGCGGCTTCATGATGATACTGTTTACATCCGGTATTAATTGTTGATATAACATTGCGAAAGGAATAGGGGGGCATGTGGTGAACCCCAGCCACCATAGGCGCGAGCCTGTGGGCGGTTAGCTTTAGGTTAACTCGCCGTCCGTCCGTTTTATGACGACAGGCCGTGTCGACGGCGCGTTCGTGTTCTCCACGCGCGCCTCAAAGAGATGTCTGATGATGAGCAGAAAGGAAGGGATCCGCAAGGGCTGAAGCCTGCCAAGGCTGCGGGACTGTTCGAAAGAGATACAGTGGCCCCGGAACATAAAGGGCGAGGAAGGAACATGGATGGGTTTAATCAGTAAAAGTCTGACACTCTCTCCCGCTCCGCCCAGAGTGGGAGAAGTTATTTGATGATTTCCCATCCGAAAAAAAAGGGTAGTATCAGATGGCGTTATGTGGATTCTGCCTACCTCGTGAGGAAAAGACGTGAGTTAAAGTATGTATGTAAATGGAAGATTAAGTATTAATAAAACATAATAAGTCTTAGTATAAAAACTGACACATGTCAGATACAATCTCTTTAAAGTTTCAAGAGTTTTTGTGTTCTAAAAATATCGCGAATTAATTCATATTTCGTTTTTTTTTTCTGTTATTCTCAACATTAGCTGCAGGTAATTGGAAATTAAATCAGTTTTTTTGCAATTTGGTACTTACTTTTAGTTTTAAAACTTGCCTGTGGTGTCTGTCTGACGGCGAGGCCGCGGCGTTGGGTGTCAGTTACTTCTAAACAACTCAACAAATTTTGATGCGGTTTTCATTTATTTAGAGTTTCTCGCTGTTTGTTTTAGTATAAATTCTTCTGCTCGTTGGACTTGTGGTCGCTAGCACAAATGCTGACCGTGAGGTGACGTGCTGGATTAAATTCCTAGGTCCGGTAAAATGTTATTGGGTTATTTTATTAGGATTTTTTTTAGTAGCAGTCTCCATTTTTTCCCGGTTGGTGGCAATAGGCTTAAATATAACTGGAAAAATCAAAGGAGTAGCTGTACCTACACTTTTAGGTACACCTTTTATCAAGCCATAAAGACACAAAGCATAGGTACATTGCACACATAAAGGTGGTACATTTATAAAAAAAATAACAGACAAGATATTTCTTCTTTGACCTATTTGTACTTTGTTAAGTGTATCTCAAATACAAGATAGCAGTATCAAATCAGAATATCTTGCAGCGTCTTATTATTTTATCAGCACGTAATGTCTGGGTCAACTATGAATAACACACTAAGCATAGGTTTTATTTTTACAAGCCTGACAGTTTCTGATGCAAATTGTCGAATGGATGAAAAAATCACAACATTTCAGCGGTTGTTTCTGACCGGCAGAAAACAGTTCATCTTCTTCTGTTTAATTTAGGATGTTCAATATTTGGTGAGGAAAGTTTTGAGTAGGTATGATTGTGGATGGGTAGTAGGGGAAGACCAAAGAAACGATGGATGGACTGTGTTAAGAATGATATGGCATGAAAAAAATGTTTATAGATAATGAATTTAAGTTTTTGTTTAAGTACATAAAAATATATTATTATATATAGGTATAACTCTAAGGGTCGAAGCACACGTATCAAATTGGACAGTGATCGTTACCGTATCAACTCGACCCGCTCAGTATTATTTGTATGAAACTCCCTAATGCAATGCAATCCCTAATCAAGGAGTTTTAAGGTCGAGGACAGCGAAAAATTAATTAATTCAATGCTTGCTGCATGGTTCTTTTACGAAATATTGATTGAAAAATCTTTAGGTACTTAAGTATATAAATAGCATACCTACCTACGATGATTACGTGAATAGAATGGTTATTAATAGCTCGTTGCCAAATAATAACCGCCTGATCAGGCCGACAGAGTTACTTTCGCATTTACGTGCATAGTTTGTGAACTTCTGAAAGTACCTAATTAAAATGTCATAAAGAACTACATAACTGCTCGTCGCTTTTGATGACTAACGTCATTAACTCCGTGATCACTGTCACTTACAAAATCAAAAATAAGATAACAGTTTAAAACCTTGTAAGTACTTATACACAGACTGACAGACTGTCAGTCTGTCAGTCTCTCAGCACTACTTTTGCGGTTTAATAGTAGGTAATACCTACTCAATTTAATGCATTCATCGCATTGTACTGTTGGAAGCATTGATGGGTTTTTTTTTTCCTTCATCCATCTGCGTAACTAAAAGGTTTCCGGGTTAGGTCCAGAGAACAAAAAAAAAGATAGCAACGAACCAAGTGCCTTTCGGTTTCGTTTTGTCAAGTGCGACTGTATTTATCGCGTACTTATACCATTATCTATCATTATATTATCTATTTATAATTATATTTGTCTTCGATTTTTTTCTACGATAACCTAATAGGTAGGTAATAGCATAAGTACCTAAATTTTAGGATCTAGTACACTGGTTCTCAACCTGTGGTCTGCGGACCACTGGTGGTACGCAAGAGCCTCGACAACGGTCCGCGAAAGATTAAAATGTTATTCGTACTTTTTAACCTACACAGAAGATGCTAGCTCAACCCAACCTAATTGAACCTATCAGAGGCAAAGGACATTGTCAAAAATGGCCTATGAATCAACACGCATGAAACATTTACTATAATTCATTATTCTTTTAATAATATACATTACAAATATTTCAATAGAACGGACACTTTTTAATTTCAAAAACATTTTAAAAAGTACCTATAAACTTCCGTCATGATCCTCGGACATGTGATGTTATTAACTTATTATTTGGTTCAATTTAGGGTTTTTGATAGGCAAAGGTATTATAGCTCATACAGCGTAGTCTTTGTTCAGCACTCTTAATAAGAGTTTGACACAGACAAGCGTAAACTTCCGTCATGATCCTCGGACATGTGATGTTATTAACTTATTATTTGGTTCAATTTAGGGTTTTTAATAGGCAAAGGTATTATAGCTCATACAGCCTAGTCTTTGTTCAGCACTCTTAATAAGAGTTTGACACAGACAAGCGTCAGTATTCGCAACACTTGATATACGATAATGGTTTTTAGTTACAAACAGTCCGCTAGGATTTCGCGGAATAATACGGGTTATCAAAAAACTCGATTGAAAGCGCTGTTTGATACAAGCAATAAGAAATAAAAAGCATATATTAGCCCGTGCAGGACAAAACACATAAAAAAATAACATTATTTACAACTATTGTATACAAAACATAGATTAAAAAATTAATCGAAAGGTCCTGTGTTGGGTTCTTCTATGTTGTGTGGACTGTTTGTAGGTCGGTTTAAATAAGGAGTCCAAGCTTGGCACAATCAAAACTATTTATTTTATACACAGACACGTCTTAGCTATCGCAGCGTATTATTAGGAAGAAAGAGTGAACCATTCAATGACAAAAGGAAGCTCATCAATACAGACTATTAATATTATAATAGACAACTTGTGTTGCTAGCAACATACTGCCGGCCAGAAAAAACTACAATAAACTATTCATTTAAAATTATCAAGAATATTATAATAACTACTAACCATTCATGACTATGTTTTATGTTCTGTGACATAATATAAACACTAAAGCAAAATGATTTCTTATTTACTATATTAAGTATTAGGAATTTGATACAACGTTAAGCACCTATTATGATAAGTAGTTACATACAATAGCCTACATAGAAATAATAAACATGTCCTTGACTACCACCTTTTTGAATATGAGATACATTTTATGAAGCCAACTTAATTATAATTATTTGCAAGAATCTGTGCGCTTTTATACAAATTAAACATTTTTAAACAATATCTTAGATATTTAACCTTTGACATGCCTTATCTTAAACTAGATTAACATATTGTGACTGTTTGTGTCATCAAGAGCGGTTGCTTGACAGAAATAACCATAATTATGTAGTTATAAAACAAAACTTTTTTGTAACAAAAACTATAATGATAAGAACTTATTATCTAATAATCTATAAGTAATACACTTATACACAGCAAGAAAAAAAAACGTTTCAGTACGTAACAAAAACTATAATGATAAAAACTTATTGTCTAGTTATCTATAGGTAGTACACTTATGCACTGCAATGACCTTGTGTACAACTTTCCATCAGCTGTTCTAAGCTGAAAGGCTCTAACTTTCCCATCCTTTCCGGGAAAAACTTTCACGACCCGTGCCATGGGCCACACCAATGGTGGAGCATTCGACTCCCTCATGAGTACTAAAGCACCTACAGTTAAATTAGGCGTAGCATGACACCACTTATTTCTATGTTGTAAAGTGTTTAAATAATATTTGTACCAAGCATTCCAAAACCTTTGCTTTAACTGAATACTTTGCTGCCAAAATGAAACCTTATTGGCTTTGGTTTCTGAAATGTTTGTTTCTGGATACATTGTTAAGGCTGATCCTATTAAAAAATGCCCCGGAGTAAGATAGCAGTAGTCATTTACATCCTGAGAGAGAGGCAACATTGGGCGCGAGTTAAGGACCGCCTCAATTTGACATAATACGGTATTTAATTGTTCATACGTTAATTGAGCATCTAATATGATTCGTTTTAAATGGAATTTCATGCCTTTCACCGACGCCTCCGCAAGTCCAGCGAATACTGGGCTGTAACTAGGTGTGAAGTGAAACTTTATACCCTGCTTAGCTGCATAAGTTTGCACAGGCATCTGATGATTGGCAGAATTTAATAAATTGCACAGCTCAGCTAGCTGGTTCCTTGCCCCACGGAAACATCCACCATTGTCACAATAGACGTCGCTGGGCAAGCCACGTCTGCTTATAAATCGTTTAAAGCTCGCTAAAAAAGCGTCAGTGGAAATGTCTGAAGTTAATTCTAAATGAATTGCTTTGGTGACAAAACAAACATATACACACACATAGCCCTTCGTGATTATGGCTTTCCGGATTCTTGAATTTTTAACTTTGACTGGCCCAGCGAAGTCGATGCCTATCTTTTGGAATGGTCGGCATGCAGTTACTCTGTCTTGAGGCAAGGACCCCATTAGCTGCCTCGCTGCACCAGCTTTCATCCTGAAACATACCAAGCATTTGTGAGTAATTTTTTTAACCTGTCTTATCCCATTTATTAACCAATATTTTTGGTTCAGGTTAGCTAATAATAATTTCGGCCCAGCGTGTAATAGCCTAATATGCTCATTTAATATTATTAGACCAGTTATCCTAGATGTCTTGGGCAAAATGATAGGGTGTTTTTGAGATAGCGGTATATCAGAGTTATCTAATCGTCCACCTACTCTAAGCAATCCCTTCTCGTCTATGAAAGGATGTAGAGATTTCAGCGGGCCTTGCATACAGTCGCCTTTACGCAATAATTGCAAATCATCTTTAAAATGAATTGCTTGCTCGTGCTTTAATATAGTGTGCAAGACTTGCTCCCACTCATCAGAACTAAGCACCTTATCTGCATTTTTTGTACCACTTCTCACATTATGATAGAACCTAAAAACGTATCCTAGAACCCGTATCATCTTGTCTATATCGGAATACCTTTCTAGGAAATTCTGAAGAAATTCGTGTGAGTCAACAGTGGTAAGTACTACTTTATTATCAGCATTATTTTTCATCTCAGGTAACTCAACAGGTAAGTCTAATTTATTATTTTTATTAAAATCATATTTATCTTGCAGAAACTTTGGCCCCTTCCACCAGAGCTCGCTAGTCGAAAGCTCCTGTGGTGTAATACCCCTACTAATAATGTCAGCAGGATTATCTACCGATGGTACATAAGACCATGCCCATTTTCCAGTTTTTTGCTGAATTACACTTACTCTGTTTGATACATAAGCTTGTAGTTTGGCAGCATGAGTATTTATCCAAGCTAAAGTTATTTTTGAATCCGTAAACAAATAGACTCTATCAATCATCATGGCCTTGGATAAGGTATCATGCACCCTTTCCATGAATGTGGATAAAAGCAATGCAGCATTGAGTTCTAATCGTGGTATGCTTTGAGGTTTTGAGCGTGGATTAACTCGCGACTTAGAACAGAGTAAGTATAACTCAGACTTACCTGTTTTGTCGACCACTCGTAGGTAGACACAGCAACCATAGCCTGTTGTACTTGACGCGTCAGCGAAACCTATCAGCTGCACTTCAGCTGCATCAGCTGTTGGAATGTGTCTATCTAAATAGATTGGTTGCATAGTAGCTAGACCTTTGGAAAACTCTAACCATTCATCGGCCAAATCGTCAGGCAAGGAAGCATCCCACCCTAAAGTAAGCGACCACAACCTCTGCATAAAACTCTTTGCTTTTATGATAACAGGCCCAGCAAATCCCATGGGATCATAGAATTTAGCTATATAACTTAGCACTTCCCTTTTTGTGATTTGATTTTTATTGAAAGCTGTAGGACTGCTGATTATGAAACAGTCTTTTTTAACATCAAATGTAAGTCCTAAAGCTTTCATGCTTAAGTTATCTTGCAGAAAATCAAGCTCAGTGAATTGCTGGTCTCTTTCAGGTATATCTGACAGAACCCCAGTTGTATTAGAAGCCCATTTGTGCAGACCAAAGCTTGCATAACTTAGCATTTCACGCAATTCATTTTTCGCATTAAATAATGTATTCAAATCGGCACATGCATATAATATGTCGTCGACATATGTGCAATTTTTTATTATGTACGAAGCTAAAGGAAAGTCATGCTCATATCTATTTGCCAGCTCCAATAAACAGCGTGTTGCCAAGGAAGTCGATGACTTGACGCCATACGTCACAGTATCAAGTCGCATGCACTTTACCGCCTGATGAGGGTTCTCACGCCATAAAATATTCTGGAGTGAGGTGTGCTCCGGGTTTACCAAGATATTGCGGAACATTTTTTTTATATCAGCATTTATTGTATATTTTCCAGTTCTGAATAGCAAGACAATATCGAATAATTCTTTCTGAACCATTGGTCCGTTTAGCAATATATCGTTCAATGAGACCTTATTAGTCGTTTTCATAGAGGCATCGTACACTACCCTTGTTTTTGTGCTTTTGCTGTGTTCATTTATTACAGCATGATGCGGCATGAAATAAATTGGGTCATCACTGAAATTGTATAAGGCAAGGTCTACATAGTGCCCATGACCAAGCTCTATATATTCGTCTATAAATTTTTGGTAGTCTGCTAACAAATTAACATTCTTGTGCAGTCTCTTTTCTAGACTATAAAATCTATGCAAAGCTAAGTCAAATGAATTTCCCAATGCTTCATTAATATTTTCTTTTTCTAATTTTAATGGTAGATCCACTTGGAATTTTCTATTCTCAAGCTTCACTGATTTAACAAAAACCTTTTCAGCTAAATTATGTTCTGAATCCCCCTCTATTAGTATTTCCGGAACACGCTCCACTTCCCAAAATTTTTTGATATTTTCACTGACATCAGAGTTACATGTAGTGCATAAAAGTGATACAACCTGTTTTTTTATGATGTTTGATTCGAATGCTCCAGCGATGACATGACCAAGCTTGGTATTCAAGATGCACGGAGATGATGGATGCGACGAAGATAAAGAATAGTCACTGCAGTCATTTGAGTTCTCTGCTTCAGTTGGCAGGAGCAGCTGAAAAAACACATCACACCCAATGAGCATATTTATCTCAGATGGCTTGTTGAAGCTTGGATCTGCTAGAGTGATACCAGGGGGTAGCTTAAGGTCCTCAAAGTCTATTGGTGTCTGTGGTAACAAACAGGTTATTTTATCTACTACATGACAGTTAATTAATGTCTTAAAATCAGATGTAAGGGAATTAATATTTAATGGAATACAATAGCTGACTTTATTTTTGTTCTCTGTCACACCAATAAGGTTTATGTCTACTCGCTCAGGTGTGTATCCCAGAACCTTTATAGCCTTTGTAGTGATCAGAGACACCTGCGAGCCAGTGTCTAATATGCACTTGATGTGCACTTCCCTTCCATCTTTGGCAAATGTTTTTACGCGAGCTGTTGGGATCAAAACATTATTATTTTGAGAGGAGCGGCCTGATAAGAGCACTACTGGATCTGCGGTATTACCTTCTTCGGGGTGTAAGAGGGTATGATGGCTCTTTTTACACATTGAACACTTAAAATGAAATTTGCATTTTCCATTATGTGGATTCAAACAAACAGTGCATAATTTTTTATCATTGGCAAAGGAAATTCTTTCTTTAGAAGGATGCAATTTAAATTTGTTGCAAGAAAATAATTTATGGTCAGAACACTTACAGAATAGACATTCACTTGGGCCCTTCGCTGCAGCTGCCAATGCTACCTTGGATTTTCCTGTTGTGCCAGGCTTTTGCCTCGTGTCAGCTTGTGCAGGAACCTCTGATGAAGTTTCCAGTGATAGGGCTCGCCTTTCCATGTAGCCTAAAAAATCCTCAACTGTTGGATCCTTCTCCTGAGCTCGATCAAGCTGGTAAGCCCTGGCGCTGTATGTGTCTAACTTACGCATTAGGATGGCCAATAATATAGCATCCCATCCATTTACAGGAACGTCTAGATTTTTTAGAGCCACCAGGTTTTGTCGGACAACTGAAATAAAATCCCTAATATTTTTAGGAGAAGCAAATTTGGGCAACTTATCAATGTCTAAAAGACAGTTTACATGTTCTGTAGTGATCCTATATTTATTAAAATATCGTTTGTTTAGAAGGAGCAATGCCTCCTCATAGCTTTGTCCTATTAAAGGTAAGTTTTTAATTAAATCAAATGGTTCCCCAAGTAAATAAGATCTCAAGTAATACAACTTTTGAATATTATCAAGGGTTTTGTTGTTGTGAAACACAGATTTAAAAGTTTCAATAAATGTAACATACTGTGAGTATTGCCCCTCAAAGCTTGGTATGTTTATGTTTGGCAGTTTCGTCCTACAAATACCACTGCTACCCTGCTCCGGAGGTTTCTGTTCCTTACTAGAACTACTCAACAAGTTAATCTTCGCGTTGAACACGGTCAAACAGTGAAAATATTTATTTTCTACCTCAACAATATTTTCGTCATCATTACAATTTAACAGCAATATTTCTTTGTTGTAATTTTCGTACTCGTTAAAACTGTTAATTAATCTATCTCGCCTTGCGATAATCGCTTCTAATGAACTAACTTCCATATCCTTCTCGTTACAAGCAAGCGAGTAAAGTCGAGTAATCATACCTTTGGTGTAACCTCTGCTCACATTCAGTTTTTTGATGTTTTCTTCCATATTGCTATCGTTTGAGCACAGTTTGTAATAGTAATGCTTTGGCACAATACAACGCACTTACTTTTTAGCACAAACAGACAATTTACATATAAAATCTTATGGTAAAAAACCTTGCAATAATAATGAATTGAAATCAAAATGGCGATAGTCTTGATTTTGTTAGAACGGTCAAGAAGACGAAGCGTCGTTGCGTTGGTCACGTTGGTACTTCTGTCGTGACGCCGTCCGTCGTACGTTCACTCACTCGCAGACTCGTTCTCGCTCTTTCTTTCGCAGGTCGAAGTCACTTGCTATCTTGCTCACCCTCTTTGGAGATCGACTGAATGCCGACCACGTAGTAGATCGAACGTTGCTCCCTCCCGCGCACCAGCAAAGAGCGCGCGCAGTTCCCGCCGAAACTATGATGATGACGCCGTCGTAATCTTTCGTCCTCTTCTTTCACGTGTGGCAGTTCGTATGACGAACCACCTTGTTTCACTCGCACGCAGAGGAATAATGTGTTTCGAGTTTTGTTGACCACGCAGCACGTTGACACGATGCAATGCTTGAGAATGATGTTGTTATAACATAATATGATCAGTTATAATCGTACCCATTGATGCTTGAACACCAAAATGGCTTGAACTGACAAATTCTTCTTTCACTCGCACGTGTAGGAATGCAATGCTTGAACTCAATCCTGCTCGAACTGACCAAATGTTGGGTTCTTCTATGTTGTGTGGACTGTTTGTAGGTCGGTTTAAATAAGGAGTCCAAGCTTGGCACAATCAAAACTATTTATTTTATACACAGACACGTCTTAGCTATCGCAGCGTATTATTAGGAAGAAAGAGTGAACCATTCAATGACAAAAGGAAGCTCATCAATACAGACTATTAATATTATAATAGACAACTTGTGTTGCTAGCAACATCCTGAACGAGGCCAAAAGACCCCTATACCAGTTGTAAATTGACAGATGGCAACAGAACCGAATGTTTTTATTGACGTAAATATAACCTCAAAACCCGAAAGTGTTTTGATTTTTTCTGAATTCTCCCAAGTGTCCGTTGTTTTAATTCAGGTTCAATCGAATATATACATTATCTAAAACCCAAAAAGTAAATACACCTCCCTGTTGGATCTTAATAGGCGAGCCATGTATGGACGACGAGCAATGTCCTTTATAAATATGTTTTTAATTTTTCGAGCTCAATGCGATCGCTTTTGTATCCATCACTATCATAATTCTAAAGGGTCTCATCACATTACCCAAATTTTGTGTAGTGTGAGATAAAGATTCACTCCCCTAGTTATAATCATGTCTGTGTCCATGTTTATATAGGACCATGTGGTCCCTGTTAACAATGAACATACCAAAGTGGTCCCTGGTCTAAGAAAGGTTGGGAGCCACTGATCTAGTAAAAGCTAACTACTGGAAAAGATCCCGCTAGAGGTCCTTTTTAACACCTATTGTAAGAAACAACTACCAATAATAAATTCAATACTTTTTTTTTACCAATCCTTCCAGATACGGCCGCAAACACACCTTCCTGGTCGCGATCCTGGCCCTCATCATCTTTGGCCTCGGCATGCCGTTCTCACCCAACTACCTGGTGTTCACCATACTGCGGTTCCTGGTCGGCGTCGCCACTTCAGGCACCATGGTTGTGTCCTTCGTCATCGTGATGGAGTCTGTGGGACCCCGCTATCGAGAGGTCACTGGATGTCTGTTCCAGATACCTTTTATCATTGGTAAGAAAGAAATCTTTATTATTTAAGTACTTGGTTCAGGACGTTGTTTCACCTGTGTGGAGGTTAGAACTTATCCTACCGGGATAAAATATATCCTATATCCTAACTTAACCCAGGTCTCATAGTATGCGTAAGGCGTGAAAAAGTAATAGATAGATAGGCAGGGTTACCTCCATAATATCGACAGTATCTACATCGACAGTCACTGTATCGACAACATTCCATCGACGGATTAATGAATCGACAGTACACTAAATCGATGGTACGCTACATCGACAATACACCAAATCGATAATACGCTATATCGAAAGTACACTAAGGTCCATGTTCACCGAAAAGATAACAGTCTGATTATCTAAAACAGCTGTTTAAAACGCATTTTTGTATGACAACATGTCACAGTGACAGCTGTTTTTAAATAATCAGACGGTTATTTTTTCGGTGAACATGGACCTTTATCGACGGTACAGTACTTACTGATTCATAAGTAATGAGTACTAGTTGACAAAACAAGTTAGTCATTTAACATTTTAGACGGACATAAATAGCACCACGGGTGTAATCTGCTTAGTGTCGTAATGAGATCAAAAAACCAGTTTAGGATTTAGTGATTCAAGAAGTTAAATACATCATAAAATAGAATCATATAAATATTAGCACGATACGCTAATATTTATATTCACAGAACTCGTTTTAATACGGTTGCTGGCATTTATTTGAATGGGTTCATTTACATACTAGATATTTCGTACTACGACTTCTACGACATATTCTTTTAGTGCGCAAAAATACGGCGCAGATTTTGTAATAATTAATGAATGGACGGTCAAAGGATATTACAACTACTGAGCTTGAATTGCTTCACGGACTTACAATCTCACTTTGTAGGAGGATGCTGCAATTTTCGCATTCTTAAACCCAGTTTCACGTATTCAGCCTTCAGGCCAATCAATCCTGATGACTATTATGGCTGTCCTGCCTGATGTATATGTCACCGTACAATTGTCAAATACGTTAAGTATATTGTAATATCTCTAGCGATATTGTAAAATCTCGAAATATTGTCAATTGAACATACTGCTTACAACAAAACGCATTATTTTTCGTGATATGCATGCGACGGTAGTCAACTTACGCGGTGTGGAGGGAAGGAAGGGCCCCCCTTGTTTTGTTGTAAGCAGTATGTTCATTTGACAATAATTCGAGACTTTACAATATCGCTAGAGATATTAAAATATAACGTATTTGACAATTTTACGGTGACATATATATGTTACTAGCGGACGTCACGCGGTTTCACACGCGTAATTCCCGTTCCCGTGGGAGTACGGGGATAAAATATATCCTATGTTACTCGTGGATAATGTAGCTTTCGAATGGTGGAAGAATTTTTAAAAACGGTCCAGTAGTTTTTAAGCCTATTCATTACAACCAAACAAACAAACAAACAAAGTTTTCCTCTTTATAATATTATATAGTGTAGATGAATGGGGCTGCCCACGGTTTGGTCCCAAATGAAAAAAGAAAGACAGAAAATAATTTATGTGTTACAAGGACATTGCAACTACTGAGCAAGTGTACTGTACATGAGATCGGTTCCCATTGGGCCCAATGTTGGGTTTGAACATTAGAAATATCCCGATAGTGGCCTGGATTTGTACCCTGAACGTCGACGGCAATAATAGTATGGCCCCCAGACTACAGATACCTCTGAGACTTTAACAAAACTAGTAAAATGTGGCTGCTCCTACTATAAAACAATAACATCTCTACCACCTCAGCTCGTTGTTAAATAAAAACAGCCGCTAGGGTCCATCTTTAGGTTAAGCCTTGCTTGCCTAGGTTGCATTGTGGATGGGTGACAAGTGTGACCACCCGTACATACCGAGTTTTCTCCGTGCCTCGAATAGCATGTTAGGCTGTTGGTCCCGGCTGTCATTTGTAGATCTTTGACAGTCGTTAGACAACCAGTCTTGCTAAGTGGAATCGTATTCCCCAGTATAACCTGGGTTGTGGAGATCAGATAGGCAGTCGCTCCATATAAAATGAAGGGTACAGGGGCAAAACAAGAAATGTCACAAAAACAAAAAGTTGTTAATTTAACATTTTTATTTTTCAAAGTTAATAACTTTCTTAGGTATTACTTAAACTTGTAAACTGTTACTAAGAACTTAAGTATACCTTTTAAAGTCTTAGTTTTAGAAACAATAAATACTTTTATGAAAATAAAAAGTTTGAGAATGATAAAAAAATTAATGTAGTTCCCTTTTAGAACATACAAAAACTGGGAATGTCCAATACGTCCCATACAAAAATTGATAAACCTCATACCAAGTAGTTCTTGTTCTGTCCACCTGCTAAATCACAAAATACTTCTAAATAAATGGTTTAGACGACTATTCAGGTGGTTTGTTAAATATATTGAAACAGAAACAAACATATAAAAAGTTGACTGCAAAATTTTTTGAACGTAAGATGGGACATTCCTTCTTACGTTCCGTTTCAACATGGACCTTCCCTGTTTTGTTCCTGTACACAGTTTTTAAATTCGAGTATTACATCTGACTACGCTTGTTTTTACGCTTTTTGTATAATGCCAATAAAAATACGCGGGAAAATGAGAATGTTGCCATCAAAAATTAACTTTTGGATTTTTTGTGACATTCCCTTTTTTTGCCCCTGTACCCTTCAAATACTGGTATTCAGCCTCTTCCGGTTAGACTGGAAGCCGACCCCAACATAGTTGGGAAAAGGCTAGGTAGTTGATGATGACCACCTACTCCTTTGAGGAATAAAAGAAAAGAGTGATTCTTTGCGGCATTTTCCTAATCCAACCGGTAGCTGACTACCAGTATGACCACCAAGTATCATGGTTCAACCGTCTATCTGACCTCCAATATAGTTCCAGGACTAACCCTCAAATCTCGTCATTCCAGGTCACATGACGGTCCCCCTGTTCGCGTACTACTTCAGGAGCTGGAACACCTACCTGCTGGCGCTGGGCCTACCGCCACTGATCTACCTGGGCTACTTCTTTGTGATCACGGAGTCCCCGCGGTGGCTGGTCAGCGTCGGCAGGGTCAAGGAGGCCACGGACATTGTGACGAGGGCGGCTATGTTGTGAGTAGATCTTAGTATTACATCACAACTGGAATCCCCACACCCACTTTTATTTTTAATGCGTTTAATTATTAGGTGGCGCCGAGCCTCGGAAAGCACGTTAAGCTGTTGGTCCCGGCTGTCATGTGTCCATCTTTAGCAGTCGTTCCAGGTAGTCTGTGGCCCAAAAGTCTGACAACCAGTCTTACCAAAAAAAAAAACCTTACTGGTAAAATACTGGTATTCAACAGCATCAGCAGGGCTAGCATGGGCAGGGGATAAAATTATCTCCACCGGTTATTTCCACTGACTTGTCCCTTGTCAGTGGAAATAACCGGTGGAGAAAAGTTTTATCACCTGCCCATGCTAGCCCTGCTGGTAAGACTGAAAGCCGACTCCAACATAGAACTAGGAAAAGGCTAGGCAGATGATGAATTTATACCACTGCTGAACCTAGGGCCTAGGGTTTATAAAACTAACTGTAGGACTTCGACAGATCAAAATAAAGGATTAAGTATAGTGTGTGTGTATTAGGTATAAATACACAGCTTAGACACCAATCCTTTATTTTTTTATAACATAAATTATGTGTTCTCCCAAGAGGTACTTAAGGTATAGTCTACAACAGAGAAGTTTAAATAGAATCCAATAAATGTCAAAACGTCTTGGTGCGGCATAATTTTTAATAATCATTGATTTACCTACAGAAACAAAGTCCAATATTTTCCAATACTGTAACTGATAGACTAAATAGATTTGCAATTTATTGATGGTGGAAACTAGCCTATTAGATACATAACAAGGTTCATTATGAAATGTTACATTACCTAATGAGTAACAAAATTAAATAACTACCTAGGCTTAAAATCTCGTAGGATGAGTTGAGCAAAAACTCAATTAACATAAGATTGTAGGTAATTAATTAATCTTATTCTCTTGTTTGCGAAATATTAGCAAGTAGGTAAGTAGGTTTATAACAGACTCAAACAAATATTTTGACCGAGTTTTATTACTTACATGTTTTATTATATTAGTATGACATCTTGATTTTTTTGCTATCGTACACCAATCCACAATGAGTAGAGATAATGATTGTAACTTGAATGTTCATGGTGATTATAGTACATTTTGATACAAGTGGAGAAAGTTTGTTATTGTAGTACAAGGCGATATTAACACACGAGCCGTAAGGCGAGGGTGTTTTTGAGCCGAGAACTGCAATAACAAATGTCCACGTGTATCATACGACGTTTTTCAATACACTTTTGAAGAAATATAATAAAATAATGTAAAATATTTGTGTCTTGAATGTCACGAGACTATGATTTCAATTTTATTTTTTTCTGCGCTTTGCTTTCGCCAGGTTCAAGGAGAGGCAAATGTATGAAGCCGTTATACAGCCTAATATGTATAAAAATAAATGTTAATTTGTTTATAAAAGTAAATATTACTTGTAAATAATCATATTTATCTACGATCTTGAATTTATAGACACAATTTGAATATTCAATAAATGTTTACAAATAAGGACTTAGTTCGCTTTTCCAAAATAAAAAAAAACATTCGCCTCTGACTCTATAGTCAGAGGTGAATGTATTTTTTTTTAATTATGCAATGAACCAATTTGGACTAAATATATGTACAGTTATCTGTGGCAATTTTGCTTTCTGCACATGTGTGAAAAAAACATGAAAAACTCACGGGTGTGAATACACTACATTTTGAACCTAACCGTAGTGCGAAAAGAACCAGTTGTCGAGGAAGTGTATTGAAAAACTATTTTTAATGTGAAGCACCGTCTCCCCGTGACTTCCAGTGGACTAATGAGGGTTAATTTGGTTGTCTATTTCAATATTTGCTATATAATATACAGGGTGTCCCGTAAATAATGGATCAAACGTAACGGGTAGGTAGCTTACCTCATTTCCAACAACTAATTTGAACAGTAAAAAAAAAACCCATAAGGTAACCAAGATAATTTTTTTTTTCGATTTTTACTATTTTCTGTACCAGCATTCAGTGTTTTTAATGCTGTTGCTGCAAATGGTATCATATTTAGGTGTGATTTTTGTCATACATTTCTGAATAGTTTACTAGTGTTATAAGATACCATTTTTTTTAATAACATTTTATTTGCCTTAGAAAAAAAATCTTGAATTGAAAAGTTTTGTTTTACGATGAAAAGACCAGAATTGGAAAAATTCTCCTGTAAAAAAAATGTATGACATCAAAGTGTACCATTATTTTAAAAACTTGTAAAATTACTAAGGTTTGCAAATTGGTATAAAACTTACGTCTAGTCCTTGCGGTTACAAAGATATTGCTACTCGTATGAATGTGATGAAGAAGACAGAACAGAAATTAAAATGGTACAATCTAACTTTTCTTTCTCGTAATGGCTTATGCTTGTAATCTAAGCATGTGGTTAAGCGTGTAGCGTAATTCCGAGCCGATGACGTCATCTGTTCGGCATTTGGGACCGCTACCTGCGGAGTTGCACCTCACTCAGTGTGAAAGGGATAGATAGCGCCGCTTTTGTATTTTTGGTAATGTTGCTTGATTTTATTTGTTTAGTTGACACGAATCTCTCTTCGAGTTGATACGTACGTCAGACTACTTTCGCTCCCGCTGTGCCTAACTGTTGTGTTCCTTAAAATTAAACTTGTGCGGTGTATTTGGACTTTGCTTTGCCTAACGATTTGGAACTGTTTGTGTTTTGGACGAATGACTTGGCAATCCTACGGACTTCGAAAACAATCGTTTGTGTGTGGTTGTACGTGTGTGCAGTAGTACGATGCCTCGTTACGAGTACACGCCACGGGAGTATGCCGAAATGCATTTTATCTACGGAGAAGCAAGAGGTAATGCCAGGGCGGCCGCAAGATTGTATCGTGAAAGATACCCGAACCGGGATCGACATCCCGACTATCGCGTATTCATTAGAGTGCATAACGCGCTTCTTGAGGGAAGAATTCTTGGCACCGGAGTTGGGGGTGCCAGTGAAGGGCGACCGTCACAAGTCAATGACGAAATTATTATTCGAGAAATCGAGGAAGATTCGTCGGTCTCAATTCGCGTCATAGCGCAACGCACAGGTATTCCAAGATCGACGGTACATCGAGTTCTAAAAAGGCACCGGTTGCACCCATATCACGTGCAACGTGTTCAAACGCTGACGTCACGTGATTACCCGCAAAGAGTAGCATTTTGCCAAAGGATGCTTAGAATGATACGGGCGGACCCACAGTTTTTTAATAAAATTTTATGGAGTGACGAGTCTTCATGCCGGCGAGATGGATATCTCAATTTGCATAATTTGCACAGTTGGCAGCTGGTAAACCCACATTTGATGCGAGAGGACAGGAGCCAACATCAATTTAAAATAAATTTATGGGCAGGAATAATAAATGGGCAAATAATAGGGCCCTTTGAACTACCAGCAACTCTAAACGCCGAATACTATCTGCATTTTTTAAGGAATGAGTTGCCAACGTTATTAGAAAATATTCCAGAAGACGTGCGGCAAGCAATGTGGTTACAAAATGATGGATGCCCCGCTCACTATGCGACGGCAGTAAGGGCGCAACTCAATGAAACTTACCCTGACAGATGGATCGGCCGATTAGGACCAATTTTGTGGCCTCCGCGATCTCCGGATTTAAATCCCTTAGATTTTTTTTATTGGGGATGTTTAAAAGACAAAGTGTACAAACAACGAATAACGTCGGAAGAAGAATTACGTCAGCGCATCCAATCTGCTGTATCAGAAATAAACAACAGCCATTTTGTCCGTCGGATAAGAGCTTCCTTTATTAGGAGGTGCAGACTTTGCATTCTCGTAGGGGGACGTCAGTTTGAACATTTACTGTAAAAACAAAATAAACGATTTATTTGTATTTTTTTTTTTATTTAACCTCCTAAGTTTTTTCATACGCTGAGATACCTAAACATTTTTAAGAAAATAGTTGAATTGTGCACACTTTTTCAATTTTATTTTATTTCGTAATTTTGCACCTCTGTCAGATTCATAGCAATATCTTTGTAACGACAAAGACTAGGCGTAAGTTTTATACCAATCTGCAAACCTTAGTAATTGTACAAGTTTTTAAAATAATGGTACACTTCGGTGTCATACAATTTTTTTACAGGAGAATTTTTCCAATTCTGGTCTTTTCATCTTAAAAACAAAACTTTTCAATTCAAGATTTTTTTTCTAAGGCAAATAAAATGTTATTTAAAAAAATGGTATCTTATAACACTAGTAAACTATTCAGAAATGTATGACAAAAATCACACCTAAATATGATACCATTTGCAGCAACAGCATTAAAAACACTGAATGCTGGTACAGAAAATAGTAAAAATCGAAAAAAAAAATTATCTTGGTTACCTTATGGGTTTTTTTTTACTGTTCAAATTAGTTGTTGGAAATGAGGTAAGCTACCTACCCGTTACGTTTGATCCATTATTTACGGGACACCCTGTATATTAAAAAAATCCTGTTAAAATGATATAATAATTGAACAATTGAACATAAAGCTTATAATGATCCAAAGTTTCATCAAGCTGAAATATTTGATGGATATGGTAAATCAATTGATGAACTATTAATAATTTTTAAAACAGGGTGAGTTTTTCGAATATTAAAATATTTATTCATTATAGTCATTATTATTATTTTAAGCTTGTCTCATCATCCATGAAGTAAACCGCGAAGCTTTCTGGCTATGTCAAGTCTCCTCCATAACTATTTTAGCCCACCTTGTTCCCTTACCTACAGTTAAGGTTTTAAGCAGTAATCCGTGTATTGGACCGTAGTATGCGTCTTATAGGGGCCACTCTAAAATGAACCTTAAAGGCTTGGGATAATATAAATAATCCAATAATCCACTAATCTACTTCAAATAACTCTTAAAGTATAAGCACCACGAGACGCAAAGTAATGAGATATGTGCACTTTTTAATGCCGCAGCATTAAAAAATTATAGCGACGAAAGAAACTCACATAGACGCCAAAAACTAACTAGAAATCTCTCTCATTCCAGAAACAAACTACCAACAGCAAAAATCGAAGAAACCCTAACTCAGCTATCGAAGGAGATCTGCGCTAAAGCCGACGAGCCCAAACTGAACTACTCAGCGCTGTTCCAGAAGTCGTTGCTGCTGAAGACTACGTGCTGCTGCATCATGTGGCTCATCACGGGGGTCACTTACTTTGGGTTCAACCAGTACATCAGTCAGACCAGTCCTGATCCTTTCATCAGTGTGGCTTTGGCTGGGGCTATACAGGTAATGTCTCTTCAAATACTCTGTTTTTCTTAGAAAGTATATAGTACCTACGAAGTGAGTAAGACGCTCTTTGATTAAGTAGACAATGATCAAAAAATTCATAGAGTTGTTTGTGTATTTGGCATTCAAAAGTGCCGATTCCTGATGCCGATGATGATGATGATGATGATGATGGTTGGATTGATTGATTAAATTCTTTAAGTTTGATCTAAGATGCAAATAGATGATGTTAGATAGCTGATACGCGCTGAATGATCCCTCAACGCAAGAATAGGTATATTGGCCAGTATACGTGCAGAATTCAACAGGCCCTCAAATATTGTTATTCCAGTAATGCTAGCAGTGGTTCCCAACCTTTCTTGGACCAGGGACCACTTTGGCATGTTCATTGTTAACAGGGACCATATGGTCCTAGAATGGACAACGACAGGATTATAACTAGGGGAGTGAATCTTTAACTATGCGAAAATTGGGTAATGTGATGAAAATCTTTAGAATTAAGATAGTGATGGCTACAAAAGCAATCGAATTGAGCTCGAATAATTTTGTAATCATTTAGTAAAAGATTCTCAAAAAAAAAATTGAATTTTGCCTCTGATAGGTTCAATTAGGTTGGATTGAGCTTGCATCTTCTTCTGTGCAAGTTAAAAAGTACGAATAACATTTTAATCTTTCGCGGACCGTAGTCGAGGCTCCTGCGGACTAAAGGTTGGGAACCAGTGTGCTAGACCGATGAATAAATTTCCACTAAGTTCAAAGTAGTTAGCAGAGATTACCCTATTAGGCGTTCAAATGACATCTCTATCAAGACGCAGTTTAAGTTTTATTTATTAAGTAATAGGTTTAAAAAGTCATCCGTGTGGGTTTCCCATGTTTAATAGTGAGACTAACAAGTCTTCTTTCAAATTCCAGATACCATCAAACCTAGCCTCCATCTGGCTCATCAAGAAACTGGGCAGGAGACTCACCACCACCGTATTCTTTACCCTTGGAGGCGTCTTCGTTATTGTCCTCTACTTCGTGCCCAAGATCTTCGCTTTGACCCTCACACTCGGCACTTTGGGGGTCAGCTGTGCCGCTATCGTTGCTTCAACCATCTATATTTACACCTCAGAATTATACCCCACTGTGATCAGAAATATGGGAATGGGAGCCTGTTCTACAGCTATGAGAATAGGGTCCATGGTTGCTCCGTTCATATCAAATACTTCAGTGACTATCCCATGGTTACCTACTTTGATCTTTGGGCTAGCACCCATTCTAGCAGGTTTGGTGTGTTTATTACTACCTGAGACGAAAGGCAGGAGTTTGCCGGACAGTATTGAAGATATTAGGACCGTTGATTGAGTGTAGTTTTAAGATCATTGTGAAATATTTTATAATGAAATGAGTAATGATATTATGACTGGAGAAATTGATTGAAACAGTACAGCAAAGATCTTAGAAGATGAAGAAGAAGAAAACAGTTGTGAGTTGTCTATGGAAATTGTACTGAAATACCAAGATGGCAGCGGTGACGTGAGTTCCAATTAAGGTCACTTGCTAAAAACAATGATTACAAGTGAACACTGCAATTTGTGATACTACAGGACTAAATGTGATATTTTAACGTAGCATTCCGTAATTAAGAATAACTTTTTGCTGATTGAGACTTTAGAACAAAAAAATACTTTGGTTATATTTAGACATAAGAATACTTAAGTAGGTAGCGTAAGAAATTAATTTAAGTGATACGTAAGTAATTTTATTTTATAAGACGATTTACAGAAGATTAAGAGTTCCGATAAAATTGCGTCAAATTAGTAACAGAGAATTGATATGGCAACTCCATTTAATGGAGTTTAATCCTATTGAATTTAATCTTAAGTCGTATAAGTATGTAGCACTTGCGGCAGAGTAATTGCGTAACACCTGCACAACTGCAATGCCATTTATTTTGACAATTAAACAACTTTCGTTGCGTTACATAACTTTTCAAACTAAAGCATGACTCAGCAATAAATTTGAAATTTCTTCAAATTGTGATTCTATAAACGTGTTACGCAATTAGCACTTCCAACCTACCTGCATAAAGTACAATAATGCATGAAAGCTTTAACATTTTTGTAAGCGTAGCAGTTTATTTTTTATGATTTGAAGTCTTTTTTGTGTTTCCATTCTATTATTTTATAACATAATCTGTTTGTGATGACGAATATGAGTATTTTATTAAAAAAATGTTTCAACATTTATGCAATATTTTTTATAGCTATCAATTTGACGCAGTACTTAAGATCTAACTAACTAAATTCTAGTGACTCACAGGTGATTTTGTAATTTAATCATTAGTTATCATATTAAATCTTATTTTCTAATTTATTTACAGTTACACCCGAATAGTTTTTAGGAATGCATTCAAATAACTTAGGCTGCCTTTTTTCAGACTTTCCTTCGATCCGGATGATCCGTCCTTCGGATTTACTACGCCAATAAAACAACAGAATAATTATCATCGTTGTTATCAGCTAGCTCCCCTCAAGTTAAGTCCGTATGGTGACTTCGCTCCAGTCCTCAAGTAGAAGTTTCCACGTAAACTGAAAAAACATAACAGAACTTTCAATTCACAAACTGCTTCAAAATTTTACACGATATGAGGAGAGGTATTTTACAGAGGTATGTTCACTATTAACAACATTTTACAGAAACCCGACCCGAAAACATAATATAACATCACGCCTGTAATCTCAGAAGAGTTAGGCAGTAGTTTACCTTCATTTCACCAGTTATGTTTCAAGTCCCATGTTATAGGGGGAAAGCCTATTGGCAACTGGGCACAAATCCACACTCCGTGACTACTACTGAGAAATTCCTGATGGAAAAACACAATCACACTGCCTGACCCGGGAATCGAACCCAGGAGCTCATGCTCAGCAGTTGCGCTTGCGACCAGTACACCAACGAGGCAGTCATCAACAACAAACGTATAAGTGTGTATATGTCACCGTAAAATTGTCAAACACGTTAGATTGTAATCTCTCTAGCGATATTGTAAACTCTCGAAATATTGTCAAACGAACATACGGTTAGGTTCCTTTAAACTGCACTCGGAAATAGGGGCTATGCTTTTTAGGGGAATATGAAGTGTTTTAAGGTTAGGTTACATTAATCGGTATTTTTCAGGAATGGTACATTATCATTTCATGAGAGTGGTACTATTGGGCAAGGGGAACCCCTCCTTCCCTCCACACCTCGTGAGTTGACTATCATCGGAAGCATTTCACGAAAAATAATGCGTTTTATTGTAAGCAGTCTGTTCGTTTGAAAATATTTCGAGAGTCTACAATATCGCGAAAGAGATTACAATCTAACGTGTTTGACAATTTTACGGTGACATATATACGTGTAGTTACATAATTATAATCATCAAAATAATCAATACATCCCTCCAACTTCATAATGGTGTAGGAACGATTTTGACCTTAAAGTCGCAAAACTAACAGCGCCTGATAAAACTTCTAAGCAACAATCTAAACTCACTCAGGTGTAGCTCTGATGCCCATGAACACCACGGGCTCCTCCATGCACTGTCCTCTAAGGAACTGGTCGTAGTCCTGACACCTTCGGGCCAGGAGTGCGTCTCCTGTCAGGGACTCCGACCAGAACGCCCACGAACGCCAGTGGCTGCAGAAATCTGGGGAAAGCGAGGAGATTAGGGATTTAACTTGAAATGGTGAAGTGATTCGGGGCCTTCTTTTTTCGGGAACTGACTCCTCCCGCTCTGCGCGGAGCGAGAGGGAGTGTCAGACTTTTACTGACTAAAACGCATCCATGTTCCTTCCTCGCCCTTTATGTTCCGGGGCCATGGTATCTCTTTCGGACAGACCCGCAGCCCCGGCAGGCTTCAGCCTTTACGGAACCCTTTATTATGCTGACATCATCTTTGAGGCGCGCGTGGAACACAAACGCGCAGTCGACACGGCCTGTCGTCATGTCGTCGGATGGATGGTTAGCTAGCCCATAGCTAACCGTCCACAGGCCCGCGGCTACGGTGCACGCCCGGTGCGTCTCCCACGGTGGCTGGAGCGAGATGTTCTTCCCCTCTTGCGTTCCGCCACCTCCTTCGCATAACTAGCATGACTGCTTCACACCGTGGAGGTGACGGCTTCCCATGCATTCCGTCTCACTCCGGAGCACGGATTGAACCACACACACAGGGCCGGACGCGAGAGGTCGCCTCCGCCGTGAGCCGCAATGAGGACACGGCAGTGTTCCGCCCATACACGCGGGGCAAACTGAGACCGTGTGTGAACACCGTGTCCTCCGGTCCACCGTGTTCTCGTGATCCGAAGCCTAAGCATAAATTAGAGTTTAGGACTTCGAATGAGCATTTGTACAAACATTTTATAAGTCACAAGTTTATTTTTACCTTTATATTAAAACCGAATCTGATAGTACAGTCGAAAAATACTAGTATTCAGCTGCATCCGGTGAGAAAGCCGACCTCCACATAGTTGTGTTGATGATGATGAATGAAGACGAATCTGTCCAATAGAATCTAAATAATGATAATATAGTGGTATTTATCTTCAGCCGTAAAACTAAATAAGTATTCTTCTACTCGAGTAGATATATGCTGAGTACGACACAAACGAGGGTACCCTAACTTACGAAGATAGATCACTTAGTGCTGGTGAGTTTTAACAAGGGACTTAACACGGACATGTTTTGTGTTGTCTATAGTTATGTAAGCCGTAAATAGTACTGTTGAGAAATGGAAAATAAGGATAGGACCAGCCCCATTATTCCAAAGGACCTTACTATGACAAAATAGTGGAAATGGTCCCTGTGGAAGTAGTCCATTGTGCGTGTGTGTTGCATACGATAATGCCAGAAATAATTTGCAAAGGTTATTTTTTTGACTCGAGATATTCTTTGTACATCTACTCTGATCTTACCTTCATTAGTAAGCGGTATAGTAGCGGACAAACACCCCGGCTGCTTAGCCTGCCCCCCATTGGGCCAGAAGTCTGCGTGTCCGGCCGCCGCGGGGGTGCCGTACCCCCCTCCGTCCGTGTGGATCACATCCACGAAACTCGCGTCTGATGCTGTCATAGGGGGTGCGGCTAGGGGTGGGTAGAAGCCGGGGTAGGCTGGGTCTAGGGCAGTTAGTCTGAAATAAAGACATACTTTTATAGAAACTGTATTTCATGATTTTACGACCCGATTGGCGTAGTGGTAGTTACGCTGACTTACGTTCTTAGGGTCCTGGGTTCGAATCCCGGTAGGAGCAAATGTTTGTGTGATGAGCACGGACATTTGTTTCCGAGTCATGGATGTTTATATGTATAATAAGTATGTATTTACAAACAAAAATTATATAATATGTAGTATATCAACTATCTAGTATCCACGACACAAGCTTTGCTTAGTGTGGCACTAGGTGGCGCTGTGTGTTAATGTCCAGCGATATTTATATTATATATATATTTATAATCCGACCAAAACTATATCTGGGAAAAGGCTAGACATATGATCAATGTCGACCTGTCATATTATCCAAGTCTGTGTTGAAACTAGCTCTCACTAATTTTAAAGATCATCATCATCTGCTTAGCCTTTCCCCACCTATGGTGGGGTCGGCATACAGTCTTACCGGAATGCCTAGCTGAATAACAGTGCTAGTACATGGAACGACTGCCTATCTGACCACAACAACACGAACCGGTACCGTATTTCCCAGTACTAACTGTTAAGACTGGTTGGACTAGAACTCTTGGTAGGACTGGTTGTCAGACTTTACTTGAATTTTTTTTCTTTGACTAGTTTGAAAAATCACCTCATTGTACTTTCTAGCAGTTTATTGACTCGCTGGTTCTAGCGATTCGAGTGCTTTTTCTGCGCCTGATAACGTTTGATTAGCAATCACCACAGTACACAGGCGCAAAAAAAAAACAATGCATAATATCTGACCACGACATCAGTTTACCGCTTCAGAAAATACCAATGAAATTTTTAAAGTCTATCAGTACTTAAAACTAACCCTGACTTTAAGTTGAACCAAGCCCGACATTTATAAGAACTTGATTGGCATGCTATAATTACCCACTTGGCACCCATCTCAAGTCATTAAGGCGACTAGACGAGCTAAATTAACAATTCTATTTGTGGTGGTTCAAACTTCATTTGACATGCTGTTAGAATAAAGTTCAAACAGCTTGCACTACAAAGTGGTTGTTACGTCAGTCACTGCGGGCCAAATAGTACGAAATGAGTGGTTTCGATCTATTTACAAAAAATCTATTGATTGGACTAAAAAACTAAAACACTATAATGCTAATAATATATTGCTTGTAGAATTACTTAAATCAGAATGATCGCATGTATTTTAGTATGTTTTTTTTTGTTGAAAGAAATTTTTAGAGATAAGTAAGTATTATGTTTTGAAAACACTATCATACTAGCATATACTTATCCTGAAAAATATCATATGTTTTTTGGTTTTGTTCATTGCCATGAATCATATACTTTTAGGCATTATAAAACACGCGTTTAGCTCATGTAGTCGCCTTAACAGATGCATCGCTTATGTCATGGTCGATATCCTCAACTCAGTGCAGTAGGTACGAATGTAATAAATAATAATTAGCATTTTCGTACCGACTCAGAACCAAGGCGCCTTCACATTTGACGATCAAAAGCATTTCGTATTTTACAAATGATTTTCAAAATGGTTGTCATCAAGTTTTTCAGCATCAATACACTCATTAGTTTTTTCATTGTAGTTTTCGGAATAAAAAGTCACTTCGACCAGGTACCTTGGGCTCATCGACATAATTAGTTGTGAGGAATGCATGCACGATAGGCACACAAATAATAGGAACGGCTTTTCCCAAATGCCATCAGAGATCTAACGAGCCTTATTTTTTATTCTCTTTTTTTCGGAGCTGTGATCTTTTGGTCCTCAAGCCGTCGTTCTGAAGACTTACGAGTCTATCCTCTGTTGGAATTCTTACCTCGGCACTGTAAATTTCCTGGACTTGAGATACCTGGCAGCATACGCCACAAGGTGACTGCCCATGGAGTGTCCGACCAGGTGCAGACCCTTTACTGGGAGACCTCGCTTCACTAGCTTTAGTAGCGCCCTGCCTACGTTCTGGCCTGCCTGAAAAATTAGTTAGTTTCCTTTGCAAAAGTGCATACGTTTTCAATATCTTCGTTTTCTTAGTTTGGCTAAGAAACATGTAATTTTATGTGGATGGGTGTGTGGGATCGCACAGTAAAATATCTGATATTTTTTTTACAAGTTTATGCAACTTGGAACACATTCTGATAAAGGACGTACTAGTTGCAAGCCTTGAACCAAATCCATAGTGTAAGGGACACGCAATTAGAGAATTAACTGTTAGATCTATAAAAAATAAAAGCTCCTCTATAATATTTTGACCGTGTAGGTTGCAGTTTCGTAAACACATTATTTGGTTCTTTTATTTTATCTCTTCAAGAGTGTATTGAAAAACGTCGTTTGATACACGTGGACATTATTTTTTTATTGCAGTTCTCGGCTCAATAACACCCTCGCCTACGGCTCGTGAGTTAATTCCGCCTCGAAGGCAATAACAAAACTTCTCCACTCGTATCAGAATGTATTCCTTTATACCGTGTATAAGTATAACAATAATGGTTCCCTCACATTGGGCAACGTCTTGGCGATGATGACGTAATTCCCGAAGGCGATGTTAGACCAGTCCAGCAGCAGCACGTTGTAACCACCTCGACGAAGGTACGCAGACACCACGGTAGATATGCTCTCGTCCGTGAATAGTTCCACGTAACTGGAAGACAGAAAAAGAATTACGTTATCTTTCAGAGCCATAAGAGACAGCTTCATAGTCTGAACCTGGCGATTCAAAGATGCCTTTGATTAGGAAATGAGTCTCCTTTTACATAATGTAAAGATATGAGGTATTTTAGAATTTTAAGGATGACATGACAGGAATTATAAAATTATGGAAAAAGACATTTTGCGCTTACCCCAAGTAAATTGGATTAGATGATGAGGTATTGTGGAGTTTTCCGGGCTAATGTCGGCAACTCTACGTCCAAAGCGTAGTAAGTACGATATACGAGTATATTGTGTAGACAATACGGGGTAAATATATGAATTTTACAGGTAATTTACTGATGTTGGCTCTATTTCTGAAATGAGGTGGTAGTATAGTCCATTAGGTACGATGAAGACGTGTTCCTAGCACGTTATCATTAAAGAAGCAGGGGATGGTAAGATCTTTAAAAATTATAAGAATATCACTTACCCGTGAGCGTAGATGACTGTGGGCCTTTTGACATCGAACTCAGGGTCCGTCAGCAAAGCCTTGACGTTGCCGATGCGGTAAGATGATGGAGATGTGAGATTAGTCCTGGAAATAAATTATGGACGGATAAACACCAAAGGATAATTACTGTCAAAGCGTTTCATTTATTGTCTCAACGACTTACAAGTGTACCCAACGTTTTTGAATTTTCCTGGTTTGCGCTCATAGGTCTCATAGTCAGTTTGTGTTTGTGCGGGCACTCAGTTCTTTCTATTTGCCTTTACAATACGTATATAATGCGATCATCAGTATCGAACTATTACGCTTGGCATACGACATGCGTAGTGATTATTGCAGTTTTTATTATGGTCTTTAAATTAAAGATTTAGAAGACGAATTGACATTTAGAATTTATATAATGATTAATGAGCGATTAAACATTATGAGGGCACTTGGTCAATTAAAAGAACCATTTTGAAATGCAGTTTTAGAAATGTAGATAATATTTTGCTTATTGCATAAATCTACAAACAAGGAAGTATAACCCACATTTGCAACTGAGATTTGTCAAATTATCTACTTAGGTTATTACGAGATAGTTTAACCCACTTGACCAAGACAATGAAAAGAGTGAAGCATTAAAGTCATCAAAATGTAATTTTGCAGATTGTTGCATGACCCACCTGTAATGTCGAATGATTATGTCAGACACAACTGGAGACCTGCCGGGGGCCACTGAAAAATATATAAGTAGTATCAATGGTTTTAATTAATTTAGATGCATAGTCAATTGATGACAAACAATGGCGAGACGAGAGTGTGTCATTTGGTGATAATAATACGCACGAGTCTAGCATTTCTTAGTAGGAGTGTTTTAATACAAGTTGTGAAGGGAATAATTATATCCAACCCAATGGTCAGTCGGTCGTCTTAGGGAAGCACTATGAAAAAGAAACTTAGGAAAATTTCGCGATCAATTTCGAGGTAGCGATCGCCAGCTGCTGCTGCGGCACCACTCGCTTCGCTCGCCTAATCTAGCTATCAAACCCTGAAACTTAGAATCTTGAGCGTAAGTGAGGGAATCAAAAGAGTACGAGGTGAAAAATCTTTGCACTCCAGTGCAACACGTAAGTAACTTTTCATCCCACCTCAGCGAGGAAATGACCAAAGGAAAAAAAAATGCGAGTTGTTAACAGTTTTAGTTAATTCTGTTGGGGTCAAATATACTTCCTTGTCGTAACCACAAATTTTAGGTTTTTCACTTGTTTTCAAGTTTCTTGTTTTTAACCTAAGGTTTCAACAATATGACGTGAAAAAAATGGCGCGTGCAAAGCAAATTAAAAAAGTACACCAAGAAGGTTCCGAGTCTGAGTTATTAACAAATTAAAAAAAGTTGTATTATAAATTCGACACCATGGAGGCAGAAGTAAATAGGTCGAATGATGTTTTGGATTCAATTAAGTGCACACGATGTTCTAAATTCAATTTACTTTATCCTCTAGACTAGAGGATAAAAACGGCTTTAGCACTCAGATATCGAAGAACAAAATTACTCTTTCCGAGATGGTGGGATGAATATATGTTGCAATGACGGAGAAAAAAGTGCCTTTCGTCTTCGTTACGGTTCTATTTACACCCTTTATAGTCGTCGTCTATGAAGGTGGATACTTACTGCTAAATCCTCGTTCTATCGTTCGAAAACTGGTTGCAGACAGCGGCAGGGAGGGTGGCCTCTGTCCCTCACAAGATAGCGCCGCTTTAAAATAAATAACGTAGATCAAACAAAAAAATATTTAGTAAATGAATGTCTTCTTTACTTTCTGCCTAACCCTATGAAAATACCGTGAGTTTATGCACTTACAATGTCAAGGTTGGCCTGAGTAATGTTGTAGCGGCACTACACATAGTACTTCAGCAACATAGTACAGAAAGTACTACTATCTACTTTTCCATCAGCCACAAAGGAAGAATGAATACCATAATTTTGAATCACGCTACTAAAGTTATACAGTCTGCGATTTTCCATACTTGGTATTCCACATTTTTCCCTGAATCTAGTCTGAATCTAGAGCAATCATTTTTTTTTCTATATCAAATTCTACTATAGACACGTCCTTGTTTTTCAGCAAATAAATACCTAGTACTCAAGAAAATATTTACCTACGGTCGCTCATTTTTGCGGTCATTACTGCAGGACTACCAGACAACTTCGAAAATTTAAAACTTAAAACAAATTGATAGGAACCTAGGTTCATATATACATACCTAGTAGTTCATATTCTTAATTAAAATTTTAATATCAAAACAATTGACTAGGCTCAGTTTACGAGGAGAAAATCTCGTCAAAAAATGTGTCACATAATCGGTCTGAGGTGGCTTGCTACTGCCCCTATCGCAATCTACGGAGGCGGGATTGAAGCAGTGTGACAGCAAAAGGTTCTTCAAATTTCTTTCAAATTCCACGCAGATCCCGTTCCCTCATAAGACTATGTAGGAAAATCCAACACCATGATACGGTGCGCGTTTATAGACGTCGAAGATACGATAATCTGAAACCGCCTTTTTTTATAGGATGGGAAATCATCAACTGACTTCTCCCACTCTGGGCAGAGCGGGAGGGAGTGTCAGACTTTTACTGACTAAAACCCATCCATGTTCCTTCCTCGCCCTTTATGTTCCGGGGCCGCGGTATCTCTTTCCAATAGGCCCGCAACCACGGCAGGCTTCGGCCCTTGCGGGCCCCTCCCCTTATGCTGTCATCTCTTTGAGGCTAGCCCATAGCTAACCGTTCACAGGCCCGCATCTACGGTGGCCAGTAGCCATCACGTGGCCCCCGACGCCTGGTGCGTCTCCCGCGGCGGCTGGGAAGAGAGGCTCTCTCCCTTTCTCGTTCCGCCACCTCCTCCGCTAGCATGACTGCTTCGCAGAAGGAGGTGACGGCTTCCCATTCCGTCTCGCTCCGGACCATGGATTGAACCAGGGCCGGACGCGGCCGCGACGAGGACACGGCGGTGCTCCGCCCACGTAGCTTAGGGCAGACTTCCACCGTGTGCTCCACCGTGTCTTCCGGTCGATCCTCGCAGTGGAAACACCCAGGTGTTTCCTCCCGCCCGATTCGGTACAGGCCCCTCCCGAAACATCCGTGTCCGGTGAGGACCTGCGTCAGGCGGAACGTCAGAACGCCGTGGCGCCTCTCCAGCCACTCCTCAAAGATCTGAAACCGCCTTTATGCCTTCTTTTGTTTATCAAATCATGGCACATAATTCTGAGTCGGAAAAGCAGATTTTAACGTGCAACAAATTAGCGTGTCAGGTGACGAACGTATTTTATTTTTTTAACCAGTATCTGTTTCTTTTTCTTCTTTCTTGAAACGTTGCCCTATTCTAGAAATTGCTCCTGTATCATGGACACCGGAACAACAAACCTGTAGGTCTTGGAAATATTTTTCCGTGCAGGAATCTAACCCGCTACGTACACGCACCAATTGCTTAGCCATTGCGTCAACGTTGCCGTCGTCGTTGGTATCTCTACAGAATAAAGACCTTCTGCAATTTTAAATGCATTTTTTCCTGGAAACCCACAGTAGAACCATGTTGACACATCACTATAATTAAGTAGGTACCTACTAAATAATATAATATTATGGGTTTACACTGTAACAGTGAGCCGAGGCCAACTGCCCTCGACTACATTTTATTTTATAACCATAGCCATTTACCTCGGTGTCCTCAAACCGGCTTACTTACCCAATTACGACGATATTAAAAGGAGGATGATGTGTTTAACGTGTGTGAACTAACTCTTTATGTTCCGTGTGTTTTGTTTTTTCCGGTCTACAGTATTAAAATCTAGTTAAAGGTCGAATGCTCAAATAACACGTAACCAGCCTTTGCCCGCAGGTTCGCCCGCGTCGTCATAATCCGCTTATCTTTTTCCCAAATGTGTCAAGGTCGGCTTCAAGTATGGGTAGGTACTAGTATTTTACATGGCACGACTGCCTATCTGCTTTTCACAACCCAGTCAATGGGTATTCCTTTTGGAAATAATAAGTCAGCTCTCACTCCTCTCAGGCTTCTGTTTATCCGACCGTGTAGAGATAACAAATCATCCTAGGGTAACGCATTTCCTGCCTCCTCTTGAATCGGCGCAGTCTAGTAAATAATATCCTAGATTGAGGTTATAATGTGACCGTTTGCCAAACCAACCAGCAGACCAACCAGAAACCAGCTCAGTCGTTTAAACGCGAAAATAACAGACAGACAAGAGTTAATTTCATTTTTGTAATATTTAAATGAATTTGTTATCAGTCTATCATCGAATTAATTATTTAAATGAATGCAAGAATCTACAGCTCAGTTATTTTAATAAGATATTAAGCATCCGTGTTGCTTCCGTATTTTTTTCTGTGCTTTATTATCGTATTGCAGATTCTGCACTTAAAACATTTAAAAGTTTTTAATTGACCTATTCGTTTGAGTAACGTCTAGAGGAGCTGGCTAGCGTGGCTAAATAATAACAGCCTTGCCTAGGTTGGTAGATCGGTGACCAGTGAGCACCCTTGACATACCGAATTTCCTCCGTGCCTCGGACAGCACGTTAAGCTGTTGCTCCCGACTGTCATTTGACATCTTTGGCAGTCGTTACAGGTAGTCTAGTCAGTGGGCCAAAAAGTCTGACAACCAGTCTTACCAAGTGGTATCGTATTACCCAGTATTAAGTGGGTTGTGGCGATCAGATAGGCAGTCGCTCCATGTAAAATACTGGTACTCAGCTACATCTGGTTAGACTGGAAGCCGACCCCTGCATAGTTGGGAAAAGGCTAGGCAGATGATGATGATGTTTAAGTAACGATATTTTGCCTTTATACTCATTTTATGAAACGAATTTTTACTCCTCTCCTGTTTTTGCTTTTTATTTATTAATGCACTTACTAACACACAAAATACTTAACAGGACAAAAGAAAAGCACATACGTATTTAGCATTTTTGCTAAATATTTCTTGCAGTGACGTCTTTATGAATGCCAATAATTATATCAAGGTCTTATTATGGGATCGTACCTTAGAAGATTCTTACATAAAACCTACGTAGGGGTTGCAGGTCAAATTGCGATACGAAAATATTTTTTCACATAACAGGTTGGTCCTACATACCCCTGACTTGAGCGTTGGCAACAAGTACCTTAGTTCATACATTAAATGCACACCGATTTAGTCCCAAATTGGCACTCAACAAAGAAAGTTATGTCTACAAACCTGAGAATTTTGACATGATCACGAAACGAATTTATGTAATAACAAAAAATTGGGGTTATTATCTTTAATAAGTATTTAATGGACTCCGAAGGTCTGACCTGGTTGGGATTGCATTATGATTGCATTTCACATCAATAGGTACCATACCCTCCAGAGCAGTAGTGGCCCAATGGTTGACGGACTCGGCTTACAAGTTGCGGGTCTTGGGTTCGAAAACAAGCAAGTACCTATGCAGTTTGTTTTGCAATATGTTTTTCAAAACGTTTCTTCGATAACTGGTTCTTTTCGCACAACGATTAGGTTCAAAATGCTGTGTATTTCACACACGTGCATTGTTACACGACTGCCCAAAAAAAAGAGTGTTTAACATTTTTTCACCCGCGTGCGGGAATGAAAATTGCCAGACATATCTATACTTAGTCCAAAATGCCTATAGTCAGAGGTGAATGTTTTTTTTTATTTCGGCAAAGCCATATCCGTCTTTACGGCGTAAATATTTTTAAAACTTTCAAATTGTGTTTATAAATTCAATTTCACGATTACCATGATTATTCAAAACTAGTATTCGACCCGACTCTAAAAATATCCCTTTCATAACGGGTTATGAAGTAAAAAAATTGTTGAGCAGCATGCACTACGAAAAGAGTTCAGGTGAAGATGGTATAACAACAGAAGCCCTTAAACTTGGTTCTCCCACACTTCTCCCTCATATCACAAACATGTTTAATTGCATCCTTCAGACCGGAAAGATGCCAGCGAAGATGTGCCACTCAAACATCATCCTTCTTCATAAGAAGGGGGATAAAAGCGATATCAATAACTATAGACCGATAAGCTTAGTGTCACATCTCTACAAAGCATTCATTAAAGTTATCCATAACCGCATCGAGGCAAAATTAGATTCGCATCAACCACCTGAACAAGCTGGTTTCCGCCCAAGTTTTTCTACTACAGACCACCTTCATGCTTTAAACCAAATCATAGAAAAACACATAGAATTTAGAAAACCTTTATATTTGGCCTTTGTGGACTATACGAAGGCATTTGACAGCGTGAAACATGCAGCTATATTTTCCTCTTTACAAAATCAGCAGTTAGACCAAACCTACATCAATATCCTCAAATTAATTTACAACAATAGTACAGCAAACATTAAACTTGCATTTCCAGGTCAAAATTTCAAAATTGACAAAGGCGTAAAACAGGGTGACCCGCTCTCTCCCAAGTTATTTACTAGCACTCTCGAAGAGGTATTCAAGAACCTAGCAGACCTATGGTCTAGTAAAGGCATAACACTCGGTTGCAAAAAACTCACTAACCTTCGTTTCGCTGATGACATCATCTTATTTGCACCGACAGCTACTGAATTACAACAGATGCTCCAAGATCTGAGCACAGCAAGCCTTGAGGTTGGACTAATGATGAATCGGTCAAAGACTAAAGTCATGACCAATAGCACAAAAAGTAGGGTTGAGGTAGATGGGCAAGTAATCCATTACGTCGATGAGTACATTTATTTGGGCCAGCTAGTTTCCTTCGAAAACAGGCAGAAATTGACCGTCGTGTCGAGAACGCCTGGAAGAGCTACTGGTCCATGAAGTCGCTGATGAAGGGTGACCTACCTTTATCCCTGAAGCGCAAACTCATCGACATGTGCATTCTGCCCATCCTAACTTACGGTGCTCAAACTTGGTCCCTGACTGAGTCACAAAAGTCCAAACTCAAGGTTTGCCAAAGGGCGATGGAGCGTAGTGTATTGGGTATCAAGCTCAGTGACCGAATTCACAATACCACAATACGCTCAAAAACAGGAATCGCTGATGTGGGCAATAAGACTGCTAGGTTGAAGTGGGATTGGGCGGGCCATGTCTGTAGAATGCATCAGGACCGATGGGCCAAAGTCGCCACTCAGTGGGTGCCAGAAGACGGGCAGCGTCGCCGAGGGAGGCCTAGAAAACGCTGGCGTGACGACTTACAAGCGTTTGCGATGGATTGGCCTGAGAGAGCCGCACGTAGGGAGGAGTGGAAGACTATGGGGGAGGCCTTTGCCCAGCAGTGGGACAATACAGGCTAATAAAAAATAAAATAAAATATTTACTTTTAAGTATTAACAAAAAAATAACATTTATTTTTGTTCTTTTAAAAACAAATAAGATTTTTTTTTTATATTAGGCTGTATAACGGCTTCATACCTTTGCTTCTCCTTCAACCTGGCAAAAGCAATGCGCGGAAAAAATAAAATTAAGTTAGCCTCGTAATAATTCATGACACAAATATTTTTCATTCTTTTATTTTATTTGTTCAAAAATGTGCTGAGAAACGTCGTTTGATACACATGGACATTTATTATTGCAGTTCACGGCTCAAAACCCTCGCTTACGGCTAGTGTGTTAATTCCGCTTCGAACTATACCTAACCAACTCTCTCTACTTGTATCAAAATGTATTAAATATTATCGCAATGCTCGTTTTAATTTCTGTTTTTTTTTCTTATGTTATCAACTTATCACTTATTTTGTGAATGACTGTAATTATTGGCTATGTATCTTATAATGTTGTATATAGAAGCTGTTTAAAATAAAATGCTCTTAAAAAATCTTGAGAATGCTTGAGAACCACGTTCACAGTCTGCCCGCACTGATTTTGGTGGATATCGTGGTGGTGTGTCCACACTTTCTAGCAGAGGCTTGAATCCCGGCTTATTTCACTATAAGGTACCCCCGCCCCTCCTAAACGAGAGATTAGGGGGGAAACCTGGGTTGCGGGCCTATTCGAAAGAGATACCGCGGCCCCAGAACAAAAAGGGCGAGGAAGGAACATGGATGGGTTTTAGTCAGTAAAAGTCTGACACTCCCTCCTGCTCCGCTCTGAGTGGGAGAAGTCATTTGATGATTTCCAATAGTAAAAAAAGGGGAAACCTGTCACAGGTGTCAGCAGCTTTTTTACAGTTCGATTATGTTCAATGACATCAAATGTATTATGTCTATTATGTGTTAAGTCTATTTTTTCAAAGAATAGTCGAAAAGCTTTGTGAAGTTTATTGACAGCTGTTATTAGAAAATACCAACACCTGAACGTTGCTAGGAGCTTTATTGCCATACAGTTCTATTTCCATAAAAAAATATCCTAGTGTGGATTTCGTTGCAAAACCAGATCAAACAAGAAAACTAGTTTATCATAGGCCAAGAACCGTATTTCCAGGACAGGGAATAATGCTAAAAATAACTTAAATAAAATTCTACACATACCAATTAAAACAACCACTAGACACTTCATTATTTTAACGATCACACATCCACTATATACTTCACTAATTAACTTAAAATAATACACAAAGTATCCTTTAAACACTTTAGATTTTTTCTCTCCTTACATAGTCTTCACGCTCGCTGCATCGGAGCGGTGTAGCACAACTGGGAAGGTCTCGGCCGTGCGAGGTTCTATTTGTAATATAGTTATGAATTTACATAATCCTTGCTTGTCACTTCTTACTGCACTTTTTGTTTACTAGTTTTTGATCAGAAATACAGTTTGGATGAGCTCAGGAGTTGGTGTGATAGAAAGCGTGCATGTTTCATTATAACAGTAGGAAATACACAAAAAGGGTGTAAATAAACCCTTAACGATACCGAAAGGCACTGGTTCTCCCCGTATTTGCGATCATTTTCTTGTATCTTCTTGTATCACCTTCTAGTTATTGGGGGCCGAAGTTCCTAAACTTTTTTTAATTTTTTAGTTAATTTAATTACATGTTTTTAATGTATGAACTTTACTTTTAACACCACGACCCTCGTACTATCCAATCCATCCATCAGCACAATGTTTTGAGTGCGTTACATTGAGTTCTAGTTCGAAATATGATTTTTCACCCCAAAATAAAGTCGTTTCCCAGCTAACTTTTGCGTACAGTTACTAGTTTGATGTACAGAATGCTTGGTTGACGGATTCGTGAAGGTGTTAACACTCTGTATAGTCGTACTTATATCTACATTCACGCATTCCTACATTCCTATCATAGGAATTTTTCATAGGTTTGGAATGATGGACTGACCACCTAGAAATCGTTTGTGCTTCAATATCCCTTCTTCCACCCTGTATAAAACTCAGGGAAAATTGTCATGCTTGACCCGCGTTGTCCGTCAGTGAAACATATTTTCCGAAGACTTTTGTTAACAAGCTCATCACCATCACTTTCCACAGCGCGAATTCATCCACTGCAGGGCATAGGACTCCAGCGACCTCTCGCGTCCGGCCCTGGTTCAATCCATGGTCCGGAGCGAGACGGAATGGGAAGCCGTCACCTCCGCGCTGCGAAGCAGTCATGCTAGCGAATGAGGTGGCGGAACGAGAGAGAGAGATTCTCTCGCCCCAGCCGCCGCGGGAGACGCACCGGGCGTTGGGGGCCACGTGGTGGATACCGGCCACCGTAGACGCGGGCCTGTGGACGGTTAGCTATGGGCTAGCTCTCTCAGGTTCCCAGGAATAGAACAAAAAAATGATCGCAATGACGGGGAAAACAAGTGCATTTAGGCTTCATTAAGAGGTAATTACACCCTTTAGAAATATGGAAAGGGTTATTATTTGTAGCAAACATAAACTGGCTGCTCACGTCTTGTTCAATGGGAGTCGGCAGAAACTATAGAACTTACATACTTGATCTTGCTTTGTATTCAATACGTTGACGTATTGGTGGCTAGAAACGAATAAAACAAAGAAGACGGATCACAATCCATACAAAATTACCCCACGTCCTATAACAAAGTGACGTATCTCAAAAAAAAGATAAAAATGTATAAAAAAATATGGCATACTCCCTAACTTAATTTTTTTACACCTTCTTATGGAAAAATTGCTTTTAAAATAGTGCAGGCGCTGTTATGAAAAAAATCTTTCTTAAGAGTATTTATGGACCGATTTTCAAAATTCTTTTTTTGTTTGAAAGGGTACCCCCAAGGTAGTCCCACGGTCATAAAGTCAGGCCTCTGGTCCGGAGGATTCCGGAGAAATGAAAGAAAAATCGCAAAAATAAGCTCATTTTTGTACTTCACATTATTTGTTTTTCACTGTCTTGTTTTTTTTTTTTTACTTATTGCATTATGATGAGACAGACACGTCAGTGGTAACGCGAGGGAGTGCTCGACAGAGGTTTTTTCACTTACAATAACACAAATGAGAGAGGCGAATAACGGTAGCGACGCTACGCGGCAAGCAAGCTAAGGAAATGCAAGTGAATAATGTTGTTTCACTTTTGCAAATCGGATGCGTCGCAGCCTAGACAAACCAGAAAAGGAAAAACCGGACCTGACTGCGGTCCGATGCTCCGTGCCAAGAACGAGCCAGGTTGATGAGGACGGCTTCACTAAAGTAGAAAAGGAGGAAGAAGAAGATGCCCTGTGCGCTACCGCACCTAGTGGACCCAACTTGCTGCTGCGCGCTGCTGTGCCTACGACGCAGCTGTACATTTCACGTCTGCATCACTTCACTACAACTGAGGAAGTCGTGCAGTACCGTAGTTGAATGTGAAGACCAACTTCATTCTGCGGGTGGAAAGGTTGGAATCGCGCCACAACTTCAACTTTAGGTCATTTGTGGTTCGAGTTCCAACCCAACATCTACAGACCTTCTTGAAAGAGGACTTTTGGCCGAAGGGTGTATATCGTCGCTTCCGAGGACGGTTACGCGACACCACGTAACGAAACACGACGACGACAAAGCTGCGTGTATAGTTATAGTATAAGGTTAAAAATATCTATTAGTTTGTTACTGTTGTTTAATAATATTTAATGTATCTTATATAAGGGTCTTAGTTGCCCGATAAATTATTATTATTATATAGTATTCAATGTAATAATTGAATTCTGTGTAATAATATAAATCAATAAATAAATCAATATCACTGGACACACGGCGCCACCTAGTGCCACACTAAGCAAAGCTTGTCGTGGACACTATATAGTTGATATACTACATATATACATTTTTTGTTTGTAAATACATACTCATTATACATATAAACATCCATGACTTGGAAACAAATGTCCATGCTCATCACACAAACATTTGCCCCTACCGGGATTTGAACCCTTGACCCTAAGAACGTAAGGCAGCGTCACTACCACTACGCCATTCGGATCGTCAAAAAGTATAGTATAGTATTCAAACATTCAAGCTCTAACTTTTGATCTCACGTTTTCATAATCAGATAAATAAGGAGATAATCATCAGTTGATCGTTGATTGAACAAAATAAATGTATTGTATTAAAAACTTCCTTAATGGGGTTGGCAACTGTGGAACTAATGGCGCTAGCACCGCATGAATCAAAGCATCGTCATTGGTTGAAAATCTGTCAATGTCATTTTATATTTCAAAATTGTTTGACCTCATTGGTCAGATTGGGTGTATGCGGTGGACGCGCCATCTTCAATCAGCTTTAACTTGGCGACCCCATTGAAAAAAATTAGCTTATTTTTGAGATTTTGCTTTCATTTCTCCAAGATCCTGGAGACCGGAGACCTGACTTTATGGCAGTGGGATAACCTTAGGGTAACCCTTAAAACAAAAAAGGTTTTTTTTTAAATCGGTCCATAAATTCTCATACGAACATTTTTTTCATAACACCGCCTGAACTATTTTCATAGCATTTTTTTTATATGAAGGTGTAAAAAAATGAACTTAGGAAGCATGCCATATTTTTTTTTACATGTTTATCTTTTTTTTGAGATATGTCACATTGTTATAGGACGTGGGGCAATTTTGATCCATCTTCTTTTAGAACAATATTTACCCAACATCACCTAAAACTAGACCGAATAAATTTGGACAATCTGTTGATGTTTGACGAGCTATGTAAGATGTCGTGTCAGCTAATATTGAATGATTATGACGTGTAAACATAATATACCTACTCGTATATTAGGTTGGTACACAAGCGTGTGAAAATACTGAATTATGAAGCAAAAACAATACCCACCCAATATGCATGACGGCAGTTTCAACATATTGAATGTTTTTTTTTAGTAATCAACGAATTTTGAAAAAGATAAAACGCATCAATATTTAAGAGTGGGGGCTCGTGACGTCAGAACGCACTAATACTATACTTTCAAGGCGTGAGTTATATTAAAATCGTCGTATCTTCGTCAATTTTGGTTTACGAGTAAGTACTTACGTAACAAAAGAAAAAATATGGGTCAAATATATTTTTTGATAATCTAACTGACGGATAATTAGATTACTAATTACAGTTTAGATTTTTTTAGTCGTTTACCCCATTACAGGCACGTATCCAGGGGGGGGTAGTTGGGATTTATCTCCCCCCCCCCGACTTATAATAAAAGGGATCATAACCACTGCGAAGTACGTAAATTATAGTGCAATTATTATAGCGATATTTACACAGTTCACATGGTTGTTTCAATGTTTATCCCCCGCGAACCAAAAGACTGAATACTTTTTGCTCCATTACTTATTTAACTGTACACCCACCCTTAACAAACGTCACGTTAGGCCGCAGTACTGTCAAGGGTGTGATGATACATGGAAATATATGATAAGATAAGGGAACCTACAGAGACCTACAAGCCTAACAGTCCCTTCGACCCTAAGCCCTATAACAGCCCTAACCTACCATTTACCTAGTATGTGATAAATAAATATATAAATAAGTTCAGGATGTCTGAACCATGCGACCATGGGACCATGGTACAATAATATACTTCGCCAGGTATAGCATTCCGAGAGACAGAAGTCACGTGGGTGACACGAGCCTACGTCATCACCGCTATCAACGGTTCTCAAACTTAATAATCTGAGGAAATTCAATCTAGTAAAATATTGATCTAATTGTAGCGGCATTACAAAAAGCATTTCAGCTACATTGAACAAAAAGTACTACAGCGCCATCTATGAGAAAGATGATGAACTAACAAGCGCAATACGTCAGATTCCTACATCGCGCAAGTAACATTCTCCGCGACTGAAGAGCATATACGAGCACCCGACCACAACCGACGGGCAGTAGCCCACCAGACATAACACCCGTCTGGTCGGAGGATCCTCCCTTTTCTATGGGGGATGAAGAGCTTTACACCCTGTTCTTCATACCCCAAAATACTACCAACCAAAGAGACCAATGAGGTCATCCGACGCGTCCTATCTCATCGTGGAGTAGGTAAAAGTCATGCGAGTTGATATACAATCGTAGTTTTGTTATGATACCTAAATGTATCTTTTTTAGACATATTTATAACCATTTTCTAATGCCTATTTATTAATCAATTGATACGAGTACTTACACACGTAAACATAATATTATATTATTGAGGAAACTTCTACTATCTACGACGATCATAATATTATATATTCAATTGTTTGACGTCAAAGTCACGCTATCAAGGTGAAATCCTGATTGTGGTGCAGATTCATAAATCAATTAAAACAAATTATTAGGCAATATAGTTGTGATAACTATTGCGTAAATGCGTAATCGGATGACCAGTTTATTTAGAGAATTGCTGGTGTATAAAAACATAGTTACCTACGTAAATAAATAAACATAAATATCGCTAACACACAGCGCCACCTAGTGCCACACTAAGCAAAGCTTGTGTCGTGGACACTAGCATATATGTAGTATATCAACTATGATATACTACATATATGCTTTTTTGTTTGTAAATACATACTTATTATACATATAAACATCCATGACCTCGGAAACAAATGTCCGTACTCGTCACACAAACATTTGCTGCTACCGGGATTCGAACCCAGGACCCTAAGAACGTAAGGCAGCGTCACTACCAGTACGCCAATCGGAAACGTAACATCGCGCCCAGCTGTAAGGCGAGGCAGAGGTATAGCATACGTACAGTCCCATGCATTTGAGAGGAGCGGTGGCCCAGTAGTGGCGGCCCCGACTTCCGAACAGTAGGTAAGTCGAGGGTTCGACCCTATTGCCATCAACCGGGCACGAATACAGATTCCGTGTTTGTTACTGAGAAATTCCTGATGGAAAAACCCACTAAATAACACTTTGCCCAACCTGGGAATCAAACTCAGGACCTGATGCGCAGCAGCCGCTGTTGCGACCACTATTTCCCTACTTTTTTACCTTAGGGTACGCAGAAAACACAGAAATTTACCTCCTACGATCCTCACAAGCTCCTTACACTTCAAGAACAGGTGGAAGCTTCTTTTCCCAATTTTAATTGGAGTGGACGCACCGTTATCTTCTTCTGCCACACTTCTGTATTGGATATCACACTGGGCCATGTTGTTATCACCCATTCTCTGCATCACATGCTGGTACTTAATATGCCTGTCATTCATTTGGAATATGTAAGGGTCTACACCAGTGGTTCCCAACTTGTGATCCGCGGACCACCTTCGAATATGGTCCGCGAAAGGCTAAAATGTTAGGTATTCGTACTTTTTAACTTACACAGAAGATGCTAGGTCAATGCAACTTAATTGAAAACCTATCAGAGCGAGTGCAGCAAGCTTAAAAAAAAATGCACAGAGGTGAGGTGCTACAATTTTTTTCAGCTCTGGCAAGATTTATACGCATTTCTACAAAAAAAATACTTAAGTAGTTATTCCTATTTCTGTATGAATAGTGGCAATTTTTTTTTTAATTTACTTCAATTGTTCTTATAAATTACGCTTTCAAAAGTTCCCCTCACGTTTTTAAAATGTTTGCATTGTGTAAGTACAAGATTAAATCCTGTCGGTATCCATGTTTCTCAAGGACCTCATAGTCACTGCTAACAATAAAAACACCAAAGTGGTCCCAGGTCCAAGAAAGGTTGGGAGCCACTGGTCTACACACTATAGACATGGTACGTCGACCCCAATTAAATTGGGGTAAGGGCAAGAAATTGATGATGTAAGGGTTATCTAGATACCTACAGAACCCGAATCTATACTCCTTATCTTCGATACTTCAATAGGATTAGTGTTATCTGAGATATTTCTTTGTTTATAGTCATATATACCTACATTGCGACCTAAGTACATATATGTACTTAGGTCGCAATGTAGGTATAGGTATCATTTAGATACCTACTTAATACTTATCTACCTACGTAACATAGAGTTTAACTAAATGCAGTAGTCGAGTAAGATAGCATTAATTTGTACATTCAGCGATAAAAGCATTGGAAGGAGCTAATTGTTTACAGGTTATAAAACTAAAAAACATGCTTTAGAATGAAGTAATTTTTTTTCGTATTCTTCTCAGCTAATCCTTTCATTTGATATCCATATCATGGGAATGCAAGTCCGCTATTGGATTAAGAATGACGTCACTTAGCTAACCGTGCGTCCAACTTAACATGTACTCGTATGCAAAACTTCAGCTCAATCGGAAAACAGGCAGCGAGTCTAAGAATATTTAACATAGTTTCAGGTGAAGCTAATAAAAGCTTTATTTTAAACGAACTGAACATAATTTAGCCTATCGCAGTGCGACACGCTACGCCAAGATGATTGCGCCCAAATAGCTAAAAACAGGGAAAAATAGAAAGAGGGGAGAGGAAAGGGAAGGGAGACTTTTGCCCTGCAGTGACATATAAGTAGTACATCAGGGTTAGTGCCGGATAAGGCAAGCGCGGGGCCCATAGCAAATTCTAACGAGGGCCGGCCCTTGATCTGCCAGAGAGAGTCCCTACCACCCAATAAATATTCCAGCAACTTCGTTCACAAATAATTAGCAGTGTGCCCGGAATTACCTAACTGTTAGAAATAATTATGTAAGGGTCATAATATAATCCTCCTAGTGTTATTTGTTACTCTTTCACGCAAAAACTACTGACCGAATTTGGATGATATTTGGCACATAGATAGTTTATAACCTGGATTAACACATAGGATACTTTTTATGCCGGTAGTAAGATCCCGTGGGACAATTACCGTACTCCACGCGGGCGAAGCCGCAAGCATAGGCTAGTAAAAATAATCCATAGCTGGTAATAAGCTTCTAAAAACTGCGACACAGCAGGCTGCACTAAGTTTTCCGCATCTAGTCTGATCCTGTCACCTTTTTATGGTTGTCAGTCCAACTAGCTGGAGGAGTCCCGCCGGATTCATCATCTGCCTAGACTTTACCCAAGGTCGGCTTCCAGTCTAATCGGATGCAGCTGCATTTAGTAGGTATACCAGTATTTTACATGGTGCGACTGCCTATCTGACCTCCACAACCCAGTTAATACTGAGTAATATGATACCACTTAAATTGGTAAGACTGGTTGTCATACTTTTTCGGCCACTGACTACCTGTAACGACTGTCAAAGATCTAAAATGACAACCGGGGCCAACGGTTTAACGTGCTTTCCGAGGCACAGAGGAAACCCGGTATGTAATGGGTGGTCACCCATCCACAGACCAACCTAGGTAAGCACGGCTTAACCTAAAGATTGACCCCAAGCAGCTGTTATTATTTAACTACGGGCTCCTCCGTCGTATGTATGATTATTATTTTGAAAAGAACTTTATACAATGGAAAACAACTTCGTTCAATTGATCAGATTATGAAATGTGAACAGCTTGATATTTTTAACGCTGGCTCTGATAGTATCTACGATTAAAGTATTTGTCAATCTAGTAGGTTACAATAAACTAATAAAATGTTAAAACATTCGATTCTGTATACAGGAAACCAGACTGATAAAGTGTTTATTTTTGAATATTTTTACCTGTTTTTAAGACTGGGTCATATAAAACATAGGAGTGGTATAAGCTTTTGATATCAACTGGGCTGTGTTAAATCTAGGTAAATACTTGGATTTTAAAATAATCTAGCAATCCTCTCGAACGCATTCCTTTGGTAAAGTATTTTGTTCCGTCATTTAAATATTTACGATTTTGATATTAAAAAAAAAAGTTTCAATAAATAAACGTACCTATTTGTTTTGACTGGGGTAATCTCTGTTATATGCGCCGACGATTCGAAAATGTATAAAAAGACTTTAATTCCAAACGGGAGCGGCAAAGGCAAAGTCCAGAATAGCAATAACAGTTCGCAGCGACATGACAGCTTGTGGGCTTGGTGTCTACCTACCTATGTAACTTTATGAAAACTGCAATAGATTGCAATTTTGCAATCTGTGAAATTAATTAGTTAGAGCGCGTCGTTATTGCCTCGCCTTAATTATAAGCGATATGTACTTTGTTATTGCGACGGAATCAAGGGTTCCACTCAACTTTGAGAGCAGCATTATACATCGTCATCTGTCTAACCTTCCCCAACTATTTTGAAGACTAAGCGGACTAAGCGGGTGCGGCTGAACACCCGTATTTTACATGGAGCGACTGCCTATCTGACCAGGACTCTGTTAGAACTTGGTTATACCATACCATTTGGTAAGACATATTGTCTTACTTTCGGGTCACTGACATCTCTACTTATGGTTTATATGGTAAAAATTAAACAAAACGTATTGAGATGAACAATCATTTTATTTTCAATGTAATAGAAATGTTTACAATATAAAGAACATTAACTCTATATCTACAAATTTAGCGACACTTTGACACTTTGGTACAGTGACAACGTAGTTTCTAATCGCGTGACTATTTTCTCACATCTGCAAGTTATGTTGTGACAAGACAAACATGTCACAAGTTTTGTTCTTTCAACAGAATTTGAAATAATAAACTTACTTTTGTACGATCTTATATTTAAAAAGCAAGGCAATCGTAATAGCTATTGCGATTGTTATAGTGGGCTTTAAGATCTTTAAGTGTGAATATAATCGTGGTACAGGTGGCGAAATATAAAGTTTATGCCAGCCTATGCCGAACAAAGGTGCCCGCTAAAACTAGCGCGGGTGCACGAAGTCAGTGCTCTCTGTGAAATGTTCACATGCACCCGTGCCACACACATTGCTCGCAGAACGGATGGCCGATGGGGCCCAGAAGTTCTGGAGTGGCGACCGCGATCCGGAAGACGTTGCGTTGGAAGGCCACCCACTAGGTGGACTGGGACCTGGTGAAGGTTGCGGGATCTGTTGGATACGAATCGCACGGGACCGATCAATGTGACGACACTTGGGTGAGGCCTATGTCCAGCAGTGGACGTCGTTCGACTAAAATGGTGATGCACCCGTGTTCCCAGCTAAAACTTTGCACGTACTATTTTTCAAACCAAACACGCGTGCACCCACGCGAGTTTTAGCGGACACCCATAAGTCACCTCTTTGGCGTTCGGTTGAGACTTCCAAAATGTGCTTATCATTTTCATTTTTTCTATGCATTATGTTATCTATAGCTGCTATTGCTTCATTCATCTAAAGAAATACATACCATGCTGTTTTTGTACAAACTAGGTACCGTAAAATGGGGCTATTTGGGTTTTGGGGGCTATTTAGAATGACCCATAATTTCGAACAAAAATATCGATAACTGTCGGTTGGTATATTATATAGTAGAAGTTATTTTACAATGTTTAGAAAAACTTTGATTGGAGGCTACTGAAAAATCCTGATGGAAATACCAAATCAAATTTTGGTTTATATTTATTTATTTATTTTATTCATTAACACATACATTTGTTTTAACAGGTAAAACCCAAGCTAACAAAAGACCAAATAGCCCCCAAAAACCCAAATAGACCCGTTTTAAGGTACCTATACTTAATCAAGAAAATCAATTTGAATTTATAAATAAAAGTTGTTGTTGAGTGTTGCCGTTATTGTGTGTTGTAGTTGTTATTGTTGTATTTGACTGATATCTTGAAGAAAATATAGCCATCGTTTTGCAAATATCTATAAGTACATAGAAATGCATACCCATGATAGGTACATGCAAATGCATAACCTTGAAGTACCTCAATAGTTTTTCTACAGGAACTGCTCAAAGTGGCCTCAACATTTTGAAATAGATGTTTTTCTTTTAAACAAAAACAATTTGAATAAATTAGTTATGCAAATTAATCCTTGCAACTGCAAACCCGTTGAGTTTTAATATAGATTATCACCATATTTGCTATTGCCATGAGCACTAGTTTGTTTTAAGTGGTTTACATGAAAACACACGTCGAATTGTTTTAAAATATTGTGTTTCCAGAATCTTACTTTCTTCTTTCTTTCGTAATGAATACAAGGTGATCGAGATCGGTTAAAACTGTCTTTTTACGAATTTTGGAAGTTCATGTTGAGTCAGTGTAGTTATGTGAAGAAATCAATTAATTACATCATAATTGTGTCATGAAGTTTTTTGGTTAAGTGTGAAAGAGAATTTCAGAAGAACTTATTTTTAAAGTATGTAATTATGTGTATTTATAGTACAATTATTAGTTAAATCAGATGGTGTAATTACTTTTATTATAGCTATATATTACTTTATTTAACATTTACACAAACACACAATTTTAAAATGAACTTGTGTCGAAATAATATAAATGTGTTTTGAAAAATCACTTCCTACCGTTTGCAACTAAATTATTATTTGTGTATTTAATTTACATAATAATACAATAACCTTAAAGTATACTATTTCAATAACAATTAAAAGAATCTTGCAAATAAAACACAATGTAAAAACAGGAATAGTTCAGCGGATAAGGTGTCAGAAGCAAGTTGAAAAGTCTTGTGTTCGAATCCTACCAGTTGCACTTTTTAAAGTATTATACATTTAAACAAAATGTGTACAAGAAGCTATTTATAACATTTCGTTAAATAAATACAAGACTAGTGGGCATAGCCGTGAAAATTATGTTGACAAAATATACGGAATCACAGTAAATCCCTAATTACACACAACCATTTCACAAAAATATGTGTGTGGGGACATTCCTCAGGAATCTTAAACCTTCACCACTATGCCCAAAATACGAAACAAATAAAAAAAACATGTCTATACAATATTTACAAAAACTAAAGCTTAAGAAGAATTTTCAAAGACATCTAAATGAGGCAAGCATATAAGAAGAAACAAAACGGCAGTATATAAGGATTTTTCTTCAGTATCGCTTATAATTTCGTACGAGAGAAAAACCGCGTAAATACTAATTTTTAATCTAGTTTAATTTGTAATTTACATGCAAAAAGAAAGATACCAAGGAAAGTCTTCCTTAAGGGACCCAATGACGTGGCGAATGTCGCGAAAATCCGCTAAATGCTATACATATTTCGCAGTCAACTCGTATAACACGCCGTATTACATAATGGCGCGCCTGATTGAAAAACGTCGCCGTTATGTAATGCGGCGTCCTCACGTTCAGCCGGATTACAATTCGGCTGAAATAAGGGACACCGCATTGAATGAGCACTTCGCGTTCGTCAAAGCGGCGTAAACGTGCCGCCCAAATATGAACGGGCGCATCGTCAATACGCCGCTTTGAAAGCGAGCTCTGTACTTTGGGCTCCCGATGCGACGTTAGGTTTGGTTAGGTTACCTTAAACCCTGCAGACAGAAATAGGAGCCCCGCGTAGCTACGTCAACTACGTCTTGTTTACGGAATTTTCAGTATTTTTTTTGCTGACAATATGGCTAAACGTTGGACGCCGCATTATATAACGGCGAGGTTTTACAATCCGGCGCACCATTATGTAATATGGCGTGTTATAAGAATTGGCTGCGACACATACGCCGGTCGGCGGCGTAGCAACGCTTGGACGAGGCATATGCTCAGCAGGAGATATCTTTCGGTAGATATAAATGACTCCCTTAATTAATGTATGTTCCTCGTTTCACCTCAAAGTCACGTCATAATCAAGTCATATCCAGTTATTTTGGAATGCAAATCTAAAAGTAACATTTATAGGTAGGTATCAAACTATATTATCAGATTAGGTACGGTTAGTTCCATTTATTACCGTTATAAATTAAGTCAATTTATCATTTATGGTATGTGAATGTTTTTTACCTGTTCCATTGTAAATCCTTAGATTAGCGCTGATTCTGTTGCGTCTTGACTCAAGTAGTGCTTTCTTTGTCTAACAGGAAGAGATATAATGAGTCACAAACTAAGTTAGTTTTGGCAAAATGTGTGTAGTAGTTAGCCTAGTTTGTGACATGAAGTTACATTTTTTGGATAAACATCATGCTTGATGATTAATTTAGCAAATCCATAATTAGACGACTTAAATATGTATAACTTTCTAAAGTATAACAATTTATTATTTTTTCATCTTTCAAGTACAGAATAAGAAACAGTTATGTACTAAATAATAATTAATTACAAGTTTTTTGGATGACATTATCATTAGACTACAAATTAATATTTATTTGACAAAATCTAACACGAATTATAGAGTTAGCGTTTATTATAGTCGAAATATAGCTGAAATACATCTTATGCTAAGGTCTGACTGACGTACGAGGCAGACTTTATTATTTAATTATTATTGATAACAATTTTGTCACATAAGCTTCAGGCCTATGCTCCTGTACTAAATGGGCCATGATACTCCTATCATCTACTGTTGCCTACCATCCACTAAACTGTAACCTCTATTAATTTACACTTGTTAGTGCATCAAACACGAATAAACGACGACTTATTAGAATCGACGACGACATAGAAAGTCTAATGCAGGAGGGGAATAATTTTGTGGTGCGGTGTTCCACAGGGATCGGTTCTGGGGCCGCCCCTGTGGAATATCGGTTACGACTGCGTGCTGCTCGCCGACCTCCCTATAGGCGTCAGCGTAGTCTGCTACGCTGACGACACTCTGATGCTGGCGCAAGGGAGGTCGCACGAGGCGGCGGCCGAATATGACACGCGGGGTTGCCATAGTCGTAGAGAGGATCCGGCAACTGGGTCTCGAGGGGGCACTGCACAAGTCCGAGGTCATGTGCTTTCATGGGCCTCGGAATGCGCAACCGTCGGGATCGACAGTGACGGTAAGAGGGGTATCCATCGGCTTCGAGTCGACGTTGAAGTACCTAGGACTAGTCCTCGACAGCCGGTGGAACTTCGTGGAGCATTTCCGACGTTTGGCCCCCAGGCTGGAACGAACCGGGGCTGCCTTCAGGCGGCTCCTGCCCTCCTACGCGGGCGTCGTGCGGTCCATGGCCCTTTACGGGGCCCCAGTGTGGGTGCGTTCCATGAGGCAGCGAGCCACCCATTATTTGAACGCGCCCCAAAAGGTGGTAGGCGGCTTAAAAAAGGAGGCGAAGAATTTAAACGATTTCGTGTACAAAACGCAGTCTGAATGTTAGTTAATGAATTTAAACATGAAAAGGGTGAAGGTAAAAGCTTTCAGCGTTCGCCAAGTCACAAGTTCTACTCACTGAAATGGAAATATTGATAGCAGAGGGCGATCTTTGCACCGACATCGAGACATAAAGAGCTCAAAAATAATGAAATTGGAATATAAAGAAGGTCAATCACAAAAGGAAAGTCCCTCAGGAAAAAACCAGCAAGTCAGCGAACCAAACAACAGAAAACAAGAAACGAAGACATAGCCCAAGAACGTTCTCAGTTGATATATCCACCGATGAGACAGTAATCATACCAAACATTCGAGTAAACCTAGCATCAGATTTGAAACAGCTTCAAAAATTGGACCACAGTTTTTGAGGTCTGAGCTCAAAAACAGATTCGGAAGTATCTCTTTCTAATTCCATAAAAGATGAATTTAACGAGCCAAGCACATGTAAAAAAAATCCTGCCAAAAAAACAAACCAGACAAAAAGGGTGAATCTAAAAATAAATCCAAACATGCAGTGAAACGAACCGAGTCGCCAACTGACTGACAAAAAAATCTGGCTGATCCTAGGTTTGTAAATGCACCCTCAAATCTACAAAATTCACAAATGACTGCAAATAGTAGCAATGCAAGTGACAAGTAAAATTTAATTAAACATTTTAAAAACTTTCATTACACAATGTAAAGTTAAATAGCAAATAATTCGTCAATTCGCCATTTTGTGGTGGTAGCCATCTTGGATTTTTACATTGTCATAGTGTATAGTGAAGCCTTTTCATTTGATACCCATATTGAGGGAGTTTTTGAGCAAAAATATAATCCGCCATTTTGTGGCGGCGGACTGATGTTTATCAAACATAGCTAAGAACACTCCCGACTAATTCACCTTTCAAATAAAAAAAATCGAAATCAGTTCATCCGTTCGGGCGCTACGATGCCACAGACACACACACACACACACACACACACACACACAGCCACGTCAAACTACAAACGACGGGGTGTTATAACCCCGTCGTGTAAGCGTCGCAGCGTCGGTAAAAACAATGTTGTTTTTAAAAACGGTTGATTCTAGCAGGTATGTACCTAGAAGACATTACCTATACGCCACCAGTTCTGACACAATATTTTAGTAACGTGCAAAACAATTAGTTTAACAGTAATATCTCAGCAAAGGTTACCTCAATGACCGATTTAGTATTGTCTTTTAACTTTATATGTGTATCTAAAGTGGAAGCAAAATTCATTTTTATTTTTACGGTCTTTGCCATTTGCAGGCCAGTATCAGCTAAATGTGTAGCGTAAATAACATGTACATAGTTTCAGAATCATAATCATTGAAATCATCAATACAACCCTCTAATTGCATTTAAACCTATTAAATGATTGTTTCATGTTGTGGAGCTCGTGGCTAAATAATAACAGCCGCTCGGGTCGATCGTTAGGTTAAGCCGTGCTTGGCTCGGTTGGTCTGTGGATGGGTACTGACTACCCTTACACATCGAATTTCCACCGTGCCTCGGAAAGCACGTTAAACTGTTGGTCCCGGCTGTCATTTGTCTATCTTTGACAGACGTTACAGGTAGTCAGCGGCCCAAAAAATCCTGATAACCAGTCTTACCAAGTGGTATCGTATTTCTCAGTATTAAAGGGGTAGTGGAGGTCAGACAAGCAGTCGCTCCATGTAAAATACTAGTACTCAGCTGCATCCGGTTAGACTGGAAGCCGACCTCAACATAGTTGGGAAAAGGCTAGTCAGATGATGAAACAGCTAAACTGCAATTGATTTCGTACTGACTGAACATGTAAACATTAAATTGAATAATGTTTTCGTAAGAAAAGCTATTGCGATTCGAGTTATGATCAATTAATGTAATGCCAGTTCCCATAACGTAGAATCGTATTACCGTCCTAGACAATAAGCTTGTTTACTGAAAAATTCTAATTAGCCCGTCACTTAGATTATCAAAAAATATTTCACCCGTATTTTTTCTTTTCTCACATAAACCAAAATTGACGAAGATACGACGCTTTAAAAATTCTCAATACGTCACGCCGTGCTATAATTTTTAGTGCGATGTGACGTCACGAGCCCCCACTCCCGAGTTTTGATGCGTTCTAACTTCGTCAGTATTCATTGATTTACAAAAACAAAAAATACGTGTCCTATATTTTCCAATACTCTAACTGACGGACTAAATAGATTTGCAATTTATTGATGGTGGAAACTAGCCTATTTGGCAGTCAATATATATTCCAGTCCTTTTCCTTCTTCTTCGGTCTAAGTTCTTCAGTTTGGCAATTTCCTGCTAAGACTACTATAACTTTCACAAAAATCTCTAATCAGCCTATCAAAGGCCTAACTAACCTCTTTCAATGACTCATTCCTACGAAATGCCTACCACAATCATGGCCCATCATGTACAAGCGTGTAATCACAAGCATATATATAAGCATCGCGATGTAAGGTCAATACACCCTTACTTTATGTCTTCATAAGAATTTAATTGAGCTCCGTTGCCAACTTAGGATTAAGCCAGGCCCCTTAAAATGTTCTCATTACAAAACATACAATTTACTAAACAATAAGCAGCCTTGTATATAATACAAATTTTGTAATAAGTATCCTCTTCATAACAATGTACATAAAAAAGTAAACAATTTAAAAAATTAACAAAAACTTAATTTAAAAAAATAATATCAATTAAAAACCTTAAAGGGGCCAGTCTACATCAGTTGCGCAGCCTCGTAAGTCCTTGGTCTACTCGGTCTACTCCGGTCTTCTGACAGTAGACTACGGTCTACTTGAGGTCCATATCGTCTCCCAGAAGATCTTCGCACTCCTTCTCCCACTGTTTGTCGTCTCCTGCCTTCTCTGCTACTACTTCGTATTCTTTCAGTTCAGCTTCCAGTTCTTTCTCCCATTGTTCTAAAATAAGTTATTTTGTGTAGTTAGTATGTATTTAGTTAAATTAAACAGTTTAAACTTTGCTTTCCGACAGCCTGATGAACTATTCGACTGTAGATCCTAACTTTTGGGTAATCTTTTTTTCATTCGTAGAGTAAAAACAAAATTAATAAGCAATTTGTTAACTGATTATATTGGCTGCTAGAAAAGTAATTTTAAGTAATTTTTTTATATGTAAAATTGTTTTTTTTTTCGTATCTTTTATAGGTTACAAATACTCCAAAATGGTACCTAAATCTGAGCTCAAATCTAAGGTATCAATCTAAGGTAAATCTGAGCTTAATAGTCGATTAAGTTATTCATTTTTCATTCAATCGATCTTGCTGCACATTTTTGCACAGATTTTCGTGACAACATAAGCCTAATGAGAACAGGCTACTTTATTTTCTGCTCATGATATCGTATCGCTTTCACGTGTTTTGTTTATTTTACTCTGACGTATGACAATATTATCGTGAGATACGGATAGATATCGGATTTACCAGTTCGTATTGACAATAATACTGAGTTTATATGATAGCGGCACGTGTCATGAAAGTGAATCAGATCACGATTGAAACTCAAACTGGGACTCAATGAAAACTCAGGCCGAGATCTATAAAAAATACTGAGTACGGACTTTGACTAAACGTTATTACAATAATTGTCAAACTACATTTACAAGATAGAGAGAACCATATTAGTGTGTCTCAGTCAAAGCTCGTGCCAAGTAACGTTTATAGATTTCGGTCTTAGCCTTAGTGTAAGTATACTTACGCATTTGCTATATGGAATAAGCGGTCCTTCAGTTCTTGAAATGTTTCATTTTTCTAATTAAAGATACTCATTCTAGTCTTTATATTAACAGTAAATAACTATTCTTTTTTTAATTATAATTCCGACCGTCTTTTTGACTGATAGTGGTATTACTAATGGTATATCTTCAGTATTATTAATTAAAAGGCACTATCTAAAATTACAAACTAAAATAACAACACCAATATTATTTTAGAATAATATAATTATTTCAATTCATAATAACTAACTATAAATGCCAATTTTTCATTTTTAACTATACGTCGTAATTTCACTAAACAATGTTTGAGTGTCGAAGAGTATATTATATACTGTCGCAAGATACATTTTGAAGGTACCTACAGGAAGAAGCAAACCATAGGAGGTACCGTATCATGAAACTTTCATGGAATCATAATTCCAATGCGAGAGAGAGATGGAGCTACACAAGATAGATAGCACCATCCTTTTCCCGCACAGAAACCATAATGCCTATAATCCTTGATAACACTACCCTAGAGTTAGCTATAATCGAGGTCGAAACAAAAATTTTGGGAGAAAAGTCTCGAAGACACACAAATAGCCAAATTATTTAGTTATATTTCCGGGACTATGATTAAATGGACACCGATTTACGATTATAATCACTACTACTTTATTGCTTAACAGTTTTTGATTGGATTCGGTAGAGGCTTGAAGTTGACAGTAAAAGGAATTAATTGGAATGTAATTAATAGATAATATCTTGAGAAAATTGTTTATACATATTATTTTACGATACAATATACAGTACTCATCAATAAACATTACATATTTATAAATATTTTTATAGATAAATACTTACCAGATAGATAACATTGATATATACAAATACAATAAATATACACTGATAAATATGTCAATATATCTGACACACAGTCAAAATTACATATATCTAAATAAGACCATAATATAGATATAAATACAGATGAAAATGCTGCTATTCTTACATCCCTCAAGCCTCTAACAACAAAGCAAGTATTAAAAGACTCGAGAACAAAGAAACCCGGGCGACAGCATACTAGGCCAGTAGTCACAATCGATACAACCATCAAACTCTATCATAAATGAGTCCAACTAGTTCTACACAACTTTAATAACATTGGATTATTCTCCTGATTAATATAGACCTAATGCTAATTGTAAATAATTACAAAACAAACTGGGAAGATAATGTGTTGCCAGTAAATGTTCCAAAGAGTTTCCAAGACGGCAGTTTGTATGGAGTTATAATTGACTGTCACCTCTAAGTGATATGTCGCGGCTGAGAAAATTTTCTGCGCAAACAACATCAGTATCTTCAATAAACTGCTGATCGAACTTCAATCATTCCGTAAATATACCCTTCTTTCAAAAAGACCTCGTGTTTTTTCATTTAGGTCTGTACCATTTAAGAATCAACGCTCATAATCATTTGCACGTCCAGTTTTGTTATTAAAATCGTTACAATAAGATGAAAGATTTCCTATAGGCTGACAACACAAGTTTATGTACAAAAAGATTTAAAGTTTCAACATTGCTACGTGAAAAAAATCGAAGGCAGTGAGAAATAAACGCGAAGAGGTAACGACCAACTTTGAGAAATATGTAAGCGGATAGGTAAATAAAACACAAGACAAACAAGCAATAATAGACCACAAAGCTAAAGGAAGAGGGTTGATACACAAGTAGCAATGTCAAAACCTGAACACAATATATACTTACATTTAACGCTACTGAGCCGAATTTTAATGAACTGTGTGATATTATCAGCTATATAACCTTAATCGATACTTAGACATATATAACATTTAGTAGACATTAAAATAGGTTCCATTGAGAAAATTTTATTTTGATTTTTATTCTTTTATAGATAAGGTATACAATTCAACCGTTGTGGTCTTTACGTCAATAGCGAAATCAAACAGGAGATGTTCCAATCTGTTGAAGTGATGCTGCTAGCTATTGAAATACAGACCAGCGTGCTACCAGTGACATACAACAGATTATAAATAAATACACGGTTATATATACAGTTATTATAGTCCTTAAATCAAGGACAGAAAAGCTATATTGTCATATAACATTCACTTTGTATATATATACGACACACGAGATAACAACAAGGATGAAGATATGACACAGTGATATATCTTTAAAAGTTCAAATTAAAAATGCAAACAGCGATAAATTCTATATAAGTAATAACGCTTGAAATTATATTTATAATGTGTGAGAGGATTAACAGTGATGTGGGCTTGACACAATAATGCCAAGACTTGACGTCAAGCTTACAGCATCAGAGCAGAAACCATAAAATCATCGGGGTAAACCAAATCCCTTGGAGAAAAAAGATGTTTAAGATAGGGTGGTTAAGAATAGATGATACATACGGAGATTTTAAAATCCATTTCGCATATGTCACAGCAAAATGATAGCTATAGTGTTCAATATTAACGTTTAAATCGATTTTTAGATTTCTACCGTTACGTGTGCGTACCTGCTAGCTACATCGTGATGGCATTATTTTATCAAGATTGAAACAATTTTCATGAAGATAATAGCATAGTACATTCTTTGATGCAAGCATCGTATCGACTAGATATTTACTGTTCTATACATTACCCACTCCCAAGTACATAAGGGAGTACCCTCAAACGGTCTACACCGCTAGAACCTTCAGAAACCTATTTTCAATATAGTGATTTTACATTAAGTGTTGAAAGAGGCAATATGAATAATGGGTACAATGCAATTTAATATTAAACTTCAATTATAGTAACAAGAATCACGGAAAATACACTAGTTCCCTTAGTAAATATCTAGCTAGACCATATATAATTAGAGAATAATATATAGAACAGTGGTGTTATAATATTGTGTGCTGTGGTAGATAAGACGTCCTTTAAGCTGCATTCCGGGAGGAAGAAAAATATGCGTTTAGCAATAATTTATTAATATTCATTCAGAAAGTAGGCTCTCATGATACTTGAATGGTTTTAATGGATTCGATTTTGATATCAACTGATTTTATTTGAATTTATCAATTAATATTATTTTGTAGGGAGATTTTTTAAAGGTTACTTAAATTTTAATCTTATATTGCACAGCAGTATGTTTTAGTCAAGTAGGATTGGTGGAGGGTTCTTCAAAGTGGTTTTCAGTAAAAAGTGGGGAGTCAAAAGTGTTTGCAGACAAATATTAACATATACAGCATGCATTGCAATATTATACAGGGTGAATTTTAATTAATGCGACAAAATGAAATTGGAGCTTCAGTTACAGTAACATAGTAATTATAAACTGTTTTTTCTACAATCTAAATCGTTAAAAAAAATTACGCGATTATCGTTTTCAAAAGGTCCATTGATGTTATTATCTTTATTTAAGTACGAATTATCGGTATTCCAGTAATATGCAAAATAAATAAGAAAAATTAAGGCAAAATTAGGTAAATGACCGCTATATTGAGCACTGCGATGAGTCGGCAAGATTTTTGATACTTTTATTATTTTAACGGTTTTCGTAACACTGATCAATTATTTTTCAATTTTATATTTTATACATTTTCTTGACAACACGTATTATGGTATATTTAAATTTGTCGCATCCATTCAATTTCACCCTGTATTCCTCAAAGTTGGTACCGATTAAAAAAGTGTGTTTCGCGGCGATTAGTCATTTGAAGTCGGACTGAGAATGAAAACTTTATTTGATGAAAAATAAAATAAATAAAAACTAAATAATATGGCCATGTGTGTGAAAACAAAAATTAAATTAATAAAAGATAATACCTAAACGTTAATCAAATTAATTATTTTTACAAAATAGGAAAGACAGCCTTTGCGTCCGTAACTTGCTTATCGAACTATTAAATTCTTTAATTTATTAAAATAACAATACTTCTTGCTAATAATACAAATAACGTCGTAAATAAAAAGTTTTAAAAAATCATGTCTTACCATCTTCGTTTTCTCTATCGACTTTCAAAGACTTTATTAGTTTCTTGGCGTCATCAATCGACTCTTGCGACGATTTTTCATTGGCTATCAAATTTTCGCTTGCCGATTTATCATCGTCTAATTCGGGAAGAAAACAAAAATAAAACAAATAATAAAAAACAAAATGGTTAATAAATTAAAAATGATGCAATGTGGAAACCTAGTTTCCTGTCTAAATAAGTTCGTAGAATGCCGAATGCCAAAATCTCAAATGGCACCCGTGTCAGGAATTAATTATCTGAACCCCATCCAAAATTATAATGTATTTTTGTGCTCGTGATTTCTACACGATAAGTGTTTCTCGCCTTATATAGATGATTATCAAACGGAGTAAAATAGTTGAATTTTGTAAACAATAGCTATGTCGCTTGCAAGATGAAAACATATGTGATTTTCGCCTTTTTTTCAAAATGTATAACAAGAAAGGGTCATACAGTTAAGTTGTCAAATGGCAGTCCCATAAAATTGGCTAAATCTGGGTCCATTCTCGTTTGTCTTTTGTATATACACATGAGTACAAAAATATTTGGACTATGGGAAAGTCTTCTCGTGTAAATGACGAGTCTTTGAAACAATGATAATTTCAGTCGGTACTTATGTTTCTTGTCATGAAAATGTGTGATCTATTGTGTGTTAGAGCTAGAATGTGCTGTGTTCATACCCTGAGAGTCGTCGGCGCTGCTCTGACGGCCGGCAGCCGCGTCCGCCTCGTTGGCCTGGCAGATCAGAGACATGCGGTAGAAGTAGTTCCGCCAGAAGTTCTCCTCCGTGATACTGGAAAAGAATTAACAGAATAAAGTACAAAAAAAAACTAACGGACAATTTTTTTTCTTTTGTTATGTAAACCAAAATTGACGAAGATACGACGTTTTTAAAATTCTCAATACGTCACTCGTCGACGTCAGAACTCGCTAAAAATTATACCAAGTAATTTTTAGCGAGTTCTGACGTCACGAGCCCCCACCCCCGAGTTTTGAGGCGTTTTATCTTTGTCAATATTCATTAATTTACAAGTACAAAAAATACGTGTCCATTATTTTCCAATACTCTTACTGACGGACTAAATATATTTGCAAGTTTTTGATACTGTCGTCATGCCTATACGAGCATAGGTAGCTCTTATGCTCGGAGGAGTGACGATCTTCGCTGAGTGGGTGGTGGGGCACCTGAATGTGAATTGCTGGGTATCGGGTTGAATGGTGTACGATTGAGGAGGCCTATGTCCAACAGTGGAGTGCTGAAGGCTGATGATAAGCATAGGTAATGAACAATTGGAATGTTGGAATATAAAATGTTGCTACGACAGTTGTAGAGATTTTCCCAAATTGACAAAATATCGTATTTTAATAGAATTTGGAAAATGCTCGGTGAAATCATTACTCGTACTACATCATCATCTGCCTTCCTTTTCCCAACCAACTGTGTTGGGGTCGGTTTCCAATCTACACGGATGCAGTTGAATACCAGTATTTTACATGGAGACCTCCACAACCCAGCTAGTACTAGGGAATACGATACCCCGAGACGTGGTAAGTCTATCACTAATATTATAAAACTAATAATAATAATAAATATTGCTGGACATTACACACAGCACCATCCAGTGCCACACTAAGCAAGGCTTGTGTCACGGTCACCAGACAGTTGATATACTACATGTACTTTTTGTTTGTAAATACATACTTATCTACACTAATATTATAAAGAGGAAAACTTTGGTTTGTTTGGTTGTAATGAATAGGCTTAAAAACTACAGGACCGTTTTTAAAAATTCTTTCAACATTCGAAAGCTACATTATCCACAAGTAACATAGGATATATTTTATCCCCGTACTCCCACGGGAACGGGAAATACGCGGGTGAAACCGCGTGACGTCCGCTAGTTATACAAATAAACATCCATGACTCGGAAACAAATGTCCATGCTCATCACACAAACATTTGCTCCTAGCGGGATTCGAACTCAGGACCCTAAGAACGTAAGGCAGCCTCACTACCGCTGCGCCATTCGGGTCGTCAAAAAATTTACATTTTCTAAGTATGGATGTAATGTTCGGAACTACTAAGATCCAATTCCGATTCCGATAAGAATTATTTCACTCATTAGAAGCTCATCATCCTCGAGTGTCACATATTCATAGTTAGTAATATTTTTATCTGAAACGTTTCCGTGGGATTATTAATATTTTCATAATACGAGCGAAGTCGCGGGCTAAATACAGGGTGTAAACCACCTCATCACAAAGCCGTTAACCAAGCATTCTGTACATCAAACTAAGTAACTGTAAGCATACATTTTTGCTGGGAAACAACATTTTTTTTAATCATGTTTTGTGGTAGAACTAACTCAATGTAACGCACTAAAAATATTGTGCTGATGGATGGATTGAATAGTACGGGGGTCGTGGAGGTGTTAAAAGTCAAAATCTTACAGTAAAAGATGTATTAAAAAAAAGCTTGTCAAAAAGTTGTAACTTTGACCCCCATATCTCCGTAACTAGAAGGTTACCCAGGTACAGAACAAAAAAAAATCGCAATGATAGGGAGAACAAGTGCCTTTCGGCTTCGTGAAGAGGTGTTTTACACCATTTATGTTCTCTTGTTTCACAAATTTTCTTGTTATTTATGACAGTCACGTGACTGTCGGCATCAGAACTTTAACGTCATGATGATAAACCAAACCGATCAAGCAAAGCCTCGTTTAATTCGATGGTCGTATTCGATATGATCCTATCATGTTATCACCGCTTCTGCCACTCCTTGTCAGATAGCTGTGATAAGGTCATCCTCATGTGGGACCTTATACTGCAGCGTCACTATTCTACGCAGTACATTTCGGTACAGTATCTGAGTATTAATATGGCACTTCGAAGCATGCAAGAGAGTTTTAAACAGGAGTTTACGCACACCTGCGACAACATTCGAAAACCGCCATCTATGAAAGCGTTTTCATAGAAATAAGTGGTGCCAGTGCAGTATATTATAGCGATTGGTCGTCTTAGCCGCGTACTTTTAAAATAACTGTCTTATTAAACAATCTTTGACATTATCTAACCCTCGTCCTTCAGGAACTACGAAAGAATATACATTTGCATAATAAACCAAAAATATCTAAACTGTTAAGATTATTCAAAATTGGAACTCGGCTCCGGACGCTCTTGCGAAAGGTCTACTTTCATGCCTGAATTGAGTAAGATTTCTGCAGCCCCTTCCTTACTTATTTCACATGGACTCACTGCCTATCTGATCTTCACAACCAAGTTACAGGGTACACCACGTTACCTCTTGGTAAGACTGGTTGTCAGCCTTTAAAGTTTCAGCAACGACTGTCAAAGATATACAAATGACAGCCGGGGTCAACGATTTAACGTCCCTTCTGAGACAATTGAGTTAAAAATCATATAATAATACTGACAAACAGTAGGGCGTATGATAAATTAACTTTCGTTGATCAACTGCACGCCGTAAACTTTATGAATTTACAATCGAAATCTTATCTGATACTGTTATTCACAAATTGGCAATGCCAAGGTAAATAAGCGTGAGTTTTGGGCTTATGTTGATCAAACCACTCGATGGTATATAGATATAAGTAATCCTTACATATCTTATGTCAAATCCTTACCTAATAATGTTAGTTATCAATGAAAATCTATATCAATCAAAGGCGTTTTACGTGTGTTTGTGTGTACTCTCAATATAGTATTTGACTTCAGACGACGCCTAGAGTGATGTAGTGCCTTATTCCCGAAAAGAAGCCGGCGAGAATCGGTTTCTTAGGCGCCTTCGCGCCTGGTACTTTTATATTTTATAAACTGCACAATTGGATTTATTTTATTATTTATTTATATTTATTTGGCTCACCAACAATTGAATGTACTGCTTTAAAGATACATGACACGTCCAATAGAGCCACAGACAAGTGTCTCAACCTCTTACAGGTAACCTCATCATGCACTACTTATTTGTCGTTGAGTGTCTACTTAAATCAGATGAGCACCTAAGTACTCACACTCAGCTAAAGTACATAATTAAATTAAAATTAAATTAATTTTCAAAATAAAATAACAATCGAATCAAAATTAAAATCATGATGTGGTTCTCACGACTATTTAAAGAATTTGTTCCGAAACGTTTATGTGAATATTACATTATTAAGAAATCTTGACTTTTTAAATAATCGCCAGATCAGTGGATCGCCATAATGCGAAGACAGGACGGTTGTCTAGTAGTGTCGTAAAGTACATTTAGTGTTATCAGTGTTGAGATAAGTGCTTGCATGGAAGCCCTCTTATATGAAAGTTATCTTATTCTTTCATTAGTTTTCACGATACTGGTGCAGTGACTTTACAGGAGGACCGAGCAGGTAAATTAAAATTAAGATTTTTTTATGGAATAATAAATCAGTAATTAGATTTTTATTCATTTACACATTAGGTTGTTATTTATTAGGATTTTAAATTGCAATATATGATAGGTAGGGTTCGACAAACTATTTTATTGGTTACTAGCGGACGTCACGCGGTTTCACACGCGTAATTCCCGTTCCCGTGGGAGTACGGGGATAAAATATATCCTATGTTACTCGTGGATAATGTAGCTTTGGAATGGTGAAAGAATTTTTAAAAACGGTCCAGTAGTTTTTAAGCCTATTCATTACAACCAAACAAACAAACAAACAAAGTTTTCCTCTTTATAATATTAGTGTAGACAAATACATTTAATTATTACCTTCGTCGTTTTAAAAAAAGGAATAAAAATACTATAATACTGATCAGTTTGTGTGGAACACATAAAATACGGTTGCGTTGCGTAAAAGCAAAAAGTATTGAAAAATAAACGTCTTCTTCTCACTTACGGTTTTCTGAAAATCTTCTGTTTTTTTTTGCTCTGTATTATAAATTGTTCAGTGAATGATCAGAATAAAATACACTGCAGTTATAAAATTTTAAATATCCGAAACAATAATCACTCTATAAAATATGTTTTACTTAGGTTTATATATCTAAAAAGACAGTATCTATCTAATTCCTGACGAAGAGATATTCTAAGAATCGGTCAAGTGGTTTCCGAGATAACCCGCTGTATCTATACAAACAAAGAGACACTATCGTCACAACTCTAGCACCGATAGTATCTAGGCCTCCTTCCTCTAACTTGTCTGTTCATCTACTTCTTAGATAAATAACTAATACAATAAAGATGTTATACTAGTTCTCATTTCTCGCTTTTACTGAAAAAAACTCAGTAGCCTTACTCAGTTACTGACTTAGCTCGCCTTTTAAACACAGAAACTCTAAAAGCGAATATTTTTAAATACAGTCTGTTTACCCTGGACAGTAAAATCATCCAGTCCATCTCAAGTCGAAAAGAATATTAATAAAATCTATCATAAAAGCTTAGCTAACGCAGCGTAGCTTACACTCGGTCACTTAGTTCTCCGGAATGACACATCACGCAATTTATCAGGACAGTTATTGAAACTCTGAATGACATTTGCGAAGAAGTTCTTTTGGGGTCATACTACCATCACACCGATGTTTGCCACCAATAAGCATTGCTGTGTTCCACTTTACCTTTGACCCCAAGTAACTTACGGTAATGCATTGGTTCCGATATCGAAGAAATCTTTACAAGGCGGGCGACTATTTCATAGGTCCTTTAATATTTTGACATCATCCAAAAATAGAAATGACTTACACTTTTGGCACGAGATCGAACCGCATCTTCTCAAGGTTTGGGTCCTCGCCCATGATGGCCACGGCGACTGGGTACATCTTGTCGTAGTCGAAGTCAAACTCCACGCCGGCTGGCGGAGCCCGGACGAAGTTCCGCCGGTCCTGGAAGAGGACAGATATTTAATTAATGTCTGCTTGCTTTGCTGTAAAGTGGTAAAGGAAAACAGAGAAGGTAAACATGAATGAATCCACAGAGCATGAGAACTAAAACTTGGAATTTGAACGTCAAATCACATTCATCAATCCGCATTGGTAGGCGTGGTGAATCTCTTCCTCTCACAGAGGACACCTGAGCCTACCGAGGGAACGTTACAGGCTGATGGTTTACCTGCTTGGATAAATGCCGAAGCTAGGCGGGCGACGTTGAACTATTCCAAAAATCAAAAAAAATCAAAATCAAAATCAAAGCATTTATTTCAAGTAGGCCAATAACAGGCACTTTTGAATTGTCGAAACAAAGATGAAAATTAAATGTAGCTACAGTCCCAGTCACAAGACATAAAAACTGTGAAAGTACTGTAGTTGCCCATTCCCTAACGTAGATCTCTATGGAGAAGAACGGGCAAGAAACTCCATGGACACTCTTTTAAATCAAATTATTGTTACAAAATCTTGGTTACATCATTCATGTTGAGATGGTAGATTATGTGAGAACAATGTAGCAAGATGTGCACGTTAAAAGTGTCCATAGTAAAAACAAAATAATTCTTTCAAATAAGCCATGGCAACTAAGAGATGACCAGTCACAACTGACAGCACCCGTTCACGAACATGACGCATGGATCAGCACCATTCAGCTCAACCACTTTGAAGGGAGCTAAATGGTCCGACACACGCGCCACCATCAGCGAGACATTTGAGTGAGCATGACATACTCTCAACCGCCAGGGCACATTCAAGTCAAAAACTAAAGTAGGTTTCCAGTGAATGATAGCTTTCTAGTACATAGTACTCACACAATATGGGCTATGCGATTATATAATACTAACAATGAATCTATACAATGCAAAGATAGTTGTACAATCTTCGGCAGCTCCAACAATACCGTTTAATGCTATCAAGTTTTGCGCCCCTGTCCTTGTGGAGCAGGACCAGCATTGAGCCAAGCATTTTTATCAGCGATATAATCGCTCAACTTGTAATATGCTTGCTTACATAGTGTGCGTTTAATACATGTTTTAAATTTCGTCTCATTCAGTTCAAGAATACTTTGTGGAATTTTATTATAGCATCTCAAACAGTACCCCATGAAAGATGAGTCTACTTTAGCGAGTCTAAAGCCTGGCTGAACTAGTTGGTCCCTATTTCTAGTACTGTAATTGTGTCTGTCGCCTCTTTTACCGAAAAGATGCAGATTTTTTCTGACGTACATTATGTTTTCGTAGATGTATTGGCAATGAACCACAAACAAATAGAATAGGAACAAATAGTCCATATGCGCATTTGCTTAGAGGACGAAAACTCTAGTGGTGAAACATTATACTGACTTAATAGACAAAAATTCAAGAGCAGGTGTTTAAAAGCATTAATGCAATAAAAAACTATATGGTTTCGCATATAAAACGGATCTGTTATTTTTGTACTTTGGCCCAAACTCAATTACGATACTCAATCAAAAAACTGGAAACCCATTTTCATTCTGTATAAAAATTTTAAAAGCCTATCCCCATACATATTTTTTATGTACCATGTTCGACACGCAGTTCGTGTTATTACATAAATTCCGACCGTCAGAAACACACAGTTATAACGTTTCCACGTCAGAAGTTCGTACAAAGTTTTTGATGAGGATAACACAATATTTTCTGACAGAGGATTGCTTTCTGGGCTGACGGGGTACTGACGAAAGCAGTCATTTATTTGAAAGGCTCAAATTTTGGACAAGCGAAAAGGAGCAGGATATGCACGTGTTTTGCCTACAACTGTTCCTATCTTTACTTAGGACATGTAGTTTAACAGTGGCAATATTGGTAGTTTTTACTACTGTTATCCGCAGCGTTGTTCTGATCACTGCTGAGCATCAGCCTCCTCTCCTGCAATGCTTGTGTGGTTCCAGTCTTCTAAGTATTTTGCGGAATCTTTCCTATGTCTGAACGAGCACAAACAGAAAGATGTGACCCAACTTGACCCTGGCTCTCGGAAGTACATTGTATGCTCCGCGATGTTGTTCTATGACTTGGTTACCCAGTCAAAACTTGTATTGAATCAGAAGTCGGATCAACAGTGATTACTCATAAGGATCAACCGATCAAGTGACTCAAACTTTGTAATCTTTACTAAGAACTTCCTTAATGCTGGGGATTGGAACTTTATTGACCAAGCTTTGCAAGGATTTCGATCGATTGTTTTTGCCGACCGTCTGAAGATATCGCTTTTATTGGATTTTATAATTTAGCTTCAAAACATACTATTATTTCATCGTTTTACAAAAAAATGATATATTTTGGGTAATAATATGAAGTACCTTATCTGTAGTATCTAAGTACCTCCCTATTTGAAAACCGTAATACAAAATTGTCATCAATAAATTCATCATCGTCCATCAAAAAAACTTTTGTGTTACATGACCAAACCGTCTCGTCTGTTGTATCGATGCTTAGTGAGCTTGGTCTGGTCTTCCGGGAGATACGCTCTTACTTCATCAGGCAATGGTAGGGTCATTCATATCTCGATCTTATTCCTCTCGCATCCAGCAGATGGGCAGGCTGCGCAATATCTTCTCGTCTCGCATACCACGATGTCTGAAAGCTTAGATTTCATCGGGAGACACCGCGAAAGAGTAAAGGGTCACTTTCTTAGCCCTCTGGTTCCATTGTAGACCTTATTACTAGTTTGAGACCTAAAGCAGATATTAGATAATAAAAAACAATGCTCACAGTAGACAAGGAGAGGCACTCCTCCTTGAGGGCGGGCTCGTTGGGAGCTCCCACCCATGGAGGCACGGCGGCGGCGCTGCCACGGCCCTCCTGTCCCTTGATGAAGGCGTCTTGCTCACGGTTGAACTCTCCGAGGATGCTCTGTAAGACAAAAAAAGATCTTATGAGAACGTGACGTATATTATCTTCTGGTGGTGATAATGTTGGACAATTGGTGACAGGATTTGACCCAGGCTATCTTTACATTGGCCCTTTAAATATGAGTCAAAATATAAAAATAATGAATGATATTGACGAAAAATCACAAGATGGATTAGTATTATCATGATTTCTTTTAAGTTTATTAGGGTTATAAAGTAATACTTTTTAATCTCCAAGATTAAGTACTACTTAGATTATCTTAGGCTATAATTAGGTAGATTGTTTTAATGAATAATGGAAAACCTAACTTATCTTTCTGGATTTATCCAGTAATAACGATTAACCAAATTTCCATTGTTTGCAACTGAAAATTCTAATTCCAAAAACAACCTTATCGACCAATCCATATTACCATTAACCTGAATTGTTCTTATTAAATAAAGAAAAACATACGTCTGCATTATTTTCATTACAATTTCCGAACAATACTAGTCTTGTCTGTGTATAAATTGTTTTAAGTAATTTACTAGTATTAAGTCCATCATGTGTAATGAATTGAGAAACACAGTTTTGGACAAAGTTTCGGAACTCATTTAATAGATACTTGCTAATCTGTGATTCGATGAAATTAATTACTTAACATATTAACTAATAAATCAATGTTATCAATTTAATAAGTAATTAGTTCATTCACATCAATGTTATCATATCCAAAGGCCCATCTAGTCTTTCTAGGTGGACAATTCATGTGACCTGGGGCTGGTCAAAAAATTAGCATTGCCATCTAACGTGGTAATGCTGCCAGCCTTTTGGGCACTTTTCCCGGTAGCAGCGGATGCATTTTTTGACGCACTATAATTATTTCTCACTAGTCCCTTTTAATATTTTGTTTGTTATTACATGTCTACTAGAATTCTCTCTCTTATGCATCTTATACAGGGTGTATTTCACCTCATCACAAAGCCGTTAACCAAGCTTTCTGTATATCAAACTAAGTAACTTTACGCAAAAAATATTGCTGGGAAACAACTTTTTTTTTTGAGGTTATAAATCATGTTTTGTGGTATAACTCAATGTAACACACTCAAAACATTGTGCGGATGGATGGATTGAATAGTACGGGGGTCGTAGAGATATTTAAAGTAAAAGTTATGCGATAAAAAGTGGTATTTAAAAAAAAGCTTGTCAAAATGTTGCAACTTTGACCCCCAATATCTCCGTAACTAGAAGGTTCCCAGGTATAGTGTAGAACAAAAAAATGATCAGAATGACGAGTAGAACAAGTGCTTTTCGTATTCGTTAAGAGGTGTTTTACACCCTTTATTATCAATTCATAGTATGTAATGATCGTAATATCGGTTCTCCTACTGGAGAGAGAAACTAAATGGGAAACAAAACATCTGTTTATGTAAATGCTTGTCCTTCATCGATAGCAAATGTTACAGTATCTTTAAAGTAATCCGTTAAATCTTATAATCTGACAGCTGGTGGTACTCTTGTTACGCGCATCTCCGATAAGGCATAGTAATTTGTATGAGCATGTACCTACTAAGGTTTTATCTGCCCTGTCAATAATAACTTGAATGAGTGCATTATTTTGTTGTTGGCTTATGGTTATCTGTTTGTTTTTAGATGTCGGAAAAATCGTTTCGAATCTTGTTTTATATTCATCTTTTTTTGGGTACTCATACACCCACCCATCCACGTTCATTCTCCAAAACCTTCCTCACAACATTTTTCTCACATCACTTAGTTCACATTATTGAGAAGTTCATCCCTCAAGAGATCGGTACAACTAGGATTGTTTTACTATGACCAAATAAGCGCTGGTAGATACCAGACAAAGTAATACAGTGCCACAGTATCTTTTAGGTGCTGTTGTTAAACATTCATTTGTGAAATATTACTAATATTAATGCGAAAGTGTGTTAGAATAGATGGATAGATCTTTTACACCCTTTCACGCAATAACTACATAACGGATTTGGATGAAATTCAGCACACAGATAGGTTATAACCTGGTTTAACACTTAGGCTTACTTTTTATCCCGGTAGAATGATCTCGTGGGAGAATTATCTAGCTCCTCGTGGGCGAAGCTGCACGTATAACGTAGTGTTAAAATAAAAACAAGATGGCGTTCGTTCTGATTATGGCGTGCCGTTATATCCTTTTTTACCGAATTATTAAAAGGAAGAGAATACTTTGTAATAACTGGGCCGATTTACGTTGTTTTTTTTTCATTTGGTAGAGGAAGCCCGCGCAGTGGTCCCATAATAACTTTGCTGGAATAGTTTATGATTGAGCTCCTTTAATAAGTAATTTTTCTTCTTGGCTTATGTTGATGATATTTTTTTTTTTACACTTTATGCGCAAGTAAAAACTGTACAAAGGCGGGCTCAATGCCTTGCCTTGCTTTTTTTTATGCATAGTCTCTTATTAACTTCGAGTCACAGGGTGAAATTAGTTCATGACAAGAATTTGAGAGGTATATCTACTACAGTACAAGTGTTCAAATAAAAATCCTTTTATAAAAAGACAGACTCCCAAAAACGTCTACAATTACTTTCGGATGTCAGGTGCAGAAAGTCATCGAAACAAACCGTCACCGACTTTCGAATGTAAGTTTAGTTTTTAACCAATGAAGACAAGAAAAAAAATGAATGAATGAGTTTGTTTATGCGACTGTGCATAATGAAGGGCATTACAACACGAGTGTGGGTTTAAGTTGTAATGCCTAATTATGTATAGTTGCATACACTACTTTATCTACCCAAATATCATAAGGGCTCTATGATGGGTTCAGGAAACATAGGGAAATGACCAGCATTGTTATCAGTGTAATGCAATAAAAAATAAATTAAACATATACATAAGCAAATAGTTGCATTCGTCGCTGCATTTACGATATCTGCCGGCGAGTTCATGTCAATTTTGGAGTCACTATCACTCATTTTCGACAGAAATAAAGAACTTATCAGAAAATTTGTCTACTCGTAACTGGAAATAAAAAGCTAACGAACAAATGACAACTCGAAATGGCGGCGTTTCGGATATCTGTATTTTTTTTTAAAATCATAGGCAAACGAACAAAGTCACTATTCTTGTGTCACTCGAGATCAAAATGTCGTGCGATTTATAATTAAAATCATACTGAATTGGGGTTTCGTATCGATATCTGATTTAATGTAGATAGGTACTAGAATAGCACACTCACTTGAATTTGACACCTGTTCCGAATTTAAACTCATAACCTACTGTTTTCGGTAGGTTATGAGTTCATTACAGTTCCGTTTATTTCTGCTGGTTGGTAATGCTGGTCATTGCCTATGGTTTTTGAACGCATTAGAGAGGGTTTATGATATTTGGGTAGATAAACATTATTTTAAAATATTTGCAAGTTTCTGCTCTGCAAAGATGTATTCCTCGATTTGAGGAAAAATCAGTAAACTGTCGTGTTCAGCATTTTGCTTAATAAAACTTCTTCGCGGTTCTCGTAGTCAGGTTTTACACTCAGTAATGTAAGTGGAAGTCAAGTTGTTTAACTAGCATAAAAAACAAGCTGAAAAATAAATGTTTTGCTTGGCAAGCTTCCAGTTTCTGCAAGTTTTTACAGCAGCTACGAAACTTGTCAAATTAAACTATTTCTTTCAGTTTTACCTCTTATTTTACAACTTTTAGAACTTCTTCGTGCTATGTCTTATTTAATACTGAAAACCTGCCCTTCGCGAGGTTTTTTCGATTTGACAAAGTATTAAGATTTTTATGTCATGTAAATATTACAAACTTTATGCATAATTATTGCTGGGAAACGACTTTTTTTTGGGGAGAATAATCATGGTTTGTGATAGAACTCAATGTAATGCACTCAAAACATTGTGCTGTTGGATAGATTGAATAAATAGTACGGGGGTCACGAATGTGTTTAAAGTAAGATCTTAAATTAAAAACTTGTATTTACAAAAAAGCAAAACATGTCAAAAGGTTGGAACTTTCACCCTCAATATCTCCTTAACTAAAAGGTTCCCAGGTATTGTGTCGAACAGAAAAAAAACATCGCAATTACGGGGAGAACAAGTGCCTTTCGGCCGCGTTAATTGGTTTTTTTACACATTTTCATCAATTTTTTATTTACACCATTAACAATATTGTTAATGGTGTAAATAAAAAATTATAAATTCTATACATATGTATAGACTTTATAATTCTTGGTACAAAATCATATTTACTCAGTAAATGATTTGATATTTACATAACTACAACTTTGACATGGAAGTAGGAATATAAATAAAAAGTTGTGATTGGTAAAGTAGGTCGTTTATGTATTTATCTTTAGTATTGTTATTGTTTTCCAAGAATATTTATTATTTAACTTATTAACTGATAGTAAGCTATATTTATAGACATTTCTGTTGCTTTATTAAAGGAAAAAAATAATAATAATAGTACTATAATTCTTAACATTATTGTATCATAACCATCAATAAAGTTAAGATAATAATATGTCGACCGCATTACTACGTCATTTAAAGTATTACCTAAATCTATTTATACATCATATCTTATCTGAAAATAAACTGGGTGGATTAGAAAAACTTTAATAAAAACAAATAAAAAAATAGACTAAAAGAGGCACCACTTAATTTTTTTTAGATTCTATAGTCCCACTGCTGGGCAAAGGCCTCCTCCATAGCCTTCTAGTTTTCTCTCCGTGCGGTTTTCTCTGGCCAATCTCTCATAAACGCCTACTTATGAGTCGTCACGCCAGCGTTAAATCAAATCTTAACAGGATGCCTATCGTCCGGCAGTGGGAATGTGCTGATTTTGCTATGTGAAAATTTAAATTGAGCCGCGATAACACAGAGCAGCTCCCTATAGGAAACTAATTTGAACTGCCTATTTTATAGAAATTTAAGTTCATCGTTACATAACAACCATCTTTCCTTGTTACAGTTTTGGATCTACCACAAACTGCCTACGGATCTTCAAACCAGGTGCACAGTAAATCCGAAGTGATAAAAGTGAGACTAACAACACCACTACTACTATAAAAGCGTCTGTATGCAAACAATATTTTCACTCAACCTGCGACACTTGAGATAGCAGTTAATACTTATATAATTACTTCAGTAGAACCCAATACACAATATTCATACAGATTATGAAGACAGTAAGGTAATAGTAATTGAAATAAAAGTCACAAAATAAGAAACAAAAATGGATACAGAATCAAATACGAAGACAGACACGAAGGATATGAAAATGGAAACGAAAGCTGAAGGGCCTGATAAATTGGTAAAGGCGATAGGTGAGTTCGGGAGATGGCAAGTGATGCTCTGGTTACTAATAGCATCACCAACGAAGATCTCATCGGCATGGCACCAACTGGGGATAGTGTTTATAGCACCGGCTACCTCATACATGTGCACGGAGACGAATCTGACTGGTATGATAGTGATCAACACCTGTTATAGTGATTGTGTTAGTTATGAGTACTATACGGAGTTCGAGAATACGATCATTTCGCAGTGGGACCTGATCTGTGAGAACGCTTGGCTAGCGAACTTTACACAAACAATTTGCATGTTTGGTGTTCTGATTGGGAGTATTGTATTCGGTTACATAGCAGACAGGTGAGCCAAAAACTTTATGTAACTTACTAAAATAGCTAGTGTTAATAGTTTCCTCCGTCAGTAGTTAACCTTTAAAATCTTTTGCTTTGCAACCCAAGACACTAATATTAAATAAGAACTTACTATAGAATCTCAAAACCTGCCAACAGCGTGTACGTTTTGCGAGCCTCTTTTGTACATGTCGCATTGGAGTTAAAACCATTTAAAATGTTACATTATCATGTTGTGATTGACTAAAGTACAATTTCTGGGAATGTGTAATCCACCAATTATATTATTAATTACAGATATGGAAGACGTCCAGCACTGCTGATAGCCTGCATGGTGCAACTAGTTACCTCATTAGCAGAAGCCTTCTGCCCAACCTACTGGCTGTTCACAACAGTCCGGTTTTTCATCGGCGCAGCCACCGCTGGAACAATCCTATGCTCCTTCATTCTGATGATGGAAATCATAGGACCGTTGAAGAGAGAACTGATGAACTGTCTCTGCGCCCTACCAATGCCAGTTGGACAGATGTTGATGCCACTGTTCGCGTTTTACTTAAGATCTTGGGACAGATTTTGCTTGGGAGTTTCGATTCCTCTTGCTTTGTACCTGGCATATTTCTTTATACTACCCGAATCTCCGAAGTGGTTGTTGAGTGTTGGGAAATTGGAAGAAGCGAGTAAGGTGATGACACAGGCTGCGAAATGGTGAGAATTGAAATGATTTTTTGGACTCAGTATCCGTAAGAAAAACAAAAACTACCAAAATGAAAAACATTGAGCGTTTCAGAAGCTTGTGGTAGGCGATCTCTTGACGGGCTGTTATTCAAAAGATTTATCATATACTATTTGATTTCAGGAACAATCTCCCCTCAGACAACATGCTTGACGTAGCTAAAAGTATAGCCAGTGAAAAGGTGAACTCAAACGAGCCGATGCGAAAGGCCACCTACTTGGACTTGCTCAAAACTCGGATGCTCAGGATCAACACTTTGTGTTCCTGTCTCATTTGGTTTGTGCTTGGCATGGCCTACTATGGAAGCAACCAGTACATTGGCCAGACCAGTTCGAACGTTTTTATTTCTGTTGCTTTAGCTGGAGTTTTGCAGGTAATTATTTTGTTTTATAGTTTTATTATAATCACGGTTATAATGACAGTATGTCTGCAGTTATTATATTTGATTAGAATGTTGACTAAGATCATACGTTATGCGTGTTATGTCATCCTAAATACAGACGTAATAGTATCTGCAGAATTAAAAGCAGATAAATTCTTAATCAAATAACAATATTTACTATTTACAGTGCACGTATCAGTGTCTTCCAAAAGTTACATAACGACATTAGTTTTGCATTATTTGTTTGTTATTGTCTGCAAACTAGTATTTATATCATTGCATGTCATCTTCCTGGTCTTTTTCTTTTTCGTTTTCGTCTTGTTTTTAAATAATTTTGTCAAGCCTGCGTTTGGACAAATTAATGATATGACTATCATCTTTTAGAAATATCCTAAAATTCAGTGTTTCAACATTTTGGTCCTTCGTCTTGCTTCTAATATCTTCTGCTATTTCCAGTTCCCCGGAATCTTGCTGAGCGGATTAATGAGCAAATACTTCGGAAGGAAAATAACGATGATCAGTTTGTTCGTCGTGTGTGGAGGAAGCAATGCGTTCCTCATTGTACCAGAAGATTGGATTGCTGTAAGACTGACCATGGGAGCCATTGGTGTGGGCTGTGCTTCGGGAGCGTTCGCTACCATGTGAGTATACATGACACTAGGATACATAATAACAGGGCCATATTTTTATTTGTAGTCTTGATATATCTATTGCCTTTGCTGAGCAATGGCCTCATTCCATCGCTTTTACCTACGTCTGTCCAAAGAAGAGGATAGAGTTGCTTTAAAAAAAAGTCATTGATATTAGACAACAAAAAACAATAATATACAAAACTTTTGCCGGAATTACGATTTCTACAGGCGAGTCGCAAGAAAAAGATAGTTTTGGAGACGAAGATTTAATTAGATAAAACTTTACATTAAAAATTAAAATTAAATTATACAAGTGACCATGATCGAGGTTTGATTCATAATAGGGATCACACAGGTGTTCCTAAATTCGGTGAAGTGACCGTGAGAAGATGTCGCCGTGAAGTGCTGACGTTGCGTTGCCGGGTGGTCCATTTGCGCAACCGCGCTGGGTACAGTACAAGCGAGGCGATGCGATAGTTAGCTTAACGTAACACCGGTGATTGATTAATTAATAAATGAAGTTACATAATGACAAGAACAATTAAAATATCACAAATAAATGTCAGATCAAATAAATAGATGTCAATGGTACAAGACAAAATAAACAAAATTAAAAACATTAAATCAAATAAAAATAAACATAACAATGAATTAAATTAGAGAATTCAATTTATGTCAGAAGCAAAAAAAAATAGCTTTAGTAATTTGAAATGCCCCAAGAATCCAGGCATAACTCAGAATAAATTAATGAATTTCGTTCGCCTACAGAAGAGTTAGTCATCTGGATTGTGCTGGAAGCATAAACATACTTATCGGCAAGGTTTCTATCCAAAACTCGCTTCAAAACTACCAATTGTTCTACTTGTATTTTTGAATATTCGATTTTAGTACTTTTTTTACGTATACTCCTGGTCAAATTCAACGATTCTTCAATATTCTTCCTCTTCTTTACCAGGTACATGTACACAACAGAACTGTTCCCGACTGTGGCCCGTAACATGGCTATGGGTGCTTCCTCAACTACATCCAGGGTCGGCTCAATGATAGCCCCCTACGTGGCTGGCATGGGCATCTTCGCTGCGTGGCTACCTCCAGTAGCCTTCGCTATTGTTCCTATCCTTGGTGCAATTACCTGCTTCTTCTTACCTGAGACAAGGGGCAAGTCCTTGTCAGATCATTTGTCATAGACAGTGCTAGTACAGACATTCTTTGTGTCAAAAGATGTGTTTTCTGACAGCAGCTGTCAATTTTGACGTTTGTGTTTTGTTTAAGTGGTATTTATTCTTTATGTTTGTTCGTTAGTTAATGGCTAGGGAAGTGATATTATTGTTACTGTGTTATTTTATACGTTTATTCTTTAGTTAAAATAGAGTGTACAGTTTCGAATGTAATCGGTTAAGTAAGTTAATACGTATAAAGATATGTTTTAAAAAAAGACAATGTGCATTATTTTTGTTGTAACATTCCCTTGTATAATGATAAAACTTTTAAATTTGAATCGATAAGCTAAGAGAACACAATTTTACGGTTCAACGAGCTAAAATAATCGATTAACACAGACTAACACGAAAGTTAAACAAAACGTTTCACGTCAAATATAATTCAAGTGTCCTTTGTAAATAAACGACAAAATTAATGCTGTATTAATATTGAACGTGCATTCAAAAGTAGCGAATATTAAATGTTTTATTGGAGTTGTTATTATTTCATACGTGGATCTGGTATTTTGGTATATGAAATGAAACTACCCATTAATGCAGAGACAGGGTCGGGTAAGTATTGTGACAGGAATAAACCCGTAGGGCCTTTAATGGTCTCATTTTATGCGGGTGCTGTAATGGACGATTAAAAGGACTATAAGTTGGAAGGCAACGACAAGGTCTTTTTGGGACAGTAAAGACCTAATTATGTATGCCTTAAAATTTAATTGCAAACACTATTGACCGCTGTGAACATGCCAATAAGAAAGATCTTTCTTTTGAAATATCCATCCTATATATATGACATATTTTAGTTAAGAGAACATACCTTTGCAATAGCGAAGGGTAAATTCTTGTCACAGGTAGACCGGTCCGGTGCATATTTTTAATAATGTTTGAAACGACCAAACATTGCACCATTTGTAGTTTTAGTCATGTTTGGACAATCACGTCCTAGTTGAATTACCTAAATTGTTTTACTTCTGGCAGTAGAAGACTCCAGTACAATGGTTGGTGGACCCCTCGCCACTGTAGCTTTGCAAATCACTTGAACTAGTTTCCACCATCAATAAATTGCAAATCTATTTAGTCAGTCAGTTAGAGTATTGGAAAATAATGGACACGTATTTTTTGTTTTTGTAAATCAACGAATATTGACAAAGATAAAACGCATTAAAACTCGGGAGTGGGGGCTCGTGACGTCAGTACTCACTAAAAATTATACCAAACAGTGACGTATTGAGAATTTTAAAAGCGTCGTATCTCCGTCACTTTTGGTTTATGTAACAAACGAAAAAATACGGGTGAAATATTTTTTCATAATCTAAGTGTAACTAATTAGATATTTTTCAGTTAACAAGCCTATTTGTAGATTTTCTATAACTTCTTACATAACGATCTCACTTATACTAAAATAAAGAGTTGAAAAAAAGTAACGTTTAGTCTTAAATAAAGCCAGTAATCAACAAACTTAACCCAAGCGAAGCCCTGAAAGTGAATATTAATCCAGTACAAAATCCTACTAACATTATAAATGAGAAAGCTTGTGAGTGGATGGATGAATGGATGGATGTTTGTTAATCCTTCACGCAAAAACTACTAAACGGATTTAAATTAAATGAAAAGGTATGAGCGGTGCGTTGTTATTAAAATTCATATGAATGTGATTACGGATAATGGCGATGAAAATAAAAAAGGAGAAATTACAAGTCAAGCCGCATTTTTTTATTGGCCACGTGATCGAACTTCTCATTTTAAGACTACAACGAGAAAATGAGATAGCCACTAATAAATTAATTCGTCTTTTTTACAAAGCTAACGAAGTATTCTTCTAAAATAAAGGAAGATATAACTGCGTTGTTGATGGAAACCACTAGCATCGAGGTTCCGGTTTCAATTCCAGGTCGGGTAAAGTGTTAAAAGTGTTTTCCATTAATTTCTCAGAAACTGTTATACGGAGCCTGGATATGTGCCCGGATGATAGCGCCCTCTATGACTTGGGACTTAAACATAATTGACGAAATGTGGGTGTATTATGGTGAACCTCTGCTTATCCCAAAGCGGAAAGTAAAAGAAAATTTTATGTTTCAATAATTATGTCACTCTATGGACAAGTACAACAAGAGCAAAGATTGCGACCATTCACACTCTTGGTCGAAATACTGTTTGTTAATGGTTGTGGAAATGTGTATCTGTTTATGACACAGTGAATTAGACATGTATAAAGTGTAGAGAACCTCCACAGTGTTTTATAGAAACATAACAGCGATAACTGGAATTACATTAATTGCACAAGAACGAAAAAACTGTTTTATCTGTGGAATCAATACCTAAATTTCAGTTCTACAGAAGTGACATTTACAAGGAAAGAACTCAGTCGAGCGGTTCCTGCCTTACAATTATTTTGTCAAACATATTCATATGTTTCTGAATAAATCCAGAATGTAAACGTGTGTGAATTTCTGCGTATTGTTATTAGAGCTGATATTATAATAAAAGACTTTGCTACGTTTGACACTTACACTGCAAGAACTGCGAGCTTAGTCTTTTTTAAATAAAATCTGATCAAACTCTAAAGTGTTGGTCAAGGGACTATGTTCCGCGATAAAAGAAAAAAAAAGGAATGCAGAAAGAATGTAAAATTTAAAACTGTTTATAAAAAGAATTGCCCTCAGAACAATGTCTGACAAATTATGTAAAGTATTCAACTGGCCAGTTCTTTTTGAGAACAGCCATGTAAACACGCGCAGAACGACTCGAAGGACCAAAATACATTTGTGTAGTAGGTACCTACTCTGACACGGCTCGTAAACGTCTGCCTTAATAAGTAATAAAGAACTTTAAGCCCTGTATTTTTACGTTGCTTTTCGTAAAAATATAGGGCTCTTTAGGGCTGCGTTCACACCAAGATTACAATCGACCTAACTGTGTTATTTGTGAAAACTGACTATTGTACAATGTATCTTAAATACATATTGATGAATGGGTGAATGTTCTTCAAGCCACTACGTTTCCACTGATTACTTTAGAATTTTAATTAGGGCGAACTACATACTGAATGTAAACAACCTCATCACGAAGCCGTCAACAAAGCATTCTGTACATCAAACTAAGTAACTTTGCGCAAAAATTATTACTGGGAAACGACTTTCTTTTGGGGTGAAAATACATGTTTTGTAAAACTCAATGTAACGCACTTGGAAATATTATGCTGAATAGTACGGGTGTAGTAGAGGTGGAAAACTTACCATTAAGAAATACCTACTTGTCAAAAAGTTGGAACTTGAACTTTTTAGTTATGGTGTAGAACAAAAAAATATTGAAATGACGGGGAGAACAAGTGCCTTTCGGCTTCGTTAAGAGGTGTTTTACATCCTTTATTATACACGGTGACAGGGAATTCGACCAATTCCTTGAAAGGGGTTATACTAGAGGTTATTAGGAACAAATTAGGTGTCAAAACTGCATGGTGACCTGTGTCGCTATAGCCTATCTTTGCTAACAGACGGTAACTTACTGTACGCTTCGGTGTGAACGCAGCCTAAGATACGAAAATTCATTAAAAATGTTAAACGTTTCGCGATGAGGAGCAAACACAATTAATTATAATTAATGCCAATTATTGTTGCAATAAATTTCCATTTCTATGAATTATAATTACCGAATATGGAAATGACGACTGATTGTATTTTCGTTTTATTTATTTGTGAGTTAACGTTTACATACATTCGGAAAAGCTTAAAAGATTTAAAGGTAGAACGAAAATGGCCACCTTCTATTTTGCATATCGCTGTTGAAAGCATAATGCATATGCAACAATTTTATGCAAATGCAATATGAATAGGTCAGCATTACTGTACCTTCTTACTGGTGAAACAGTTATACTTATACAAAACAGGAAAATAGTCGGAAAATAGTCAGCAAAATATAAGTCACCGATACAAAAAAAAAGGAGATATTAAACATCAAGAAGATTTTGGACATCTCGTATACACTAAATATTTTGAGCAAAAATTCACCAGCAAATTCATGGAAAAACCTTCACAAACCAAAGCCGAAAAATTGACATTTCTAAATCCAGCAACCAAAAGTTCCGACAGAACTCTAAATAAAAATGCAATGCAAACGGAACTAGTTTATCAAATAAAAATAAAACTGCAGCACCCAGGAACATATGTTCGAAACGTTAGGCTTTTGCAGAATGTTTCGTTCTGTTCACAGAATATAAATCCGTATTGATTAATACTCAGAAACAATTCGAGAGAAGGCTTTGTTCATGTTCAGAGGCGAAAGCGTTTTGTCGACAGTAAAATGTTATGCAACGATATTTAGTATGAGTCGGGAGAGTAACTGAGAAACTGGTACTGGTATAGCAGTACCAAATAGCGTTATTGGTTAAGGTAGCCTTTTATCTGTTAGCGAAGTAGACACAACATAATAGTTGAAGAATGACGTCACGCCGATTCGGTGGGGCTCAACAGATGGAGGTTTAACAGTATTAACTGTTTTGAAATATTTTGTTACTAAGAGAATGATGGATGGAAATATTCATGGATGGAATGGGAGAGGAAGGCCGCGGAAACGATGAAAGGATTGTGTCAGGAATGATACGAAAAAAAATGGAGTCAATGATAGTGTGACGGTTGATAGAGTAGAATGGAAAAAAAAAGCCGACCTAAATATGACACAAGGGTAGGAAGGTAACCTGCCGGGGTTGCGGGCCTGTTCGAAAGAGATACCGCGGCCCCGGAACATAAAGGGCGAGGAAGGAACGTATGGATGGGTTTTAGTCAGTAAAAGTCTGACACTCCCTCCCGCTCCGCCCAGAGTGGGAAAAGTTATTTGATGATTGCCCATCCTAAAAAAAAAGGGCAGGAAGGTAATACTGATATGTCTGTTAATTTTAGCTTGACCTCATTGGTCGGTTTGGGACCTAGCTAGTAGCTATGGACAATGATCTTTCTTTACCCTTCAACCTTTGCCATTCCACATGCGGCCAATATCTATATTAAACTTGACACGTGTTGTGCAAAGGTTTGGACTGCATTTTGCGTTATTATAACACTTTCTGCATATGCATATGCATCTGCATGTTAACGGATAATTAGTTTCCACAAAGTAACGCCTGATTCCATAAAGCCTGAAATACACATGCCAGGCCCTTGCAAACAAGTATGTATCTTGCTAAAAATTCTGATGAATCTGAAAAACTTACGATTGGTGAATAGATCAATAGTTCACAAGCTAATTGCATAGGTATATTTGTGCAAAATACTGGCGTGTGTATTCCGGGTTTTACTAATCGGTTTTTGGACGCTCGGTCGGATATCGATGGAACGTCGGTTGTGATCGCTATGGGCTCATGTTTGAGAGGAATGCTTGACGAGCTTTGATGACTGCACGTTTGTGAATCGCTTTGAAATAGTTCACGGATGTTAAAACGTGAACAGCGTGAAACAGGAGCTGTGCAACACTCGACATTCATACAATTTCAACAAAAAGTATTAAGGAATGTTTCACAACGTAGTTTTGAGGAATTGTCGGAGAAGTTCGGTTAGCATCAAGTGGAATGATGCTCGTGGAACGTTTTGTCAGAATCTAGGTAAGATTTACAGATATCACTGCCAGTCAATATTCCATAGACAATCAATGAAGACGCGGCTGTTTTCTTCTGAATTACTAAGAGCTCTGGCGGTATAGACGGAGCTGGTTCTCAATATGGCCAAAATTGCAACATCCAACATGGGAGCAAACATTTGTATGAAATTATTAGTGGTTTAAAGAGAAAAACTTGGTATATTATATTTACACTTAAGATAATGATTATAGAAATGAAATTATAGCTAGATGATGACCACAAATACAGCATGTCTACTTACAGTCTTGTTTTTCTGTTATCCGAGATTAGCATGGAAAAAGTGGAAAGAGAACATTTAATAAGTGCAGACACAGACAATAGCAAGAAATAGCACATATATAGTGAATATAGTCACAAATGAAACGCAATTATGAAGAATATGTACACAAATAGAACGCATATGAAGAATATGGACACAAATAGAACGCATATGAAGAATATGGACATAAGTTGAATGGAATAAGGTGAAGATAGACACAATAACGGCGAAGCTTGTGAAGTGAAAGCAAAATCTTTGCATCAAATATTAGGCAATTTCTTAAAATATCTGGAAAAAAAGGGAACTGGAACGTCTTCACAAAAATTAGAATGACGATAAAGTCAATCAACAAAGTTAATAAAAATCTTTCATTGAGGTCGAAACTAATCGGACACACCTAAAATATCTAACAATATTGAAGAAACAATAGTTAGTGAAAATTTTGCTCAGTTTAAAACTGACAAAGATAAAAGAGACTATTCCAGTAGCTATCAAGGACCCTTGTTTTTGAACGCAGTGACAAGAGCTATCGAAACGAGCCCGGTGAACCGTCGTAACTGGCTTTTGGCAGAGAGACGTCTAGCTGATCCTTGATCAGTAACGAGTGAGGCATCATTGTGACGATCTCGCAAACTCGATAGGTTCCAACTCTCGAGTTTGCGGTGTAGTTAATCAGTTATTTAATAATCATCATCTGTCCAGCTTTTGCTCAACTGTTACTGCGGCTTCCAGTCTAACCGTATGCATCCGAATTTTTAAAGACCGACTGTCGGATATGTATTTCTAGCCAAACTGCTAGTCACTCTATCGTGATTCAGGTAGCAACTGTCAAAGATTGACTACTCATTAAGTTGAAGAATCGACAAGGTTACTGGTAGCTCATACGAGATGCACGGGACCGGTCAATGTGGCGACACTTGGGTGAGGCCTGTAGGGTGGAAATGATTATGATGAGTGGTACGTATCTATCATCATTTACTTAATCGAACTGATTAATGCAAGCTTGTCTGTTCCAGCGGCTTGACAGCACAAGAGAAACTCTATACTAGTAATTTGGTTAAATAATTTCATCGTTCTATATGTCGTTAAATTCGTATTCGACTTAAAACTGGATACGTATGAAACGCTTAGGTCGTTCGAAATGGGACAGCTTTCCGAATGAAAAACTCCAAACGTTTCTCATATGAAATGTGTTACGTTTGCCTCATACAAAGTGTGCCAATGTGGGTCACACGGAGGTGATATTTTCCGATTTCTCCCGACATTTTTATATCTGCGAACGCTTTTGTTTCGTGATGCGATATTCAACAGGCATTCATTTGTAACCTTTTGTGAGAGTCAAAGGGATTATTTGAAAAGATGGGAAGAAGAGCAGGTATCTCCCGATGTAACAAACCTACATATTTATGAATTAAAGTTGGTTTTCCATAATTTTCACAACTATTTAGACAATTGATTTCAATGGTTTTGTGAGTAACATCATTAATATTACTCATCCAGTAGTTATAATATTTCAATCAGGTGCGTGTCGCTAATTACGTACCTTTAAGGTCCATGTTCACCAAAAAGATGTGTCCGATTACCTAAAACGGCTGTTTAAAACGCATTTTTGTATGGGAACATGACATGAACAGCTGTTTTTGGATAATCGAACGGTTATCTTTTCGGTGAACATGAACCTAAGTGTCTTAACTTGCGATCAAGCTGGACACACACACTCATCCATTATTCCGCAAAGCAAAACCAATAAAGATCCAAGAAGCCCTTGAGGATCGGAAGCTCGTTTTTTTATGGAAGAAAAGACCACATCCCAAACACCACACATCACTAAATTTTCCAAAGTCGGGTGCATGAAAAAAGCCTCCCCGAGCGGCGTTTACAGAAACCGTACTTTTCACTTCAAAACTTGCCTTACCATAGACAGCTAGCACTCGATAATGCAAAGACTTTCTGACCAATTCTTTCACCACGACAACTTGGTATGAAATCTCGAGGCTATTACCAAGTCCCCTATATGTACTAGGTACTAGCTTGAAGCCAATACCACAGTCCCACAGTTATAGTCAATACACATCATATGTATGACCAAACAGGAAGTAAATCCCGCTACCGCACACAAGCCGGAGCTTCGTGTAATCCGGTCGATTGATCCGGACATCCGGTAACCGGGAGGAAGGGGGCGGAGGGGTTGTAATGAGGTTCTATTTTAAACGTATGGGGGTGTCATTCATTAGGTGAATTGGGTTGTTTTGTTAATTCTGTATTATTGAGATTTAAATACGTAGGGTCGTGGGTAGGTGTGATGAATTTAGGTCAGGGTATTAAATGTAGGTCGATTTGTAAAATATAGGTCAACATGTGAAATACGCTTTGCAATTTGACACGGCCTTCGATCCGGAACTCCGAAGTTCCTTATTTCAGATAAGTTACTGAAGCTTGAATTAATTTTCAGTCACCATCCCTTATAGTATAGAACTATAGACATATCATCTCGCTTGTCATTCTTAAAGAGTTATGTTGACGTGTCCGCAGCACCACGGAATCTGGATTTGTGCTTGAAAGATGGCTATAGGATCACCCTTTATCATATAGGACTTCAACTGGCCAAATGCAAGTTTACTAACCATTCACCTCTGACCCACACCTGGAGGATAACAGGCGTCATGTTACGTTATGTTATATCATCATCACCTGCCTAGCCTTTTCCCAACTATGTTGGGGTCGGCTTCCAGTCTAACTGGATGCAGCTGAATACCAGTATTTTACATGGAGCGACTGTCTATCTGACCTCCACAACCCAGTCAGTACTGGTAAATACGATATCACTTGGTAAAACTGGTGTCAGACTTTTGGGGCCACTGACTACCTGTAACGATTGTCAGAGATGGACAAATGACAGCCAACTGCCAACTGCCAACTGCTTAACGTGCATTCCGAGGTACGGAAGAAACAGGAAACTCGGTATGTAAGCGTGGTCACCCGTCCACAGATCAAATGATAAATGATAAATGATAAATGATATTTATTCAGCAAGTAGGTTTTCTCAAACACTTTTACACGTCATTTTTTTTTTAAACTAGATGGGGCCGGTGTTTCGTACCTGACTACTCTGAGAAGAAACAGCCGAAACAAACTCAGAGGTCATAGTCTCTTTTGAAGTCCAGACAATCTTGCTTAATTCACATGAGGACTATGCGGATCAACCTAGGCAAGCACGGCTTAACCTAAAGATCGACCCGAGCGGCTGATATTATTTAGCTAGATATTATTTGTTATGTTACATCAGTTCATTCATATACAATCGACTTCTTAATTTCATCATTAATGTTCCGAGTTGGGGCTTTAGTTCTGTACTTTAATTCCCGCTTTTAAGCGAATTTGGTTTTCAAATTATATTATCATATCCCTACTCACAACTGATATCATTCACTCACACGAAACGCCTGTAAAGTTCCACAAAGGTCAGGAATTTCAGTTCCCTTTTAGTAAACTTTTATCAGCCCGTTGAACCATCATTTATAACTGCTAAAAGCTCTGAAAGCCTGCTGAAAGCCACTCTCTGTTTACAACTTTTACAGCGTTAGACATCAAAACGTATGTACTCAACTCCCACCTGGATTTTAGGTATACCTTCTATCAAATAAAACGAGAATTATTTTAATGCTATCGTATAATCTATACTAATATTATAAAGCAGAAGAGTTTGTTTGTTTGTTTTGTTTGTTTGGTTGAACGCGCTAATCTCAGGAACTACCGGGTCGAATTGAAAAATTATTTTTGCGTTGGACAGTCCATTTATCGAGGAAGGCTATAGGCTATATAACATCACGCTATGACCATTAGGAGCGCAGCAGGAATGAACAATGTTGCAAAAACGGTTTTTTTTTCCTTTCGGTTTTCTCTCTTATGTGACGCAGACGAAGTTGCGTGGGTCGGCTAGTAATATTATAAAGCAGAAGAGTTTGTTTGTTTGTTTCTTTGGTTGAACGCGCTAATCTCAGGAACTACGGGCTCGAATTGAAAAATTATTTGCGTTGGATAGTCCATTTATCGAGGAAGGCTATAGGCTATATAACATCACGCTGTGACCAATAGGAGCGGAGCAGCAATAAGAAATGTTACAAGCGGGAGAAAAGCTTCCGTTGAGCAGGCGATGCGTTGCGATATCAAAACTTCACGCGAACGACGTCGCGGGCAGAAGCTAGTATTTTCTAAAAGGCATTCCGTTACAAAGAATTAACTGACTGTAGGTAAAATGCCAGAACTTAGCCCAATCTCTTTTCTCTGTACCTAAGTAAATAATTTAGTCTGTAAACAGAAAACAGACTTTTCTACTCAGCGACGGAGACACGTATTTATCTTTATACACTTAGACATCTATCAGCCAAAATTAAGAAAATTGAATCAAGTACAGAAATATCCTCTTGAAGAAAATTAAGGAAGATCTAATAACGAGAGGTATCATTTAGGAAAATGCTAAAAGTAACACATAATAATTTTGGGAAATGTCTGCGATAACATTGCGACGACGACGCGACGCAATTCCGCGCGGAATATAAAATTCCTTAAAATTATGTGCCTTCGGCGCTAAGGCTACGTTCACGGCCTCGGACGATGCCACTTGCAATATTACTTGCAAATGTGTCACTTCTTTCCTTCGCGTGAGAACAGTCAGCCTCAAAAATATCTACATACATCGACAAGAAACCATTTTACTGTCCTCAATTTTAGTGTCATCATTTTGTATCGATTTGTAGCCACAAAATGTATTACACACTGTGTAGTTACCTACTTAATTGTAACTATACATTGTAACAATAGAACAGATTATGGATAGTCAATTGAACTCTTGTCGGTTTTTACATTTTTCTTTTTGCAAATATCGATGCTGTCATGGTCTTCCTTAATTTGTTTTCTTGCTGTCGCAAGTCGCGTGTCGCCTGGGCTTGTAAGCCCGTGGCCAAGGGGTAAGCTTGGAATGGGGAACGGTGCTCGAGTTACGGGAACGAATGTGTGGTTGTAGGTATTGATCGAGCGTTGGTTCTAGACTCAGACCGTTTGTGGCGCCCGGGAGTCTGAATTGTTTAGAGGATGGTCTGGTGCTTCAGTTATGATTCCGATTTTAGCCGTGCTGTAAATAAACCTATAATATGTTTAAGTAATTCAATAGCAACAAACAAAAAGTATATATGTAATTTATATCAACTGTCTGGTGACCACTACACAAGCCTTGCTTAGTGTGACACTAGATGGCGCTGTGTGTAATGTCCTGCGATATTTATTTATTTTAATTTTATTTATTTGGAATGCGACGCAGATTATTCTCCATTTGTTATTTTTGTGTTTTATAATTATTTTGTGTGCGTCATAATATTATCATCTGCCTTGCCTTTTCCCGCCTATATTTTTGGTCGGCTTGCAGTCTTGCCGGATGCAGCTGAATACCAGTATAATAAGCAGCATTATCACACGCGACACAATATGCAGTGCAAATAATAGATGTTTTAGTTTTTTTTCCCTTTAAATTGTCGTAAGAAACGCGATATTTTAGAACGCAAGGATTTTTTTGTGTCGCGAGTTGATTTTTTTACTTGTTCAAACTACCGCCACAGGATATCTCAAGGCAATAAGGATTTTGTTTCCTTTTACACACTAAAACGAGCAACACCAAATACTTTCACCTAAGAATCTGACCCACTAATTACCTCCTACTACCAGTTTATCCTCCTCTTATACAAAATCTTCGGTGTCGTAAACCCTCTTGAAAGTCCTCGAGAAGTCCTCAATACCATCGAACAGTAACTAGACTACTTATAACCCAACAAAGGAACTCCCTCTAGGGCTCAACGGTTCGCGCAAGATGGCGTCTGAACGAATTGGGAATCAAGTTATAAATATGTTATGAGTTTAGCACCTGTGCTTTGAATAAATATGTATTGATAAAGTTTTATTCGTGTTCTTGCTCGAAGTTTTTAGAAAAAGTACAAAGTCTTCTTTCTTTTTCGTGAGGTGCCTAACCTGCCCCCGTATTCACAGTCGACAAGTCGTATGTCTATCCTTTTTTGGCATAACGAAAACGAGCGAGATAGACATAGGATTTCTCGAATCGAAATCAAATCGAAGCGTTGTGAATACGAGGTCTGGTGTCTGGAGTTTTTATGCCGCCTGTGGGCCTCTGGCTTAGCTTTACATGCCGTCGAGAAATATGACTGAAGCATGCTGGTTTGATGCTTTGGCTAGAGGAGCTCGTCGCTAAATAATATCAGCCGCTCGTGTCGATCTTTAGGTTAAGCCATGCTTGCCTAGGTTGTGGATGGGTGACCACCCTTACATACCGAGTTTCCTCCGTGCCTCGGAAAGCACGTTAAGCTGTTGGTCCCGGCTGTCATTTGTCCATCTTTGACAGTCGTAACAGGTAGTCAGTGGCCCAAAGAGTCTGACACCAGTCCTACCAAGTGGTATCGTATAACCCAGTGCTGACTGGGTTGTGGAGGTCAGATAGGCAGTCGCTCCATGTAAAATATTGGTATTCAGCTGCATCCGGTTTAACTGGAAGCCGACCCCAACATAGTTGGGAAAAAGCTAGGCAGATGATGATGATGATGATGATGATTTGATGCTTTGTATTGAAAATGTGCAAGCAGGTGGGTAACATCAACGGTAGACCGGTAAACAGGTGAGTACGGAAGAAAAAAACTTGTTGTGCCGACCCCAAGCGACATGGTAAAACCATTATATTGATTTGAAAAGTACCAGGACCGCAGCTATGACAAGGAAATAGCCGGCACATAATGTGATAAAATAAAGATGGTGTTGTAAATGGGCAACTACAGTACTTTCACAGTTTTTATGTCGTGTGACTGGGACTGTGGCTACATTTAATTATCATCTTTGTTTCGACAATTCAAAAGAGCCTGTAATTGGCCTACTAGAAATAAATGCTTTGATTTTGATGAAGCATCCCTCAAAATCATGTCGAAAAGTTCAACAATGTGGATTGCTACTCACTTATGCTAAAAATTGTTTACCTAGCAGACTTGCTAAAAGGGTAATAAACCCTTTATAACTAACATTAAATACCTTTTCCACTCACAAAGGTGAGGTAAGCTTTCCTCAACAAAAAGTCCTTTATATAACTAATCGTATCGTAATTCAAAAGGGCGAAGAAGAATTTCATAAAGTTGAACCTTTTTCTAGAACTTGCCACAGAAAAAGGACCTTTGTGTAAATTAAATTAATGACCCAGATCTAGTCCGAGTATTTTAAATAGAATTAATGGGGAAAAGGACTGGAGAAAAGTTGGTTACGTCATCCAATTTGTTTTAAAATGGAGTTTGACGTAGTTAGTATTTTTCAATTTGAATTTGATTTTACTTGATGACACTAATAGGCTAGGTTTACAGATTTAAAACAAAGGATCACCTCAACGAATTTTGTTTTTAATTAGGTACTACTTTTTCTAGTTTGACTGCCTCGTTGGTCTTAGTGGTCGCAAGCCAGACCGCTGAGCATGAGTTCCTGGGTTTGATTGCCAGGTAGGGCAAAATTTTATTGGGTTTTTCCATCAGGAATTTCTCAATAGCAGTCACGGAGTCAATTTGTGCCCGGTTCATGGCAATAAGCTCGTCCCCTTTTACATGAGACTTCAACATAACTAGCAAAATGTGGGTGTATTATTAGGTACAACTCTGGCTAGCCCTTCGGGGATAACAGGCGTAATGTTATGTTTTTAAAGAGAAACCTTCTTTAAGCGCGTTGAACTTTTTGAGTGAACAATAATCATAGAACTCCGTGACCGTCACCTACCACTTCGTAGCACTCGTAGACGATCCGCTACGGCGTAGCAACACAAGGCGTGCGCGTAGCACAATCCGTAGCAGATATAGATTACTTAGTTTTCATTTTTATCGACAGTGATGCATGTTTTTATTTTTTTTTATTAGAGGAAAGGAGGAGAGATATATTATGTGGAAAATCCCTCATCCCCAGACGTTAACGAGAGTTTTGTATGTGGCGTTGAAGATACCTCCACATTCGCGTCAAATACACATTATTCTAATCCTGGAGACCCAAATTGGGTCAGTTGTATTAGTAAATTCAGTGCCCAAGAATTAAACATTTACTCCAGTGCTTTACATAGTCATAGTCGAGTCTGTGTATCTTCGATAGAACAGCTTAGAACCCCTTTGAGGATTAAAACATGTCTGTCACATAATACTGGAGCAAATTGGGTAAAATCGTGTCTCCACTTATTATGCGGCGCACCCGGACTGTCCCACCCACGAGGCGACATCTAGTGGCCCTGGCAAATGGTGTTTACATAAAACGGCAATTATCCTTTTTTTGTAAATCCTGGCCATTTGAATAAAAAGGGAGGGGGTTGGTTAATGTGTTAATTTAAAAATAAACCTGAATCAGATTTAATATCATGCCTGTTGTCAAAACTAAACTTCCCCCAAAATAAAAGCAAACTGATGGATTTTTAAACCTCCGTTTGGTAAATCTAATGACGCTTTCCGTCACCGATAAAAGCGGGCGTGGTCGTAGATAGGAAATAGGGCGAAATAAAAATTTGTAGAGACAAAGAGAAGAGAAGTTTGAAACTATAAAGGGCGTAAAACACTCTTAACGAAAAGCAGTTCTCCCCGTCATTGCTATTTTTTTTTTGTTTTACACCATACCTGAGAACCTTCTAGTTACGAAGATATTGAAGGCCAAAGTTCCAACTTTTTGACAAGTTTATTTTGAGATTTTTACTTTAGACCCTCACCCCCGTACTATTCAATCCATCCATAAGCATGTTTTGAGTGCGTCACATTGATTTCTCCCACAAAACATGATTTTTCACCCCAAAAAAAAAATTAATTTCCCTGCAATACTAAATACTACCACTTAGTTTGTTGTACAGAATGCTTGGTTGACAGCTTCGTGATGAGGTTGTTAACAGGCGTAAACAGTAGTAGTAATGTAGTGCTTCTGTCCGTGACTTCGTCTGTGTAGACTCCATTTACCGGGCTAAAAAGTGTCCTGTGTTAATCCGAGTTATGGACTATCTATGTGCCCAATTGCGTCCAAATTCCGTTCAGCCGTTTTTGTGTAAAAGACTTCCAAGCAATAACGATTGCGTAGAGTAACTTAGTTGAATGTTTCGTTGACGTCTCCATGAAAAAAAGTATTTCCGGACCCTTCATTTAATTTCAGAAGGTAGTACTCGAGACAGTGCATGCCGCGATGAATAAACGTGGATGAAGCAAAACATTAAGTGGGGGTTGCATGACAAGTGGCTATCTGTAGTCTCTGCCCACGGAAGAAATTTGAGTGAGTTAATGTATGCAAGACGTCATAAATGTCTACATAGCCAAAGCCAAAAAGCCATTAACTGCACACAGTACCAGAACGTGTCCAGTTGACACTTTTGGAGCACACACCTAATAACATGCCCCGATTCGGTTCGAACCCTCATTGACCTACTTCGGCTGAATAAAAGCAGTTGAATTAAAAACTGACGCAAACGCCGCCATTTCCATTTAAATATTAAAAAAGGCAGGTATAATAAACTTTGTGCAACGTTGCAACTATTCACAACATACAAGTTACAAAGCGCTTTGTACAACCGCCATTTTGTAACTCGCTACCTACAAACGTACGTCACTCGCTATTTTCATCCAACACAGTTACTTTATTTTTACATGAATACTATAAAATGTCAGCCAGTGACATTTAATGATAAAGTTCTTTATAGGTGTAGTCGGGAAACTATTTTCAAACAGGGTGGTGAATGAGGGATGAGACAGAGCAAAGGAAATTGTGCAGGAAGGTTGAACAATACAAAACTGATGTTAATAATGTAGTGGAAAGATGAAAGGATGCTGCGGCGTAAGACAGCTACGGCTTATAAAGCTGAACTTGCAAACAAATTAATATCAGCAGTCAGCTTAGTAGGTAATCTTAGGAGGATCTCTGAAATAATCATAATAAAAATAAAGGGGAAAAAGAAGGAAACGCAATTAAAGCAGTTCCGTTACTTACGTAATATGTTAACTGAATTATCGAGTTAGGGAAACCTGATTAGATAAATTTAAGACGTATAAGATAATCAGACACCAGATGTTTACATATCCCTGTAAAAAGGTATCACTGTATTCCACACATTTCCGTTTTTCGATAATCCAGACCACGCTGTCAAGACATAAAATAAGTCAATGAAAGAATGAAAATAAATTTGTAATAAACAAAGAATCCAGAACATCCTGAAACTAGACTAACCTTAATAATGAAAAATATGAGAGATGTTCTGAGTCGTATTTCTCAACTCGATGAAAACTGCGAATGCTCAAACGTAACAAGGTACACATCCTGCAACAGTTATATCTTTGCCAGGCTTTTACCTTTACATAACTTGTTAAAAACTAGAATTACACTGTAGTAGAGTATGAGGGGATGTGGTACATTAAAATAATTCAGGCAAGGATTTTACAACCTACTTGTAGTTTTAGAGAGAAAATTGTTCTCTGCTTTAATTACATGATGGGACGTTTCCATATTTTTATTCCCTGTTTGTTTAAATCTTGGACAACGTGTTCTTTCATCATCTTATAATCATCATCTTCATGGCCTCGTCCTATTTTTATTTTATTTAGGGGCCGATGCAACACATCTTGTTCGTCCATTTTTTGCAAACACCACCGGATCATTGATTGTCCTTTATGAAACTAAAATAACGCTAACTGACAGAATAATTTTAGGCTGTGTTTCTAAAAACCAATCCGGTTAACTTAATTTCCAAAGGTACTTTTCGGAAGGTTCAATCGTTTAAAAGCGAATCAGAAAAGTATCACTATCCAAATCACGTATAAATCTGCTTGGGCGATATAAGACGAGACATGGTAGATGCCGCCATGGACATGAACGGTAAAGCCTTGAAGCTTATTCTCAGCAGAACTACCAAGAGCCCACAACCAGTGAATCCAATACAACACCAATCAACCCCAACAATGCAAGCCTTGTCAGTAACACACGTACGGTCGAACAAGCTATTTGGTATACAGTATAACCCACATATTACATAACAAAATGTAAACCATTTAGCTTGTTCGACCGTACATTCACTATACCGACGTCACCATCGGATATCGACGTGTCGACGTGTGGAGGTAAACCAAACAATGCATTTGAATAAACAAATACTACACGGACAGAATTTGATAACGTTTCAACAGAGAGAATGTTTTGCAAAGAATAAATATTGTTTGTATTCGGAGGGAATAAAGGACAAACAAATGTAACAAATACTATTGTAGTTTATACGATTGCATGTGTGGATAAACCGACTAAACAGACTTAACTGAATTATCAGACACGGTTGTAAGTCATGACAGAAAATCGTACATGGTGATCGAACTTTGTCGTATAAAAGACTTCTGGCAAATTTCACCACCACACAACGTGACCAACAGTTTAATAAGTGTCATAGTTCCATAGCAATTACTGCTTGTGAAGACGTTACGAGACAGACCATTAATATAGTAGTAGACCCTAAACAAAACTTCAAATATTTTTTACTCCGATCCATAAAATTATACAGTTCCCGAAGGCAAAGCTTTCAAAAATAAGAGAAACACTTCAAGAAAATAACATAAACAATACCGTCCTCCTTATTAAATCAAGCTTAAGAGAAATAGTTCACGTAACCCCGGTGAGATCGGATCCTGAAGCTGCGAATGGTGAGAGAGAAACGTGAGACAAATGTTAAGAACAACTCTAGGTGAACATCCGAATATTATTCTTGCAGTATGCTGGTACTATTTATAAAGATAGTACATACATTTCATATTATAAACATCTATGTAGTTGGAAGGATACCTAAGTAGAAATACGAATATGATCTTGAGAATACTGGCATGCATCCCTCCCTCTCTCATAATCCTGTTTACCCAGAGGTGTACCTACTAATGGTGCATAATTTCGCTAGTTATATCGCAGACCCATGTTATAGGAGGCAAGCCTGAAATTGTGACAACCAGACTTACCAAGGGTACTCAGTACTAACTGTGTTGTGAAAGTCAGATAGGAAGTCGCTCCATATAAAATACTGATATTCAGCTGCATCTGGTTAGACTGGAAGCAGACCCAAACATAATTGGGACGAGGATTGGTAGATGATGAAGATGTTATAGGAAGCAAACCTATGGCAACCGGGCACTAATACAGAGTTCATGATTCGTAATACAATAATATTGATCGGGATGAATTATTTTTATCCGACTTCTAAAAAAAGGAGGAGGATCTCAATTCGGATGTTTCTATTTTTTTTTATGTTTGTTCGCGCATAACTCCGTCGCTTGCCAACCGATTTGAATAAATCTTTTTTTGTTGGAAAGGGTAGACGTTGCAAATGGTCCCATAGTCACCAAGTCCGGATTTGATGATGGAATCTTGGCGAAATCGAGGGAACTCTTCAAATTTTATAGGATAACGGACAGCAATTTTGGTATTTTCTACAACAAGTGAAGCATTTGCGTTTGATAAGAACCATTCTACTATCAGATCTGATGATGAAGCCAAGAGTCAGGCACCGGAACTCCATAATGAGACAATGTATCCTAGTCGTTTTTGGGCTTGTAATTGTAACGGTATGCACTTTCCATATGTATCAAGCACATGTGAACCACTCAAAAATTTTTATAGTACAAGACCGTGTTGATACGTCCGACAAGCAAAGTGACACCAACAGTGGGTGAAGTCGGTCTTTCGAAAATGATGTTGTTGACATCTTTTTTAATACCCCATTTATTTCTTTCTTGCATTCTATATTATCAGTCATCCAGATGTTAGCAGACTATTCAAGAATACGAACATCACACCTCTAGTGGATGCTATTTTATGCACGAACCATTATTTATCGCAGTAGACACAGCCTTGCTGGTGATAGCAATATGTTTCAAGATCGTAACGAGGTTTCCGTCAGCAAATTGACGCAATTTATAGTCAAGGTTTAGCCTTTTAATGAAGACGAAATGGTGATAGGTTCCAATATGTCTTGTGTCAGCGATTTACTTGTTAAGGTCGATAGCTTTAGTGTAGTAACAATTATGTCAAGACTACACAGAGAACTTAGCAAACGCCCCACTATAGAGAGCCTTTTCAATATGCGCTTAATAGCAAATCGAATGTTCTTGAACTTTGCAATAAATTCCCTTTAAACCTAATAAAGAACCACTCTACTCTTTACCTTATATTATTAAGACATACCTTGTATTACACAGCATGTTCAGAGTAAGTATTGAAACTTTCAGTCACAGAATTATAATCATCAAAATCATCGACACAACCCTCAAAGTTCATAAAAGTCGAGGAACAACTTTGACCGTCAAACCGATGATTATGATGACTACAATTCTGCAACTACATACGCCCCACAGGCGCGAACGGTACTTCCACCAACATACAACGCAGCACTGGCCCGCAAATTGCAAAAAACCCAAGAAAATTTGAATTTCGCGGGCCACCCTGAGATGATGGTCTACCATGACTCAGATTAGTATATAGGATACTATGTCTCCCGATATCATATTCTCTATAGTCATTTCTGACTTCCACGCAGAGCGAATTAATAGTTTTAATCAACATACTACTTACATTGGTACTTCATCCCAAAAATATCTGACGATATTACATTTCATATACGTTGTCAGTTTTTTTCGACAGAATCTTGGCGTAAATAAATATTCGTGTTAGTGTTGATACACGCCCTCAAGCGCCAGGGTGTTAGATTAAGAAGGCGTGTCGGCACGTAATCATATCAATTTCTTATTAACTTTCCAGCGAGCGACGCAGAAATTCTTAAAGCACTTATCTTTCTATCGAAACTCATCAGTATTTTAAAAGTGAATAAAGTTTAGGGTGTCTGAAGAAGAAGGGCAAAATATCATCATCTAACTAGCCTCTTTCCAACTATATTGAGGTCGGCATCCAATCTTACTAGATGCTGTTGAATACCAGTATTTTCCATGGAGGGATTGCCTATCTGATCTCTACAACCCGGTTCCTGCGTAGCAAGATACCCCTTGGCAAGACGAGTTTCGGGCTTTTTGCTACCCGTAACGACTGCCAAAAATCTATGACGGCCTCAGAAAAAACTGACTAACACGAACACCATGTTGTCACCCCATTTCAGAAACTCGAGCTTCTGTGTGTTATCGATCTATCCTCGGACCAACCTCGGTAAGAGTTGCTTAACCTTAGTAATCACCCACCCAATAGGTGTAGTTGTTATTATCTAGCTTTACATTATAATGAGGCTGATGTCATCATCTGCCTAGCCTTTTCCCAACTATGTTAGGGTCGGCTTCCAGTCTAACCTTATGTAGCTGAATACTAGTACCTATTTTACATGGAGCGACTGCCTGTCTGACCTTCACAACCCAGTTAATACTGGAGAATACGAAACCACTTGGTAAGACTGGTTGTCAGTCTTTTTAGGCCACTAGCTGTTACGACTGTCGAAGATGGACAATTGACAGCTGGGACCAACAGCTGCTTTCCGCGGTACGGAGGAAACCCGGTATGTAGGGGTGGTCACCCATCTACAGACCAACCTATGCAAGCACGGCTTAACCTAGAGATCGGCCCCATCAGCTGTTATTATTTAGCCACGAGTTTTACTGAGGCTGATGTAAATACTGCAAAACTCTCTAGTAGTGGCATGGCTATTACAATAAACGCTATACTATAATGAAATAATGAAACTAAAGAGCTTGCAGCACCAATAAATAACACACTCGTCAGAGCCAGCAATTCTAGTTAATAGCATTAATTATACCTCAAGTGCATATATTCACATACTATAACGGTTGAACCAGATAACCGAGTTTCTACGACATATTCGTGTTAACCCAAACCTAATCCGATCTTGTTCAGTGGGAGCGTGCCGAGATATCTATATCGTCTTAATTTATCTGCTATTTCATATTCTGTGGAGCAAAATGTTCATTTCAATTTCAAAATTGCAGAACTGTAAACATTTTTAACGAAGTCAAAATACAAATTCCTTTTACATCCTATCCTATCCACCCTATCCATCGTAAATGTAAATGGATTTTGTATTTCACGAAAAATATTCAATGTTACCAAGTTGAGAAAGGAAAACCTTTGAAAAGAGAGGCCAAAAATGCATTGGATATAGTAATTCCAATTAGTTTAGTAATTTAGTAAGTAATTTCATAACTGCTACTGTGACGTCTGTGACGAACTTTAATTATAATTTATTTCAAGCATTGTTCTCATGTAAGTGACTTTGTGTCTTTTTTGAGAATAAAATATCTTTAAACCTAAAATGTTCCACATAATTTCTTTTTGTAAGCACAAAATTAAAATTAACTGTCTCTACAGCTGTCTCATATTTGTAAGAGTACCTTAAAAACAATTTAGTTTTTATTTTGGAACACATAGACAGTTGGCACAATTACTTACAAAGGAAAATATTAAATTAAGTTCACCGCTGTCTATGCCTTCGGTAATTACAGGCGTGATGTTATGTAATCAATCAATCAATCATTTTAGAAAGTAAAATGGCCCACCGATAAAATACAAAAAAATTCATTACAACAATAAAAATATTATCTTTACATCTACCAAGACAAACGAATCAAAATCAAAATAATCAACATCTAAATTTAAATCTGTCCCAACAAACCCGGTTCTGAAAAAGAATGTTTCCCATTTTTAACGAGCCTCCTTATGTACCGCGAATCTCCTGAAACCGCTGAATGTATGTCGTTAAACTCTTCATGATCACCAAAACGTAACACATAAATTGTAGATTCAGGACCAGCCACCGGAAAACGGTTAAATTATCAAAATATCGCTGTGTTGTTAACATCTTTATCTCTTTGGTTTTTTACAATCTGGATCGATTTATTCTGTACTAGCCGACGCCCGTGTAAAATTAAGATTATACCGTCCTCTTGAATCACTCTATCTATTAAAAAACCCGCATCAAAATCCCTTGCGTAGTTTTAAAGATCTAAGCATACATATGGACAGACAGACGCGGCGGAAGACTTTGTTTTATGATATGTAGTGCTAGTGACTAGCTTTGGCCCGCTGGCTAGACTCTGCTTGTAATAATATTATTTAATCATGATTCGAGACACATGTGGCGCCGTCTATTATCATACGAAGTTATTGTTGCCCTCAGGTAACAGTACTTTTTTCGGGATGAGAGCTGTACCCTATATCCGTTTCTGTACACCTGACAACGTATAAGAAAAATTTCAGGATGACCGGTTCAACTGTTTAGGCGTGAAAAGGTAACAAACAAACTTACTTCGCATCTAAAGGGTGTAAAACGAAGCCACGAAGCCGAAAGGAACTTGTTCTCCCCATCATTGCGATCATTTTTTTGTTCTACACCATACCTGGGAACCTTCTAGTTACGGAGATATGAGGGGTCGAAGTTACAATGTTTTGACAAGTTTTTTTTAACCTCCACGACCCCCGCAATATTCAATCCATCCATCAGCACGATGTTTTAAGTGCGTTACATTGAGTTCTACCACAAAACGTGATTTATAAACACAAAAAAAAGTTGTTTCCCAGCAAACATTTTCGGGTAAAGTTACTTAGTTTGATGTACAGAATGCTTGGTTAACGGCTTTGTGATGAGGTGGTCAACACCGTGTATGATAAGTAAAGATAAGCTCCACCATGAGCTATTTTCATGCGGTGACAAATAAGAAGACTGCGTCTTATACTTAGTAGTACACTTTTCAGTAAGTTTGGTGGTGGTGGAGTCCTATCCATCTCCATGCAAGGCTCACCAGATTTAGCTTCTTTAATTTACTTTTTACTCAGGAACTTCTCAGTTAGAATTGGTGCTCGTTTGATGGCAATATGGTCGCACAATACGATCCTTCTGCCTATTCTTGTCCCTTCTTGTCCAATATTTATCTGTAGATTCACATCTGTGTTTCTCGCAATTCATTCTGTAGTCACAGAAGACTACACCAATTTTCCAATTAAGAAAACTAGGTCACTGCAATGATTGCTTTTTTCTTGTATCTGCAATCTACAATTCCCTGACTGGAATTGTGATTCTGTAGCGCAGCAGCCTTAACGATGTTTCAGTAATTAAAAGATTCGATATATATATAGTACTCTGGTTTTTCTTACTACATATCTTGACCTAGAATCATCATCATCATTAAAGGACTCAACTGAATGTCTCTCAGTTTCTCCTTGGTATCGTCTTATCTTATTCTTTGGATTCAGTAGGTAGCCACGTTAATCAAGGCAACTGTAGCGTTTTGTAAATCCACTTCGTAATTCCTTTCGACTAAAGTCCACTGCACATTCCAAGCCCCGCCACATTGACAAGTCCTATTCTTTAAAATACACGTATAGCTTAAGCAACTCTTGTCGTAGTAAAAATATCATCCAGTCAGCAAGATTTAGGTTACGCCAGACGTATATTTAAGTTTCACTACTGCTCGTGAAAGCTATTTTAATAATAAAACTACTACTCTCCTAACCAAACCTAACCTAGATACGCCGCTTTACATCTACGAACCAAAATAACATATTGAAAAGCCTAAGAGACGAGTTGAGCTGAAAGTGTAGCCGTAGAACATCTAGAAAGAAGGATTCATGGCCCATTACGATGTATAGACGTAAGTGCAGGCCAGCAGTCGTAAAACACCTCGAGTGTAAATAAGGTCCTTGGGGGAGGCTTGCTGGAGTGCACTGAAGAGGGTAGTTTTATTAGTGCTGCTGACTTCTAGCTTCTTGATGCGAATTTGTTTTGGAATGTATACGTGACGAGAGTATGCGAAGACCTATAAAACGACGGATGAATTAAGAGATAGGAAATCATTTAGTTAGAAAAAAGATTCATCTTGTTATCTGAGATGACGTTTATTGGGTTTGTGTGTAGGAAAAGGGTACGTCGACGACGCCTCCAAATTAACTTAAGATAGGTACAATAGAATGGATGGTCTGTCAGCAGAATTAAAGCATGTAACAAAAGACAAATCACCTAAAACATAATAAGAATAAAGCATTTCACCTAGCAACATTCAGAACAGTAGCCCGCCTTGTTATTAAAAAAGAACACATGACGTAACAAATTATTGTCACAGACAAAAAAAGCCTCGTATCCTACATTCATACACGTCATAAAGATCTACGATAGTATCTTTTCAAGTACAGTTACGCCTAGAGAAAATAAATAATACCTACAGCTTTTTTGCTTCCTTATCTTCAGATATATTGTCCGTCATTTCTTTCTCGGGGCAACAAAGGTAGTCATTATTTACTGACGAAATTACATGAGTCAGCGTATTTTTGTGGATGAAGCTTATTGTTAGTAAACCAAGTGGCGTGAAACTGTTGGTTATAGCAGCTGTACTGGGTGGAAAAACTGTTTAAGATCGATGCATTTTTGAAATTTAAAAATAATCCTAAAACGGAACAAAGGTAAGCCAAAATGGGCAGACACTGACAAAATAATTAAGAAAGGCCATAATATAATGCTTAGTGAGTTGCTGACATCCATCAACCCAGGACGAACCCACGTGTTGGATTATGGACCATTCTCTCTAACAATGAGATGTTCTGTGACCCAGCAGTGGGATCGCTATAAGCTGATAATGACAAACTCTGCCATGGATCGAATACGGGTAATGGCGATGACGCCGAAGAAGCATAAATAACAGAAACTAAAATAAATGCAAGTGATTCCAATCCTAAAATAACATCTAGTAAGTCTAACTGAAGTTAAGAGTTTCAGGCTTTGGTCTGAAACCCTTATCTTCTACTTCAGTTACAGCACAAGAACAATAAAATCTTCAAGAACGCAACCTCTGCTACCGATTGTACATCCTCATACCATCACACACCCAGCTTTTACAACCAGTAACACAAGTACTGCTTAAGATAACCTTAGGTGTATCTGAAACGAAGCGTTGTTTAATAGCATACTGTTTTATTGGTGTTTCTTTATCTGGTCGTTACGTGACCATTTTTATTGTTCTGCGCAGTGGTCGTAAATGACCGACGATGGTCGACGATGGCTATTGATTTAATTGTGATGGAAGAGCCAGTGCTTAGGATGGAAGTGGCTTTTTCATGGTTGTTTGATAGAAGGTCTTTACAAGAGGGACGATTTATTACTCTACGTTTACTTCCCTATATTTACTTATTTTCAATTTACGGCAGGTTTACGATATTTATTTATAGACTGTGTTAATGGCTGCTGAATTGAGAAAGGATGAAAACTTTAAACAAAAAAAAAACGGAACTATTAAAACATATTCGTGTAGAGATTGGGTAGAATTTGGAAGTTTTAAATTTGGAAGTTGTCAAAGTCAATATGAAGTCTATTTGGAAGTGTAACCCAAAAGCAAGGAGTCAAAAACAAAATCAAAAATGTTTTATTTCACATAGACCTAGATGGACACTTAAAAAACGTAAAAATGGTGCACGGTTTGCGTTGGTCGTTTCAATAGAGAAAATCGGCAAGAAAGTCCATGGTTACTTTTTTCAAATCATTTGGTACTTTTTACAATATTTATATAAAATATATATGGTATCATATAAATAGTAACTAGCTTATATCCCCTACATTCATGTAAGGATACCTAACTACGGACATAATATACACACAGCGGAAAATCACTATCTTCCAACGACACGAGAATATATTTTCAGCGTCAACGCCCAAATTACCATAATACTATGAATTTGCTTACTACGCAGCTTCTCTGTCACAACACATCATGCTTGGAAGATGAGTTTAACTCGAATTGACGAAGGATTACTTATATCAGATCAGACAGCTCGGGATATTGTAAATAGGTAATGGTTACGTCCTTTGAGTTATGTTACGTGATTTAAATAGTGGTCTTGATAATAGTATTTTGAGCTATAAACATAATTTATGGGGTAATTAAACTCTGGCGTGGGGAGTATGAGTTTTGAAATAGGTTAATCAAGTCTTAGTAAATTAGTATCGAATTAGCCCTACGATAGACGAACACATCCAAAAGAAAATTTGGTGTTGGAAATAAGTGAAATAAATTGGACTACTACTTGTTATTTTTTTGGAAGAAAGACTTTTTCCTGCAGCAAGGAATTTCTATTTTTTTTTTGTATTTAAACTATGCAAAGATTTTGAATACATAATACAAGTAATAGTCTGTATTTCATTTTTATCAAGATCCCACTCTAAGCTGTTCTTATCGATCGTAGAGTTTAAAAGCAGCTTTTCTACTTTTGAACGTAACATTTGCAAACTTGACCATTTCCAATCCATGACCCACCAAATTTATTGGTGGACGGTTACAGTGTAGAGGTCGCTTAGACTTCAGCTTGGCCAACTCTTAGTATACCCCAGTAATAAAACTATCTAGTCTTAACTAAATACTTATAGCAGAACAAGACAAAGAAAGCAATAAAACACCACACACTAAAGGCAACACTTCAGCACCCTAGGGAACGAAGATTCTTGTAATCTGATGTAGGTAACACGACACAACGTGAAAACTGAAAAGGAGTAATAAGTCAGGCGACAAATACCACGCAATAGACACAAGTATATTTACATGAAGAGAGAAGATAGAGAAAGCATTAAAACACCACACGCTGAAGGTACCACGAAACTATTATCACTTCAGCGACATCTGTATAACCTATGGATATTAAGCGTCGTGAGTCGTGTCGCGTCAAGTAGACAACGCGACACGGAAAACCGAAGTGGAGCAATGAGGGTCTGGCGACAAATATCCAGCAATACACAAAGTGCATTTAGATGTAGAGATACATTTGAAGTACTTCAACATTTTCGAACATAACGCTCAATATTTGAAACGAATCTATGTCAAAGTAACAAAACTATCCCTAACCACATACATACACAATACACATACTAAGCCATAAAGAAAACATTAAGAGACCACACGCTACAGGCACAAAGTATGTAACTATTGTCACCTCAGTAACACCAGTGCACCCTAGGGGATGAAGAGTTTTGTCGCGTGACGTAGACAACACGCCGACGTGAGAACCGAAGGAGTAATGAGTAGGCGAGGGTTGGGGGATAAATACCACGCATTAGACAAAACTACTTTCAGACGAAGGGATAGATGTACGTAATGGTACACTTAATAAAGTACCTGCTAAAACTGTTGAAGCAAGACGTCTGTAGGACTTTTGCAGTTCACATTATGTTGGCCACAAAGACTCGAAATAAATTGTAAAATATTCAGACATTTATTTTGATTGATTGATGGCAAGAGGGGCACGCTATTAGATGGAAGGTAAACTGGCCAAATGTAGGTGTATCGTAATGTATAGCTTAACCGCTACCTAATCCATAGATATTTATGTTAGGCATGCGAGCCTAAAAAATCTGGCAGGAATATTTATAAGCTTATATTACATAAGTAAAAAAGATTAAAAATAAAATCTAGCTACATTCCAGAGGACATCGTTTTATATTAAAAGAGGGAACGACGACGACTAATGAGTGCGCCGAGTAGAGTTATGAATGGCCAGCATTAGCTGCAAATGGGATGAAATATGTAGAACGCCGTAGATGAGATGCAAATTCAAATCTCAGGCTTTACCGCTTTATTCGATTTAGGAATAATGAAATTTTTGCTTTTATACAATTGCGCCGTGGATGGCATTTTGGAAAATCTGTGTCCATACATAAAAAGACCTGTCTCTACTCAATTTGAACGCCACTCCACACACCGCTGAACTTAATACGACAAATGTGTTGAAACATGATCAATTGAAGTCGATAAGTGTGGTTATTTTCTATACAAACTAGACAGCAGAAGTCATAATGATGTTAGAGGACTCAAATACGGCCAAATGTGCAAAACCATCCACAATTTCAGCGGTCAAAATTACATTAAAAGCCTAACTGATCATCAGAGCTACAAACACATACGTATTTGCTATGTTCGCTATGGGAAATGGGACGTACGGACGCGAGGGAGCGACGGGACCTAATGAGAGAGCCGAGCAGCGTGATGAATGCCTGGCATTAGCTTCTAATGGCATGAATCATGAACGTACACATTGTAGCTAAAGCTGTAAATATTTAGGAAGCTGGATTTGTTTAATTTCCGGCTCAAGAGTTTAAATTTTATAAATCTATAACGGTGCTTGGTGAACAAAGGAAATTGGAGGATTAAATTGAAAGTCTCAACGTTTTGTTACTATCCAATGAATTTCCAAATCCTTCTGTTATGATAAATAGTTTAATCCAATTTCACAATACAAATTCGGAATCATTCATTAAGAAGGACCCTTTCCCCATTTGTATTTAGCTAACGATCAACCTTTCTCTAATTAGCACTTAAGCAGCACACGTTTAACGCTTGCTAATAAGGATATAGCTTATTTGCTCTAATCCAGTACTAGCACCACTTTCCTTAATTGCCATAATGCAACTTTACTGCCTCTTAATCTACTTGCTACTAGTGGACTACTACAATCATCCTAACTATAATTGTAGGACTCTATTCTAGATTCAATTTTCATATACTGCCGTTAACATTATCAACATCATTCAGTTCATCTATGTTTGCATCAGTAGCTTCCTTGATTAATTTTACAGAAAATTTGCCACATGCTTCATAAATATCAACTATGTGAATACTGTATTTGCCAGCTTTTAAATTTCCATCTCATATAGCGACATTGCCAACACCAACATTCAATTAATTTATTAACACACCAGTAGCTTCCTTAATTAATTTTCCATTACACATACCATCTACATCATAAATATCAACTATGCGGGTAGTTATGACAGCATCAGCGGTCAGACTTAATGCAGAATTTCAAATTTCCGCCACTGTAGCATGTTTCACATTCACTAAAGCCAATGCAGAGCATGCGCGTAGATTGTGTAAACGTGCATTTAATCCTCTGTTGGCATTGCATAATGACCTTGTTAGGGCTTCTACTGACATTGCTCGGCTATCCCAATGGATTCGGTATTGATCCAAAGATGTCATGTTCATGTACATGTTGCTTTCATTGATTCATGTACACTAGTTTATGTAGACATCTGTTTCTTTCTTTTGATGTAGTACTTGGTGAATATGTCACCGTAAAATATTCAAACACGTTATATTGTAATATCTCTAGCGATATTAAAATCTCTCGAATTATTGTCAAACGAAAATACTGCTTACAATAAAACGCATTATTTTTCGTGAAATGCATGCGATGGTAGTCAACTCACGCGATGTGGAGGGAAGGAGGGTCCCCCTTGCCCAGTGGTACCACTCTCATGAAAAGATACTGTACCATTCCTGAGAAATATCGATTAATATAACCTAACCTTAAAACACTTTATATTCCCCTAAAAAGCATAGTCGACGGAGCCCCGCTTTGCGGGGCCGCTATTTCCGAGTGCAGGGTTTAAAGGATCCTAACTAACCTTACGGGGGGGGTGCCCCAAGTCCCGATTATGGGGGCAGAGATACTTCCGTATGTTCAGTTGACAATAATTCGAGAGTTTACAATATCGCTAGAGAGAAACACGTTATATTGTAATATAACGTGTTTGACAATTTTACAGTGACAAAACATTATTTAGAATAGCTGGATTTCGATTGGATTTAGCCTTGCGCATTACGACTTATGAGTGTCCTAACTTAATGCCACTATTATGCTTTAAATTTCTACATATTATTGTGTTACCAAATATGTCAATAAATTCGATATCACAAAAAATTGTTCCGAAAACGACTTATTTTCACATCTAAAGCCACACTGCAAAATCAATAGCCTACATTCCACAAACATTCAGGAACTATTTGGGACATCGCATGGCTCCAACTTTTTCTATCAAACATTGCGTGACACAAAATATACGTTTGAATGGTGCTATTGGCGGATATGGCACAGCCATCATGGGCAATAGCTCGTAATATTTATGATCTAAAAGATGTATACAGGCTTTTTCTCGCGAGGAAATCACGCTAAGTAAGGGAGGTAACGCCAAGCTTTTATGGCAACGTAGGTTCAAAATGATGGATGAACTTTTTGGGTCAGCATACGAGTATTCTTTGTAGAAACTCAAAATATACTGAGGAAAAGGTCGAGTGTCTGCGCGTATTTTATGCTTTCAAAGTAGAATTTTAATTTCCACCAACCCGTGTTCAAGAAGACAAAAGCGAACACGAAAATAAAACCGGGTGAAGCTTTCAAACTACATTTCTTTAATTTAATGCGGGATGTTTTTGGGCTATATCTTTCAGTATAACAAGAGATATTGAAGATGTTAAAGCCCACATATTTGCTAGCAACGCGTTTAACCAAACCTAACATAAATCATGAGCACACAGATTTGACCTATTTAACGTACAGCAGCATCATCAATTTCGCAGGGTCGTCAGTGATGCGGCGAATAATTCAGTAGATGTGCTTAACAGTGCGGAATGTAGCTATGTAGCTGTTATACACGATCATGACGTACACAATGGTAGCTAATGAAGGGAAAAAGTGACGTCACAGGACATTGCGTCCAGAAACCCAGCTAAGAACAAAATGGCGACACTACCAGGAATATACAGGATGTTTGGAAATCGGGCTACATATATTTTTTTTTAAATACGGGTATATCGTAGTTTTAACCAAAGAACCTTTATCTTAAGTGTGACGGTAATTGAAACATTACTTTCTTTATTACGTGAAATGACACCTCCAAGTTTTCAAAACTTTTTTGTTTAAGGAACTAATAGAACGAAAAATGGTATATATATGGAGTTCCCAAAAATGTAGCTACGTTTTTTGTAAGGAACATTGTACGTAATTCCAAAATTTTAAAATGTAGTTTGATATTTTTAACACCAAAATATGTTAGGTATTATAGACACTTACTCGTACCATCCCTCAAAACATTGCGTCGGTCCTTCTACAAAACACTAGTACGTATTAGTGTCGTCGGTCTTACGGTGTGTGAGGAACATAAAGGAACGAAGTGAGTAATAGTTATATGCTGCAGCTTTGTGTCAAAGGACACGAAGAAAAGGACTGTTTTGAATAAGACTGTGACAAATTTTAATGTAAGAGAAGAATTAAATTGAAAATAAAATTAAGTTTCTATTTATATTCTACTAAAAATAACACGAAGAAAGAATACATTATTTGCTTTTTTACTTGTTCATAAAATCATTTTCGATTGAGTTTCTTTTTTTTTGGTCCTTTGTTTTTCTTTCAACTCATAAACCAGATTAATGTTAATGTCATTTCATGTATTTTTTCATTTCGCTTTTTTTTTTTATTTGTATGCCTGTTTTGTTTAACACTAACTCATTAGGTAATTTTTTTTTTGTTCGCCTTTTATTGTTAGCGCAAGTCGCATTGTGTTTGGATTTAGAATTAATTGTTTTTATAATATGTGGAAAATGACGTTGGTTATACATTTACTCTCACCCTAGATATAGTTTTGTGTAATACTGTAATGTGTAACCGTTTGTTTTCCCAAATAAACAAAAATAAAAATAAAATAAAAAAATATGAAACAAGACCCCCGGTATGATCGATAAATAAAGAAGCAACAGTCTCAGAGAAAAACTCGCGATATTTTTAAATGCGGGGCGTTTGGGGCTAGCTAATTAAAACCAAACGAAGTATATATTTTCCTAGGCGAAATGAAAAACGCCCACTGGCTGAACAGAGAGTAATGGAAGCAATTACAGAAGGGAAAAAGATATTTGATGTAGTGCGACAGGAAACGCACTATCATTAGGTTCATGTATTTCACACGTGTGCGTTTTTTGACAGTTTCCTAACACGTGTGCGGGAATTAAAATTACTTACTTACTTACCTATACTTAGTCCAGATTGGTTCAATGCCTATGGTGAGAGGTGAATGTTTTTTTTATTATTCGGCAAATATGCGACTTTGTGGCGTAAACATTTTTTGAATATTCAAATTGTGTTTATAAATTCAATATCATAGATAAACATGATTAATTAAAACTAATATGTACTTTTAAAAACAAAAACACATTTATTTGTGTTCCAAATTCAAAAGTATATAAAAAAATATATTTTTAAATTAGTCTGTATAACGGCTTCATACCTTTACGTTTCCTTTTACCTGGGGAAAGCAAAGCGCGGAAAAAAAAATCATAGTCTCGTAATAATTCATGAAACAGATATTTTTCATTCTTTTATTTTATTTCTTCAAAAGTGTATTGAAAACGTTGTTTGATACACGTGGACATTTGTTATTGCAGTTCGCGGCTCAAAAACACCCTCACCTATGGCTCGTGTGTTAATTCCGCCTCGAAATACAATAACAAACTTTCTCCACTTGTATCAAAATGATTTGATTTTGATTGATACTATTTTGGTATGAACAACACAGTTGCTTAACAATACAGTGGAATACATCGACGAAAAAACGGTTACCTCGTATTCAGACCATCATTATGTTTCCTACAAAATTCCAATACCTCCACAGTCAAAATAAAGGGTATTAAAAGACCTAGAACGAACCCGTAAAGCACTTGTTCTCCCTTGCGATATTTTTTTTGGTCTAGACCATACCTGGGAACCTTCCTAGTTACGGAGATATTGGGAGTCAAAGTTCCAACTTTTTTACAAGCTTTTTTAAAACTAAATATATTTTGATGTAAAACTTTACTTTAAACGGCTCCACGACCCCAGTTCTATTCAATCCATTCATCAGCAATGTTTTGAGTGCGTTTAATTGAGTCCTACCCTAAAACGTGATTTTTCACCACAAAAAAGTCATTCCCCAGCAATAATTTTTGCGTAAAGTTACATGGAGCTATTTTCCTGATTTTACCAAGAATGAGAACTTTTGGCAAAATAATGTTAACATGACGGAGCAGAATTGTACAACAAAATTGCACTCATTCAATGCATTCAAAAGTCTGTTAACTGAATATTTGATCACAAATAACACCCTTCCTAACATCTGAATCCATTGGATGGGTGTATCTAATATCATATTTGCTACTGTGACGAACTTTAAATTATTAATATTAAAGTTATTTTAAGCATTATTGTTTCGTGTCTTTTTTTTAGAGGAAATATCTTTAAACCTACATAGTTTGATGTAGGTACAGAAATACAGAACGAATCTCTCAAAATTTTGAAAAATTTCAATACCTGATGACGTTTGTACGCCGTTGTTGCTTTCACTCTGTATGTAAATAAAACAACATCATACGTCTCTTGCCCGTACCTCAACTTGTGGGCTTGGGGGCCGCAGTATGTTTTCTTCATTCATACTTCCCTATTAGCCGTCATATCAATAGCCTCTCCCACTTTCTACACATGTCATACCATCTTTCACACCATCCACCAATTGTTTCTTTGGTCTTCCTCTACTTTTAAAGTATGAATATAATTTCGATTGTGATTCAGAAAGTTAATAGCCAATGAAATTACCTAATACTAATTAACTTAATTAGAATTTACTATATTTGGTCAAGTAAATTACATCGTAAACTACGTTCGTAATAGGTTTTAATAAAGTTATAAAATAAATCACAACTAAATTGGAAGTAATTAGTACAATTTTATGATAACTAGCAAACAAATGAACGTCAGAAATGTAATTATTTATTTAGACAGGGATTTAATGATTTAGTTAAAGCTTTGGAAAGGATACAGTTTCGATAGAAATGACGGATAAGTAGATATAGATATCAGAGAAGATATCAAACTTAACCACACTAATGACCACATAGCTCATTAGTGACTCAATCGTGAAGTCAAACCTACCAACATAACAAATAAAGCAGATAACATATCTATTAACGTAAAAAAAATCCAATTAAACTATAACTGAAGCAGCAAACTATCTGCTCAACCCAAAACAATTTGTAATTACAGTCCAAAAGTAACAACATCGTACAGTTAAATTCTCAGAGCATGCAAACGATAAAATAAGTTACAAGCTATAAATTTACCGAAGGCAAACTACCTTCGTTACTGGAAAATGATAAAGCGAGTACAAAGTGCTAACAAATTGGCCTAGATCCAAACTCTGAAGCTACCGTTACATAAGGAGAAACACGACTTTTGTCGGGTAGATATTGATCATACTTCTCTTGTAGCTCAAAGCCCAACTTTGGTAGTAGTAATTGAATTGTTTCAAACTCCTGAACAACAGGATTGTGACGAAACTCGTAGTGCAAAAAGCTTGGCAATGCAATCACCAGCTTGCAACATGCACGATAGAAACACTTGCGTAATTACATTTTCAGTTACCACTGGAGATACAAATATTTATGGAGATAGCTTTACTCGTGTGCAGTTACCGCTCGAGATACAAATATGAACAGAGATAACTTTACTCGTGTGTTTGCACACAAATATTTCTATTTAATTAAACCTGCAGCGTCCATTCAGGCAGAAACTCGAGAGGATACTCGCCTAAAGTAACAAGTTCGGTGGAGCTTTATATTTTCTCATCATGACCTTTCACTTCACCTAACTTACTTTAACTGAGAAGATAATAAGTTTAATGTTTATCTTCTACACCCAAATCAACAAGGAAAACGTCATAAAATTTAGCAAACAAAGCAACGTTATCTGTAGCAAAAGTGAGTGAAAATTAAGATCTTACTTCAGAGAGAATGTGGCAAATAAAATGTCGTGAAATATTTCTAAGAAAGGCGAGAAGGGTGCGTTTATGGCAGATGAAATAATTATCATTTATAATAACTGTCTGTACAAAGGCCTAATAAAATGTTGAGGTTGCTTGGGTCACAATGTCTGGTTTTACGAGTCCTTAAAACGCCTCTAGTCGTAATTACGAGTCGTATCTTGGCTACTTAGACGGCTGGCATCGAGAAGTGAATACAAATGTAAGTATTTGTTACTTTAATTTGTACTTATCCTTACTGGAAGGGGCATTGGTAAACCTTACTCTAAATCGTGGTGTCTATTAGGAATTATATACCTCTTATAAGGAACGGGGGAGAATCTCAGATGTAGAAATAGACCGGAATAAATTGGGAACGCTAATTTAAGAGAAAACCAAATTATGTTCTCTGTATACAGAAACAGGCTAATATAGTAAACCAAATATTAACTACCTGTGGACAGGTAGTATATATCTTCTCAGAGATAGTAGGTATCTCCTCTTGTTATCTAGCTAGGACAAATCGTATGTCTACTAAGGAAAACGGATTACGAAAGCATCTTAGAGGCTACCCCTGTAATCCATTTTTCTCAGCTGACATTGACTTCGTTTTCCTTTCTGTATAAGGAAACAAAATACTAAAGATGAATTCCTGCTACGGTTATGTCGGGCGCGTACGTCGGTCGCGCGTACGAGTATATATTGTGTTCTACATAGCGCCATACTGTGACGCTGACTTCAGAGAGGCGTATTTGCTACATTTTTTTCGTTGACGTACGCAACCGATATCTGCATAGCAGAAATACAGGGCTGTATTTCTGATAAACTTATATGAAATAGCTTCTGTTCACGAAGAAAAAGTTAGCACAACGTTGTCTACGTCAACCGCGTTACAGCTGATAATAACCCGGAGCGTAATCCACCGAGAATTCCCAACCTTTAGCTCAGAATCTAATTTAAAAATATCTACTTCGTTACGTAGTCCCACCACCTCTCCATCCCGGCTTATGGAAAGTTGCGAACTTAAAGCGGATTGGCCACTTCCCTCGGCGAGAAAATTTCTACGTAAATAAACTTTAATATAACTAGATCGTACGCTACTTAGATACGAAACTACGTTTTTATTAGATTTCTTTTCCTCATTTTTGTAATATACAAGTCTTATTGAAATATCGCCGGGAAAGTTCGGAATCAAGCAAAACAACTTGTTAAAAACTCTGCGTTTTTGCTTGTTTATGTGCTAGGATCTTTTTAATAACTGCCAATCTGGTATAATTTTATTATTTAATAATTTATTAACTAACTACACTATTTCAGTGGTGATGGGTTTACATACATGACATAGTTGAAGGTATGATGTTTCTATTTATCAAACGATTTCAATCAACTTCCACAATAAACGTCAAATCTATAAGGCGCCATCATGTCATCCACAGCCAATAGCGCCACAAGCCACAAATGCGTCGAACACAAAAGACTTAATTAACTGTTGCTGCCGTAACTCCGACGAAGCAAATATATACCTACCTACCCTACATATTGGCCCAACAAAGCTTCACAATTTCTGACTACCCGCAAGGTCGATTGAACAAACGTGGGAAGTTTCGCACACCGGGAAGCGTCTAAATTGCATGCACGTCGGCGAGCAATGTGTGTTATAATGTACCTGCTGCGTTCAAATTTAATCAAGTTTCGGCGAGCCCGTACAGTTAGTAACTAAGTGTAATGGTGAATGTTGTAAGTGCTTAACATTTTAGAATGAAGCGCTATAAAGTTATTTAATTTTGATGGAATTTATAGTGGTAATTAAATTCTAGTTACTTTGAAAAATACTGAGTACCAAAACGTAAATACGTCTGCACTAAATGTGGTTGGACATGTAATCCACCGTGTCTATTTGCTCTGTGAACTCGTTAAAATGTTTCAGCTGGAATGAATACAGCATTCTTAGTCTCTGGCACGGTATTTGCATTTAATTCTAGATCCACTTTGCAAACAAATTCATTCATGGCATGTAATGTGAAACGGTAATTTTACAAATTCCGCAAGTTTTGTTTGAAATCTCGGGTAGAATGAAACCTATGAAACCAGCAAATCTTCTAAGCAAACTTGACTTGTGTTTGCACAAAAACAAGACAATAAGATCCAGATATAGCAGCAACTGTCAACATAATTCTAGCAGTTGAAATTGAAACATTAAGCGCCTGTAATGTGCAGGCGGCGGCGCGGCGCCGGCGATACCCATAACTTCGGCAACTCTTACGAAACTGATAGTACCTTTTAGCAGGACTCAAGAGAACATAATTGTTTATGAGAATTGTTCCTCTGTCCGGAATATAAATGTTATTCAACAGTTCACTCAAATTGAATATCCCTGCTATTGTTTTAAATTAAAAGGATTTATTTAGGAAGCTGCAAAATTTAGCATCGCTTTGTGATGCAAATATTACAGTTTTCAGTTAATCTAACGCTTAAGCCGTCACGTCATCTCAATTAAGTAGCAAAATATAACCAGAGCAGAGGTTTTCATTACGAGAGTGCTTCACAGTTACTATTTATACGAGCGCTAGTACACTCCTCTGAGAAAATAAATACCGGGGAAAGCTTACTGTGCTTTTAGGAAATTTCTGTAATTAAATTAAAAGTTATCTCGCACTAAAGTGCCTGAGTCTGTGCAGGCTGGAGCATAGTTCAGAACAAAATGGCGCAGCTAATAGAAGAGACAAAGAGAACTATTTAGAGACAGAATCTTAAACTACATTAACGTTCAAATATAGCCTTTGAAGTCAACAAATTATCATGTCCACTAAGTTAGCTGGCCACTTTGATTACACCCTCAACTACATCTATTGGTTACGCAACCCATTAGAGAATTCGGAGAGGGACAGATTAGGTTATAACTGGATGAATTGGTATCTACCTACGTAGAACAGTTATTTGCGTCGGTTTACTGTCTCGAGTGTTTATTGGTCTCCCGTCTGCCGTCGGACATTATCCCGTCGGGTGCTAATAACATCCGAAGTCTTTTATGGAAGTAAATAAAACATATTTCAAGGAAGGATGTTGACGTAATCACACAAGTTTAGAAAATTTTACACGTTCCGTGCCTTCGCCAGTATAGAGCTGGTTTCTTATTTAAAATGAAGATACAATTTCCAAATGTAACTGTAAAACTTGTTTCTTATCAGAGCAGTAAATTCCTTTCCAATTCGACTTGAGGCATGTAGCCAAACAACGATTCCTAATAAAAAACCAATTCGAAACGGGTTTTCTATGCAGCTGAATCTATTTACCCACTACTTCTATTTTCCGAACCGTATTCATGGTGAGTATTCGAACTATGAACTTTTCCCATTATTTTATACTCAGTGTGAGACCATCAAAATAAACCTGCTCAGTTCAACATAAAACATTTTACAAAACATCATCTAAGCAGTTCTGGTCTTCAAAACTGCCATCAGAGGTCGCGCAAACAGCACTTGAAATGTTAAGAGCGTCGTCACAGACAGCCGTAATTGGCTGTGCCGTGTCAGGGTTGAATATATCTCTGAAGTGGGAGCTAAACTACCTTTACGACGTAAAAGCATGTGGGTTACCTACCGTGCTGTGACATTACGTTGTGATGATGAAGATGTTGAAGAGTTTTAACACTTACCTGTAACAAAAAAAAATGGTTTGTTAGAACATTGAAAAGAACTATACAATCACGTTAGATGGAGGTGTAACTAACAGTATATACCCACATTTCATCAGCTATGTTTAAGTCCCAAATATTAGGGGGCAAGTCTTTTGCCATCAGCCAGGCACAAATCCAGAGTCAGTGGATGGTACTGAGAATATTGTGATGGTGAAAGCCAATAACACTTTGCCTGACCCGGGAATCGAACCCAGGAACCTCATGCTCAGCAGTCGACTTTGCAAACACTGGACCAACGAAGCAAGAGGCGTTGAAAAGAAACAGTGCCTGAAAATAAGTGTAGAATCTGTAATCAACAGCATAATAGTTTACCACTGAAAAACCCCATACCGAGAATCTTCACACTTATATTTTGACCGCCGAAACCACTAAATATACACAACGACTCCATTACATTATACCAATCGATTCATAAAACGCCTTTCAGACTCAATGCTAAAAAAGTCTCACTAAAAATAACAAAGACTGAAAGTAATTATGAAGCACGACAATAAAGTAAATTAACGAACGGTGTCACGACCTAGAAATACACTTGAAAGAAAAAAGTAATTCTCCCCCATTTCCATAAATAGAAGTGAGCGTTACACAAGCAAATACATTAAGTCAGGGTGATTATATGGTTACTGTTGCAATAAAAATGAATCATTCCGAAGTAAATGGGTCTCGCCTAGGGCCTGCGTAAGAGATTCTTTTTATGAGAATGCTAAACGTGCTAGCGACCTAGTTTATGTAAATAGAGACATACATAAGAGTAGAAGATTTTTTTTAATGGCCCATCTGAACAAAGTCTAACACCACAAAGAGCAGATTCACTAAGGAGGTATTTACAAAAATAGCAAGTATCTCCTTACTCAGATCTCTGATATTCAATATCTGATTGAAAAAGGATAGCATTCGGAAGTTCGAAATATGAATTCAAATCGGCTTCAGCTCCATTTAGAAATAAATAAAATTCATGAGTTGAAATAAAACCTCTAAGTACGGTACTTAAAAAGCTTAATCAAAAAGAACCTCGACGCCCATGTATAAAACCAGGCGCGGTTTCAGTTTCAGCAAAGGCAAGTCTTAATTCTGATTAAATGTACGAGAAATCGGTTAAATTACTTTGGGACCGATATCTAAATTGTATTGGGACTGTGAGATCTTTCCTGGCAAATGCCATCAATTCTGTATTGGTCTGACCTGTCACAACCCTCGACCAAGATGAACTACCGTGTGGTCATGTAATTTAGAAGTGGATCCGTTTACATTTCAGAGAAATTAACGCTTTAACAGATTTTGGTAAATGCTTTTACGATGAAACTTGCAGCAAGTAAGTTTATGCTGGTAAAGGATGAAATTGACAAATTGGGCATAGTAAATTACTGATTTCGATAACGCCATTTTGTTTTGTTGATACATATCAGAAATGAGGCATTATCGAAACCAATATTTTAAAATAAAATACGAGACCGAACCACCCAGCCGTATCAGACACAACTTTTATAAATTGCTCAAATAAATCATAGTCAATTACGTATTTTTTGCACCAAAATGTTAACAATATAATGCAGGACACGGTGGCAGGACATTAATACTGTGATATTCAACATGGAGGTCCATTTATCATTAATCTTCATTACAACGACGTTGATGGGGGCAAAAAACATATAAAAGCCCCTTTTGTAGGCGTGTAAGGGTAATTTGGAGTTAACAGTGATCCAGGTTTTGCTAGCAGCTAGGTCACTGTCAGCTTTGTCCTTTGTCGTCATACTTTTAATTGTGTTTTGAAGGTTTCAAAAATACCTCAGTGACTTTAACAAAATCAATATATGCTACGGCTACGCAAACGAACTTTTCAGATTAACAAGACTAAGGGCCAGTTTCACCGGTTGCGGATAAAGTGTCGGTTAGCCTATTAGGAACTTATCTGCCAGATAAACTAACACTTTTGGTTTCGCAGGTGTCGGATAGCGATATCTGGTAGATAAAGTATTAGTTATAACCAGGTAGTATTAACTATCAGATAACTAACCGACACTTTATCCGGAACCGGTGAAACTGGCCCTAACGCGCATAGTTTATAATGTTAATAAAAAAGAAGTACTACTTTATCAAAAGGTGTTTTTCTGCCAATAAGGATGACTACAATACTGGTATCGAGCTGACTACAAGACTGGAAGACAACCTCAATCAATTGGGGAAAAGGCATGACATGATGATGAAGGATGTCAACAATCCTACAGAATTCATTCACAATCCTCTGCAAGAAACAACTAACAAATTAGATGCTCTCAATAAAGAACACAAAGTTACAAGATTAAACGATACAGTCAAACAAAGAGGATAAATTCAGAATGTCAAGAATTCAGATTATTCAAGATTTCTATCGCCTCTCAAATCTTTATGGTAGACGGACATTTGAATACTGCAGAGTTAAGCCTCTGAACGAGCATGATCGCGCATTTTTCAAAGGGTAGCGTTTTGATAGAATATATTTTCCGGTATTGAGGATTTTGTGAAGATTTACTTGACTCGGTGTATTAGCCAAACCCGTAATTAAGACATCCTTTTTCTTTAATCCTACTAATATTATAAATGCGAAAGTTTGTGAGGATGGATGTATGTTTGTTACTCTTTCACGCAAAAACTACTGAACGGATTTGGATGAAATTTTGCACACAGATGGTTTATAACCTGGATTAACACATAGGATACTTTTTATCCCGGTAGTAAGATCCCATGGGACAATTTTGAAACTTCACGCGGGCGAAGCCGCTGGCAGAAGCTAGTTAAATCTAATTTTATCGTTTAAAAGATGACCTTATCCTTCATTATACTCGTATATTGTAAAGATCCTTGCCTCCAGTCTGATTAATATGTCAAAGACAAATCTGATCAAAGACAATACAATCACCAAACAATGTTACTGGAAATCAGTTTCTTTCAAAGACATCTTATTTCTTCCCGATGTGCGAAATCTTATTTCCTGGTAAAAATACGACGAGAAACAGAATTGGAATTCGATTCTTCATAAAGAATGGTTTGACATTCGATATATTCACATTTTGTAAAATGCATGGTTCAATCGACAGGTGGTGCTGTTTATCTCAGGTCGCACGATTAGGTTTAATAATTGATATGAGGGGTGTTCTCGGACCTAAATTGTTCGTGATATGCAGCTACCCTCATAGCAACGTAAATAAATGATTGAGCAGCTTTGGTTTCCCATGAGTCTAATTTTGAAAGGGTTTTGCTTACCGACTATACCCTACCCTTACTCAAATAATAATTTTGGTAGGAATGGGAATTTGATGCTAATTGAAGCAGAAAATTATCTCGTAACGACAGTATTTTCTAAAAACAACGAAGGACAAAAAGAACATTTCGTAATTTTAGCAAACAATTCGAAGTCCCAGTAATACAAAAGCCTGCAAAATCCTCTAATTTGAATCTTCCATTACAAAGTTGGTATCAGAAGAATTCTCGCAACTAATTCTGTAAAGCTACAATGTAAGCTGATCGTCGCCGGAAACGCAGCTTCCTAAACTTGTGTTGGATGTATGGAGGAATGGCGCCTGGAAACAGAGAAATATCTCCACGGGAAAATAAGCACTACCTGTATGTGAATAGGTTAGATAATGGCACGAAAGGGTGTTGTCTGTTAAGGCGGCGACTGCTTCGGTTACGTAACGCGTCTCGTATTGATCGCGTCCCCCACTCCGCTCACTCGCGCACGCCGCCAACCGACCAATCACAGCGCTCGGTTTAATTTTAATTTGATAGCCGTTCGGCGCGAGGCGTCCTCTGATTTGTCGGCTCGTTACGCGTCAAGACGATGCGCTATAAGGTATTTTTGACAACGCACGTGCTTTTTGTCGTTTGACACCATACTTGAATTATTAGAGGGCCCAAAATATTTTACTTTGAGCTTGTTTTGCTTCTGCCTCTCTACAACTCCTTTAGAATCGTCCCCAATCGTCAGTATTGTTGAAATAATATTTCAGCAGTTTTTTCAAAGCTGTACTGAGATAAATTGTCCTCGGGTAGAAACGTGTGGGTAAAAGGCAATTTATTCGAAAATAACCTTTGAGTCATGAGGTAGTACTACGTGCCCTATTCAGAACCCCACGCGTTACTTATTCGTAACAATTGCGTTAACCTTTTTGTTCACTTCTCTTTTTTCATGGGCCTCTACTATTTTGTACCGTCAGTCAGGGTCTAGATTTAACTTCGAGGATTTTTATTATTATTTTGGGAGCTTGGCTATATTTATTATCTTCAACCAATTCCTGATGTGTGTTTTAAAATCTTAACTTGTACTTTTCATGGCCACCACATTTACTATTCACGACTACGCATAGCCAAAAGAAATGGTTTTCATTAAGGTGCAAGTATTGAGTTTGAAGAACTCTCATCCTCGTAACTAGACCAGTTCACATGAGGCACCATAATTTACGAGTGATAGCCACACGCCTTCTTCCGCCTACTCACACGAATTATGACTTCATACAATCTACATAAATAAGGATCGAATCTGATCCAGAATAGGTTTCGGATTTTTTGAACAAGCAGCTGGGAATCCCCTTTCTTTTTTAGCGTTATCCACTTTACATTTAAATATTCATTAGTTCCATATTTTTCTTGCAGCAAAACAGCATTGACATCAAAATGTCAATGCTGTTTTATGATTGATTTTTGCCTTGTTAACTTTCATGATGGATTATCCACGAATATGGACAGTCTTCTAAAGGCCATTTTGCAATTGATTTATTCATCAAGTTATTGAGTTTGGGCATATCGTCATTTGGGTGTATTTATAGGTACCACCCTTTTTTATTTTGAGGGACTTTTCTACTAATAGTATCTTTTACCATCATTTCAAAGTTTTCTTAACGCCACCAAAACGTGGGAAAAGGATGATTAATATTTTTATCTGCTCTTTTTTTGTTGCAAATCACACTAAAAACAGTAGGAACAAAATTATCTCATTAAATTATTTTCAAAATTACGCGACCTTAATATTAAAAGCAAAATTTTACCTGACATTAATTATAAGTGACTTACAAACTTATGAATAATCGATCATGGAGGACCTCTAAGTAACGAATCGGTAACTAGCAATCAAACTTTCCTGTCAACTGAGTGAGACCTCTCATTAAGTATTCATAAACTTCACCCCAAGTTTAAATAACGAAACCCTACCATTGAATTACTTGATCTACTTAAAATATTGGTGACGAAGTCAAATATAAATTTAAGAGAATTATAATGGAAAACTTTTAAATGTAGAAACTCGATCTCTTTCCTAGAAACCTTTTCTTTAACCGATATATTTCATTCTATTAAAGAAACAGTACCCCAACTGCGTAAACAGATCAATCATTGATATTTGTGGGCACAGAACCAAAGGGTGCTGATGCTAATCCTTCTCAAATAATCCTTATCCCACCACAAGTACAAAAACAGGAAAAACAATGACGACCTTTTTCAAACGAAGTACACAAGGTACGATACAACCGTTGCCAAAAGATAGGCATGAAAAATATTGCAGATTTGGCAAAGAACTTCATTTACAACAGAAGTGGTGGCTTCAAAAATCTTAAAGCCATCTCCGCCTATCAACTGCCATCAAAAACGAAATTAATCGCCGTCGATTCATATCACCGCTTCCCCTTAAGTATCGAAATTCTCGATGCGAGACGAGCCGACGTCAAATACCGACATTCAATATCAGAAACTTAATGTTCCAGCGAAGAATTAATATCACGAGATCGGCAGCGATCGGGGATCAATAGGGATCAGTGTCGTGTGAACGGGCACTAAGAGAAGGGAAAAGAGAGAGAGACAGAAGTTGAACTAACTCACGAAGACGTAGACGGTGAACAAAAGGAAAGTATTGAACAATCTGTGACTGTAGGAGTTAGTTTACAATTCCGATTTATCTTCACAGCAGCGACGATTTATCTAAGAGTCTTTCCTCGATTTTAGCACTAGTGTGTTTACTGTATCTTTCTGTCTAGTGAGCTGGTCGATACTCGCTTTGGCGCAGAGCTTGGCCGTGGGACGGGACTATCGTAATTAGTGCATTAACGATCGGGTTCGTTTCAGCGCGAGTTTTTAACGGCACGCCCTTGCCAGTGATTAATTTTTGCAGCGATGCAATCTGTTGTTGGCTTTTAGCATTCACTTAGGCTATTGGTTTTTAAACTCTTTATAGTATAATGCCTTATCTCGTTTATTGAACAATTTAGAGAATTACATGTAGAACTAACATCATCTCTAAAAATATCAATCCCTAGTTTATTATCATCATCATCGACCACAGCTTGACTTCTTCTGGGTATAGGCTTTACTTTTCTTGCGCCAAGCTCTACCTTCTTGTGCCAAAGAGTTACTTACATAAAATTCTCAGAAAGTTTATTTCTTGCTATACACATAATATTTTCTACCCTTACAACATTTCTATAACTCCTTCATATTTTACAAAAGCGAAGCGAGCCGTGTGACGTATGCTATCGTAAGTCACCACAACTCATTGTGTGTGAAACCAGTGCACAGATTTAGGTCACCGACTTACGTCTTCATATAGTAGACGACAATATTAGGAGCTGACGTTACGTAACGTGGAGATCAAGTATTCACATATTTTTGGTATTTTTATTAAGAGCTCTACTGTCTATAGCCGTCATAAACTTTGTTTTCGTATTCTCATATTTGTGTTTGCCAGAAAACTGGGTCTATAAATCTATTCTCTGTAAGTATTACTTATCGTTTCTGACTGTAAATATTTAATTTTGATACATGCGTCATGTTCGTGAACGGGCGCTGTCAATTGAGACTGGTCAACTCTCAGCTGCCACGGTTAATTTGAATTTATTAATTTTTTTAAGTTGATTTAATCTTTTCTCTGGACGCTCTTAATGTGCACGTCTTTCTACATCGTTCTCACATATATGTATAATCACAACATGAATGATGTAACCAAGATTTTGTAACAATACTTTGATTGAAAAGAGTGTCCATGGAGTTTCTTGCCCGTTCTTCTCCATAGAGATCTACGCTAGGGAATGGGCAACTGCAGTACTTTCTCAAGTTATTATGCCTTGTGACTGTGACTGTAGCTTTGATTTAGTTTTGTATTTTTGACATTCAAAAGTGCCGTAATGGTCTAATTGAAATAAATGATTTGAGTTTGAGTTTGAGTTTGAGTTTAAAGATGATTCCAAGAGACTACTCGATGAAATCATTGACTTGATTTTTTATTCTATTATTTCATTTCTAATTGTTATCTTATCTTCATTTCTGATAAGTATCTCCATTTTGATCTATTTATAGTATTTACTTCAATTCCTTTTCCCCATAACCTGACATATTCATTTAAGTAACTTACTTAAAGCTTTTACTATTCTGATACAGCAATCCCCTGCATATTAACAAAAATAATATCTTCTCTTCAATTCCTCATCTTCGTTTTGATCAAACCTTGCTTCACTATTCGCATTTCCACCATAAACTTCTACATAGCTATAGCTAGTAATAGTTCGAAGTCGACTGCAGTAATATCCTATTGACTTTACAGAACATTCTAGTATTCCACTGACAGTTTAGTCTCGCATTGCTTCCTAGGGTCGATAGTTATATTGCATTCGCTATCTCCCGTTCCCGGGGTGACTGTTATTGCTTCTATGTTCTTGACAATGGTATTCTTTAATATATAGTTTGCACGTTTATATTTGATCGGTTACAAGGAAAGTCATTTGAGAAGTGTTTTACTGAAATGTGCCTAGTAGGAAACTGATATTTTACAAAGGAGAATATTTTATTTTACAGGAACAAAAAGCTAGCTTAACAGACCTTTTCATGCGCAAAATTGTTTCTGATTCAGTGGTAACCAAGTAAAAATAGTCTAATGAAAAAGCTTTTCCTCGTATTGATACCTAACAAAACTAAACCGTTTGATAGTTAGATTACAAAACCGCAACGCAACCAAACGCTACAAAATAACATGTTAAAGCTAACACACGAATCAACACGAGAATTCGTAATAAAATTCACCATCTATGGCAAAGTACAGTAGATAGAGAAATAACACGCGAGGATGCGATTTGGCGAATATTTGGCTTAATTGAATGGCTGGTAACGATATAACCTTTGGCACTACAGTATAGCAATATTATTGAGCACTGTCTGCTGCCTTTATTGGGTCAAGGAAATGTCAACGAATATTAGGTCCGGGCAAGCATAAAGTATCGACGGTCTTATAACCTCACGCCTGTGATCTCCCAAGGGTTAATACTACTGCCACATTTTGCCAGTTATATTTAAGTCTCATGTTTATAAGAAGCGAGCCTATTGCCATCAATTGGGCACAAATTCAGACTCCCTGGCTCCTATTAAAAAAACGAACCCAGGTCCTCATGCTCAGCAGTAACCCATGCGAACATTAGACCAACGAGGCTGTCAAAGTTTCAACTAATATTATTTCGGATCATGTAAAAAGTATCTATGCGTACACGTATTGCCTTATTTTATACGCTTATATCTAAGAACCCGATCTAGTAGAGTGCCTGAAAATGGACACCTACGCGAGAGATAACGATGAAAGTTTTGGGGATATTGGATCCGACGGACTGACGAAGTAACGCGAATCACATGGTAAGTACCTAAAAGGCTATCGATCCGAATAGATATAGGGGCGTGGGCACTACACATATAGGACTCCGTATTGAGAATGATCAGGGATTCACAGCTGGACTATTAAGAATACACTAGGAAGTGGCCAATGGCGAGGTTTAGAGAAATGTCTTATGTAATTTTTGACGTTCAAAAACTGATTAAGAAGACATTCCTTAGTCAAATCAAACATTAAGGTATGGAAGACCGGAACAGCTTATGACCAATACCCAACCAAAATCCATCAGTATTACACCTACATAATTTCACAACAAAGCCTGAGACAAAGCAAGGTGTTACACATGTAAATCCAAGTGTCAAACACAATCATGTCTATACAGGGACCGTGTAATTGCTTTGTGAGAACCTGGGAATATTGGGGCTTTGGGCAATGGAGCTAGTGTTGATGAGTTTGCTAGAAACTAGTCTCGTGAGTAATAACTTTGAAACTGATGCGGACGAGAAATGCATCTCGAGTACTAAGCTTATAATAGAAAACAAGACGGTATTCCAGGACAAAAAAGGAAAGTGACGGTGTAAATGTATTAAAACATAGAATCTTGAAATTGAGTTACTAAACGAGAAATGCATTTTGAATAATATTCAATTAAGAAAACACAGAGACGAGAGGACTTCCCAAAAAACAGAGGAAACTGATCTTAATAAACGAGATATTCTAACTAAATGCGAAGTGATAACAGAAAAAACTGAGCACTTATCAGGAAAAGAGAGGAATCTGTCGAAGAAAATGTCTCCTATTAATAACTTTGAAACTGAACTTGAGCTAGCTAATGAGAAATAAATCATGGCAAAACTTATAAGAATCTTCCTAGTTCAGAATAGATAGTGAAAACAAGAGGGTTTTCCAAGAAAAGAAAGAAACCTGTTGGAGAAAATAAATAATGATAACAAAGAAACAGAGCACGATAAAATAGGAAACGAGCAATTAACCCTAAGAAAGCTAATAAGATTCATACCAAATGCAGAAATACACCAGAAGCAAGAGGGGTTTAAAAAAAAAACAAATCTCTCAAAGGAAATTAATAATCAAATAGAAACTAAGCTCGATTTAGTTAGTAGCAAAGAGTTCGCCCTAACTGACCTCATAAGATTCCTAACAGAAATGAGAGACGGAAACAGATACGAGAGTACTTTCAGGAAACGAGAAAAACTGCTTGCTTTTATTTGAGAAAGTTAGTATGCTCGAGAACTACTCTACTGATAAATCTAAGACGCTCATGTTTCAATGCGAATTCCTTTTGTTCATTTTGTGTTTCCTTCAGAGAATTGCATTTGCTTGAGGAAGTGCGCATGTCCTGTTTGCTAACTGTTTCTTGCTTCGTGTTTGGAGTTGACATCAAAGATGGCGGCTTAGCACACAAGACTTAGAAGCACTAACTAATTGCTTTGCGTCGGAGCTTGTGTGTGCTTTGCTTAGAGGTAGGTATGTGAGCTATCAGAATTATTACATTTCTAGGATTCTAAGTCAAGACGATTGTATTTTGGTCGTTACGTAGTTTTCAGGCTTGCTGTAAAGGTGTGGATAGAATGTATTATTCCTTACAGTTTACTAATTTAATTTAAAATAGATCTATATTATTGTTCTAGGCACCAATATCAACAAGTCAGTCATATCATACCCAGTCAGATCCTCGACCTAAACCTTAGCTAAGATATTAAGAACTTTAGAATACGCACTTACAAACGTGTCGGTGACAATCTAAATTAAGTCGGCCTAAAATTTGGCACCAACAGCATCCTTTTAAATACATTTCAAAACCAAATTCCTAAACTCTAAGTTGTATATGGATTTCAATCTCCCACAAATTACGTCATTAACAGAGACGCCCCCGTCTTCAAATAAGGTATAATATGTCTATACAAACAGGGGCGGATACCAGAGAGATTTAGGTTAAATCCACATTAAGTTGGTGACAACTCTGCTGACTTTGATGAAGGTTATTAAATGTAACCTAGACACGACGCGTTTATTGCGCGGTTTTAAGTCGAAAACGAAACATCAAATTAAATTAATTATATTTTGTAAACTAATGTGGAGTGTGATCTTGTTTATATCAAAGGCTAGACAGCTATAATTAAGAAAGTACAAATTAAACCATAATATACATTTCTGTTCATTTGTTTCTATCCGTGTGATAGCGTTGTTCTTCTCGAAACTGAATTTGATGCAGTATACACCATCATTTATAGAATTTGGTCGAGGAGGTTCATGCTACAATACGTCAATATTAAACGTCCATGTAATAAAGAAATCTCAATGATTTCTTAAATCGTAAGAGCCGCGTGAAGCCGAAGTATCCTTTCACAAACAAAACCAACTTCATTTAAAATCAAAAAGAATCCGAAAGAATTGCAAACGCGTGAATTGAATTCAAAAAGAGGGAACGAACTTTCAAACTTTTGGCAACTTTTGCAAATAAAAACTGCCATTAAAGGACTGATTCTTTCAGGCCTTCGCTTTCATAAACTGAGTAAGCTTTTGGATTCGGAATTGTATAAAGCAGTGAGGGAATATATATTTAGGTCGGTAGAAGACTAAACATATAGAATATGAGAAAAACAAACCTAATTACGTAGGCCTCGTGTTTCGAGTTACTTCTAGAAAAAAACCTAGATCAAATTAGTACACACGGGCGAACAACATACATATTTGGGGATGGGCAGAAAACACAAAACGCCACCTGCTAATCCTTAATACTCATTTTGCTTCGACTACGGTTGGTAGTAATACGCACCTGATCTCTCTGAAGAATACAACAATGTCTATGTGTGTCCATTTCATTATTACATGCCGACTTCTTACTTCTTTATCGTGTGGTTAGTAGGGCTTTCAATCCGGAGTTCCGGAGTTTCGTAACTCCGGAGTTTATAAGCATTTTTCAAATCCGGAGTTGTTATAAAACACCGTCAGGTTGAAACCGGTTTTTGAAAACCATGTAAGTAAACATTGTTGAATTTCTTCATAAATCAGTTACAAAAACTAATCTCTGTTTCTAAAAAACTAAGCTTTAAAGTGCCTGTCCTGTATCGCTCTACCCATTCCCGTTCGTCCCGTTCAAGCAGTAGGAACTAGACACATTGCTTCCAAATAAAATACGAAGGATTATTGAACGTTTACATGTACAAAGTGAATATCCTAATTATGTGTTTTAATTACTCCCATAACCTCATAAATTAATAGATCTGTGTGTCTTGTCGACAAACGTGGATTCAGAACGAGCATTCTCGGCAGCAGGCTTTTCTGCACGAAGCTTAGAAATTATCTTTCTGACTCGTATCTCAATACATGTTACCAAGAACTTAGATCTCAAAAAAAAAATTGTTTTAATATTTTATAATGCGTATTCGTTGTCTATTATAACTTCTGTCTGTCCGACAGTGAATTTTTAAACAAAAACACAAAATAAAGGGCCTTTTCATTAATTTCTTAAATAGCTGTCAACTCCGGAGTTCCGGATTTGATTGCTCAACATCGTAACTTGCTCTGGAGTTGATAACTATCCGAGTTTGAATGCCCTAGTAGTGGTTAGTGCATAAGCTGGTGTCAGAGTTTATAGCGCTAATGGGCCTCTGACTTGGCTTCACATGCCGTCGAGAAATATCTCTCAGGGATGCTGGTACTTACGATGTTTTCCTTCACCGAAGCAAGTTATAATACAATTGGCACACTAATCCGAAATATAGATACATACAGGGTGTAAACCACCTCATCACAAAGCCGTTAACCAAGCATTCTTGTACATCAAACTAAGTAACATTACGCAAAAATTATTGCTGGGAAACAACTTTTTTTTTTGAGGTTGTAAATCATAAATTTATATTGTCACTTACGGGATATCTTCTGTGAGTGACAATATAAGTTTAGTTTTAAACCGTGAAACCCTAAAACAGTGTACTAATAAATCATGTTTCGTGGTAGAACTAAATGTAACGCACTTAAAACATTGTGCTGATAAATGAATTGAATAGTCGGGGGTCGTGGAGCTGTTAAAAGACTAAAACTTACAAAAAAAACTTGTATTTAAAGAAAAACTTGTCAAAAAGTTGTAACTTTGACCCCTCATATCTCCGTAACTAGAAGGTTCCCAGGTATGTGTAGAAAAAAAAATATCGCAATGATGGGGAGAACAAGTGCCTTTCGGATTCGTGAAGAGGTGTTTTACACCCTTTATGAGAGGTGCGTGCCTTGGGTTCGAACTCGAGACCTATTTGGCAGTGCGATCGTCACACCATTAGGCTACCGCTTACACATGCCGACTGAATACATGATTTGATTAATAAAGGTTATATTACTACAACCTAATAATAGCACAGAAAACTCAAGATTGAAAAAGAATCTTAAAACAAAGAAACAAAAATATATTTCCACTTCAAAGGGAACATACAAAGATCCAATATATTCAACACTGCTTCAACTCTCAAAGGTAACTCTAAACACTGTCACAAACGAACTCTGGACCTTATTGAGGACAAAGTTGGGTAACAAGCCAGGCTTGTTAACAATACACAAGTTTCCAAACTAGAATATTTATATGCAAATATTTGTAAGGAAATGTTCAAACTTCCTTGTGTTTTCAAGACAGATGTGACTTTTAACTTTGCCTCTCTAGTGAATACTGACGACCACTTACAATATAAAGAAGAGTTATGTGTCACATTAATAAAACTTCGGGATGACTACGCAAACAGCTTTTACTGTCTTACATACGGAATAAATTGTGTTAGTTAAAACAGGAATAAAAAACATAGAGAATATTTTCATAGAAGGGGGGAAGTCATAAATCTGGAACAAATTTTCTGGGAAAGAAAATATTCGGGCTTGTTATATTAAAACTGTACTTGGAAAGTTAATTAATATTGAAGAGGAACGTAATACCCCGTCAATAGATTTCATCTGTAAGACTTATCAGGATCAAAATAAGGACGCGACAGTCAGATAATATTCCTTTGAGCAAAATCTACTAACGTTACCTTGCTTCGTTAACGGGGAATTAATTAAAAAGGGCTAAGGGTTTTATCCTAAGGCTGATAAGACTCCAACACAATATAATCTAGTAAAGTATAAAAAGCGTTGACTTGAAATAGGACGACCTACCACGTTTGCCGCATGCCCGGCTGTTGGCGAAAGAAACCACTTTCTGAAGCCCTGACACAGCCAGAAAGCGTCGCAGCAGATCTTTTAGAAGATTGCGGGACGAAGTGGACAAGACCAGCGACCAGTGATCCACATTGGCTTTGTATTGAAACCACTGGAAGTCTTGGAGAGATCTCTTTGCCCAGCAGTGAGATGATGCAAGTTAACAGTATCAGTAAAGTACAAAAAGTAATTATAATCAACCGCCAAAACCAGGCGGTCTTGCCCAAAACAATCACAGTAATAATTGAACTTTTCTGCTCCTAGAAACTTCAGTCATTTGTGGATATTGGACTCGTGCCAACATTAGCTATCGACGGATCGGCCCCTGGGATTAATACCATTACCAATGAACTAAAAATTATCAAAATTGTGACTATAGGGATTTGCCTGGACCTAAATATTATACATACGGTGAAAATAGAAAAAACGGACAAATCTTGATCAGGGCCTACTCAGGGGACTTTGTATACTAACGACACTTTATTATTCGTTCAAACATCAATTTATACATACATCACTCGACTCCAGGATACCTATAGGACACAATTATCTTTTTTATATGTGCTACACCAGCTGTTGCTAGTTATCCTGTGAACAGCGAAGATTGTGGATTCGCCGTCATACCCATATAGCCATCTAACAATTTACCTAAGGCATTAAGTTCGTCTTTGTATATTTGTCTGCTAAAAGTTTTAAATTAAATTTTAATGATTTAACATTTGTACAAGGCCCAGAACTCAGTCCTATACAAATTCTATTCACTACACGTGTGATGTGCTCAATATCTTTGTACAAAGGCGTACATTCGAAGCGTGGGCTGTGGCAAACGAAATTAAACCCTACGTGTGTAACACGCCTTTGAACGTATGCCTGTAGGAATATAAATTAGGACGATCACAAATAAGGTTTTAGGAGTACTAAGAATTCAAAAGCAAACGCTGATTTAATTTCCCATTTGACTTATGAAATTATGATGAATTTTGGTAACAAAAGGGAATCAAAAACTTTAAATACAAAGGATTAAACACATATTTGTCCTTTCCGAGAAAGCTTTCACCGAAATAAATAACTCCCATATTTCACACATATACTTTAACTGTTTCATGCAGAGTTCTCAGTAAGTCTTCATCAAATTTAAATAAACGATTTAATTAAATATAAAGGTCATACATAATCCACAAATAAAATAAAGCAACATTACAACTTTGGCGCCCAACTTCACCTCCATTTTCTCGGCAGCCATCTTGGTTTGGTCTTTAATGGCGGCGACGCTTCCAAAGACAAATGTCAACCGACAAGTAAAACCACAATTCATTTACTTTTAGTACCCTTTTTCACCGTAGTTCAAGAAATGCTGGTTCTACAGAGTTAAGAACATTGTGCGCGTCATTAATCAAAGTTTCTGAACTCAATCATCGCTGCAAAGAGGTTTTGTATCGTATTCATAGTTTTTGAGACTCGTTAGTGGGAGCTAATTGTCCGGTGATCGTTACAAAGCCCTTTTTAATGCGGCTTTCGAAAGGTTTTATGGCACTTTTTTTGTGGTAAGGATCACATAACAATACTCTTTGGGAATAGAGCAATGGTATCACGCCTAAATTAACAAAGGTGTCCCAAAAGTACACCTGAATTTGTGGTCCCATATAACAGCAACCGAGAAAGTCTATCACCACCAGCCGGGCACGATAGACTCTTTGCTGGTAAAAATACGGATAGATAAACCCTATAACACTACCCGACCTGGAAACTGAAACCAGCTCATCCAGCTCATAAGCAGCGCTTACGACTTGATTAACGACAGATTCAAGATTAATTATAAAGGTAAGATGTTGCACTGATCATTATGACTTTCAAAAGGGTGACGAAGGTGAAAGCTTACAACACACAGGAGCACGTATCACACTACAATAGAGAAGGCAAAGGTGGCTTCCCGCAGATACAAAAGGAAATCCGTACCATTACTCGTCATGAACTTGTTAGGAAGTTGATTTGTAACAACTAACAAGCACCTTCCTGTCCCGAAAAGGTCCTGACGTCAACTTGACAGTGACAAACAAAAGGTCCCTGACCCCGAATGTTCCCGACACCCGCAGAAGTCGGAATGTTAAAGAAAAACAAGTGCTTGTGAATAAATGAGAATGTTTTGTTAACACCCTTTTCTTGTCAGTATATCGTCTAAGTCGACATTTATGTATTCCGAAATTGCGACATTGAGATGTCCAACTAGTAAAGACAATTGAACTAACTTGATATAAGCAGATAGTACTCCAACATAGTTGGGAAAAAGGTTTGGCGCATGATGATGATATAAGGCAAGCCTGATGGGAATTCCTATCCTATTGGTAACAATGTCGAACTTCCATACAAACTTTCATCTCTTATGCCTCTACCTCCTAACCTCTTCAGGGGATGAACTTGGGGGAGGCCTATGTCCAGCAGTGGACGTCTTTCGGCTGAAGTGATGTGGTGTGTGTGGAGAAAGGATGAATTTAAAAAACTTTCTTTAGGGTCACTTTCAGTACATAAAGAATGATTGTGTAAAACATGCACCTGAAGTTCTAGACCCACGAAGCGTATTACGTGTGTCAACTTAATATTTTTCGAGAGAAGTAAAGGAGAGTAATTTGTAAGTCGAGAATAAATGCCAAAAACATTTTATTTGTATGCGAAACGATGTGGCTTAATAAAGCTCAAAGACTTATTATATTTACTTCATGTAATCAGAGCTGACATTCAAGAAGACTAGAACAAAATTATGTCACCCATTCCTAAAAATGATATTCAAGAAAAACTCAACCTTTTCAAAACTGACAATTAACTTGCCCAAATTTACACAGAGGCGAAGACAGTAAAATATCTTTAGATAAGGGGCTATAAATCTTTCGCATCGTGGCAAACAAATTGGGGAGACTACGAAAACAAACAAGTCGGAGCAAGCACTTACATTCAAGGAGATACCGGCAAAGATCCATTACAGTCAGAAGTGAAAAAAATTGTGAGCAAGTTTGGGAGAGCTTTCTGTCGGGGGTCCTTTCGTGTCTCGATGGCTGTACATTTACTAGTAGTCATAAGTACGAAATACACACGACTAAAGACTTCTAAATGGTCTACGGTCTCGGTTCGATAGCCAATTTGATAGATTGATGGCTCTGCATTCTAGATCTTCATAATTTGAGTTTTATTATTACTCGATTTTTGTCAGCTATAATTTTGCCAAAACCAAAAGAAAAGAAGGAATGCATCACAGATTCCTGAACATCAGGTTTAACCTTATTGTAGACACCTATTTCCAAATATAGAGCTCGTTTTCTCAAAATTGCGACACAGAAACACTATTCCATTCTATTACTAGTAATTCGTGACAAGGGTACAATCACGCGATAAAAGCAGTGCCAGTACCAATCGCGGCCATTTGACACATCCAGTCGCGGCCATTTTGTGTCGCTTCGCCTGCCTAAGCCCAAGTTCACACGGCCTCTTCTTTGACGGGACGTTTTTCATCACGCCTGATTTGCTATCCTTAGCATTGAGAAATAAAAACCCAAAAGAGCACGCGCTGGGATGTACTTTGTTGGATTCACAATGGTGTCTCAGAATGATGAACATTCATGTTGATGGATGGGGAGTGAGATGAAGACCAAAGAACGATGGATGAAAAGATAGCGTGAAGAATGGAAGAAACAAACGTGTTGCGCCGACCCCAAGTAACATGGGACAAGTGAAGGAAGATGATGACAATTGCTCGGCTCAACACTTCGAGTGAAAACTCCTCTATGCGACAAAAAAGTCGCGTTATACAAGCGCCTTTGCGAACGCTAGCTAGCGCAGGGCGATGGTCTAGGGACAGTTTAATACGATCCCTCCTGAAAGTCAGAGTAACGACGTTTATTTCTGCCGACGGCAGACGTAGGGCGATAATTGACTAAGTTAGTCCTCCGACCCTCCCTTATGGAAGTACTTTGTAAGCCCAACTGCCGGGAGTGACGAAATCAATTTGAACCTCATCAATCTGGTTTTTTTTGTTCTATTACATTGGTGGATGATAGATTTATGCCCGGTTGATGGAGAAGGGCACCTTCTCATAACATGGTAGTTAAAGCAATGGGTGAAGTTATGTCAAAATAAATGGTGATTTGCTCTTCGTCCAGGAAAATGAATTTACGTTAATTACAGGGTTTATGTATGGGTCTAAAGTGACTGCAAAAATCAACAGCATTGCAATGATCTTCACAAACGCCCCCAGTTACCACAGCACGACGACGTAAAATATTCTGTTTCTATATCCTTTTTATTATTTTTATTTATTTAAAGCCTGTGTCGTCCCTCTAAAGAGCACAGGCCTCCAGGCTACATACATCACGTCATATACATGACAAGACTATATTATGAAACTAACAGAGTCAGAAGCAGTGAGGTCGTGACGTGTCTTCAGCTCATTGGCTCCGGAACATATTACCCAATATCTCTTAGTTGACTGCACAATTGTGTAACAGGAGCTGTAACGAAGTTAGGGCGAATTACAACAATCACACTGAACGCAATCAACTCAACCGCGTTCCAGGCTGACAATAAATTGCTGAGAAATATTGAAAATGGTCTTGAATGGACCTTAGTTTCATTGACGAAATTAGCTAGTCTGCCATTCTAAAATGAACTTGACCTAAGCCTTATTCATGAAAATATTCAAGTCCGTCTAAAATAGCACAAAATTATTCTTGTTCCGAACACAATTCATAAAACATTCCAGAGCGTGGATGGAAGTTATATTTTCATATCGTTATTACAAAGTTTGAACGATACGCCCACACCTCCAATTTCGAATAAAGAGCCGGTTTAATTTCGCTCCAAGTGACGGCGATATTACCCGAATATTCGAATAAAGTCAGTTATCGAAACGATCGGGAAATTTCGCGCGAATCGATTCCGGCGCCAGAGGGCCAAAGTCGTAAGTGTAATGATTTTTTCATTACTTATTCATCATTATGCCTAAAGGGTAAACGGATAACTTTTTTCGATACATTTAATTCGCTTGGAATTACGTAATACTGAATTGGTTATTGCTTGAATAATTGCTATATCGTTATTCTTATAAATTGTACGTAGTATATATTATAATTAGGTACACTTTAATTACGTTATGGCATTGTATGTATTCATGAAGGCGATTCTCGGCGATCGTGATTAGAATTGGGGCTATATTTCATAAAAAAAATCTTGATGGAAACAGGCAAAGCCATAGAAGAAGTTTTATTTACGACGAGGAACAAAAGGACGACGCATTCGACCAACCTTTGATAATAGAGGAACTGCAAGTAAAACAAGAAAGTCTAATGAAGGTAGAAGTGATTTCTGTTGATAGGAAATTATAACATCTTCCCGGCCGTTGACATCTCAACGTATATCCGGAACAAAAATGCTTCTATTTATTGAGGACGTATATTTCAACGACGCAATAACTTTTGCTATAAATACTCCATCTTACAGCAAATGCAATATATTCCACTTTGGTTGCCCATCCAACATCATGCCGATCATATTTCACGCAGAAACACAAACTTATAACATTTTAGAAGCCGAACTTCCACGATTTATATAACTCAGTGGCGTTGAATATTCTAAGAAAAGAGGGTAGTCGAGCAAAACCTAACATCTAAACTAGGTAGAAGCGAGCACCTGGGGCTGGAAGTCTGGCAACATTTTACCTGGCTAGGTTAGTAATAGAATGTATTATCGTGCAAGCCGCGGATCCTGCTAACACTTTAAGCCGTTTAGCCGAGACATTGAAATGAATGGGCTTAGCATTGGGATACATTTAGAATTTATTGAATTGGCGCCCAGCGTGGGGCCGTTAAGTCTACCCTCTTTTGGATAAAATTCAACCTTTGCGAAAGAATCGTTAGTGGGAGATGAACGCATATCAGGATTTAATGTAAAAAAACATGGGGTGTCCCATCTGTAAAAACGAACTTCCATCACCTATTCAAACCCTTTTTAAGCTCAATTTTCAAAAATCCTTCTTTAGTTAATAAATAACTCTTGTGCAAAATTAGACGCATCTGGGCTCAACAATATAGGTTGTCTGTTGTTTGTAACAGTATTTTTTAATTGAGTAGTAAAAAAACGGTTTTTTTATAATGATATGACATACATGTATTGCATCCCCCGAGTGAGAATTTCAATTAAAATCATAGTACAACTCTCTCGAAAGAATATTTTATGTAATACGACCCCCTCCTACAAGGTAGCCACCCCAGGGAAATCTTGGCTCAACGACAAAACAGTAATATTAAAAAAGTAACCTGAGAAAATCTCGTACTTTTTGGAAGCATTAAAAACTTAATGAAACCAATTGAAAGAAAGGCCCCTTAAATTGAGGAAACACCATAATGTAATGTTCTTTTTACAAAGACTTACAATGTCCTTTGCGTGAAATCAAGAATCTTATTTGTGTTAAATATTTTTTTGTTTCGTAAGACTTTTTCTCGACGGAAGCTTAATTAGACAATTTATTGCTTTATGTGTTGGAAAGGAAACGTTAGGAGTACTAGTAACGGTAGTTTGGGCACACATATACATAATTACATCGACCAATCTTAGTTCTTATGTACCAGAATTGATATCTGTTCATAATGTTTTAGGTATTAGGCCGGAGTAATCTGATGATTTTTATGACGTCATGCTGCAAAGAGTGGGTTGAAGCAGATAAGATGGCAAAAATGTAATGAAAGCCAATACATTTAAGTATTTATACAGGACATAAAGGACATCGGGTCTAGAATCATGTACTGGTAGAAATTCAGATCTAGAACGATTGGAGATGAAAATACACTACCACACATTCATATGAAGGAAAACACATTGAACTAAAATACAATAGATTTTACACAAGATAACGAATTAAGCTCAATTAGACTGCCAATTGGAATTATTGGAATACACTCGATTTACAAAACAACAGCTGAATCGCCATTAAAAACATTTTCACACAAAACGTAAATTGAGCTTTTATTTTCTCTCCTGAACGTGAGGAATTGGCTCTTCGATGATGACGATCAATAACTGCGCGTAAGTAATTACTTCGGAAACTGTTTTCACATGAGTTTGGCGATACATTATGCCTGAAAACTTTTTCTTCAACCGTTAAAAACTTTCGGGTTATTGATCTATATCTACCAATTTTATAAAGAGGAAAGATTTTATTAGTTGTTTGTGTTTGTTACGATTTAACTCTAGAACTACTAGACCAATTTTAAAAATTCTTTCACCATTAGAAAACCACGTCTTTACTGAGTAACATAGGCATATATTTTATCCCCGTACTCCCACGGGGAACAACGCGGGTAAAACCGCGTGGCGTTCGCTAGTCAATAATAATTTGGATGATCTTATTGTCACTTACGGGATATCTTCCGTGATTCCCGAAGAAAGAAAGAAGAAGCAATCCCGTAAGTGAAAATATTAGTTTAGTTTTCAACCATGAATGCTTCTAACAGTGTTTGAATTTGCATTATGTCCAATTTTTCAATACTGCGCTGTAAAGATACATCACTAACATTATGAACTCTTGAATACGGTAGCTTCACTAAGCCGTTAACCAAAAACAAGAATAATATTAAGAAGAAAAAGTTCGAACCTTGACCATCAATATCTCCGGAATTAGAAGGTTCCCAGGTGTGGTCTAGAACAAAAAAAAATGATCGCAATGACGGGGAAAACAAGTGCCTTTCGACTTCGTAAAAGAGAATTGTACACCCTTTACAAGAAATCCCAGTGCAAGGTCCTGATGTTAGAGATCTTCTCTTTTCGTGTCTATCTGTGTGTGTGGTCGCTCAGATCTTCGTAACTACGCAAAAGGTTTATGCATATAATGCAGTCATATTTATCTATGATATAGCCCAGAAATCTAAATGTTTAGACTTGTCTCATTTGCATACGAAACAGGGCCGATCAAATTAAACCAGAAACTAAAATTTAAAAAACCCAGCATCCAAAAACTCCCCTTTCATTCAGATTACAGTTTGCACTTCCAATTTCACAACACACATTTAAAGTTCGCCATGACAGCACATTAAAAAGGCAGATAATAGTTTGCAATTTCACAAAGAGCTTTTCGAAAGTTGTCGAATAAATACGGTGAATTTATAGCTCCGGCGAGGGATAAAAAGTGCAGGGTAGTTCGTTAGTTGAATTTTCTCTTAAAAGCAAGGATTTTCTTGGAATTCAGTTGCTGGACGCTTTGCCGCACGAAGCGCCGAGTGTTTTTGTCATTTGCCAAAACCATTGTGAATGTAAAGTAACCAAACAGCGACCATTATAAACTCACGCGGCGAAATATTCAGAAAGAAAGCGAATGAATGTAATATACCTACACTTAGCATTTTCTGCGTGGAACTTATTGGCGAATTTTTATCCCCATTGGCATCTTTAACAGGTGAGGTAAGGTTTCTATAGTATAGACCTTGCACCTTGCATCTAGGTGGTGGAGGTAGGACTTTATATATGTGTAGTATGCCTCTATCGTTGGAGATGTGCAGATGAGAATTTCCAATACGTATAAAAAGCTCTTTTCTATACAACATGAGTTGCAAAACGCTTTTCATGAATTAAACTGTATTGAAAAATCTAAACCATCCAAAAATGGTAAAAGCAAACCAGCCAATTCAGCCCCAAATATAACAACATTCAAAAACCAACCTCGGATCTGGAAAATCATGCACCTATTCCATTTACCCGCCACAAAAATAAAACTAGACGCCTTTTAGGTGCTCCAGCAAAATCGATTCTCTCTCCATTCTATCCATTATGTATCTGGGTCGCATATTCTCTAAATCTCAGAGTACTCTTCACCCAACTTAGGTCCATTTAAAAACAAGGTCGGAAGCTGAATCGGGGACCTCGTCGGGGACTAAAAGCTATTCGTTCTGTTACTTTCTGATAGCCTGGTACAAAGGCTCGGAGCATTGGGGCGAGATCGACCGAAAAATTAAATAAATATTCATCGGAAAATGATTCAATTTGTGATATTGAAACATCGAGAGGAGGTCGGTCTTTCAAATTTACTGTTTGTAGTTAAATTCACAGTTAAAATTTTTACTGTGCATTGGGAAAAATCTTTATACAATGGAAATCATTCGTAGTACTTTTTCATTCACGCTGTTGAACGCTGCTTAAATTTCTGCGAACTGACATAAATTCCAACTCACACTCATGTAGCCACAAATAATAACGATTGGATGATTTATGTAATACTACCAGATGTCACGCGGTTTCATCCGCGATGTCCCATTCCCATAGGAGTACGGAGATAAAATATAGCCTATGTTACCCGCTGATAATAGTGATAATGTAGCTATAAAAATACAAACACCCAAATCATTCCTCATTATAATATTAGTATAATTATTGAATAAACTACTCGTCATTCTTGCAGAGCAGTTGGTCAACAAATTCTCATTTGTTTCCAACGTCATTTTGGTGTGCAAGTCTGATAATTCTTTTAAAAGTAGCGTTTTAAAAAACGAAGAAATTCGCAAGTTTCTTTATAACAAAAAAATACAATGAACACCTAATCATTCATCTCATTGGTAATCTTCGAGGTTAATCCCTGAATCAATAGGCCCATGGGCTCTAGAGAGTCGTACATTTCCTTGTCACCAGCCCTATAGGCCGCAATGCGGCAGGCCACACCTGATCCATCACCCATTCACTAATCCGGGGAGATCGATCGGTTGACTCGTTATCTATTCTGTCACAGAACTAGTCTGCATGTTTACTGTCTTGTATAGAAAGTATGCTTGTGGAGATGGTCGATGCGGTCGCAGTAAGAGCTTGATTTTAAAGTAATTATACCTAATTTTGCCTCGTGTGTAGAATGTTCTCGATTCAATACAATTCCTTTCATTTTAACAAAGAAAAACAAAAAAGGAACGAATTTGCGATTCGAACACATGAAGTAATATAATAATGGTTATAGTTCATTTTGATATAAGCAGGGAAGTTAGGTTATTGCAATCGAGGCGGAATTCACACCCGAACCGAAGGCGAGGTTGTTATGGAACCGAGAACTACAGTATTCATTTGGCATGCTCTTTCAACAGAACGAGATGAGAGATTCAATTTGATGCTTCTAACCATGCACATGAGCATTAAAGTATCAAGTAAAACCCCGTTTAAATAAAATATAGGATGTCGTTAGCCTTCATAAAAAAGGGATATCCTACCAAAGTTAAACGTTAAAGCTCTGAAGCTAGATAGAGCTAGTAGTAAGGATTTATACGCACAGGTTGAAACAGCTATCTGTGCGTTTCATGTGTGTAAGTCTATCCTACTGACTTTTAATAGTTCAAAGGTGCCGCATTGCGTACAATACCAAAAACAACAATGTGAAGAGTTGAAAACAGGCTTAGGAAATTGAGACTCTAAATCAGAGGTTCTCAAACATTTTTTCCTGGTAGACCACTTTGAATTTGTTTTGGTGTCGGTGGACCCCCTGTAGCATTTTCTTTCAAGCCCGTGAACTAAAAAAGAAAAGCAAGACAATATTTTTTTCGCACTATCTGTTAGGATTGCATGAGGATCGTTGTTCCCAAGATATTTTTTTGGCAAAAATCCGTAAATTGTAATCTTCTGGCTTCGAAATGTGTTTTTTTATGACTTAACACGACCTTTTTCACCGAAATACAACCTGTCATCACCGGAACATTTGATCTTTATTACTCTTTCTAGTACCTAGCTTAATATCTGGCTACATTGATCAAGCTAAGCCAACATTTTTGTTTTTTGGCATCGAACCCAGGTAAAATTTCGTGGACCTCCACTTACAGCTTGTGAACCCCCCCATTTTCTTCAAACCAATGTAGACCCCCGATGGGTCTCCCGTAGACCCCTGGGGGTCCACCTGGACCACTTTGGGAATCACTGCTCTAAATGAAGTCTATGATTTTAACTCGCCGTGGTTGGTGAACTCGTACGACTCTTTAACCCTTCATCTGTGGACCCTGACCGTATCGGTCTGAAGCGATTGTTTAAATATTACACTTTTATACTGTTTAACTCTTCTTCGCTAACAGTTAATAAATTAATTATACAAACCATTGGGTTTTTATCAATTGTCAAGGGTAAATCCTAAGGTGTAACCTTCATCGAAGTCAGAAAGAGGGTCGTGATTTCAACTTACATAAATATAACATCACCCATGTAACCCCTGAAGGGTAAGGCCGAGGAGCTTGTAGCAGCACTACAAAAAGTACTAAACTACATTGGACAAAAAGTACTAAAGCGCCATCTATGACAAAGATGATGAACTAACAAGCTAAATCCGTCAGATTCCTACATCGCGCAAGTAACATTCTCCGCGACTTAAGAGCATATACGAGCACCCGACCACAACCGACGGGCAGTAGCCCACCAGACATAACACCCGTCTGGTCGGAGGATCCTTCCTTTTCTATGGGGGATGAAGAGTTTTATACCCTGTTCTTCATACCCCCAAAAGCTTAATAGTTAAACCAAGTATCGCGGTACTGAACTCTTTTAAAAAACTCGTTTCAGAAATTGACAAAGTTCTGCCAGAGGTCTGTTTATGAGAATTCGTGTAGCGGGTTTAGTAAAGATAAAAACGCTAACCGTGGATAGGTCTGGAAATCCGTTAATAAATAAAAACTTAGTTTACTTTAACCAACCGATTCCCTTTGTCTGCATTTATTCCGCAACGTGTACTTTTAGATTTCACGGTTGAGATCAAAGGTTGAAAACGGGCCTAATCTCAAAAATAACATTGGGAAGTTCAAAGGGACTTTCCGCCCCACGAGTAGTGAGCCCGATGGGGATATTGTAATATCCTGTGTTTTTTTACGTGGTCCTAAGATAATCCTGAAGTTACATGAAATGGGAACCAGGAAAACGGGAGCAAAAAATACAAAATCTTTCGATTCTCTTTCAAATAAATCTTAATTATTTTGTTTATGCTATGTTAACTTATGTCCAAGTTTCCCTATCCCTGCAAAATTTAGTTAAACTATATATATCACAAACAAAAGTAATAAGTGCATAATTATATTCAATTTAGGATGAGAATGATATTTATCGCGGATTTACCTTTAAATACCCGTCTTCATATGTTTTATAATGTGTTCTGATCGTGAAAGTTTAAAAAAGACACCGTCACTTGTATTAACATTTTATCAGCAGGGCTAGCATGGGCAGGGGATAAAATTTTCCCCACCTGTCATTTCCACTGACTTGTCCCTTGTCAGTGGAAATAACCGGTGGAGAAAAGTTTTATCCCCTGCCCATGCTAGCCCTACTGGGAGGAGAAGTGATACAATGAGGGTTTTTCGGATTTTATCTGACACTAGATGTCGCTACGTAGGCGTCTGTGCGATAAACATCTATCAAATTGTACTGAATTGAATGCTAGTGAAACTTTTTACCGAAATTTAATCGTATTTGGACTGTTTTACAATATAAATATGGATTACGGACAAAGAAAAGTAGCTGAACTAAACATTAAGCTTCTTAATAGGAACTGCAAAAATCAATGACACAACGAAAAACTTAATGAAAGGTAACGTAATGTGCCCATTACTAAAAGGTAACTTATGCGGCACAACACTGAGATGTTTTATTAGTAATTTAAAAGACAATTAAATGAAAAAAAAATCGTAAACTACAAGAAATACGTGTATTTTGATAATGTTAAGACCTTACGTCAGTGCTGCCACCTTGTAGTTTTGTCATTTCCGAAAACCCTCATTTCCCAGGAACACATCTGTCCATTAAGTAAAAACAACTCAATAACAATTCAGAAGTAACTTCAGCTACGTAATAGCCAATATAAAAAAAAAAAAAAAACAAAATGGCCGCTGCACCCCAAATAAGGTCGACAACATCCATTTAACAGCGGTTAACTTCCCCAGTTTAAGCCAAAAGTCAATGCACAGGTGAAATATATCTGGCACACCCGAAAAGGCCATAAAAAAACGATATGCGGTTCCTGACAAGGGTCAAAAAAGGTCGAAAGATACCGGCAAGCGGCAGGCACGATAAATATATTGAATTTTATTCATTGGATACCGGTATCCATGATCTAATATAGAGGTAAAAAAAGAGATCCTGTAAATCAAAACCGATTTCGGAGAATCGGCAATATAGTTTGGATATCGATGTATGTAAATCTTTTTATTCAAATGATCTCTGAGAGAATGACATTGTCACCAGCCTTACAAAGGACACCCTCCTTCAAAGTCACTTCAGTAAGTTATGTGTTAATGGAAAATGACTACAGGACAACATCTAGGATCACAAATTCCCTAGTTTAGCTGAGTGTAAACAACCTCATGACGAAGCCGTCAAAAAAGCAGTTTTTACATCAAACTAAGTAACTTTACGCAAACATTATTGCTGGGAAACGACTTGTTTTTGGGGTGGAAAACAGGTTTAGTGATAGAAAAAACTCAGTGTGGTGGATGGATTGAATAGTACGAGGGTCGTAGAGGTGTTTTAAGTAAAACATTCTTACATTAAAAATTATACATGAAAAAAATTGTTAATAGTTAGAACTTTGACCCTCAATATCTCAGTAATTATGCGGTTCCCAGATATGGTGTAGACCAAAAAAAATGTTCGCAATGGCAGGGATAACAAGTGGTTTTCGGCTTCGTTAAGACGTCTTTTACACTGTTTAAAATAGTGGTCACGACCTATCTTGGTTCTAGTTACGATCCAAATATTTTAAAAACAAAAAACGAGCCAGAGATCGCACAAGATAAAGAGGTTTGGTCGTAACTTGGCGTAAAGGAAATTACATGATCGATATCGAATGAAAAGCCATTATTTCCGGATTCGTTAAAGACAAAACCCATCCATGATATATCGTCAGATATCTCATGATGACTAAGCCTCATATCTATACTTCTATACTAATATTATAAAGCAGAAGAGTTTGTTTGGTTGAACGCGCTAATCTCAAAAACTACTGGATCAAATCTAAAAATCTTTTTGTGTTGGATAGTCCATTTATCGAGGAAGGCTTTAGGCTATATAACATCACGCTACGACCATTAGGGGCGGAGCAGGAATTAAAAATGTTGCAAAAACGGGGATTAAAAAAATATAGTAGGCCTAATGCCTATGATAACAATAGGCCTACTTGAAATAAATGCTTTGTTTTTTATTTTGATTTTGACAGAGACGAGAATAAAACATAAACCATATTTTACATACCCGCATAATAACCACACTTCAGCTATTTGAACTTGTTCTGGATAACACGATACCCCTTGGTAAGACTGACCTCACCCACATCTTTAACCAGTACCCATGCAAAAGCGACCTCCTTTTACAAAAGGGCCTATTGCTGTCAACCAGGTAAAAAAGGTATGTAAGGTATAAATTGCTAATAAGAAATATTCATCTCTTCCTTATCTAATAAGAAAAGGTCAGATTTCTTCGAAGACAATAATGCTGTTATCTAAGCACTACTGAAAATGACAGCACTCTAACCGCCCTCCTATTCATCGTGCCTTCATTAACAAAATCATCTAACTATTAATCCAAGTCTTTCTTTCTTGCATATCCGTTAATTATATTTCCTAGGAACAACTACTTTTGACGACCCGAATGGCGTAGTGGTGGTGAGGCTGCCTTACGTTCTTAGGGTCCTGGGTTCGAATCCCGGTAAGAGCAAATGTTTGTGTGATGAGCATGGCCATTTGTTTCCGAGTCATGGATGTTTATATGTATAATAAGTATGTATTTACAAACAAAAAAGTATCTATGTAGTATATCAACTACCTGGTGTCCACGACACAAGATTTGCTTAGTGTTGCTTTAGGTGGCGCTATGTGCTAATGTCCAGCGATATTTATTCATTTTTATTTACTTTTCCTACAAACACTTACGTCATACATACACGACATCTTACGTCAAATATTTCACGGTCTAAAAATCACGATAATTCGAGTACATTCGGGAACGTTCTAGACGTTACCCGATATTTCTACAACGGAAGGAATATAGTAGAATTCGCTGGAGAGTATTGGAATAATGTTACCTCGAGCATTGTACGTTGGTATGTAGATTATAGATGCGCGACGACATTTTAGGCGAACGCCTATTGTGTTGGAGAATTTTATATTCCATATTTTATGATAAAGACATAAAGTTTTGTTTGAATTGCAGGTTTGTGTGTTGTTGCTATGTGCCTTTGTTAGAAAGATCTCTAACTGTCATATTCTGTACCTAACATATTGTTACATCGGACCTACTAGAACATTCGAGAAAGCACGTGATTACAGTGTGTGTACGTTAGAAGTTCGAGTGCATTCTATTATTATTAGTTTTAAAGTTAGGTAGGTAGAAACTCGCGACCTATTTATAAAAAGACATTAGTATTTCGACCGTACGCCTAGGGCATACGGTTCATATTTGTTTGTTGTGTACAAGTAGCTTATACCTACTAGTTTTATTACCTACCTACCTACTTACCTATTCTTTTGTTAGTGTTTTTTATGACCCTCTAGAATATTCGTGGTTATTCTGGTGTGTCTGTTGGCGAGTATAAATACATCGCTCAGGCCCGCGACCGTCAGTCTTGTTTTGGCTACACAGCGAAGCGAATCGAAGTGAACTTGAAGAGCGATATCTAAGCGAATAGTGAACAGTAGTGTATTGTAGTGTACTTATGATTAAGTTTAAATTGTTTTGTGATTAATAAAGTTATTGTGTTGTTTAATCGGTAGTAATTAATTTATCTCTTACCCACCTCGTAACAATATTCGTCAGTCATCACCAATTCAAGAGATCCGTTACCGATAAAATGGATGAATAAGCTGTTATTCAATACAAGATTAGAATTAAGTCACACCATAGAAGCAAGGTGAACGATTACCAATAAAATATGGGAGATTCAGAATGATATTTTGAATACGTGCCGTTTGGGCGTCAGTATCCCTTCTACCCTCCATTAATTGTAGTCTAGCAGACATTTAAGATCAATAATAGTGGAGATGACAAAAAAATAAGAATTAGTCCGTCAGTTAATTATCAACAAATATTTGACCCGTATTTTTTCTTTTGTTACAAAAACCAAAACTGACGAAGATACGACGCTTTTAAAATTCTCAATACGTTACGCCTAGGTATAATTTTTAAAGAGTTCTGACGTCACGAGCCCTCACTCCCGAGTTTCGATGCGTTTCATCTTTGTCAATATTCAATGATTTACAAAACCAAACATACGTGTCCATTATTTTCCAATACTCGTAACTGACGAACTAAATAGATTTGCAATTTTTGATACTGTCATGCTTATTAAACTGCATCGAAACCGCTTAAACCTAGCTTCATTATTAACAACCACGGTTAATTGCAGCTACATGGTTAATCACTATCTGTGATAATCTGGAAGTTGGGAGCGAAAGCTCAGAGCATGGAATCATAGCGTACTAGAGACAGTAATATATATAACTCGTTTCATCAAAAGTGCCTCAAGCGCAAATCTTCCGTCACAAGCCGATGCTAAGGTGAAAGTTTCTAGTTTGTACAAGTCACTAGCTGATTGTACAGACGTCCTATCTCCGTCTATGTTCCAGATGTCGACAACAGGCTATACCAACTACAGCTGAGAACTATGCTGGTGACCCCATACAAAAAAACATGCGGGGATAGAAGATAGAAGTGAAAACTCGTAGCCGATCTGCTTCGGCTACGAGTGCCACGAAGCGTTAGGTAACGGTCACGCCAGTTCCATGATTTTTCACTCAAAAAGTGCTCAACGCGCCTATCGTTTTCACTTCAAAACATCAAAAGCGGTTATGTTTATGAGAAAAATTTACGCACACACGCAAATTGGATTTTTAAAGAGAAGATTTGTTTAGTCGATGGAGTGAACGGTGAAACGCTTGGTTTGAATAAAAACTATGAACAATGTTGAGTCTAGCAATGCCGGCCCTTCCAGCAGTCGAGGCAGTGCTCTGTAAAGATACTTGATCAAATTCAATTAGAGGTCCCATTACTAGGAATGTCTCTACTGAGACTACTCTGGTTTCCTGTCACGGTTTGTTAGCTATTAGGGACATAATGTGAGCCCTGTGGAGTTGAGGGTTAAGTAGAGGAAATGATGAAAATATATGTCTGAGTTGGGGTCAATTTTTTTGGGTCGGAAAACTCTTGAAGACTTTTTTTTTATTTAGTTCTACTCTTTTTTCATTCTAGTAACTTAATGATAATAGTGTGTATTGAATCACAAACGTAAGCTTGAATAGGACCTTGTTTAATATATCTAGTATTCGGCATTATTAAAAATGGTAAATCGACTGTAAGCAATAGTATTCGAAGACTCTTAAAGATAAGGATAGTGTAAATACTTAAGGCGACTACATGAGCTAAACGCGAGTTTTATCATTACTAAAAGTATATGATTCACTGCTATAAACAAGACCAGAAAAATATATGATGTTCTTCAGGATATATGCTAGCATGATACTGTTTTGAAAACATAATACAATTAATTTGGCTCGGTGAAAAGAAATCACGAACTTACCTCTAAAAATATCTTTCAAATAATAAAAAACATACTAATATGCATGCGATCATTCAGATTTTTTGGCAAATAATTCTACAAGCAATATATTAGCATGATACTGTTTTAGTTTTTTAATCCAAACAATAGTTTTTTTTTAATCGATCGAAACCACTCATTTCGCGCTATTTGGCCCGCAGTGGCTGACGTAACAACCACTTTGTAGTGCAAGCTGATTAGAACTTTATTCTAACAGCATTTCAAACGAAGTTTGAACCACCACAAATAGAGTTGCTAATTTAGCTCGTCTAAGCGCCTTAATGGTAAAGCTAAACGTCGTAAAAACCACTAAGGTCCATGTTTACCAAAAATATGATCCTAGTAAATGCGAAACTTTGTGAGTATGTATTTGTATATGGATGTATGGATGTTTGTTACTCTTTCACGCAAAAACTACTGAACGGGTTTGACTTTGATTTTGAAAAGAAGAAAATACTTATTGGAAATCTCAGAATAAACTATCATCATCTGCCTAGCGTTTCCTCAACTTTGTTAGGGTCGGCTTCCAGTCTAACCGGATGCAGACAACTACCAGTATTTTATAAGGAGCGAGATTGCCTATCTGACCTCCACAACCCTAGTCACCTCTTGGTATCGTATTAAGCAGTACCGTATCGTATTAGACTGGGTTGTGGTAAGAATTTCGGGCCACTGACTACCTGTAACGACTGTCAAAGATCTGCTGATGACAGTCTGCTGGACCGGACTTAACGTGCTTTCCGATGCACAGAAGAAACCGTATGTACATGTAATGGGTGGTCACCCATCCAAGGACCAACCTACGCAAGCACGGCTTAACCTTAAGATCGACACGAGCGGCTGTTATTATTTAGCCTCGAGCTCAACTCAAATCACTGCAAGAAATGCAAAAATCCTAATACTGGGATTTTTGGACTCTTAAATAGAAATCAATTTCCACATTTTTTAGAAAGAGCAAGTCACAAGTTCGAAGTGTAATCCGATTTATGGTTACCTCTGAAGCCTTTCTACAAAAACCGACGCCTTTTATCACTGGATATCAAAATGAAACAATATTCCATTGTAAATTAAAACCTCTGAATAAAACACGGTTGGTAAAGCTGTAAGGATTCTGCGATGACGTCACTCGGTAATTTATATTCATTACAGATGTCATTTAGCATTTTGGCTAACGAATTTTATGTAAATGGAAAAGTGTGGTCTATTTTTAGTTCCGAAATGAAGGCAATTCTGTAACTATGCATATTAATCAGTATCTAATGTTCCCGCTTCTGGGGCACACAGACCTCCTCTCAATAAGACGGTTTAGAGAGGTTCCATTAAAATAGATGGACAAGCTTTTAGGAATCGTTCAGACCACCAAAATAAAGACAATGGTAAAAAAATAAGAATAACGCATTAGATATTTACAAGAAACATTTACAAATCAGCTAAAGAATATACACGAAAAATGTTGGTTGATGCATAAACACATCCATGTCTTTGTTATCTCAGTGTTTTTTTTTGCTTGGGCTCGTGGCTAAATAATAACAGCCGCTCGGGTCGATCTTTGGGTTAAGCCGTGTTTGCCTAGGTTGATCTGTGGATGGGTGACCACGCTTACATACCGAGTTTCCTCCGTGCCTCGGAAAGCATGTTAAGCTGTTGTTCCCGGCTGTCATTTGCCAACATAATTGGGAAAAGGCTAGGCAGATGATGTACATCTTTAGTTAGACGTACTGAACGCTGTTAAAATTTGTCCATCTATTTAAATGGGACCTTATACATATATTATATACTTAACCGTAGAAAATGAATAATACTTTCTACGTGAAATAGAACTTGTGAAATGAAGAACAGTCTATATTCATTATTGCGTGGTTTTTTAATCACAAAACAAAGGATTTTAAGAAATTCCTAATCCATTGCAATCAGCAACGTAAATCAAGCAGATATTGTTGGAGAATTGAAGATGTAGTTTAAGGTCCATGTTCACCGAAGAGGTAACGGTCTGATTATCTAAAAACAGCTGTCACTGTGACATGTTCCGACAGAAAAATGTGTTTTAAACAGCCGTTTTAGATAATCTGACCATCATTTTTCTGTGAACATGGACCTATGTTAACACTTGATAATCGTTTGTTTTCTAAATAGAAAGGTACCAAAATATATAATACTTATTGACGAGAAAGCCAGCCTTCTGCCACGTTGTACTTTTCCAATCCATTATCGGCTCATCCAACACAAAAAAATCAAGACGATGTGAGCAAATAGTAACTCGACAAATAGATCACAAAGACCCGCGACATTCGACAACCGTTCCAATATTTAACTAGTAACCTTTTGTCCCGCCATCTTTGTCTATCCGTCTGTCACAGTTAGGGGTACAAAGACCCCTTGCGTCATACCCGCATTATGCCTCGCCCTATTTCCCCTAGACCTGGCTCTAGGCCAAATAACACACTCATGCATCCAACTGTTCAGGAATTCACACTGTCTGAGTTTCCACTTTAGGGGAGATCGAACACTGTGTTTTGTAGTGTCAATTGTGTCTGGTAGTTCTAAAAGTGCACTTGTTTTCAGGAAATGCATTAAGTTAGTCGCTTGGATTTACGATTTATTCGGAACTAAAGCTATTAGGAATTTTAAAGGATTTGAATGTTTACGAGTCTGCATAGTTTTGGTACATTAGGGTAGCTTTAACGTGTCCTGTAGTCTGTAGTTTCGACATTAGCAATTCTAAAGTGAATATATTTAGGTCGAAATTACAACACTGTCTTAACAACTCACCCGGCACAGCAGCAACTTAATGGGAAAAGCTTGTTCAGCTCGGGATGTCCTTTTTAACGAGGGCGTCATGGTGTTCAGATAAAAAAGAATATTCTATTTTATACGTACAAATGGTTACCACCCAACTGTGAACGCTTATAAGGTAACACTCCATGCCTTTCATATTCAGAGATAACGGGAAATATCATGAATGCGAAACGTGTAGGTACAGTCAGCAAAACAGTTAGGTATGCAGGCTAGCAATCTTCTTACGACTATTATAAATGTATAAGTCGGTAGAGATAGATTTTTGTAATTCTTTCACGCAGATACTACTGAAACGATGTGGATGTAATTGCAAACAGATTTATTATAACCCTTTTCCACTTATAATAGTAGTAAGAAGATTGCTAGCCTGCATACCTGACTGTTTTGCTGACTGTACTATAACTGCTTAAGCTTGCGGTGGAAACAGGCGTGAAGTTTTGTTTTCATATCTTTTCAACCGACTTCCAAAAAGAGGAGGTTATCAATTCGTCTGTATTTTTTTTTTTTTTTTGTGTTTGTTATCTCAGTACTCTCGACTGGGTGAACCGATTTTGATGGTTCTTTTTGTTTGAAAGCTGGTGCTTCCCGTTTGGTCCCATTTTAGTTTGCTGAAGATCTGATGCTGATCTTCGGAGATATACAACGGAACTCTTCAAAAATACACAGCAAATCTGCAGTGATTGCTGCCATCGCTTGTAGGTTCATTGTTTATACTATATTATGACGGAACATCACGCCTGTATGCTCTGAGGGGGTACGCACATGTGTAAAATACACCCGATTTCGAAAATATTTGTTACCTCAGTACTTTCTACTGGGTGAACCGATTTTGATCGTTCTTATTTTATTTGAAAGCTGGTGCTTCCTGTGTGGTCTTATAATCATCAAATCAGTAGCTGATGATGGGATTCTGGAGAAATAGAGAGAATTCTTCACATTTTATAGGCACACTAGAAGCGGTTTGGGTAGTTTTAGGAATTGTACTTTCTCGAAGTGATCCCAATTCAATTTGATGAAGATCTGATGAAGAACTTCGGATATGCAACGGAACTCCTCAATAAATGATAGCAAATGTACTGGGATTGCCGAAATCTCATATCTGTCTATTGTTTACACCAGTTCATAACCTAAAATCACGCCGGTACGCTGTGAAGGGGTAAGCACATGTGAACCACTAAAAAGTGAAAAATAAAAACTTTTTTACAAAAAATAAAACCGACTTCAGAGAAAACAAAAAAGTGAAAAATAACTAAGTGAAAAGTAACTAACATAAAACGCTTCAGAAGTCGGTGACAAAAAAACTAAATCAATCAAAAAAAGGTCACCGACTTTTGAAGCGTTTTTCTGAAGTTATTTTTCACTTTTTTGTTTTCTCTGAAGTCGGTTTTATTTTTTGTAAAAAAGTTTTTATTCTGCGTATTTTTATTGGGACACATGTATTGGTTAATCGTTATCAAATAGATCAACCGTAATCCACCACCTGGAGTTGGTACGGATTTGAAACTTTGTAAAAGAAGGCCAAAAAGAATGGATGAAAGACTGTAAAACTTGATAATATGGATAGAAAGGAGTTCGAAGGAGCTCGTGGCTAAATAATAACAGCCCCTCGGGCCAATCTTTAGGTTAAGCCGTGCTTGCCTAGATTGGTCTGTGGATGGGTGACCACCCTTACATACCGGATCTCCTCTGTGCCTCGGAAAGCATGTTAAGCTGTTGTTCCCGGCTGTCATTTGTCCATCTTTGACAATCGTTACAGGTAGTCAGTGGTCTAAAAAGTCTGACAACCAGTCTTACCAAGTGGTATCGTATTACCCAGTATTAACTGGGTTGTGGAGGTCAGATAGGCAGTCGCTCCTTGTAAAATACAGGTATTCAGCTACATCCGGTTAGACTGGAAGCCGACCCCAACATAGTTGGGGAAGGAGGTGACTACTGATTATGATAACTAATAGAGAATTAGGCACGGAAGAAGATACGCAGCGACGATAATAAATTAATCCGGATAAGGACAAGAGAATGACCTAGAAATGCCTTCTGAAAATTATTTTAAGACTCCTCGAAAGTACTCCAAAACAATCTCCCAACGACCCATCAAAAAACCTCACGCGAACTGATCTCCGATAACTCGATTCTAGCTTCGAAAGTAATTCAAAAGTTTTTATCTCGCGACGCACTCGTCTGGTCTCAGCCTCAGTTTTGTTCCCGTTAATGACTTTCTTATCTAACTTAATTAATGGACGCTCTTTCGGCAAGTTCCGTTAACTCTTCTAGTTTGTGTTCAAAGTTAAACATCATTAATGTTTAGGAAGTTATATTAGTTACGGGTATTGTTGTAATTACCTACACTGGAATGCCATACGAGTACCCAAGTATTATCTCTATAACGTATCATCGGAAGACATAAATCTATTATTTATTTATTTTTTAATTCCGAGTTCTCGGTAACTTCTAGTCGTATCGGTTTGCCGATTGGTCAGTTGGCCAATCGGACTATGAGTATGGGGAAAGAGAGTGCCAACCCCAACATACTTGTAAATAAAACTAGGCAAATAATAGCTGCCAGTTTAATATTACTTTCAGTCAAAGATACCTAGTACAGTGCAGTCAACTTTAATAGACAATGCAGTGCTATTATTTGCGATACAATACAGTTTAAACAAAGAAAACACACATTTTGCGACTGAACTTATGAAGTATATTTTCAATAGATTGAAACTACGGTTGCAACTGTTTTTGATTAGAAACAAAGCTTGGTTCCGGCCATAGTGTTATTCAACTTTCATTGTACGTATTAAGTGTGTGTCCTTTAAAAACAGCCCTTAATGATTGACTCATAGTACAGGTAATTAGTCATTTACTGTGCCACAAAGTACCATCACTATCACTACATATTATAAAACACAAGTCTCCCCCCGCGTCTGTCTGTCCCTATGTATGCTTAGATCTTTAAAACTACGCAACGGAGTTTTGCTGCGGGGTTTTTTAATAAATAGAGTGATTCAAGAGGAAGGTGTTGTGTATAATTTTACGCGGGCTAAGCCCAATAAAAGAAGACGAAGGGCGAGGAAATTTATAGACGATTCCGGCCTAGCCATGCACACCGCACACCAGATATACTCGTAGTTTCCTGAAAGCCCTGATGCTTACGCGCTACAGGAATTGATGGATGTGATTGATCCGAACTCTTAGCTAATTTCTGGGCGAATCCATCTAATTTGCCATTGATATACGCTAATAATAACGCAGGGTATATGCCCTTTTAATACTTTACTGCACGACAAAAGCTGTTTTTGTTCTTCTTGGAAATATAGCACCATTAATCCAGCACCTACATTATGATTGCTTATTCCTACTCAAGTCCAGAGAGTGGAAACAGAACAGGTCATTACTTAGCCCAACGTTGTCATCTCGCTAATATCCAATGACGCAATCAAGGCTAATGGTAAAGCACTATACAGTAGATGTATCTCTGGTCACTCGAGACGTATACATACTTATGTCGTTGAGGTGCCTTAAATACATAAAGACACCACTAGTCATTCTAAACTGAATTTAATTTTTACAAGCCTAGAGATCATAATTTAAGTGGAAACAATATCAATGGAAACAAGGGTGCGACTAGACTTAAGTCTAAGTGACATTGCCAATATAGCATGAAATGAATTTGAATTTTGAATTTGAATAGCCCAATTCATTGGTAAGTTGTCTACCCACCCCTGCCAAAATACTTATACGAACAAGTTGCCAAATGTTTATAACTTGGCTACTTACAGATATAAATGAGTTTTATGTGTCTGCTCCAAAACGGCCTACGAAAACCTATTTGCATTATATTAAAGGCAAAAATTGCGTTGTCTATTTATCTTGTCAGACTGTGTCTAGCCTAGTACGGCTGAACAAATGGTAACGATATTGCGCAGTATGTCAGTACTGGAAGTGAAATTAATATTCTACAGTAGTTTCTTTGTCATAATAATAACAGATAGCGTGTTATTGACATTTGAAATTTTCTTGTCAATGAACGGCTGTGGAAATACAGCACCTGTTTCGGTTTAAATTACGCATTTGTTCACAAACCACAACAATATTACTAAAGCAACTTTAACTAAACAGATTTCGATGAAATATGACCGGTAGGCCCTAATCTGGGTTAGGACATACGATCAAATTAACCCGGTATGTTCCCATGAGATGATTTAAAAAAATCCACGCGGCGAAGCCGAGGGAAAAAACCTAGTCATAATTATAAAGTGTATCTTTACGAATGAAAACTAATTATGCTACAATAAAACAAAATACAAAAAAAAACCTTGATAAAACTGGGAGCATTTGGTCTCATAGCACTTTCAGGGTACACAAATAAAATATAACCACCACTTATCCGAAGGACCATTTGGCCAAAGCCTCGAATAAAACGAAACGTTCTCAATGAGCCGACCTCAATGGCGACATTAGCGGACGCATAGTAACACGCCTGCCCTGTAATCTATCGAGATCAGAGCAATCAACCCGCTTTACTTAGCCAAACAACCCATAGGCCTATAATCGCACCCTGGGGGACCCCATTGAGGATTTCCATACAATTCTATGTTAATAATATAGTTGGTTTCACCGACGCAAAGAAATTTTCAGTGAAATTGTCCTTTTGGTTTGGACAATCACTGCCAATTGTAGTAGTATGAAATCAATGTTAAACGCATGAACACGAATTAATACATTGATATAGAATAGCTGCAGACAATGGATATTTAATCGATTAAGTAAACTGTTTGTGCTGTATCAGCTAGAAAAATACTGTTTTCAAAGCACACAATATTGACAACAAACGCAGACAAAACCGCATATTAATTTCTTAATAGTTTGACTTGGCAAAGGCCTTTGATATTCTCAATGATATTAATACTTTTGATCATGATTTGCGTGCACGGTGTACATGTATTACAACTTTTACTACGAGATGACACAATTTCGGAATTGGGCCTACTGGTCCTTAAGTACTAATTACTCACGTTTTCCTCGACGGTCTTCTTGATCTTGGCGCTGGCCTCGCTGACCTTGGCACCGGCCTTGTTCACGGCAGAGTAGAGGAAGTTACCCAGGGACTTGGCTCCGGCAACTGCCTTGGTTGTCACTGTCGAAATGACAGACGTTGAAGATATTTCAGATAGAAATTGATTAAGGAAACTAATCTGGTCCAGATGTTGGAGTAGGTGGCTGGGTTAGACTGGATGAAGAAGGCGGAAGACAGGGCGATATGGTGCAACTTGGGAGAGGCTTATGATCAGATTGGGACCACAATTGACCGAGCTGATTTATTAATTGATTGAGATAATTTATTTAGTTATAAATATTGCTGCTTGTGTCAGTATAAAATCTTTTGTGCCTTTAAATATAATCAGCGTTCTCTCTCACCGCTGGGAGCCATGTCTCCTCTCTGCGAGAGAGATGTTTCTTACATTAAGAATAAAAATATAACAATTCACAAATATGAGAAACAAACTTAGAACCTAGAATTGTAATAAAACCGGAACAAGTACATTTAGACTCTAAATGTAAGTACTAAAGTAGCTGTAAATTTTAGAACTACTTTAGTAAGAGCTACTTTTCTTTGTTGAAACGTTACTTGAAGAACGAAAAAGGGATTCAAGATAGTGTTGACATCGAATGGCTTTGCAAACATCTCTTTGCGAAGACGAGAGGCAATTTAAAGTCACTTTAGCGACGACGAATTTAATTAGCACTCGTTTAAGAAAGATTTAAATAGTGCTACAGACAGTTGCTTCTACTTCTTCTTTTTTAAATTTAATTTTGCTTTGTTAAATAAAAATAGGAATAAAAACATAAAACGTTTAATAAATGGTTGAAACAAAACTAGTTTTATCGTCACACAATACCACACCTGATGAAAAATGCTTGGAAAAATGGAAACCGACAACAATAGGCCTTAACCACAGGAACAATTTTTCAGCTTTGCATTTTTATCGTTTCATTTCAAGGCAAAAAATGTACCACGGATTTTTCAACACAGAAAAACGTAATCTGTATTCTGTAACCGCTAAAGCTATTTGGGCCTCAGTAAAACCAGTTTTATTTCAACAAAAATAAAAACAAAAAAAATAATTACTAACACTCTTGCATATCAGGTACTTCAATAGCATCAACTGTGAACAGTTTTCTACTCTCGCTACCTGGAAATGTGTAAAATAAAAAATGGAATAAAAAACAAAAATAGTAAAACTACAAACTAATAGCAAAAAAAAACTTCAACAAAAAGGCAACATCGTTTTGGGACAAAGGACCAGAAAATAAAAAATACAGTGTGTTTTTGACATTTTCCGGAGACGTCCAATTGACCCCTAATCAAAATCTGTCAAGTGGTACATATAGCAGTCCCCTTTATTATCCAGTTCTGAAAATACGCAGTTACATAATAACCGGGGCTACCGAAGGTCTTAGTGAAAGGGACTAGTTACAATAATACCAGTCAAGTCATTCAACCGTGTATTTTGCATAGACAACTAGATTTCTTGACGAACCATTTGAAACATACTTGTGTTTTCCAAACTAGCTTTAAAGATTCCTTAAACAATTCAATTTGTGTTCATTATTGAATTTCGTTCGGCACATTTCATCTGAAGAGTAAACGTCTGAATTAGAACACAAAAGGAATTGAAAATTGAAAAAATAATCTATTAGTGAACCGATCTAACGGTGAATCGAAAAATAAATAAAATGATCGTTTTGTAATAACATAATTTTGCTCCTTATCGCGTGACATGTGAACATGGAATTAAACAACAATTAAATCTCCAGCATACAGCGTTTGATTTCGGCATTCAAAATTCAATACGATGTTCATAAAGGATGAAATAAAATCGAGCATGCAAATTCACGGTTGATCTTCTCGACGCACTCTTATTCAAATCTAGCAATATTTACGAATACGTACCGTTCCCGACGCCTCCAGGCTGCTCCTCTGTAGGAGTGCCTCCAGTCGAAGCCGGCCGGCTGTCTGCCCCACCAGTGGCGCTGCGTCCAAGTATACAGGATCAGTTAACATACGTGTTAGGACCAACCCTGGGGAGTAGGGTTTTGGGAAGACATTCAAGGCGAGGAAGGAAAAGGACCTATAGTAGTGTACGTTATAAGTAGTAAGCTAAGCAGTATTCTTGGTCTTCAAATAGGTATGGTATATCGAGAAACCCTGATTAATTTCAAACGACTGGCGAAGGGCGGGAGAAGATTGTCTAGTGCAATTGCAAGCGCTGGTTCTTTGCCAAAATTTAATAAATAGCTTTTGATTTTGGACTCAAAGACTTTGAAAAGATAACTGTCTGAGGTTTAGATTCCTCTATCACTGAAGAGTGCATATGCAACTACCTGCATTTTGTAGAAGATTGTTATTTATGTTTCTTCAAAGTTGTAACTGCACTAGTTCTGCTAATCATTAAATAATTCTTATAAAAACTGCACAGTCAAAGGAAACCACCAGCCATTACCCCGAATCACGAGTTGTGTGGAAAATCGATAGCACTAATATATTCACAGGTCCTCGCTCGATATATTTGCGACCTCGATCTGGCAAGCTAAGCACAAAGTTGAAGCGAATGATCCGTTTATTGCCCCCTGGCCCCTGAACTATTACGTAATACCTCCCCAGCGGAGAGGTCGATGGTTTTACGTGATTCATCGAAAGACACGCCTCTTTAGTTTGCTGAAACACTAAAAATACTCAGCTAAAACACTAGGAAGTGGGAAAGAGCGCAGTTTTTGGGATTTTTTGTAATTACTGACGTTCAGTGGCGTACTTATTCTGAACCTAATTTGAATGAATGACTTCTGATTTTCTTGAATATCAACATAATTTTCCTACCTTTATCCTGATCTATTTTTGTTCTACGCGGTCTTTTTTGTCTATTATACTTCTCTAATAGTCGTCGTCTATAACTCCGAAACCTAATCTTAACTTGGTATTACACAAATCCAAAAGGAAGAATTTTGGGAATAAATAAATTATGATTATTATATTCAGCCCTTTTTGTCCTGCTGTTGAACAAAGGTTTTCTCAGAATTTTCCACCCTTCGCTGTTATTGTCATGAAATATAAAAGAGAAGCCTTTTCTACGGAAACAAGGAACAGGCGTAATTTTTTCCCGTAGTATATGAAAAACTAAATCATTTTCCTTACTCCTAACAGTAATCAGCTGATTCAATCACACTTCTAATTTTCAAGTGGTGACGCAAATAGTTGCGTCATTTACACGCGTTTTCATGGTTTTACAGCGAGTGAATCGAAATGAAACGGTTACACTAATGCGTAGTAAATAAACTTCTTATCTAGAACTATGGAGATTTTATTAATGTCGAGTTAAATTCGAATTACAAAAGAGATGGTTTCCTTGGTCGATGGATTTTTTTACAGGGATATAGCCGAAATGCACAAAGGCTAATGCCAGTTTCGATAACACAAGGCCTCGCCTAAATGTATGCCTAAATATTACTATACTGAATTTATATCTTGCGGCACTAAATCGAGAGTCGATAACCCTGTACTGAACTTTTTTTGAGGAATTACCATAAATTGTTACATAGTGTTTGCGAAAACGCATACGTTATAATGCACTAAATATGGGATAAGACTAGTTAGGTACTGAACTTGATTTTTTGAATCGAGAATATGACAAGACCAAAAATATAGATTTTATCAAAAAAACAGTACACTAAGAGAATGCACAACAATGAGAAATTAAAAATGGGGTTTGAGCAGAATAAATGAGTTTGTATAGTTTGCGTGTGCATCTAGAAAAATATTTCTAAAGTCAGTGATTTTTCTCTAATTTTTTTCTAAAATGTTTCAGTAATTTTCATGAAGTAAAATGTCCCTATACAAAGTTATGTAATCATTCTGCTAAAAACTTAAACATGATGTATTCGTTTCTAATTTATGCGAAGAGTGTACGAATTCAATTTAAATGGTAAAATTCATGTAAAGAATATTTGATGCAAAATTTATGAAATATTTCGAGAAATAAATATTGTTAGAGTGCTCGATAATTTCAATGTGAAATGTGCCAAAAAGCTGTGAAAATAAATTAGTCATTAAAATAAGCGAAGCGAATTTGTTTATAATACAATTTTGTTGTGCCATATCAAAAGCATCCTTGTGTCGTAGAAGGCTTAGTAACAATATTCATGAGCATAAAAATTGTGTTGAAATAACTTGTCAAATTATATCAATATATGGGGTTGATGTATTGTTACTTAATAATAATGTTATCCCTAGTTTGTAAGGGCGATTTTATTGAACACAACCATTTTTTCGAGCACTGGAATTTCAACGAACTGTTTTGCGCCGAGAGTCGGAAATCCGACAACACGATTCACAATGTTCAGTTAAATACGGAGATTTTAAAGCTAGTGTGCGAAAAAAATCGTCGCGTTCAAAATTACCCGTATGAACAAGGGCTTATTGATTAAAAGCACTTACAATCAAGATATTATCTTTTCCATAATCTTATCAGTCAGCCCACTGGCTGTCTTGCTACCTTATGGTGTTCTGATAAAGGAAGTAATTAACTAATGGATGGCTACTGCATCCAGTATCTAAAGAGATACTATGATGACTAGGTAGGTAAGTCTAATCAATTCCAAAATATTTAAAGACTGGAAGGACCAAAACTTTAAACCAAGATTTTTTTCAGAATTAGTAAGTAATTAAATATTTTTGTCAGTCCCCATTTTGTGACCGAATAAATCTGAAGACTATGCTATCTCCAAAAGTCGTCAGTAACAACACACCAACTGATAGAACCGAAACAGAAAAAGCGTAACAGAACTCCGATCCAACTCATTACATCCGCCAACCCCTCGTACCTAATATACCTAGAATTATCATCATCATCTTTGCCCTCAGCCCTTGGCTCCGCAACCTCTGCCGGTTCTACTGGCACAGCTTCTGGCTCCGTTGATGTAGGCTCTGCTTTCCTCAGACCAGGGATAGGAATGCCGGAACCAAGCCATCCGGTCAACTGGGATTTTGCATTGGTGATGAGGTCCAGTTTGCTGCCAGCTTTTGTGGGACTGTGAAAAATAAGTCATGTTTAATATGGAGAAGAGAACATGTTGACTATGGTAGTTGAAGACGGAAAATTAAAAGGATTGAAATTTATTTGAACATTTTTGAGTGTTATGTAATTTTGGTCCTAGGGTTCCTTACTTCTGATTACTTATGTTCCTATTGGAATCAAAGAAGATTTCAAGATTTTATCAATTGTAGGTATTTGCTAATATTGCATCATTCAAGCCAACCCTAAAGTCTGGGTTCAGCCTTTCCCTATAGCCAATTATTTTTCAAAAAATCTAGAACTCTTTTATAATCCTCAATAAATCAATTCTTTCTATGATTACAAAAGAGTAGGAACTTGCAACAAATCTGTTTCAAAATAAGTTAAATGAAGGTGCTCCCATTCAAAATTTGTTCATTGTAAAAGTACTTGACCCAGATTATAATTCATTGTATCTGAAAATCAATAATTTAAGAAAGCTTTGTCATAAACGGTTATTTAATTTTTTGTCGTAAAAACTGCGCAATATGCAATAACCATGTAGTAAAGAAACAAGAAATCTTTGCTAAACCTGAAAAAAATAAGAAAAGTAAAGAATTTTGTGTGCAACACCCGTTAGAACACAGAATACGCCTATTGTGGCGCTATTGTCGGATAAAACCAAGGTAAGAAGAATGTAAACAATGAAATTCCATTACCTTAGCTTTTCTGCTTCCGCCACAGCCGCTGCTGCTTCGCCCATCGCTTCCTTCGTTGGGGTTGGGACTTCCTCATCTTGGGGTTCGCCCTTAGCAGCCCCCATCCACGAGCTAACCTGATTCGTAAGTCCTGAAAACATTTTCACTGGCACTAGCTACTCAAACAACTACACAACACAATCACTCAGCGATATTCACTACGCTGCGACAGATTCGCACATGACCCACGACACGGATGGTCTGCTATGCGGCTGTAGAAAGCGTGATCAGCTGAAAAACTAAATGGAAAACCACGATCGACCAGGGAAATTGAGGAAGAAACCACTGCGCATGAAAACTTGCGCTCCTGCGCTATTTGCGTTTTGTACTGTTTCCACATAAAGCAACAGAATTGAGAGTGCCAAACTGATATTTCACTACTTGTGATAAGGGTGTAAATAGCGTGTAGAGTTTTCACCATAAGCTATTGACTTGCGGGCTGTGCTGTATACGTCAAAAATATGTCAATGCACAGATTATGGTAAACTTTAATTTCGTTTAGTTATTGTTCAAATAACACTTACATTTTTTATTATTCTATTGCCCCAAATTACGACAAGCATAGTTTAGTTGTAATTTACAAAATAAGAGAAAATAATAGGTTTTTCTAGCACTTTCCCAAGTGTTTAGAGCTAGAAATTGAGGACAAATTCAAGTTTCTATTTTAATTGTTCATTTTCAGTAACTGGACTGTCGCTCGTAAATTTAATAATAGTATAAGTTAGTGGAAAAATCAAAAGTTTTTCGTCTTGATATTTACCGGTTTACTTACTTAAATATTTCAAATCCACGTTGCATCTTATTGTCCCTGTAAATAATTTAACAAAAAAAAGATGCATGCAACGAATCATTTTGGTAAATTTTAATCTGTATTGAAAACTGGCAAATAAAAAAAAAACTTGACATTTTCTGATTTGATTCACAATTTTTGTTTGCAGTGAATTTTTACAACAATCTCTGTGTTTTATCTAACAAATGTAGGATTCCGTAGTCCCGGAGACTTTAAATTGCGGTAATACCTCGAATAAGACGTAAGGGTTTGCAAAATTTCATCATGACAGAAACACGAAGAATACAGCTTCACCTTGGAAAATGTATAGAGGATTTGGACCAATTACACAATGTACCAGATTTGAAGTCGAAAAGGGCTACTCTGTAAGTAATCTTAGCATTTTCAGACAAAAAATTTCACTTGTAACCAAAAAATCGATGTTAAAATGTTATTTTTCTTGTAGGTTATGCAAAACTGCTCAAAAATTATTCGAAAGTGCGGAAGAGGCTCGCGAGAAGGGAGATGAAGAGTACTCTTATGTTTACTACATGAAATACCTTCGAGTGATAGCTTATATCAGCAAAGACAAGGATTACTTGAAAGACAAGTCTTATTTCAACAACATGTTGGGGGCTAAGAACCCGAACAAGGCAATAGATTATGCTGAAAAGCTGAAGAACAGCCTCATAGACAGGTAAAAATTAAAACTCTTGTTTATGATAAGAATTGTTTTGGTTATAGATATTTTTACTTTGAATTTGCATACTATGCTTATCTACAAATTGATAAGTTTGTGTGAGTCACTATGTAAATAAAGTTTATAGTTTTGGTGACTATGTTTGTTTTTAACATTGTAATTGAGAATGGACAATTGTTCAAATTCTACGAGTCAATTGTAATAGCCTCCTTTACTGATATTTTGTGTCATAATAAACTATTGATGGACTGTGTGGATGATATGACTACAAAGGAGATGTTTAGTGACGAGTCTTCTCTATTAGAAGTATGGAATAATAAATTGGGATTACGGCAAGACAATGATTGATATTTAGTGCTCTTATGAAACAAAATTAAATTACACAATATTAACTGGCAACAGCTGTTATTTTAGATCTGTCCTAGTATTAAAACCTTAGGCATGCCAATGTATCTGAATCCTTTTCTAATCTCTACAAGTGCTTTGGTTAAGTAGTTTGGTGCTTGAGTGGGCAGAAGTTTTAATGCTGAAGTAACAATATAATTGTCATTGCTCTGCCCTTTTCTCAATTTAGTCACACTATGTCTTCCATATGGTCACGTTATGTACACTGGTTATAAAGAATATAACCAGTGTACATAACGTGACCATTGGTACCCTTTTGAATGGGACTGTCCCGTTTTTCGGTTCTCTCTCCCGGTGTCCCCGAAAGAAGCCTCGGAACGCGTAATTGTCCCGTTTTTGCCTAAACCTGAAATTTTGACTGATCACAAAAGGTAACTGAATGGAACAATCACAAAATTGCGACAGAAAATAGATGGGTGGCTTCAAACACTTTCACACCGATAATCTCAAACATAAATCCTTTTGTAGGTATCATAATTAAATACATTTTATGTCTGCCTGGTATGGAAGTACCAGTAGAATTTTTTCATACATCAACAAATTGTTTGACTTCTGAAAAAAACCCACTTACAAATAGGTACCGCTCCTGAGTATTTTATTCCTAATTAAAATCTTCACTAACTGTTTTAAAAGTAATTTGTTCCTCAGAGAAGTATAAATAAACTGAAAAAATATGTGGGAGACTTTTTACATCTGTCAGAAATACTTAGGTGTAATTTTCAAAAATGTGTTTTATCATTTGCTGTGGTATCATTTTTAGTGCTTTCTGACATTACGAGCCCCTTCTCTCAAGTTTTCATGCATTTTATCTTTGCCAATATTTATTGATTTACAAAAACAAAAAATACTTATCCATTAGGCATTTTCGAATACTCAAACTGACCGACTAAATAGCTTTGAAATTTATTGATACCGTCGTCATGTCCATTCTGACCTTTGACCACCAAATAATTTGTTTTATTTGTGGTTTTTGTTACACTCATTTAACAGGAGATTTAAGAAAGTGCAACATAAATATGGTATCGTAATAATTTTAGATACCAGAAAGAACAGAAGACAAAGCGATTGAATGACATTAAAGAGAATGAGCTGATCAAACAGAAGATAGATGAGAACCGGAAGAAGACAACAGAGACCACACCCGTCATTGAAGCACCTCAGCCTCTTGGATTACCAGGTAAGTTCTTAAAAATAATTTAAAATTGTATAATTTTATCAATCTATATTAATCAGCTTTATCAACATCCCGACTTCACCCACTGCGGGTATAAGTCTCCCTTTGCTTGTGCCTAGCTTCTCGTTCTTGAGCCAGCCTCATTCAGAATATTCAAATCTAGTAACCACGATTTATAGGTATAGATAGATTTATAGGTTTTAAATTTTTCATTTTACTTATTTTTGGCAAAAATGTTATAATTGCCTCAGGTAATTATATTTCATTACAAATTATAGATTTTAGACTCGAAAGTGGTGAAGCTTGGCTAACCAGAGCTGTAGGAGTGTTCGAAAGAGATACCACGGCCCTGGAGAACAAAGGTCTAAAAAGGAACAGTCTGACACTCCCTTCCGCTCCCTCCAGAGAGAGAAGGGCCATCTGATGATTTCTCATCTGAAAAAAACGCTATGCAAGCATTTTAAGCAATTTAGTTTGATGACATATTGATTAATTTCCACTTTAAAGTACCTCCTGTTCATCTATCATTCTGTTATCAGTTTTTAAAAGATTACAAATTATTGTCATAGTCAGTGGACTATGACAATAATTGAAATTAGCTTGCATAGTTCGCTATGAACAAAAAAAAATGTATCTAACAGTTACTGAAAGACACTAATCCCATTGTTGTGGAGCACAAATATTATTAACTCTATGTAAGATACTGGTGGAGCTTTCATCATCATCATCCTCATGCCCTTATGCCAATTTATTTGGAGTTGGTGCAGCATGTCTTCTACTTCCATACTTATCTATTCTATTACTCCTCATGTCATCAGACACTTCTTTTCTTTGGGTTATAATGGAAGCCCATCCCAAGTTTGGAAAAAGTTAGGTGGATAGAAGTGACATTGTTTGTTTGGTTGTGTGGCACTTGAACATTATTTGATACCTGGAGGAAATTTTGTAATAGCTTAGTAATTTTGTACCCAAAATAAAAAAACGGAACTATCTTATAATTCATGATTTGAATTATTTTCTTTGCTATTTCAGAATACAAAAATATTTTGTCAGTTGTCCTCATCGTTTACATTGAAATAAACAACGATTTATCCTTATTTTAAGTCATATTAACTTTCGTAAAATTAATGCACCAAACCAGAATTAATTCGTCAATTTTCCCCATAGGCAAACCTTTTACTGACTTCAAGACTGAAAAACCCCGAAATCCACTCTGCCTAAGGTGAATAAAACAATTTTGTCTATGTCACATTCCACCTTATTACATAATTCTCTATGGTTCCAGGTCCTGATGAGGTGACGATCAAGAGTGAGCAGTTGTACACAATTTTGAAGAGTGGGAAGCTGAAGGTTATGATCTTGGATGCAAGGCCTGGGAAGGACTATGTGGAGTCGCATATCAACTGTCCTGCATGTATAAGTGTGCCTGAGGAGTGTATTTCTCCTGGGTAAGGGCAAAACTAAATTTATTGATTTTTCTAAGTTTTGTCAGTTTATAAATCACTGTTTCAGATAAGGAAATCTTCTAATAGCCATTCGCAGTGCAGTAGTCCCAAACTATCTGCAATCGTCTTGTATACTCTTTTAGTGACGATTATGAAAGTTTTAACTGCAGTTGTCAATGTCACAAAACATTGTGCTGAATGTGATGGAACTTTAACCTTCACTATCTCTCTAAGGCCGCGTTCCGAGATAGGCTGTAAACGAATTGAGCGTCCATAAACCCGTTCCGAATTACCGTGAGCCCGATATCGATGTCCCTTAAATCGTCATAAATGACGTCATGAAACGCGCCATCTTGCGATTACACCAACCATGCCCCAAATAAATATCACCGAGAGCGCTGTCAAATGACCTGATGACAGATCTTAGCTGTCACAATCGTGAAAACTAAATCGGAACGCAAAATATTGATGTGAGCGCTGTAAGCGATTATTTCGTATCTCTGAATGGTATGGCCTAGTACAAAAAAATGGACAGGCAGAAACGAGCCTCTCTTTTACACCCATTATAGTGTCACTTGTTCACAAGTTATCTTCAATTCACAGGCAATCAGCGAATGTGTTAGAACAGAACCTCCCATCCGCCTCCCGGCCCGTCTGGGCTGACCGCGCTACCATGGAGCTGATCATCATGCTGGACTGGAACAGTACCGCCGTCATCCCCGGCAAGACGCTGCATCTGCTTAAGACTATACTCCTCAAGGTATACCTACCATCATCAGCCTAGCTATTTACGAAGTATGTAGGGGTCGGCTTTCAATCTACAGGATGTAAATGAAAACAAGTTTGAGCCACCATGGGTACTAGCATAGAAATATTAAAAACAGGAGAAGTGGCAAGGGGGCGTGTCGGTGACCACGTGTAGCTGAATGTTTCGCTCAGCTATTGAAAAAATGGCCGTAACCGCGAGTTAGTGTGTTGTCAACCGCGTTCGTAAAAAAAACGATTATGCCGTCTTGTTCGGTGATTTCGTGCAAAAATAGAAGCCAAGACAAAAACTTTAGAAGTCATGGCTTCAGTTAGTACAAGTATTTTACAATATTTATATTAAAAATCACGAAAAACCATAATTCCTAAAGTATATCTGACTTGTACTACTTTATTTATGTTTTCTTGTATTACTCCGACTGTATTATGTTTGCATTAAATACATTGCTCTTTTACAACCACCTTAGTCTGTCATTGAGTGTATGAACGAGCAATGTACACCTGACATAACGAAACATCATTAAGCCGTAATGTCGCATGGTGCGTCCGCTGCTCCGGTCCGCCGTATTTTATCACTAGCTAGTGATGTGCTCGTGGAGGTTTGACAAAGTCTGTCGACAAGAAAGTGGACTGCGAATTGTTTTATTACTATTTCAGTTTTTTTTTTCAATTTGTTAATTCTGATTCAAAAAGAAAAGAAGACAAAAAGAAAATTAAGCATAGAACCATATCTAGTTCTATGCTTAATTTTCTTTTTGTCTTTGACAATTCAAAAGTGCCTGTAACTGGCCTAATTGAAATAAATGCTTTGATTTTGATTTCGAACTACGTGTAACTGTGTCATTTGATTTTTAATTGTTTTTAAAATATTTTTATTCATTGAATAATGTTTGTAGGTTTCATATTATTTTTCTTTACTTTATTTCCAAATCCTTTATAAAAATAATCGATATATTTATCGATAACTCTTCGATTTAGTCAAGCACTGTGTCGTATCCGCCCCCGTGTCCCGACAACACACAATGATAATTGTTTCAGTGTGAGTAAATTATGCGGAAAAAGTACGCTGTTAATGAATAAGGTTTATATTTAAATGACAGAGTTATCGATGGCGCGTGTGTGCACTGGTTCGTAGTATTATTTTGACAGAACTGTGTGTGCAATATTAGCGTTATAGAGGGGCAACTGTGGCTTCGGTGTAGCATCGGTTTTCTATACATTTTGAACTCCACGCCATATCTCCTTCTTTATTATATCTACTAGGTATGCCTTTTGATAAGACTGACTAAGGCTACCTATAACGGCTATCAAAGATTACGAATTACTGTCCGTATGCGGGGTGTAAAAGCTTAACGAGTTTTCCGAAGCACAGAAGGATCTCAGTATGAATTAGATTGATCATCATCTGCTGCAGCCTTGGTCAATCGACATTTAACCCCACTTATTAATGTGTAATAGGCTTGAGCCTTGCAGAAAGAGCTTTACGTCCATAAAAGTTAAATAGACGGCGCCTCGTTGCGGCTCGGAACATTCATGGACTATGGTTTATGTGGTAAACACGATAGGATCAAGCTTTAAAGTGTCCGCTTCGATAAGTCGGTTACTCCCGTGTGTCTTTTACTACGAGCCTCTACAACTTGCATCCATTAATGTAATAAAGATAATTGTTTGTATTCCAGTGGGACGTAAAAGTCCAGTACTCGCGCCAGCCGCTAGCCCTGCACGGCGGCTACGAGGACTGGCTGCTGAAGTACCCCGCCTTCACCACCAACCCGCAGTGCGTGCCGCCTCGGCAAGACGACTTCATGGATGATATGCTGGGTAAGGCTACATACCTCAGGTTCAGGCCGAGATCTTTCAGCTATAGCTACGAATACTGCTCAAGTACTCTTCACCTCAATTATCATTTAAGGTGAAAGCCAACGGTAAGGTCAACGATTTTGACCTTGAAAAAGCAGTTCCTCGACCTATAAGTACAGGCCTGCAAATGGCAAAAAACGTAAGAAAATTTGAATTTCGAGGGTTACCCTGGCTTTCACCTTAACTAAAATAATTATATTTGCAAACTTAAAAAGACTTATCGCGAAGCTGTCAACCAACCATTCTGTACATCAAACTATGTAACTTTACGCAAAAATTATTCCTGGGAGTCTACTTCTTTTTGAGGTGAAAAATCGAGTTTTGTGGTTGAACTCAATGTAATGCACTCAAAAGATTGTGCTGATGGATGGATTAAATAGTACAGAGGCCGTGGAGATGTTTAAAGTAAAAATCTTGCTATAAAAACGTTAAAAGTAAACTTGTCATAAAGCTAGAACTTTGACCCCCAGGATCTCCGTAATTAGAAGGTTCCCAGGTATGGTGTAAAAAAAGATATAATGCCCCATCGTTGCGATATATATTTTTTTTATTTACACCATGAACATGAATAGAACAAGTGCCTTTTGGCTTCGTTAAGAGATTTTTTTACACCCTCGTTATGTGTTGTTCTCTTTACAGGTGAGATCGATTACCCGAACTGGTCGGATCTGAGCCCTTCTGCAGCCGCCGCGCCGCCAGTCTCACGAACCGGCAAGCCAGGAGAACCTGTCGTTGACAGGAGTAGTAAGGTAACAGGTTCCATTTATTTATTTATTTAACGAGTTTATGAAACAGTGCGTAAATCGCGTTCGTGCGTGTGTGTTGCGTGATCAGTCCACTTATGTACCACTCTTCTACATGAAGTTTAAATAAATAAATAACACGCTGTGGACGTGGAATACTTCATCAGCCCGTGTCCGCCATTTCGGGTAGACTAAAAGTTACAGTCGCTTCCTGCAATACGCTTCGGCGTTCCAAAACTGCCCTCCTCAAGTGTACAGCAAGCTATGGCGACATGTGTCTCACCTCACGACTTCCTGAAGCCGCAGTCCCGGGCTCCCGCGCTCCCGGCTGGGCCGCAGAGGACTGAACTTTTAAATATAAAATAATAAATATCGATGGACATTAACACACAGCGCCACCTAGTACCACACTAAGCAAAGCTTATATCGTGGACACTAGATAGTTGATATACTACTGCCGGGCTAGCATGGGCAGGGGATAAAATTTTCTCCACCTGTCATTTCCACTGACTTGTCCCTTGTCAGTGGAAATAACTGGTGGAGAAAAGTTTTATCCCCTGCCCATGCTAGCCCCGCATAAATACTTACTTTTTTGTTTGTAAATACATACTTATTATACATATAAACATCCATGACTCGGAAACAAATGTCCATGCTCATCTCACAAACTTTTGCTCCTACCGGGATTCGAACCCAGGACCCTAAGCACAGATGACAGATAAGATAACTCACTCCATACAAAATATTCAATACCTACTGCTATAATAGCCTACACTTTTAAGTCAATAGTCGCTGCGAACGACAATGTACCTCACCTTACAAACGTAAAGTGGGTTTTGCTTTGTAGATCGCGCAGTCGCGTGGATATTGCGGATTGCTAGGGCTGCCTCTGTCGACGAAGATGTTAGTAGGCATTTTTAGTAAAGGTACCTACGTTATAAAATAAAACATGTTTAAAATGTATCAGAATTTATAATTATTTTAACGGAATATATAAAAAAGAATTTTTTTTAAAAATTGCGTAGAGGTGTTTTATTTTGATGTAATGATTAATATTTTTTTCCCTCCTTTAAATTATTCCCGATTGTTAACATAGAGAATATTCGAAATCGGTCAAATAGTTTTAATAAGTTATCTTTGGGGAATATGCGTAGGTACGTACGCGCCGCGCGTCTGTTGCCAACCCAGTGCGCTATGGGTTACCGGTTGCCCGGCGTGAGGTAGGTGATTAGCGCGTGTAAGTACATGGAGTGTAGTATCTGTCATCTGTGCCCTAAGAACGTAAGGCAGCGTCACTACCACTACGCCATTCGAGTCGTCACTCCATAATGAGACATTGTATCCTAGTCGTGTTTGGGCTTGTTGTAATTGTAACTGTATGCACTTTCCATGTGTATCAAGCGTGTGTTTCCATGTTTTATGCAAATAAAAATATCTTATCTTATTATGTGAACCACAAAATAGTGAAAAATACAAACTTTTTTGCTTCTGAAGTCGGTGACCTTTGTTTAATTGATTAAATTTTTTTGTCACCGACTTCAGAAGCTAAAGTTATTTTTCACTTTTTTGTTTGTTTTTTTTGAAGTGTGTTTTATTTTTTGCAAAAAAGTTTTTCAAACTCAAACTCAAATAATTTATTTCAATTAGACCATTATGGCACTTTTGAATGTCAAAAATACAAAACTAAATCAAAGCTACAGTCACAGTCACAAGGCATAATAACTTGAGAAAGTACTGTAGTTGCCCATTCCCTAGCGTAGTTTTATATTTACATTGTGGCTCCTTTTGGGTTTCTACTGTCATAGGTAAAGTAAATGTCCGTTCACCCGCCAAAGATAAATTTCAGTAACGCCGAAAACCTGGTTGCAAGAAGCCGATCATACTAAAACCTCCTTTTAACTCGTCTAAACTTTATTTTAATCTCCTTAGAAGTTCAGAAAGTCTTTGAGTTTTTAATCCAATTTAGCTTAATTGAAACCATGTCCATCTGGTAATCGATCCCCTTGTTCCAGGCCGCAGCAGTACAAGTGTACACCGAGCGCGCGCGCAACATGCAACTGATCTTAGAACAACAGGAACGTATCGCCGACACCTCGCTCACGCTTGAGATGCAGCGAATAGAGGCCGAACAGGTAACACAATAATAAAGCCCTAGAGGGGCTATTTACCGATGAAACTAAACACGATCAGCACAGATAAACGGCGTTCTATAGCTGTCAGGCACTACCGGGACACAGGCCTCCGCTCTGTGAGAGAGAATGGACTCAGTAGCCTTTATTTCTTCTTAATAACAAACACTGTCAGCCTTCGAATGAAGTATTCTATAACAAACACTGATTGAGAGCCTCTGAACGCCGTGATGTCCTGGTTGCGTTCAGTGGCAAAATTCGCTCCTAGAAGAAATAAACTCGACTGCCTGTCTAGTGTTGTAATTCAAGACCCGAACCATACAAGGATCATGGTCCTTGTAACGTCCACTTGATCTTATTTTCCCAAATGACAATCATGAGGTAGCTATTTTTAAAATGGTAGACTGTAGATTTCTCATACTTCAAAATACGCTTTAATTTGGCTTATAACTCATATAATCTTTCTTTATTCCTCAGGACTGGGAGAAAGTTCGAGAACAGCGAGAGGGAGAGGAGCAAGATGAGTTGCGAGCGATGTACAAGCTGCGAGAACAGGAGATCATCTCACAGCTCATGCAGCTCGAGAACAAGCAGTATGATATGGTGAGTTTTAGAATAGAATTAAATACATTTATGACACTGTCTTAAGCTATCATAGTTCATAACTAAGCTTAAAATGTCAGTTACGGAATATCTTGCATGATAATTGTTTATTTTGAGCTCCCGATCTTTCGACGCTGTTGCAAGCGCCATGATCGCAGGTTAACTGGCAATGCGAGCAAACATAACTTACAATTGGAATTTTGAAAGACATCTCCCATTTCCCGCAAACGCAAAAAGTCGTTGTGTGGTGCCCGCATGCTGCTAAATCTTCGCTAAAATGACGAGAGATGTTCTCAGATAAGTTGCTCGGGTTGAAATAGTCTCAGCGCAAACTGAGAGCATTTAAATTATTTTTGTTTCTACGTAGCATATTTTGGCTCATGGATCCCGCGTAACCGTCACCTAACGCTTCGTAGCACTCGTAGCCGATCAAATACGGCAGATCACCACTTAGTAGCACTCGTAGCCGATCTGCTACGGTGTAGCAAAACTTCGTAGCTCTCGTAGCCGATCCGCTACGGCGTAGCATCACTTGTGAGTGCGCGGTCACACCCCGTAGCAGATATATGTTACTTAGGTTGCAATTGCAATACTAATGATTAACTACCTATTCAGGAACAAGAAAACCAGAGTCTTCGCGAACAGCTAGAAGAGTATCAGAGGCGAGAGCGAGACGAAGCCGAGAAGTTAGCTGAGACTATCAGCAGCTCTACGGAGGAACCAGAAGCAGGGGATGTTGAAGGTACCTTCAGTCTATAATGTTTCTATTGTTGAGTCACAGATCTTCTTGTTGTGAGATCGAGCGTCATGTAGACTCATTGCAGTTTGTTTTTCTACAAGATCCTGTAAAAAGCATGCTTGAGTATGTTGCTACGCAGTATGTGCTGATCTTTTAGTCCGGGAGGTTCCGTTACATTTTAGGTGGTCTGTTAGGTAGATTTCGTCAGAAAAATAAAATCTACTTATTGGTCTTGCACCTAAGTCGAGTATATATACATTCGGCATCACAAAAATCGCACCTCTTTAAAAATAAGTTTCAAGCACGTCCCGCCAGCAACGAATACATTAAACCCAATTAATATTGGTATCAATTGAAAATATGTTTAACGACCTTTAAATTAACAACAGTTAGAATTCCTAGACACAACAGGTCTCATTAGCACGTAACGTTAAAAAAAATGCAGTCAAAATACGCATTACAATGGCCACTAATTGCAACTCGCTACAGGGGTATAACCCGGGCCACCCGGGTTAAATGTGGGACATAGAACCGCGATCCGCGACACCGCCAAACTTTTACGCGACCTCCAAGCGCACCTGCGCTGTGATTGGCCGAGCGCCGAAAAAAATCACACCGGTCGAGGGTAGGCGCGCAAATCCGTGTTCACCGTCTACCGCCCGAGCCACTCACATTTTAAAACAAAGGAAAAATACCCGTCGCCAACGGTTTCTTTTTATCGGGATGGAATATTCCTACGACTCCCGATGGCTGCAACACCTCGTCATCCATCTCTGCCGTACCGCCGCCGCAACACACCACGGACTGGACGCACCCATGTCGCAGCTTCTCCACACCAGCTCACCACGGCCATCCTGAGATCTTGGACCAAACAGAGGTCAGTAACTCAAATATACATGACGATGACTACGACATTGGCAGCGACATGTGTACTGAAGACGCGTTGGCCCTCGGGCTCGAGTACCACACCGAGGCCCGGACCGGGTCCGGACCCAACGACGACCACGGAGCTCCGACGGCGAGGACGCTGAAGAGGCCAAGCGACCGTGCCCCGACTCCCACTACTGGACAAGATGATACCACCGGATCTACGACATCCACGCGGCCGCCAAAAGCGGCAAGGGGAAACGGCTTATAGTGGAGAAGTTACCCAACTGGGCCGCCCACTTCAGGGTCTTAAGTATAAGGCTGGGTCATCCACCCAATGCTTGTCCTTTTCAGGGGGGTTTTAGATTCCTCCCGGAGAGTGGTGACGAGTATAGGTTAACCCAGTCGTATCTCACAGACCTGAAGAGGAAGGGCATAAGTTGGTTCGCTTACTCGCTGCAGGCGGAGCGTAGCCTAAAGGTGGCCATCAGAGGGTTGCCGGCGGACACAGAACCCAACGACATTATGGAGGAGCTCAGCCTGCTGGGATTTGAGCCGGAGTACGTGCGAAACATAAACGCGCGTGGAGGGCGACCCGGCTGCATTTTCCATGCAGTACTGAAGAGGCAGACGGACAACGAAGGATTTACGACACCACCACGCTCATGTGCATGCGCGGAGTGCGTGTCGAAATAAACGTGGGCCCGCTCAGTGTCATCCGTGCCAGAAGTTCCGTCACAGTTCGCACCAATGTCACCGCCCGCTCGCCTGCGTGAGATGCGCCACTGTGCTAACTGCGCGGGGGACCACCCGGCATGCAGCACAAGATGCCCGGTGCTGAAAAAGGAAGCACAAAACAAAAGAGCGGGCACTGTTGCCATCACAGCGAGCCAACGCTGGCCCCATGAGGCTAACGTCGATGATCACGAGGCTCCCAGCGCAACATTGATGGCGGTAGCGAACGGGCCTACCACCAAGAATGCCGCTGCCTCGAGGCGGAGAAAAAGGAGACGCGGGGGAAGGAATAAGGGGAAAACACCCCCCTGCCACCCGCTTCACAAAAAGAAAAGGGCACTACCCCTGCTGTGGCGCAGGCCACCAAATCACACGACGTCGTAAAGAAAATGACGACGGAGGAAAACAGTGCCGCCACAATTTCATCAGGCGCCACAAATACGGGCGCCAAGAAATCTAAAATAGGGAAACGAGCGGACAAGCCCGCCCCTTCCACAACAGCGGCTTCGGCTCCCTCACAAGCGGTGAGGACGTTACCTCACGTATAGGAGGGATGAGAAGTCGCTCAAGCCTGTATTCAAGAGACTATGGAATACGGCCACCCGCTCGTGCATGTTCTGAGGCAGCATGTCAATCGACGGCAAAACGAACCTTGTGTGTGTTTCTCGAACTCTCTCTCCTTGTGTGTGTTTCTCCGCTCTCTGTTGTGTCGCTGACTGCTCCTCGGTACATAACAGAAATCTTAGAAGAGCAGGTTGTCCCTTATGCGGGTTTTGTTGGCAGTGGGTTCACGTTAATGCACGATAACGCCCGCTGTCACACCGTTTTAATTGTAATAGACTACCTGCAAGAAGTTGGGATCCCTGCTATGCGCTGACAGGCGCGAAGTCCAGACCTGACCCCGTATTCACAAACGTTCGACTCGTTTCCGATTCGACAACTCGTATATCTGTCTTCTTCTGGCATTACGAAAACGAGCGAGATAGAAACACGACTTTCCGAATTGGAAGCGAGTCGAATGGTTGTGAATAAGGGGTCTGAACCCTATTGAGCACCTTTGGGATGAATTGAAACGGTGAGTTCGGGCACGTGATCCTGCCGCTATCACTCACCAAGACCTCCAAGATGCTGTCGTTGCGGAATGGGACAACATTCCTCAAGAGACTGTTGTCACACTAATTAGGTCCATGAGAGAACGCATGGAAGCAGTCATCAGGTAACACTAGGTTTTAAGTTGTTTTTAAGGACTTTGTTGTAATGTTTGCTAATAAAATAAAATTTAACTTTTTAATCATTTTCATTAGCTTGCTTTTTTATATGCCCTAGTTAACAAAAACTAAATCTATTGATTTATTCTGAAATTTAAATAATTATATAAATTACCTTTCCAACGATACCTTATAGTCATATGTCTAACATTGATTAAAAGGGTTAAAATGACTTTAAAGGTGCGATTTTTGTGACGCCGAGTGTATGTAAACGTATTTATGTGGGGGACAAGCAAAATTTAGTCCACTCTACAAGTCGCAATTATGCACCAAATGCTTCAAACTTGGTCCAAAAATGTTATCGTACGAGTGCACTCGGTCCGAGCCAATTCTTACTGTGAAAACCCGGCTTTACAGACTGCAAAATGTCCTAAAAGTCTTGCTAGCTTGGCATGAGGAGCGTATGCCGAAGGCCGGCGGAGCTACGACGACATTTGTGACAGAAAGTGGGTGTATAATGTAAAATACGAGCGTAGCGAGCGCGCGTCATGGCGTCGTAGCTGGTTCTAAATTTGCTTATATCTAGAAAACGGTGCGCCCTATCGCAAAAGTAATTAAAAATTGCCCCGCCCTTAATGACCAGCTTGAGAAAAAGAGTATAAAAATATATAAATATACAAATGTAAATACGAGTGAAACCTTCCCGAAATCTACCTCCTCCTGCGGCTTGCCGAAGAGATTTTTTACGCCGATCGGTCGCTATCTTGTTCAATAGATCTCGAATGTCTGATAAGTGAATCCACCCACCACCATCCACCCGTAGTGGATTTAGGATTGGGAGGTTACGGAAATGGGGGAAAAAAAAAAAGATAAAAATCATACTAATAGCCGTCTATCACCAAGTTAGAGAGTGTGTGATAGATTGCTGTTAGTTTTTCATCAGGCGTAGTCGTTTTACAAGTTAATGCGAGCGGCTGACGCATAATCCCCCCCCCCCCCCCCACTGTGGACCTGACGATTTTTAAGTTCAGTATAATGTAAACTATTTATGAAAAAAGTTTGTGACTTAATTTTTATTTATTTTCACCACTTCCCTAAACCTCCCAATCCTACAACCACCGCTACTTCATCAGCCTTCGATGATAATATTAGCCGGCTTACTATGACTTTTTATTTGCAACGATACCTCCGATGTGTTGACATCCTGTCATTTTGTCGATCCAATTGGGCTTCATTTTACCGGAAGTGTACGATGTTCTTTTTTTGAGAAATCACTAAACAATCTTACCGATGCGAGATCGATGAGTTAACGTAGAAAGCTACATAACGTGTGTATCTCTGTAGAGCGTGCGCGCATGGTGTCAGAACAAGCCCTGGCGGCGCGCGAGGTGGCTGCAGCGCGCGCGCGTATAGCGGCCGTGCGCCAGCAGCGCGAGCAGCTGGACCGCACGCGCGAGCTGCTGGAGGCCGAGCGCAAGCGCAAGCTGCAGTACGCACGGGACAACAGGAAGCCCGACCTGGACAAGGCGCAGCATGGGGTACGTATAGCGGCCGTGCGCCAGCAGCGCGAGCAGCTGGACCGCACGCGCGAGCTGCTGGAGGCCGAGCGCAAGCGCAAGCTGCAGTACGCACGGGACAACAGGAAGCCCGACCTGGACAAGGCGCAGCATGGGGTACGTATAGCGGCCGTGCGCCAGCAGCGCGAGCAGCTGGACCGCACGCGCGAGCTGCTGGAGGGCGAGCGCAAGCGCAAGCTGCAGTACGCACGGGACAACAGGAAGCCCGACCTGGACAAGGCGCAGCATGGGGTACGTATAGCGGCCGTGCGCCAGCAGCGCGAGCAGCTGGACCGCACGCGCGAGCTGCTGGAGGCCGAGCGCAAGCGCAAGCTGCAGTACGCACGGGACAACAGGAAGCCCGACCTGGACAAGGCGCAGCATGGGGTACGTATAGCGGCCGTGCGCCAGCAGCGCGAGCAGCTGGACCGCACGCGCGAGCTGCTGGAGGCCGAGCGCAAGCGCAAGCTGCAGTACGCACGGGACAACAGGAAGCCCGACCTGGACAAGGCGCAGCATGGGGTACGTATAGCGGCCGTGCGCCAGCAGCGCGAGCAGCTGGACCGCACGCGCGAGCTGCTGGAGGCCGAGCGCAAGCGCAAGCTGCAGTACGCACGGGACAACAGGAAGCCCGACCTGGACAAGGCGCAGCATGGGGTACGTATAGCGGCCGTGCGCCAGCAGCGCGAGCAGCTGGACCGCACGCGCGAGCTGCTGGAGGCCGAGCGCAAGCGCAAGCTGCAGTACGCACGGGACAACAGGAAGCCCGACCTGGACAAGGCGCAGCATGGGGTACGTATAGCGGCCGTGCGCCAGCAGCGCGAGCAGCTGGACCGCACGCGCGAGCTGCTGGAGGCCGAGCGCAAGCGCAAGCTGCAGTACGCACGGGACAACAGGAAGCCCGACCTGGACAAGGCGCAGCATGGGGTACGTATAGCGGCCGTGCGCCAGCAGCGCGAGCAGCTGGACCGCACGCGCGAGCTGCTGGAGGCCGAGCGCAAGTGCAAGCTGCAGTACGCACGGGACAACAGGAAGCCCGACCTGGACAAGGCGCAGCATGGGGTACGTATAGCGGCCGTGCGCCAGCAGCGCGAGCAGCTGGACCGCACGCGCGAGCTGCTGGAGGCCGAGCGCAAGCGCAAGCTGCAGTACGCACGGGACAACAGGAAGCCCGACTTGGACAAGGCGCAGCATGGGGTACGTATAGCGGCCGTGCGCCAGCAGCGCGAGCAGCTGGACCGCACGCGCGAGCTGCTGGAGGCCGAGCGCAAGCGCAAGCTGCAGTACGCACGGGACAACAGGAAGCCCGACCTGGACAAGGCGCAGCATGGGGTACGTATAGCGGCCGTGCGCCAGCAGCGCGAGCAGCTGGACCGCACGCGCGAGCTGCTGGAGGCCGAGCGCAAGCGCAAGCTGCAGTACGCACGGGACAACAGGAAGCCCGACCTGGACAAGGCGCAGCATGGGGTACGTATAGCGGCCGTGCGCCAGCAGCGCGAGCAGCTGGACCGCACGCGCGAGCTGCTGGAGGCCGAGCGCAAGCGCAAGCTGCAGTACGCACGGGACAACAGGAAGCCCGACCTGGACAAGGCGCAGCATGGGGTACGTATAGCGGCCGTGCGCCAGCAGCGCGAGCAGCTGGACCGCACGCGCGAGCTGCTGGAGGGCGAGCGCAAGCGCAAGCTGCAGTACGCACGGGACAACAGGAAGCCCGACCTGGACAAGGCGCAGCATGGGGTACGTATAGCGGCCGTGCGCCAGCAGCGCGAGCAGCTGGACCGCACGCGCGAGCTGCTGGAGGCCGAGCGCAAGCGCAAGCTGCAGTACGCACGGGACAACAGGAAGCCCGACCTGGACAAGGCGCAGCATGGGGTACGTATAGCGGCCGTGCGCCAGCAGCGCGAGCAGCTGGACCGCACGCGCGAGCTGCTGGAGGCCGAGCGCAAGCGCAAGCTGCAGTACGCACGGGACAACAGGAAGCCCGACCTGGACAAGGCGCAGCATGGGGTACGTATAGCGGCCGTGCGCCAGCAGCGCGAGCAGCTGGACCGCACGCGCGAGCTGCTGGAGGGCGAGCGCAAGCGCAAGCTGCAGTACGCACGGGACAACAGGAAGCCCGACCTGGACAAGGCGCAGCATGGGGTACGTATAGCGGCCGTGCGCCAGCAGCGCGAGCAGCTGGACCGCACGCGCGAGCTGCTGGAGGCCGAGCGCAAGCGCAAGCTGCAGTACGCACGGGACAACAGGAAGCCCGACCTGGACAAGGCGCAGCATGGGGTACGTATAGCGGCCGTGCGCCAGCAGCGCGAGCAGCTGGACCGCACGCGCGAGCTGCTGGAGGCCGAGCGCAAGCGCAAGCTGCAGTACGCACGGGACAACAGGAAGCCCGACCTGGACAAGGCGCAGCATGGGGTACGTATAGCGGCCGTGCGCCAGCAGCGCGAGCAGCTGGACCGCACGCGCGAGCTGCTGGAGGCCGAGCGCAAGCGCAAGCTGCAGTACGCACGGGACAACAGGAAGCCCGACCTGGACAAGGCGCAGCATGGGGTACGTATAGCGGCCGTGCGCCAGCAGCGCGAGCAGCTGGACCGCACGCGCGAGCTGCTGGAGGCCGAGCGCAAGCGCAAGCTGCAGTACGCACGGGACAACAGGAAGCCCGACCTGGACAAGGCGCAGCATGGGGTACGTATAGCGGCCGTGCGCCAGCAGCGCGAGCAGCTGGACCGCACGCGCGAGCTGCTGGAGGGCGAGCGCAAGCGCAAGCTGCAGTACGCACGGGACAACAGGAAGCCCGACCTGGACAAGGCGCAGCATGGGGTACGTATAGCGGCCGTGCGCCAGCAGCGCGAGCAGCTGGACCGCACGCGCGAGCTGCTGGAGGCCGAGCGCAAGCGCAAGCTGCAGTACGCACGGGACAACAGGAAGCCCGACCTGGACAAGGCGCAGCATGGGGTACGTATAGCGGCCGTGCGCCAGCAGCGCGAGCAGCTGGACCGCACGCGCGAGCTGCTGGAGGCCGAGCGCAAGCGCAAGCTGCAGTACGCACGGGACAACAGGAAGCCCGACCTGGACAAGGCGCAGCATGGGGTACGTATAGCGGCCGTGCGCCAGCAGCGCGAGCAGCTGGACCGCACGCGCGAGCTGCTGGAGGCCGAGCGCAAGCGCAAGCTGCAGTACGCACGGGACAACAGGAAGCCCGACCTGGACAAGGCGCAGCATGGGGTACGTATAGCGGCCGTGCGCCAGCAGCGCGAGCAGCTGGACCGCACGCGCGAGCTGCTGGAGGGCGAGCGCAAGCGCAAGCTGCAGTACGCACGGGACAACAGGAAGCCCGACCTGGACAAGGCGCAGCATGGGGTACGTATAGCGGCCGTGCGCCAGCAGCGCGAGCAGCTGGACCGCACGCGAGAGCTGCTGGACCGCACAAGGACAAGGCGCAGCATAGGGTATAGTTTTATCATTATTTATGAAGCACTTGTGTCACCGCTAACGAGGAAGCGACTCGTTACTACCTATTTGACCGATCAAGAATATTATTACTATTTTTTAGGACTAGCATTTTCCTACGGTTTCTCTCGCGTTATGTTTAAATATATCATGTGACACTCGAGGATTATGTAGCTTCCCATTAGTGAAAGATATTTCGGAATCTGTTCATTCGAAGTTTCAACCATGCAAGCAAAGTTTTGCTTACTTTTGAAAGAGTATAAATAAAGATCTTTAATAAGAACAGCCCCGAGAGGTTTCAGCTCGAACTCCAGAATCGTTTCGAGTGCCTAGGGAGCTCAGTGTACGAATATAATTATGGGTTTGTGGAAACTGTCCATACGACCGGGTCTAAGTTCTTCAAGACACGTCGTGCAGATCAGAAAAAGAGGTTCTCCGATCAAACTCTCTAGCTCATGAAGAAGCGGCGTGAGATGATCCTGCAGTGTTTAGACAAGGCGTCAAGCTCAATAGGCAGATCTCTAAATCCTTGAAGAGCGACCTCCGCTGCTTTAATACAGCTCCAAAGTATTTTCAAGAGATCTAGCTATTGAGCAGAGCCAGCTCACGAAACTGAAGACCGACGCTGGCAGGATTTTATCAGCCAAACTGGAGCTACTGAGGGAGATCGAGAGCTTCTATGGACACTAAGTACACATCAACCAGCAGACCCATTGTTGACCTAGCAAACGACCAAAGAGCTAGACTAAGCCGACACTTTACCGAAGACATCCCGGACGTCAGCCTGTACGAGGTTAGGATGGTTCTGAAACAACTCAAAAACAACAAGGCCGAACTCCTAAAGGCGGGTGGAAAACCTTTACTTAAGGCCCTTCAGAAGCTGTTTAACTCCGTCATACTCGGGGGGAAAGCGCCAGAGGCATGGTGCAGGGGTGTGGTGGTACTCTTCTTCAAGAAGGGTGACAATGCCCGCTTGAAAAATTACGGGCACATCTGACTTCTAAGCCATGTCTACAACTTGTTTTCAAGAGTCGTCACAAATCGTCTCGCACGCAGGCTTAACGATTTCCAGTCACCTGAACAAGCCGGTTTCCGAAAAGGCTTTAGCACCGTGGACCACATACATACGCTTCAGCAGGTTATACAGAAGACCGGAGAGTATAACTTGCCTCTCTGTTTAGCGATTGTAGACTACGAAAAAGCCTTTGATTCGATCGAGACCTGAGCTGTACTGCAGTCTCTTCAACGGTGCCAAATTGACTACCGGTACATCGAGGTGTTGAAGTGTTTGTACAAAATCGCCACCATGTCAGTCCGACTTCAGGACCAAGCCTCGGAACCTATCCTGCAGCGAGGTGTAAGACAGGGAGACGTCATATCACCGAAACTGTTCACCGCTGCACTGGAGGATGTCTTCAAGGTTCTTTACTGGAGAGGGCTAGGCATCAACGTCAATGGCGAGTACATCACTCACCTTCTCTTTGTCGGTCGAATAATCGCTCGTAGCACTCGCCCGATACTCTGCAATAAAACTAAAACTAATCTACATACTCGATACTCTACAGATGTATAACTAGGTACTAGCTTTACTCGCTATCTCGTCAGCGTAGAAACAAGTGCGTTAAGTACACTCGACAAAGTAGACGACTGAACACTAGCATTAATAAAAGACTTCGATTTTAAATTGGTCAACTCCCTACATTGTCGATTGTACATATTTGTGGTTGCTTTGGAATGGGGAAACATTGTGCTGGTATACTATGCATGTTTGTTTGCACCCTATGTTACATACAATGTCCGTTTGTTCATTCAATATTTTTACACTACAAATTACACAGTCGTCTCACGTCAACACGAAGAGAGTTTTCTAATCAGTTTAGTGTATTTCAAAAAATTATAACTATTATTTTGTGCACTACATACACACAGACTAGATACTTACAGATCATTTGAGCACTAAACCGTATAACTGATATTTTGTGCACTAAATAAGTCAAATGATATTTAATGCATTGATTTTTTTTCCACCATTTTCACATGTGGTGGATTCTTGGCCAGTTCTCACAGCCAACAAATCTGTGTCCCAGCGGTGGGAATACTATGTTATGTTTTGTAGTGCACTTAGTAATTGATCTAATTTGTCGTGTTGAGTGAATACTGACCGCCTGCCCGCCGTAACAAAGCCATACTGTAACAGGATGAGGACGGCGACTCGTACATGATGTCCCCGGACAGTCCGGGCGCCGCCGGACTCAATAGGTCTCACTCCTCTCCTAACATCGCCAAGGTAACCATTACTACACTTCCATTACTTGTGGGTTTGCTTGTTTGTGTGTGTTTGCATGGGTGTCAGGTGTAGTCATAAGTTAAACTACCATCAGGCAAAGTAATCAAGGACTAAAGCTAAGTTAGTTTATCTTAGGTCGCATCGGTGAGGTAGTTTTGAAAATAATATTCTTCAAAGTATGCGGTCTGCACACAAGTATGAGAAATGTATTTAGCTGTGCGACTTAGCTAAACTAACTTCTAGCTCTTGGACTGCAACGAGCTTCAGAGCTCAAGCAAAAAACATTCGCGCTCCATATTAAAAAAAAAAACAAACCAAATTCGTCAACATGAAGACGGTGTATTTTCAGATAAAGCGCAAAAAGCGTATACGAACATTAATTTTATAGAAATAAGGTTCATTGTAGTATGAAACGCGACTGTTGCTTAGTCCGCTCTATGGATAGTTTTAGCCTCAAAACGGTGAAAGACAACATCGTGAGACTGCCATGAACCAGCAATTCGAAGACGACCAACTCACACTAGGCCTGAGTGGTGGATTACAATCCATTCCCTCTCATTAAGAGGAGGCCTGTGTCTTAGCTGTGAGAACGTGAAAGGCTAATAATGGTTTGCTTATTTCTGTGGTCAAGCGGCGATCGCAGACGGAATACTGATAGTGCTATCCGTGGCTGTCCCAGAGCGACAAGTAGTATTTCTCAGCAGAAAGGGCATTGCGTTACATCACGCTTGCTCACTTGTGTTTGTGATGTCATGCACATGCCGCTACAATCAATATAGAAACTAATCACAAGATGTATCCACCAAAATGCGCACGTGTGGTACTTTAGGGTCATCACCATCATCATTTCAGCCGAAAGACGTCCACTACTGGACATAGGCCTCCCCTAAGTGTCGCCACATTGACCGGTCGGGCCCAGCCGAGTCGAATTCGACGATTGACCTCTTTCCTCGAAGTAAGACCTACCTAATGGACCGTTTGTCCCAGGTACACATAATCGACTACAGCTTCGAGTGTAGTGTCTCTGATCTTGATTGGTGTTACATGGCCTTGGTTTTGTCCATGTTCATGCTAAGACCCTCTCTTTCGAAAGCTCTACTAATGTCATCGAGTATTGTACTGAAGGTTAGGTTGACACACAAAAATCAGCATTTCCTTGCATCTCTTCCCGTTTTCTGTCACTAAAGTAAGTGATCCGATCGCACGTGTAAGTTCTTTCAATGCGGATACCGGGACCGGACGTCCCGCTCTACCAAATGGTCGCCTTTATGTGACAATTGTGATACAGAGATACTCGAAGACGCTGATCCACGTTAACTCCCACAAAAAGCCTGCTTGAGTCCCTGCAATGGAAACTGACTGATCAAATATCATCAATGGTGGTCTTCCTTCTAACTCCTCACCGGTTCCCCAGGTGTCTTCAGATGAAGAGGAGCCTTGTGTGCCGCAGTTCGATCGCAGTACGAAGCCGCAGAAAGTGGCGCCTTCAAGTGAACTACATCAGAGAGACTTCCAGCCAGTTTGGGGTGATGTGGTACGTGTAAGTTGTATATCTAGTAGTTTTAAAGTTATGGTGCTAGATACTTGTTCGAGTTGACACATTTAGCAGTATTTGAAGAACAACAAAGCCTGCCTGAAACAATAATTACGCGAAAATTCGACTCGCGGTTATTGAAAAACTTCGTTCAACATCTGTCAAAGTTGAATCTTTTTTTTATCGGCAAGACGCACGTAGAGTTATTAATTATGCATAAAAAATAACGAGGTATAACTTACATAGATGGAGGAAAACAAATTAATTGTGAGACGACTCTGCCAACTTAGATCTATGTGCATTCGATTTCGTCGCGTGGTTACGCCGAATAAGCCTTTCTGATTGTATATTCCCTTCTGTTTTTATTTGTTATGTGAATATGTAACGCCCAAACTTACCACTTAAGTACCTACAAACTACACGCTCAAGCAAACACGTCGTGACATGCTTAGCGCATAATTATCATGATACACCGCGAGGCAACTTGCGGAGTGACGGTACTCAAGACCAGGGATGTTACGGAGCTCCGATTCCGATTCCGATAAGTCGGAACTTCCGATTGATTTTGAACCTCCGATTCCGATACCTGTTCCGAAACTTTTCAATCGGAGGTAATCGGAGGTCGATGCCTTGCGTCGGGCTTCGGCATACGGCCGCGGTCAACGCGTATAAACCTGTTTATCCGTTTCCCACGAGGTTAGCCCTTCGTAACGTGCTTTCTGTCGATTTAAATTACCAGCATAGGTACTTACAAGTACATAATAAAATAATTAATAAAATATTTATTCATACAATGAATAAATATTGACGTGACAACGTCTTATAAATTGGTTTGCCGGGTGACACTTCAAGAAACTGCGTTACGCTCCGCTCACGTTATGCGCTCACAATGAGAGCGAGTGAGAGGCAAGCGTCCCTTCCACTCGGGCATGGTTAGCCCGCCTAAGAGCGAGAGAGACAGACATAAAAAGTGAAAGGCACGCGTCCCTTCCACTCGAGCACAGTTAGCCCGCCTAAGAGCGAGAGAGACAGAGTGAGAGAGATAGGCATACACACCGGTTCATTTCATCCTTCTTCCTACTATACGAATGAATATTCACATTAAAATTATTTTACCACTCAAAGTCGTTGTCACGTAAAACTTTCGCCCGTATACCGACTTTTTTATTAATAATGATTGTTTTTTTTTCAATGCCTCGTCAGGCGTTCTGTTGCTTGTATTTGAAATTAAAAAGACTGATTATCAATGTATGTATTACTAGCTGACCCACGCCACTTCGTCTGCGTCACAAAAGAGAGAAAAATTATAGAAAAAAACGCTCCTAATAATCGTAGCGTGATGTTATAATAGCCAAAAGCTTTCCTCAATAAATGGACTATCCAACACAAAAAGATTTTTTTCAAAACGAGCCGATCGTTCGTTATTTCATTAATGAATCCTACTTTCTCACACATTCTCTTCTTCAGCATCCGCCTCCGATTCCGGTTCCGATTCCTGTTCCGATTCCAATATATCAAATCCAAAACCTCCGATTCCGATTCCGGTTCCGATATCATCACATCCGTTACATCCCTGCTCAAGACGACTACAAGAGCTAAACGCGAGTTTTATAATGCCTGAAAGTACGTGATTCACTGCAATAAACTGTACCAAATATATGACATTCTTCAAAATATATGCTAGTATGATAGTGTTTTGAAAACATAATCAACTAATTTTCTTCGATAAAAAAATCACGAACTTATATCTAAAAAAATATGTTAACGAGTTCAAACCGTACTTAAATACATGCGATCATTCAGATTTTTGGCAAATAACATATTAGCATACAAGCAACATATTAGCATCATAGTGTTTTTTTTTAGTTCAATCCATAGATTTTTTGAAAATCGATCGAAACCACTAATTTCGCACTATTCGGCCCGCAGTAACTGAGGTAACAACCACTTTGTAGTGCAAGCTGATTAGAAGGTTATTCGAACAGCATTCAAACAAAGTTTGAACCACCAAAAACACTGCGAAAGGTGCATTTTGATAATGGTGCGTTTTGCGTATGGGCCACCCCATTTTGCGAAAGGTACATTCTGCGACTGAGCCTTGCTAATTTAGCTCCTGAAGACCCCATAAGCAAAAGAAATAGATGACGCGCGCGCCTTTATGCAAGTCGCGTCTGAAGGTCGGGAACGAGGCATCGAAAATATTCGTTTCTTCATATTGCCATTTAATTAAGAAAATGTTAACACTTGTACGCGGTTCGAAAATGGCTCTTACTCTCTTACGCTACGATGTTAAGGTCAATGTCAAATTGTAACTGAACTACGGTTAACTTTAAACCATCGCCAAGAATTGCATACTTGGCTAGTCTTTAAATGTGTATTTCTTGGTCAGAAATTTTGTCACTAAGACAGCCGCATATTTTTGAAAAACTATTAAAACTAACGACTTGTCTAAATACCCTCCATTATTTAATAAAGTATAATTAAAAGCACACATATAAAACTAGGTTCATTTTAATACGGTAAGCCGTTGGACGCACGCACTTTGTGACTCATTACAACGTCAATGCATTGTTTGTGCAATACAGTGGAGTTGTAAACAGTAGGGACACTTAGCTTTAACTGAACATGTCAATTGGTTTTTATTATAGACTAATGGATAACTATGGAATTCCTTGCAATAGCTTAAGATAGACGAAAGCAATTTCCAGCTTATGTAATTAATTTTTAGTAAGTGTCTCAATTCAATTTTACACAAACACTCGGGAAGTATTAAACCACAAAAAATGTTTAAAAGCAGACAAAGATCTTTATCCAATTAACTATTTAACTCCCAAATAAATCTTACTCACTCGCCTATTAGCTGGGAAATTAACGGGCCTGACAGGAAAGTTTGCCTATCACATTATCTGGCAAAATAAATTAAACGAAATATTCATTTTTATTGTTAACTAACTGATGCTGGCGCTTCGCCCGCATACTAATTATAAAATAAAACCTTCCTCGAGAACCACTCTATCCATTGGTGAAAACAGCATGAAAATCGATGCAGTAGTTTTTGAGTTTATCGCGAACAGACAGTCAGACGCAATGGAGGACTTTTTTTATAATATGTAGTGACGTATGAATGATTTTAATTTTCGTCTTTATTGGAGATCATCCCTTTCATCGACTGTACTACAATTATTACTAAAAAAGTAAGAAGACTTCCCCATGGAGAAGGATCCATGGGAAGTCTTAAACCTCAACGTTGAAGGCGCGTCCATAACCATATTAAGGTAGCATGCTAGCGCCAATAGTTACACAATTACTTTCTCCATTATTCTCACAAATGTTCACCAACTTTACACACTGCACTAAATGCACTGCTAGGCGTGGGCTGGCGAGCATCGCAGTCAAGGCAAGGAATCCCACCGCGTGCGCTAATCCGCCTAACTACCGCAAACGTGCGCCATTACACGCTCATCAATAATAATAAACATGGGTGGGGCACTCATTTGCATTTAAAAATATAATATAAAACTTAACCTTACAACAGTGTTCCCCGATAGGGATTAACATAGTTGCATAGCATTCTCGTTTTGGCAGATAAAATCAGCGTCGCTCAAAATTTAAGTAGCATTTATACAACATTATTTTTTGTTTACACTAAACCCGAAAAGGGGTCATTGCACTCATCATTTTGAACACCTTTTTCTATGGGACGAACTCGCGAAAATAAAATCAGCTGTTCCCTACATTTTGACGAGTTATGCGAACATAAATGTAGGGAACAGCTGATTTTATTTTCGCGATTTCAAGGTAAGGGATACCCGCGCAACTTCATCTGCGTCACATAAGAGAGAAAAACGAAAGGAAAAAAAAACTCTTTTTTTATTTTTTCAATGTGAACCAGTAGTTCCTGAGATTAGCGCGTTCAACCAAACAAACTCTTCTGCTTTATAATATTAGTATAGATAAATAAATAAATATCGCTGGACATTAACACACAGCGCCATCTAGTGCCACACTAAGCAAAGCTTGGGTCGTGGACACCAGATAGTTGATATACTACAAATATACTTTTTTGTTTGTAAATACATACTTGTTATACATATAAACATCCATGACTCGGAAACAAATGTCCATGCTCATCACACAAACATTTGCTCCTACCGGGATTCATAACCAGGACCCTAAGAACGTAAGGCAGTCTCACCCACCACTACGCCTTTCGGGTCGTCATATATTTGACAGATACTCAAAATTGACGTTTGCCCATACATTTAAAGTTTAAGGTTTAACTCAAATTTAAGGCTAAGCAGTCCTTAAATATGAGTGACGTTTCAGTATTCGGGGGTTAGCCTTAGCTATTACATTTATCTGCCTGCAAATACATACTAGCTTCTACTAATCCTACTTGAAAAACCTAGACTGGGAATAGAAACTTTAACTTCAAATAACATGTGAAACATCTTAGCTTTTTATTTGAACAATGCATTCTGCCTCCAGTACCTAATACAAGTAGTAGTGTTAGTACACAAACGGCACTGACAACCACCAAGTGCCGACATGACGGTTAGTTATCAAAACTAACCTCCAAACGCCTGCCGCCTTTCTGGTGACTTCACTCTCCCAAAAACCATCACTAACCCCTGCCCGTCATAACTAAGTTACACTTAACACATCAAGACAAATGTGACACAAGTCGTGACCCGCAAATCTGTCCAAAACGACGCACATTCGATGTTCTCACATGACTCGCCGCATGAATAGGTACTAGAATTAACGACCATAGGTTCTTCAAAACAGAGAACTGGTGTGATTGAAACTGGGCTGGGAACTTTGTTATACCTCTTTTCTTGCAGATATCTTAAGGCAATTATTGTGATCATTAAGTTATCAATGTATTTAAATCACTTGAGACATTTCTGCTTTGTGTTTAGGTTAGCTATACACCCGTGAAGCCTCTGGTGTAGCAGATGTCCATAGGCATTAGTGACTTCTTACCAAGGATCTCCTACTTAATTACCAAGGCAGTAGGTGACAGTAATGCCAGCAGACACACAATTATGTTCAAAAAGCACAAAAGATAATTATCTTTTGATTTTCACGGCAAATGAATCACAAAGTCCCACCACAGCACATCAAGACAAACGTGTCACGTTGACCGGCTAAGCCCTCCGAAACACCTCACTTTCTATGCTCTCACATGGCCGGTCACATGTCATGGCTGGTGCAGTAGTAAGGAGCTCGTCCAAAGAAGTACTACCATCATAGGTACTTCAACCGCTAACCACCGTAGCTGTGATGTGATTGAAGGGTGCTTGTTAGATTAGCACATGGGGTCATTTCAGCCTTCTGTGTGGGTTGACAACTGCATTGTATCAGATGTTGCTGCTTTGCCTTTGAAACCTGCAACGGCTTTCTTTCTTAATCCGAGTGGCTAGCGCCTAACCTGGTGTAAGAGTTTTGTGCCGCCTATGGGCCCCCTGATTTGGCTTTACATGCCGTCAAGAAATATTGGTGGTTTCCTCAAGATGTTTCTCTTCACCGTAGCAAGTAATAGGTTATTACGGAAAATCAGAGGTCTTGGGTTCGAACTCGAGACCAGACTTGCCTGTCCGACAGTCTCACCACTATAGCTGCTATGCTCCATCGGCTGCGCTGACCATTACCAAGCAAGCACATCCCTATACCTTACAGGATCAAAACAAAACTCATTTCCTTCAATAATTACGCTGAAAATCAGCACTTTCCAAACGTCAAAAACTCAAAAGACCGTCCCCCAAAACCAACGCTTTCACTTCTTCCTACTGTTTTATCAGAAGAGGAAGAAGTGGCTACAGTTGTAGCCTACAGATACATCAGTCACACGTCAACACGTCAAGACAAACGTGACACGTTGACCCGCCAAGCCTGCCAAAACGCCGCACATTCGATGTTCTCACATGGCCAGTCGCGTGCAAACGTGTATCTTATACGGCTTCGCAGCCACTACAAATATTTGTAAGATTATTTGCTACTGATATTCACATGTTTTTAAGCTGTGAAGGTACCTAATTATAATTGGTTATGGAGTGATTTTTCTTTTGGTTTCCTTGTCCAGTATGAAAGTAGTGGCGGTACTTTCGTATAACTGACTTCATGATGTTACAGTTTCTGAAGTGTATGCTTGCCTTGCGGGCTTGCCTTATTATGAAACCTCACCACTGAATGAAAGACACTAGTAAGATAAACAAGTCAATCGAAGAATGGCTTTCTTTCCGAAACTTGTCAGGAGGTGTTCAAAAAGGCAAAAAAATTTGCCCGCTATGAAAATGTAACACTCATGAGATTACTATTTGTCATGTGTGTCCAATTTATAGTAACTATTCTGGAGGAACCTTCAGAAGGTGACTGGTCTTTTGGGATAAGACCAGAGTCAGTAGTATTTTTGCCAAGGTGGACACAAACGGCCCATGAAGGGGTCCGTATATTTGATGACAAATTGCAAATGTAACTGCACACTTTTACTTAAACCTCTAAATACAAGCGGGGTAGTCTGTTATGTTTAATAAGCTTAACTAAAGCCCCTACTTATATTTCCAGTTGGACTTTAAAAGGCAATTTATCAGCCGTCTCACAACTAACAGGCACATCTTATAGCGACTTATATCGCTCATACACGTGCAATGTATTAAGAACCGTCTCTTAGTACAAAGTCAATTTGAACCGTAACCTTTGAAGCCAGCCCCATAATTTGTTGTGTAAATTCACGCAAAAACAATTAAAATGCCGTGAAATAAAACTGAAAGACTTATTGTGCATTGTGTTACGTAATAGGATAATTCGAAGACGTTAATTAGACACACTATGTACCTAATGCTTACTTACGTAGGTAATCACGTCAAATTATTTTGCATTGACGACAATGACAAACAGCTGGTTCATGATAACTACACTCGTTTATTTAAAAGTACAAAGAAGTTAATAATCTGGCCGGATTTTATAACTATTTCTTCCACTTTACGGATAACACCCTCCCTAATTAGTTTATATGTCATCGAAACAGTACAGTTGGGTAACAGAATGTAACATGTGGCGACTGCCTATCTGACCTTTACGACCCAGTTCGTGGGTAACACATTGGTAAGACGGGTGGTCAGACGGCTCAACGTGCTTTCCAAGATGCTATAGATCTTACTATGTATTGGATGGTGACCCATTCACAGAAAGGTGTCTACAAGTGTTGGTTAATCTTGGATGAGTGGATTGACGATTATATTGTTAAGTAATAATAATTAGCTCCCTTTTGTTGCCGTGATAAATGATAAATGATATTTATTTTGCAAATTGGTTTTCACAAACACTTTTACACGTCCTTATTTTTTAAACTAGATGGGGCCGGTGTTTCGTACCTGACTACTCTGAGAAGAAACAGCCGAAACAAACTCAGAGGTCATAGTCTCTTTTAAAGTCCAGACAATCTTGTTCAACTTACATGAGAACTATGCAGATTAGTGTCTGAGATGGTCTTTTGAAAAAAGAACCATACAGATTTGAGTGGACCTGTCCAGTCAGTGCAAGCATTTGTCAGTTATCGTGTAGCTCGACTTTTAACTCAAGGAGCTCAACGAAACGACGAACAATACGAAAGAAAGGACATTTGGGTAGGTCGCTTATAGTACTCAAACTGCCAGACAGTCGTGGGAAAAAAACAACAAAAAGAGACCCACAAGGTCCTTTTTTTTTTTTTTTTTTTTAAGGATGGGAAATGAAATGAAATGAAATGAAATGAAATGATTTATTTTGCAAATAGGATACTCAATCACTTTTACACGTCAAGAGAACGTTGGCGCCGGCATTTCCTAACTGACTACCCTGGAGAAGAAATGCCGAAACAAACTCAGGGATCGTGGTCTCTTTTAAGTCCAGACACTATTATTTGCAAATTATAAAATAAAATGAAAAATAATTAATAATACAAATACAATATTTGAGGAAATAAATTCAATGTCAAAAAATTAAATTAATATTAAAAAATCATAAATGAAAATAATTAATAATACAAATACAATATTTGAGGAAATAAATTCAATGTCAAAAAAAAATAAATTAATATTAAAAAATAATAAATGAAAATAATTAATAATTCAAATACAATATTTGAGGAAATAAATTCAATGTCAAAAAATAAAATAATATTTAAAAAAAAATAATAAATGTAGGTACCTAGTTTAATATATGAATAAGATATTTCGGCCCAAGCGAGCAGCTCATTCCCAAGCGCATTTATCATTTAGGTAATCTGATATTTTGTAATAACCTTTTTTTAAAAGTTTAGTTTTAATAAAAAATTTAAATTTCTTGATGGGTAGATTACGAATTTCAATGGGAAGTTTATTGTAGAAGCGTATACATTGACCCATGAACGAGTTGCTTACTCTGTGGAGACGAGTAGCATGTCCAACTAAATTGTGTTTGTTCCTAGTATTTATGCTGTGAACATCAGACATTTTGACAAAAGTTGATATGTTTTTATGAACATACATTAAATTTTCAAAGATATATTGAGAGGCTACAGTCAGAATATTTATTTCTTTGAATTTCTCTCTGAGAGAAACCCTTGGACCAAGATTATAAATGGCTCGAACAGCTCTTTTCTGTAAAATGAATATGGTGTTAATATCCGCACAGTTTCCCCAGAGGAGTATACCATATGTCATAAGGCTATGAAAGTAACTGAAGTAAACTATTCTGGCTGTATCCACATCAGTTATTTGTCGGATCTTTTTTATAGCATAGGCGGCTGAACTAAGCCGTCCTGACAATTTGCTTATGTGAGGGCCCCATTGAAGCTTGGCGTCAACGGTTATACCCAGAAATACCGTTGACTCAACAAGGTCCAACTTTACTCCATTTAGTTGTACATTGGTACTGCGCTGCCGGACATTTGGCGTTGAGAATTTCATTAATTTAGTCTTTGATTCATTTAAAAGAAGATTATTTACATTAAACCAATGAACAACCCTGGAGAGTGCATTGTTAACTTCGTCAAAGTCATCAAGCTCACGCTTGATTTTAAAAATAAGTGAAGTATCATCAGCGAACAACACAATCTTCTGATTATCCCTTATGTGATAAGGTAAGTCATTAATATATATTAAAAATAAGAAAGGACCTAGAATTGAACCCTGCGGAACTCCCATGGTGACCGCAGATCCATTCGACCTCTTACCATTGACATCGACCCTCTGAATTCTGTTATGCAGATACGAAGTCAGAAGGTCAAGAGCCTTGTTTCTGATACCATAGTGGTGAAGTTTCCTGATGAGTGTATCGTGATGAACGCAATCGAAGGCCTTGGACAAGTCACAAAATATGCCAAGCGCATCCTGTGAATCTTCCCAGGCTTGAAATATGTTTTTGAGTAATTCCACACCTGCATCTGTAGTAGAGCGACCCTTGGTGAATCCAAATTGTTTACTGTGCAATAAGTTATTTTTGTGAAAATGTCTTAACAATTGGCGCAATATTAACTTTTCAAAGATTTTGCTTAAGGTGGGTAAAATTGAAATGGGCCGAAAATTCGAGGGATCGGTTGTACTACCAGATTTAAATAATGGGATCACTTTGCTAAGTTTCATCAAGTCGGGAAACACACCAGATGCGATACACGAATTGAACACAATTGCTAAATAAGGTGAAATAATTTCAATTATCGATGAGATAATCTGTACTGACAATCCCCAAAGGTCAGCAGTTTTTTTAACATCTATATCCCTGAAAGATTCCATTATATCCCTAGAGTTAACAGCCGTGAATTCAAAACCTATGTCACATTCCGCAACACATTCTTTGAGTATAGAGCAAGCCGAACTGGAGGATGACGTCAAAGTTCTTGTTGTTAAAATAGGGATATTGGTGAAGAAATTTTCAAATTGTGATGCAACCTCTACGTCCGCCCGAACGTCTACATCATTTATTTTTAAGTGGAAGTCACGATTCCGACAAATCATCAAATGACCCCCCCCACTCTGGGCGGAGCGGGAGGGAGTGTCAGACTCTTACTGACTAAAAACCATCCATGTTCCTTCCTCGCCTTTTATGTTCCGGGGCTGCGGTATCTCTTTCGAACAGGCCCGCAACCCCGGCAGGCTTCGGCCCTTGTGGGCCCCTCTCCTTTTGCTGACATCTCTTTGAGGCGCGCGTGGAACACGAACGCGCCGTCGACACGGCCTGTCGTCGTCGTTAGACAGCCGGACGGCTAGCCAGCCCATAGCCTCACAAGGTCCTCACATTCACAATTATTAAATAAAATAAATAATAATTTACAAAAACAAATGTCAATAAAAATACGAAATGTCAAATACAACACATAAAATAAACAAAAAATAAAGTAAAAAAATAATAAAATACTGAACTAAGTATTCATGTCAAATCATTAAATGTCATGACAGTCACAAGTAAATATTCATGTCAAATAAACACACACATAAAAAATAAAAATAAGTAAAGTAAAAAAAATAAAATAAAAATAAAATACTGAACTAAGTATTCATGTCAAATCATTCAATGTCACAGTGTATAAAGTTAAAGGAATCAATAATAAACAAGCGAAGTCCGAAATTTCAACATTCACAGAGCAAATTGGAGCAGCTTAATCCCAAGCCTTTTTATCTTCGAGATAGTGATTAACATGATAGAAGGCTTTCAGGCAGAAATTAGTGTGTGTGTGTTTTTCGTGTGAGTAATTTATGCTATATCAAAAAATCTCCCCCCCACATCTAATAATGAATACTAAATAACTAACGCCGATTAATTAGTCCGTCTACCGAGCCCCTAGGTGGAACAATAAATACCAGTCAACATGATTAATGTGCCACCGACCACCGCAATATGTATGCGATTTAAATAATGGTTGCGACCTCGACTTTGCTAGAAATTCGTCTATTACATTATTATTATTATAATAGGTGTAGGAATGGGGCAGTTAAAGGTAACTGTTATAGGTCAGTCTTATTTAAAGGTTACTTGTTTTTAGTGTAGCCAGGTGTCGTAAAGTTTGCATTCATTATTATTTTTGTAGGTAAAATTATTCAGTAGTAACCCAACTAAACAGTAATACTAAAACAGTCCTCAGAATTACTTTTAAAACTAGATTTTTGCCCATATAAATAACAATAGACTTGCACCCATTAGACATAAACATCCTCATTTTTCATAGAATCTAACTTAAAAACTTAACTGGCCGAATGTAGGAGTATTATGTACACATCTGTCTAACGCTTCTGGGATTACTGGCGTGATATTACTCTGTCTTAATATTTTGGGTAACAAGGAAGGCAGCTTGCCCATGATCCACCATTTTATAGCGCTATCGCCCCCCCCTACAAACATACTATAAAGCCTTATTTTAAACTAGTGGACTTCGCGTGATTTCACCCAAATAGTTCTCGTTCCCGTGGGAGTACGGGGATAAAATATAGCCCATGTTACTCGCTGATAATGTAGCTACCCATTCCTGAAAGAATTTTTCAAATCGGTACAGTAGTTTTTAATTCGTTACTTATAAAATTACAAATCTTTTCTTTTTGTACTAATAGTAAAGGTCAGCCTGCTCTGTCCCACTGCTGGGCCAAATCCATGGCTAAAAAGCTAACAATAGCCTAAAATAAAAGTCGTGATTTTCTCCGATAAGTTCAAGAGTCAACCTCCATTCGCATTTGCTGACCAGCTTCAATAGATCGCGTGACAGTTTGACGTGCATGAAAGTCAGTACGTAAGATATAATCCCTTCCTTGGATATACCCACGTGGCACACGCGAAGAGCACGGCTTATTAGCTACTCACTTATTAACTAGCCGACGACCACGGCACTGTAAATTGCCTTCAGTTTCTAATGCAATGTTAAATAATTAAATAAAATGCCCCATTGGGCGTCGTGGCTATTTTAGCCAGTTTGATGATCGATCGCTGCGACTGTGCTATTTAATAAGAGCCGCGAAGTATCTGGGGTTGTGAAAGTAAGGCTGCTATTTCATGTTAAATTATGGTTCTGATCCTGCTGGTTGATGAATTCAGTTAAACTAAAGGCCCTAACATAGTAGGGAATAGTTCGTTGCGGGATTCAACACAGTAAAATTGTTTGTCTGGGACTTCGTCGAGCTTCATTGTTTCTGCGCTTTTCTGGTGATCGCTGTGAGGAGTTGCAGTGGTTTGGGTATGGTGTGGCAGGCTTGCCCAAAAAAAATAAGTTGTGAAAAAGTCAGACAGATGATTATGACTAGGATTTTAAGAATCAATTAAGATTGTCGCAATAAAAGAAAAAAAACAGTCGTTCGAACTCAGGCTTCCTATTAATATGTAAACATATAAGTCCATCATCATCAACCCTATTAACGTTCGCACTGCTGGGACCCAGGCCTCCTCTGTATGATAAGGAATGGGCTATAATCCACCACGCGGACCCAGTGTTGGTTGATTACATGTTTAACATTTTTTGGTTCTGGGACAAGCCGGTTTCCTCACAATGTTTTATAATAAGTATGTATTTACAAAGAAAAAGTATATGTATAGTATATCAACTGGTGTGCACGACACAAGCTTTGCTTAGTGTGGCACTAGATGGCGCTGTGTGTATGTCCAGCGATATTTATTTATTCATAAAGGTAGGCTTTGTCGTCCATTTATTTATTTTATTGGCCTTAAAATATTCCGTTTACCTGATAAAAATACTTACAGATACATAGATACGAAATGTCGACATAAATTACTAGTTGCTTATTAACGTAACAATCAATATCATAAGTTGTTGTTTGTAAAACAGCAATATTTAAAAAAAAATCGTAGGTATGTCTACTCTCTACTCATATTTTTCTTGACTAAATCTTTCCAAAAAGGTTCATTGTGTGCCGGTCGTGCCCTGTGCACACAGACCCCATCAATCAACCGAATGTATTGTTAACCAAACAGTATACACTCGCCTTTTTAGGGTTCCGTTGTCAACTAGGAACCCTTATAGTTTCGCCATGTCTGTCTGTCCGTCCGTCTGTCCGTCCTCGCTTAATCTCTGTGACCGTTAGCTCTAGAAAGCTGAAATTTGGTACCAATATGTGTATCAATCACGCCGACAAAGTGGTAAAATAAAAATTGGAAAAAAAAATGTTTTATTAGGGTAGCCCCCCTGTATGTAAAGTGGGAAATGATTTTTTTTAAATTTCAGGTTTTTGGTTAGGTTTTAAAAGTATAAAACAATGCCCCCCCCCCTCTAACTTTTGAACCATAAGTTTAGAAAATATGAAAAAAATCTGAAAAGTAGAACTTTATAAGGACTTTCTAGGAAAATCATTTTGAACTTGGATGGAAACAACAGTTTTTGTACAAAAAAAAAACAAAAAGTTGTACAAAATAATTTCTGGACTAAGTTTGTAGTATTATCGTATATGCACTATGCAGGCATTTTTTTTAACTTCGTTTACATATTATTATCCTGAACGTATCTTTTATCAAACAATAAAAGAGTTATTGAAAATGGATTGAACACTTATTGTGACGACCGGGAAACTACGGAACCCTTAACTGAGCGTGGCCCGACACGCTCTTGGCCGGTTTTTATGCATAGAGTATACACACACGAAAGAAATGTAGACACTCTGGAATATGGGTTGCAAAATATAAGAGCTTATATATATATTCGGAGTTTCAGGAATGAAAATTTCATGTAACGTGGGTTACGATCCATGTTACATGAAATTTTCATTCCTGAAGTATATCTCAAAATGTATCATAATTCATAATTGTCTGTTTTAACTTTGTCTGAATATTGTTCTGCATTAGCAAAAAAGAAAAAACGTTTTCTCATTTCCTGCCTTTTTCTTAAACTGTATAGGTATTTTACAGATAAATAATACTAAAATAGGTATAACATCTATAAATAAGTACCTCCCTGTGTTGCATTAATTTTGCAAGCCAAATAGACTAAAATTGTCTTGAGATTTCTTTATTGTTTTGCACAATATGGTCGCAACGTCATCGTAATCTCATAAACAGCTGTAACCGAGCTAAGACTGAAGACACTTAACTTACAAACTATTACTAAAAATAACATACAACTTACCCACACATAAACATACATACCTAACTACTAAGTACTGAAGACGTAGCCACCCACCCCATCCCTTACCTACGACAGAAAATGAACACGTAAACTCAGTTCGTACTCGAATGTGCTCACGACTATACGTGAGCAGCGGACGAAAAAGTATTTAAACAAGCATTAAAAAATAAATAAACGAAAGTGAAAAACAAAATAAACGAAAAATAGTTTTGTTGAACGTGTGGTGTGTAATGCTCCCGTCAATTTTATCTACGTTATTCATGTTATATTTGTTAGTATTACTTATTCTAGTCTTTCCTTTGTCTAGATATACTAAATCAAGCCTTTTGTTTGCGTATGATAATTGAGTTTTTTTTAATTATTCTTTGAAGTTCAATGACTTGATAAAATAAACAACAGACGTATTTTCGTCATTGTGTATTGTTCAGTTTTTTGTGCATCGTTGGAAGTATTTATTCACTAATCTGGTTGAAATAATGTGTTTACTGTCACATGTCAAATATTTTACAATCGCGTAAAAGAAGAAAGTTTTAAATACGATAAGATAACAACCAATGCAAAATAAAACAAACATGCAACGATGAACTAAAATATCAGCTGCTTTCATTAATTTACTTTTTCTTTACTTGGACTTTAAAAACAATAAACACAACAGTTTTAAGAAATTTTAAACAAACACTTGAATGTTCTGACGGCGTCAAGACAGACAAATCAAAACCCAATCGTGTGACAGACCAAGGAGAGAAAGCTTAGCAGTACCTACATACTGCAATAACCCAACATCAAAAAACTCGTCAAACCAACTTCAACTCTAACCTATCTAACTATTAAGCCCTAAAATACCGTGCAAAAAGGAAGACCGCGCTGCGATAGCGCAGACGAAGGGCGGTACTATCTTCAAGATTCTGCGGTACGAGCGGCGATGCATCCCGCTCGACACTGCCAACATGGTGCTTAAAGTCAAAGTCCGGCTCAAGTACTCACAGAATCACATCGTTTGGCTGTTTAAACGTGTAAGTTGTGTTTTTATATAGATATGTCACTGTAAAATTGTCAAACACGTTATATTACAATATAACGTGTTTCTCTCTAGCGATATTGTAAACTCTCGAAATATTGTCAACTGAACATACGGAAGTATCTCTGCCCCATAATCGGGACTTGGGCCCCCATAACCCCCCCCCCCCCCCTTTAGGTTAGTTAGGTTTCTTTAAACCCTGCACTCGAAAATAGAGGCCCCGCGAAGCGAGGCTCCGTCGACTACGCTTTTTTAGGGGAATATAAAGTGTTTTTTAAGGTTAGGTTATATTAACCGGTATTTCTCAGGAATGGTACATTATCTTTTCATGAGAGTGGTACCAGTGGACAAGGGGGGACCTTCCCTCCACACCGCGTGAGTTAAATACCATCGCATGCATTTCACGAAAAATAATACGTTTTGTTGTAAGCAGTATGTTCGTTTGACAATATTTCGAGATTTTACAATATCGCTAGAGATATTACAATATAACGTATTTGACAATTTTACGGTTACAGATATAAGACATCTGTTCGCGCTTATTCTTTACATTACTTAAAATAACATAACACCCCTGTAATTTTGCGAAGGGACAGAGCTGTGTGCCATTTCCTCAGTCATGTTTAGAGGGCGAGCATATCCCATCACCCAATTGAAATTCCGGTCTGCTATTGAGAAATTTCTGATGTAATTTACCCAACAAGACTTGCTCTTCCTGGGAATCGAACTCGGGCAAACACGGCAGTCGCGTTCCCGAATACTACAATAACGAGGCATTCAGATTCAGAGTTATGTAAGAGTATGTAGCTATAATGGTAAATACCTCAAAGTATACCTTACATTTCCCCGCTTAAAAAAAGCCCTAAACAGAAATTAGCAGTATAATTGCAAATGGAAAAAATGCTTTAAAATATGAAAAAGAAACATCAATATAAGCAGCAGCTATTTCAGTTTTATTTTTTTCGAAAGACACAAAATAAGGTTTTCTTCAAATCCAATCTTATTACTCCTATTTCACGCCTACATTCCAATCATAACTTCTCAACACTACGATTTCATTTAGGAAGCTACAAATCCAGATACAAAAATACAAATGGCATATCACACTAATATAAAATACATGAATCGACATAGAACGTGTAATACGTCATCAAGAAACTGCACCGACCTTTTCAAATATTCACGACTACTACCAATCAAGTTGTCGAAGCTATATTAGGACCACTCGCACACCCTTTCTGCTAGGGTGACCATTCTTTAGTATTGATTCGTACATGTCTGGATTTTTACCTACCACGCGAACTCATTTGAGAGCCTCGTTATTGTGTCGGTCGTGGGTGCCATTTCCAGGACGCGAATGTGTTATTGGGTTTTTCAGTAGTCGCCACGGTATCTGGATTCGCACCCGGTTCACGGCAACAGACTCTTCTTCGGGAATTACAGGCGTGATACTATATTATTTTAACTTGACTATTATTTTCGATTAAGGAGGGTTTTTATTCGAAAATTTTGTTAAAAATATTATTTTCCTCGTCTTTCTCTAGCAAAAGCAAGCGTAACTGCTTGTCATAGCGTATTACGGTGTACTTAATTGAATAACACATCTACAATTGCAATGCCGTTCATTTAGGCAATTCAGCAGCATTCATTGTTTACGATGTCGAGCAGACAAATTCTTCGAACATAATCTGCTTGTTTGTTTGAAAATTCCCTAATTCATGGATTGGAAATTTCAATTGTGTTGCCGGATGGGAAGCCCTAGTCAAGGGGTTCAAGAATTCCGGTGTCTAGAAATAATAACAATAGAACCCGCCCTTATGACTGAAACATAGCTTGCAAAATGTCAGAATACACATACATATACATTGTTCACCTCTATTTACCCCAAGGCAAAACAGGCCTGATGTGTTTACAGAATGAAAGTAAAATATTGTTTTGTTTTTGCAAATATCCAACTATCCACGACTTTTCCAACCTAGACATGGTTACCCTACCCTCAGTAAATTAAAGTGGGTTGAAAACTACAGTGTGCCGCAGTTTCGCCGTGAACTTGCCCTTGAGAGGCGCCCCCTGACCTTACGGCGCGATAGCCATCGGTCTCGCCGCAATGTGTCTTTATTTATATGTTATATGCCAGGGAACAAACCAGCAAAAGGAATGTGCTAATGGCATATTGTAGTAAGAATGTAATATGGCGTTTTTTGCTCTTTGTTCAACACAGTAAGGATTCTTCAACGAAGATTCAACTAGGTTCTATATTCAGGCTGGCGATTTAGTCATCTGCATATGCGGGTGATGTTACCTACGGCAACTACAGTACTTTCGCAAGTTATTATGCCGTATGTCTGTGACTGTAGCTTTGATTTTTCTTTGTATTTTTGACATTCAAAAGTGCCGTAATGGTCTAATTGAAATAAATGCTTTGAGTTTGAGTCCTACTTAATAATAATAATATAATATTTAATTAATTATTAATTAATTAATATTATAAATGCGAAAGTTTGTGAGGATGGATGTATGTTTGTTACTCTTTCACGCAAAAACTACTGAACGGATTTGGATGAAATTTTGCACACAGATGGTTTACAACCTGGATTAACACATAGGATACTTTTTATCCCGATAGTAATATCCCATGGGACAATTTTGAAACTTCACGCGGGCGAAGCCGCTGGCAGAAGCTAGTTTATCATATTAAACAACCTTTGCTATGAAACTCATACCAGATACGTAAAAAAGACGGGTTTACCTCCTTGGCTAAAGCCCCTAGCTATATTTGACACGGGTTACTGTGCGCTCTTGCGTTTTTCATTATTCACTCTGCTCGATCAGATAACTTTGTCAAATCAATATCTCTATAGTTAGTTAAATAAGCTAGACAAACTTAAGAGACGGGAAGATTATCGATATCTAAACACGGTAAAACTTGGGGTCAACGTTCGCACGTAGAGCAATAACTTGAAAATTCAAAAAGTTATTTTTTTTAATAAACTTCACTTTCCTTCTTTTTTATGTCTTCGTAGTTGCGGCATCAGTCATCTCAGCAACAGGGCGGAAAAGTTTGATATGTTGAGCGGTAGTAAATAGGTTGGCGTTTGGCGTTCAACCAAGATTTTATAAAGGCTTACATTACCGTGCGTTTGATACCTTATAGCTAGTTTCAATACGGAAGTAAACACATTAGTTCTTTTAACGGTAACCTGAGTATGCTCATCGATGGAGTTTAGACATAGACAAGAACATTCAACAAAGCGTGCAAAATTTTAGACCAGGTTAATATATTTATTGATAGATCTTATCTGCGAATAAAGGTGAAGCAGCAAGATTCCGTAAGTTTTCATAAAAAAAAGAGCGGGCACTTCTTTTCAATGGCGATAGTGATTTGTGACTTTGCGGTCAACAGTTTTCAGGGCCAGCCTTAACGAAAACATTTCCCATCGCGTTTGAATTTTATTCAAATGTGATACAATGGAATATAAATATAGATATTATAAGCACAGTCGAGAAAAAAGCCGTTTCGCTTTAGTGCCAAGCCAAACCGAACATGATTCAGCGATGTAGATGCCGAACGAAGTTTGTTGATTGCACGATCCGTATGAACAAATTGCTTATAGGTTGGCTTTATTCGTCAACAAATACTGTCAAATCGAATGTACCAACTAGAACAAGTGTCAAATCTATAAATATCTTGCTTCTGAAGTTTGCTAAGTAGATCATGTTTGTCCTATAACTAACTAAGCTGTTCTACCCAGGGTCGAGGACTGACGGGTCTGAAGAACCTGGGCAATACGTGCTACATGAACTCGATTATCCAGTGCCTCAACAACACCGCCATTCTGTTCACCTACTTCTGCAACGGACAGTATCTGGAACACGTCAACAGGTAACTTACTTAGGAAATAACTGAAAGATTTTGAACTGGAACTCGAGTGGTTGCGCGGTAGTGTTGAGAACCGCGCTGCGTGTCTGCCTCGTTTTGATCGACTCCCATGTCCATAAACTGGGCGAAACTAAAAGACAGTCATATTAATGGAAAAACACTCCCTGTACTCAATCAATACAACATTAAACGAGAGGCCGTGCAGACTACACAATGGCTCTCCAAACATTGACCTCAAACGAATAGTCCAGCGCTTCTTGGATTCCATAGCCTTCACTAGATCATCCTAAGCTTCTAGCAGCGATTACAAGGCCTACCTCGCTACGGCTTTTGCTATGAAAGCTATAAGTTCTGTTGATGGTCCGTAGGTCCCACAGCACTCGCGGCGCGATAGCAGAAGAGCTGGCGGCGGTGGTGCGTGCGCTGTGGTCCGGACAGTATCGGTTCATCGCCACCAGGGATCTCCGGGTACGTTTCTTATTATTAGATCAAATCCTCTTGCCCCAGGTCTTGTGTCAGAATCTTGGGTCTCACTAATACAACAACTCGTAACTTCTTCCGGACTCGAATTTAACTAAGTTCAATACGACTATCTTTAGCACAAAATGGAGTAAAATTCATGACCATTTGTTTGTAACACCGATGAGGCTGGGATGGGCTTATGTTTCCGAAAAATGTGTTTAATTATCACCTATTTGTATGTCCAGAACGAGGTCGGCAAGCACCAGCGTGCATTCCGTGGCTGTGAGCAGCAGGACTCACACGAGTTCCTCACCATCCTAATGGACTGGCTGCACCTCGATCTGCAGTTCAGCATCAACGTACCGCCGCACAAGGTAGGCAATACTCGAGGATTTCGGGCTCTTGGCCTTGGATGTTCTGTGAATGTTTTTAAGTCTGTACATCTATAGTCGAAACTATAGCACCCTATTTAGTTTTCATAGCTAACACCAGTACAAATCAAGTCTTTACGGATCAAATTAAACACAGTAAATAGTTTCATTCTTCACTGATTGAAAAGAACCCAACAATTATAGACCTCTGTCAAAACTGCTGCTTCTCAGTAAGCTGTTTAAAAAGTTTTACGTCACTTTAATAAAGACTTCATCTGAAAGGGAGTTGTCAACTGACGCCAGTGTCACCTTAATAAAGAAAAGCAATTACTCTAAGGCGTTCGATTGCGTAAACCATGTCACACTTTTTTTTTTTTTTTTTAAGGATGGGAAATCATCAAATGACCCCCCCCCACTCTGGGCGGAGCGGGAGGGAGTGTCAGACTCTTACTGACTAAAAACCATCCATGTTCCTTCCTCGCCTTTTACGTTCCGGGGCCGCGGTATCTCTTTCGAACAGGCCCGCAACCCCGGCAGGCTTCGGCCCTTGCGGGCCCCTCTCCTTTTGCTGACATCTCTTTGAGGCGCGCGTGGAACACGAACGCGCCGTCGATACGGCCTGTCGTCGTCGTTAGACGGCCGGACGGCTAGCTAGCCCATAGCCAGCCGTCCACAGGCCCGCATCTACGGTGGCCGGTAGCCGCCACGTGGCCCCCGACGCCCGTTGCGTCTCCCGCGGCGGCCGGGAAGAGAGGATCTCTCCCTCTCTCGTTCCGCCACCTCCTTCGCTAGCATCACTGCTTCGCAGAAGGAGGCGACGGCTTCAACCATGTCACACTTCCGTTGAAACTCAGTCGCTATGGGATTAAAAAAATACAGCTATTGACTTGCTAAGATCTTACCTAAATGATAGACAGGTTAAAGTTCCGGTAAACGGTATAAACTCATTAATTAGCGTCTGTAATGATAATGGGCGTTCCTCAAGGTTCGATACTGAGTTCATTCCTCTTTTTAGTTCACATTAATTTTATTTTCCCCAATTACTTCGAACAACCAAAGGTGATGTTTTTGCAGATAATAAACAAAATCTTAGTGACGTGAATGACTAATTTGTTAAAATCAATGCGGCACCAAAAAAAAGTTCCATTCACTTTACCAAGTATAGATTATAGGCGTGATGTTGTCGCCAGGCCTGACGTTTACTATGCCACAAACCTCCTTCGTTTTACAGGACAGTCTCGCGCCCTCAGAGAAGGCATGGCACGAGTACACGAAGTCCAAGGAGAGCCTCATCCTCCGCCTGTTCTACGGACAGATCAAGTCGACCGTCCGGTGCACCGTCTGCGGCAAGCAGAGTGTCACCTACGAGTCCTTCTCTAACCTGTCGCTCGAGCTGCCAGCTAACGCTAATAGGTGCACGTTGAGTGTAAGTTATTCAAGGAAATCATTACTTGAAATTAGTAGTAGTGAGTGATAAGAGTAGCCTAGCGGAATGACTGCCGAACACCCAAGACAAAAGTGTCAAGTTCGAACCCAAGACACATACCTCTGATTTTTTTCGCGTGTTTATTGTTAAGTATAACCCCTAGATCATTTAACTTCAATCGTTGCACATAACTTTTACTTAAGAACCAAGACTCTCCAAATATAAGTTGTCTTTGTAAAGTTTCGCGAAACCATCAAAAGGTGATGTTCAAAAGTCTGCTTCCGTCACAAATTGCGTGCAAATAAACAAATACTTACATTTCGTCTACAGGACTGCCTAAAACTCTACCTAAACGGCGAAACAATACCCGGTTGGAACTGTCCGAACTGCAAGGAAAAACGAGACGCTGTCAAAAAACTAGACATCTCCCGTCTACCACCAGTTTTAGTCATACACTTCAAGCGGTTTTACGTCGATCCTAAGGAGTATATGTGTAATGCATATAGGAAGAAGCAGACGTACATAGATTTTCCTCTAGAAGACCTGGATATGGGGCAGTTTGCACTGAACTGTCCGAGCAGTCACTCGTATAACCTTTATGCGGTGTCCAATCACTATGGGTCGATGGAAGGAGGACATTATACGGCGTATTGTAAGAGCAGTATTTATGGGAAGTGAGTATGTTTTTTTTTTTATTTGTTTAAAGACCACACTTTTCTACTTGGTGTATGTATGGTATGTAAGTGGTTTGTCTTTTTTATAAACTTTGGAATACAATTCGAAGTTGATGGTTTCTAATTTTTGTCCGTAAACATACACCCTTGTTGAGTGAGTTGACTCAATTCAAAATATAATTGGAATAAAACAAGGCTTAGGCGTCTACAATTTAAAAACCTGGTTCAACTTTATTTTTAATACATACCGTGATAATATTTTACTTCAGACAAATACCTATTCATCTGGAACTTAACGGGCAGATGTCTAGCTTTAGAGTACTGAGTAGGGGACTGCCGAATGTAATTATTAAACTGCTGTTATGAAAAATAAATAACGTTTGAATAAAAATGAGATGTAACATGCAAATCCTCCCCAGATGGTACAAATACGACGACCACGTGGTGACAGAAATCTCTTCGACCGAAGTGAAGTCGAGCGCAGCGTACATCCTGTTCTACACGTCGTGCGGTACAGTGCGCGCCTCGTGATGCGCGTCCTCGCTGCACAAGCGCAAGTACTCGGACATTACCCAATATTTCTGTGCTTGACTGTACCAATGTACCAGTGTACCAGTGTACCGTGTACCAGTGCCACACAACACACAGGATGTGACTTTGACAAGGTACGAGAGAAATTCTCAAGTGCGGCGTGTGGTGAACGTTTTAGACTTCAGTGACATGGATAGTAGCGTTGTAACAATATTTATATTATAGTTATATTTAGCTGAAGGCTCGCTCCCCTGGGATGGAACGTAACTGGCAATTTGTGTACCTACTGTTGGTACAATTCTGCCTTACCTCTTAGGGACAAGCGCGGTGTTATGAAATAATATCCTCCCGACTGCGGCAGCCATGAGATTGGCCAGAGATAAGCCTACGCAGATATTTATATATTGCAATATAATCCACTAATGTTAGCTAGACGATGAGTAGATGTCGAATTTAGTAAGATTTGGATATCGATTGGTAAAAGACATCTGCCTATTTGTATGTTTATTCTAATGTAAAAGACATGGATGATTATATGTATGATATATAAAGTGTTGAGAATCCACTGCAAGCGATTGAAGCCAAAGTTTTGTTAGTGTTTCTTACTCAACGCCGAAACGGCTGATCGGATTTAGATGAAATTAGATACAGTAGCAGTAGAATGTATCTATAAGGAGCGCTGCAAGTCGTCCCCAGAATAGTTGGGATGGTAGAATTGGAAATGACTTTGACTTAAATTGCAGTACAATACTCGGTTTCAGTGGACTCTTAAAAATCTTATAGGATCCATTGTATGTGCAGTATCCAGTCGTAAATATGGCATATCGAGTTTTGGAAAACTTCTGTCACTCGTACCTGTTGTCTTTTTCTAAACAGCAATGCGCCATATTTACAACCCAGTACTGTATTATTTTATTATATAGCAATAACAAATCTACATGTATGTTCTTACAATATTGTCTATCTATAAACAATGAAGGTTTCATAAAAAAAAATATATATCACAATTATTATGGTTTTTGAAAAAAGCCATGAAGCAAGCTTATAGATGTAATAATATGATTGATGTATAAACTAAGCCTTGTACAAATAGCTTTTCCATGTTGCGAGTACATAGGGTTAATATTTCATTAATTTATTGTAATATTTTTAGTTTTTTTTTTTCTTTTTAATGTCGCAGTTGTTTTTTAAAGGCCTGTTGTATAATATTTATGTAGCTTCAGAAGAGGCATTATTTTTTACTTAGAACTTTACTGACCAGACAAAGCCCAATAAGAGGTAACGTTGTCGATTCTGCAGTACAAGTACGTAGGAATCGATAGGACTCGATAAGATAAATTTGACAGTTATTCTCGATAAAATGAGTTTTAATGGAGTCAAAAACTCATTTTATCGAGAATACCTGTCAAATTTATCTTATCGAGTCCTATCGATTCCTACGTACTTGTACTGCTGTTGTGCACAAACTAAACTAAATTTAGGCCATTGCTACCTTTTCTCTCTAATAAAACGAGAAAGAGACGGACGTAATTTAGAGCTGTCAAATTTAATTGGAACTCATATTTCCATACAAATAAAAGGTGCATGTAAAAACATGTCGACTAAAAACACGGCGAGGCGGAAGGCATAAACTAGTTTGAAATCTCTAACTTAGTTCATAGCTATAGTCGTCCTTTTCTCTCAATGCCTTTTAGTAAAAGATAGCTATAGCCTAAAATAAGTTTAGTTTGTGCACAACAGAATTGACACCAGTGTTTTTCACATCAACTAATCAATCAATATTAATAACTATAGTGGCGTACTGTAGAACGCCACTATAGTTTTTTATTTAGTTTTTTTTTTCTGTATACCCCCAATAGGAAAAAGGCGTAACTTTGTGTATAAACTATATAATTTTAATATCTGACACATTTAACATTAACTTTAAAAGATAACTACGACATTTTTCCGCGGCTAAAGGACATTGTACAGTCAGCAAGAAAATGAAACGGAAAACCAGAATATTGCCTGGAATGTAGGCTAACTGTACATGTCAACAATGACATTGACAGCTGTCAATCGTCGCCGCTAGAGTGAATGATATTCGTGAGTGAACACTTAATGTTTATGAATGAAAGACTGAACATGATTGGTAGTGTACCTATAGATGTATTTCATGATTATTGTGTTACACACGGCTTGTAATGTACTGGCGATTTAGTTGTGCAATTGGAAAACAGCTAATTTTAATTATTATGACAGGGTTTTATGCTAACTATTTTCTAATATACTTTGTAGGCTGGAGTTTCAGAGATAGGGAGATCATTTATTATTATTTTCATAAGGGTGGGTATAGTCAAATTCATTATTGCTTTACCATCCTAAAATTAAATCGCTCGTCAAAGTTCAGTAATTCGTCCTCTGATTTTACATCTGTCAAAATCGCATTTAAAAAAAAAAAAAATGAGACTGTTGACAGCCGTACGCATGACGACCAATCAAACTAAAGCTGATCTGCGCGTCTGTCGTAATACATGAAGTTTCTTTTTACTGGGAATTATTATCAAAATTGGTAAAGCAATAACGAGATCGTCTAGAAACGTCTCCTTCACGTATCCTTGCTTCTCTGCTCGTTTCGTAGATGTTTATTTCAACAATGATCTTAAACTTAGTGCACAGCTAACTTGTCAGTATAAGAGTATTAGGCAATGTACGCATTATGCGACTAGAATAATACCTATTTTATTAATATGATGAATGTGTTTTAGAAATTTCTCCTATGTGGTTCTTACTTTAATCTCAATACAAGCTAAGATCAATCGCATACTGCGTACATTACCTAACAAGAAATCGGCTAAGGATTTGAACACACATAGCTGTGATCATGTCGTTTCATTATTTTAACTATCAAAAGTAACGAATAGCAGTGCCTAAATTATATACCAAACTTGCAACCTTCCCTTGCCGGACGAATGTGCCATTTCCAATGGTTTCTATAAAATAACACGATTTGGTCTCGAAAACATATGTTTTAGTTATAAACTGTTGTATGAACATTTGTATATAGCATACATTAATGGTTTATTGTATGTAAAGGTAAATGTAAGACAAACTTTATTAAATTCTTTGTTAATATACATGTTTTCTTTTTATTCACTGTTCCCTCTGCAAGGACGCGCAGGACTGGACTGGACCAGACCCCGTATTCACAAACGTTCGACTCGTTTCCGATTCGACAACTCGTATATCTGTCTTCTTCTAGCATTACGAAAACGACCGAGATAGACATACAACTTTCCGAATAGGAAGCGTGTCGAATGGTTGCGAATAAGGGGCCAGGTGATGATAGAACATTTTAAAAATTATAAAAGGCAGTTTTTTTTTCATTCAATGTGTTTAATCTCTTATTGCTTACCTCTTATTTATTTGTACAGTTACACATAAATTACTATAATACTAATCATATTCTAGCTCTAATAAAACAGGTGAGGCATACCTAGGGTTGGCAACGTTTTTTTACAAGAAATAAAGTATATTCAGGCCTATGAAGAATATTAAACAGTATTTTAGAAAATGAACAGCATTGTATTTATTAATTGTTTAAAATACACATTTTTTAGAGCTTCTCGCACAACTTAAAAATTTACTATCTTTTTTATAAACTTCATACCCCTCACCACAATTATAACAGAAATTAAAATAAATGAAGAGCCAATTTTTTATTAAATTTATAGATGCTCTATTTCTATCCTCCCGCCACTTAGCATTCATTACTGAAATAACTCTTTCAGTAAATGTTGGGGTGGCAAAATTTGTGTGACCTTCTAAGATCTACATAATAATGTGGTTGCATTTTGATGCTGAATACAATATTTTTTATAACAGTAAAAAGTATAATTTTGTTAAAAACAGTATAGTTGGCAACCCTTGGCATACCTCATAGGAGTTGACTGCACTAGAGTTTGGCACGTCTATCTTTTTTTAAAGATCCCGGGCCTCGGGCGACAAGCGCGCCTCGTGTGTCATTTGAGAACCTTAGCGCCGCTCCGCAAGACGCGTCTCGGTTACTCCATGCCATGTTCAAATAACTCGCAACTTTTCACAGCCGTTTAAACACGTCCACAAGTTAGGTCGCGTTCCCACAATGTCGTGACGACAGATAGTGGTGTAGTTTTAAGTGTCGTGTCTTGTGTATTTAAATGCAGGTGTTCACATATAGGACGACGTGATTACTGTCGTCTACGACTTTTGCCAACGATAAATAAATCGTCACGACATAGCGGGCGCGTTCTCACTGTCGTGCAATACACAGTAAACTAAAAATCACTGTAATTTTGATCGACTTGTTAGCATCAATAACCTGACAGCCCCTATCATTAGGAAAACAAAGATCACTGTCATCTTGACAATGTTGTAAAATAACTGATGGGTCTCCAGAAGCTGCAGGGATGTGGATTCGGTATTTTGTGTTGTTTTTTCTCTGTTACTTGCGAGTCTTGGAATTCATCAACATGTTTATTTCTATCTCCATGTCGTCTTCTTCGAACTCTTCCTCATCTTCTTCTATGTCGAATTCATTGAATTGTTGATTGGCTGGAATTGTCAATGCTCTGTTAGTTTGATATCATTTTATATTGCAAGAAATATGTGGACACAATACAGATTACATTGTAAGTTCCACAGCAATGTAGACAGGGCTTATTTTTCAAGTGGGTGTGCAGGAAATCATAGGCAGTCACTCCATGTAAAATACAGCTGAATAGTTGGTTCGGAAAAGACAATACCTAGCTAGGAATATTTTTAGCATGAGAAATTTAGAAATTCAAAGGTTGTTCTTTTCAACTCTAGTTTTCGATTCAGAAAACAAGTGTTAGTTTCCAGCGAAAGACTACTTAAAGCTGATTTTTTATTGCAATGTGACGTGCAGTCTTGATACAATAAGTTTTTGGGACTACCCTGTGCTCTTGTAACACTTGCATGAGGTTAACAATGCGGTTTATAACTTGGGTCTTGACCAACACCACACATGTAAGCCAATAGCCTTATTCATTGGTTTAGTGTTCATGAAGCATGCCTACTGACCATGAGATCTTGGGTTTGAATCCTTAGTCAGGAGTATTATTGGGGTAAAGTGCCAAACTTGTAGCCCAATTATTATGGACTGACTCAATTTGAATTGTCATTGACATGCTAAGAAAAAAATTGGGTATTCCCTTCAGGAATTTCCCAGTAGCAGTCACCAAGTCTGGAATCGTGCCCAGTTGATCGCTCTACTGCATGTTATGATAATAATGAATCACAGACAAACACACTTACTAAACACAGAGTTGGTGACAGAGAGATCCAGTTGCTCATTATTGATCATCTCATCATCAATGCCAGCCACTGGCACTGCAAACTGCGATAAAGATGTAAATATTCTATTTTCCTCTGGTGGAGCAGGCTTTTCTGGCACTTCAGCAGGTGGTGGCTGAGGAACTGTAGTTTCAGAGGTAGTGTGAGGAGTGTCTGTAGTCTCATTATTGTCCACGACACCTTCATAGAGTACTGATTTTCGAAGATTATCTAAGTGAAACCTCTCGATCTGAAATTTTAATGAACCTTGTCAATGAGTGGGGCAAACACATTGATACGAAAAGAAGATCGAAACCCTTAAGATGTCGCTCTGACCGGATCCTCTGGTTGTTTGAGTAGTTGCTGCCGCGTTCGACGTCCATTCCTGTGCTGTTTCTGGCTCTTTATAGTATACGACAATTCTGACCGCTGTGCTAGATGAGGCGTGGTTTTGTAGACACCAGCCTTATCCGTAAATACAAATTACAGGGTGTTAGTGACGTGTGTCTACCAACATTCTTAGGAGTGTTTAAAACGATTATCATACCAGTCGTTAGTCCGTACACTTACCTGTAAACTATTTCTTTGCTGTTTCACTTTTCTTAGCGCGTTTATAATCCATTTCTCTTCTGCTAGAAGCTGTGATTCTTGGGCTATTCGCTGGCTCAGACGCGCATTAATCTTTTGCATCATCGTTCTGATTTAAAGAGGTAGTTTTTTAATTCGAACAAAATAAAGCGACATCAACACACTCCAAAACAAACCTCTCCAAGACACAGCACAGAGTATATAATCACTACACAGCTCCAAGAAATCGTTGTTGACAAACACCACAGAGTATATACCTAATCACAACAAACACCTTGAACTAGGCATGGGCAAAAAGTATCTATTTATCGAAATCTCGATGTTTTTCCATATACATATCGATGTTTATCATCGATATTTGTCATCGCAATAAATATAGATAATCGATATTTATTTTAGAGGATCGAATTCGATATTATGACGCAACTTTTGTTTCGTGTCCATATCTGATGACTACTGGTTTGATTATGTAAGGGATTTTCTTTTTCAAATCTTCTCTAGTCGCCGCATAGATGGCGTTGGTCTGACTACGTTACTGCAAAGAACAGAACGTCAAATAATTTCACTTGGACCTAGTGATTATAAAATAAATAAATAAATTCATTTATTTTCAGGTAAATAACACCCATTGCCAATTTTTTTTTTTTTTATATTGCTGGATATTAACACACAGCGCCACCTAGTTCCACACTAAGCAAAGCTTGTGTCGTGGACACTAGATAGTTGATATACTACATAATATATACTTTTTTGTTTGTAAATACATACTTATTTACTATCTATCTATATTATAAAAATGAAACCCGTTTTCCGTTGTCACGACATAGCATGAAAACGGCTTGACCGATTTGGCTGATTCTTTTTTTGTTGTGTTTGTTATTGTCAGGAGAAGGTTCTTATGAAAAAAAAATGTAGTAGTAGTAGGTAGCTTTTTCCCTCTTATGTGACGCAGACGAAGTTGCGTGGGTCAGCTAGTATATTATAAAAATGAAACCCGTTTTCCGTTGTCACGACATAGCATGAAGACGGCTTGACCGATTTGGCTGATTCTTTTTTTGTTGTGTTTGTTATTGTCAGGAGGTTCTTATAAAAAAAAATGTAGTAGTAGGTAGGTAGGTAGTAGTAGTAGTAGTAGGTAGGTAGTAGTAGTAGTAGTAGTAGTAGTAGGTAGGTAGTAGTAGGTAGGTAGGTAGTAGTAGGTAGGTAGTAGTAGGTAGGTAGTAGTAGGTAGGTAGGTAGTAGTAGGTAGGTAGGTAGTAGTAATAGGTAGTAGTAGGTAGGTAGGTAGTAGTAGGTAGGTAGTAGTAGGTAGTAGTAGGTAGGTAGTAGTAGGTAGGTAGGTAGTAGAAGGTAGGTAGTAGTAGGTAGGGAGTAGTAGGTAGGTAGTAGTATGTAGGTAGTAGTAGGTAGGTAGGTAGTAGAAGGTAGGGAGTAGTAGGTAGGTAGTAGTAGGTAGCTTTTTCCCTCTTAAGTGACGCAGACGAAGTTGCGTGGGTCAGCTAGTTATACATATAAACATCCATGACTCGGAAAAAAAATCTCCGTGCTCATCACACAAACATTTGCTCCTACCGGGATTCGAACCCAGGACCCTAAGAACGTAAGGTAGCGTCACGCCAATCGGGTCGTCAAATAATATGCTAAATAATAATATAGGTACATCAAAGCCAACTAACATCACAATAAAATAAAATAAAAACAAAACTCAATTAGAAATAAATTAAATCAAAAACATAAATAAATCAAATAAATCGTATACAATCCAGAATCTAAGTCAATAAATAAAAAATAAAAAAAATCAAATCAAATCAAAAACTTATAAAATCAAATTAATCATATTTTATTATATTCGGAAGCATATGCAAACGAAAGTATCAGTCAACGAGCGTATGTGACGTGTGTTTTTTCAAGCGTTTTCGCTTTGGCACCTAGCAACGTAGTCGGATCAACGCCATCTATCGAGTTCATGGAAACTTTTTTTTTTTAATTCTCAAACCTCGCATTGTAAATTATTATTTAGGGTCAAGCATCAATAAAAATACTGTTTTCTTTCATTATTTTTTACGAAATTTGAATGCTTTGGGAATATGTATGAATAATCAATTCATCATAGATCGGAGTAGGCACAGCTATCTAGGTTCATTGACCGCAAACATTGACGTTAATACGGAAAGTCCACGGGATTCCGACTGATACTTCGGGATTTTATTATTTTATTATTGGTTTAAACAAGTGAATTATTGTTGAGGCGTATTGCTTGTTTTAAGTTAATACAAATTGTTATATTTGATAATGTTTTGATTTTCTGATGAACAAATAATGGTAATATGTTTTTGTACCTACAACTTCAGAATAAAAATGTTTAAATGATTGTTGATTCTTAAATAAGAAATTGTTACGTAAGAAACATTTTTGTAGTTTAATGAATCAAGTTTATCTTTTAATTATACTATAATTAATCCCATTCTTCTTAAACTTACCCGTCAGAAAGGAAGTGTAATCTTTCATTAGTCCCGAATAGATTTTTTTATGATTTTACTACCTATTTAAAAACCAAATCCAGGACTCGGGGAATATCCATATTATTCTAACCTGTGGCAAGTACATGAAACAGCTCTACCTATTCCGATATATTATAATCATATGAAAACTGACGATATTTCGACCTTTTCACTCGATAATTAACAATACTGTTTTAAAGTATCGAAACGATAAATATCGATATATTTTTTTCACTTGCTATCCCTAGCCTTGAACTTCCCTCTGTGGACTTTGAAAATGACAGACAACTGACAGGATCAACACCACAGATTATGTAACTAGCAGCAGACCACAGGAGTTCATGGCTAATTAATACCACAGAGGTTTTTCACAACTAGAGTGGAACCGTTTCATTCCCTTACGGCTCGCACCCGGGTAGGAATAATTTTACTTCAGTGTTCGGAATTCTGGGGTAATTCTCAAACGTCCGGAATTTCTACAAATTCTTATCCCAAAAATTACATACATTCATTTGTGTATCTAAAACTGTAACATATAGGTGTAATCAGGTGTAATACACCAAAAAGTACAGATTTTAAATTTATACCCTTAACTTCTAGCAAATTAAATAGGTTTTAAAACTATGGGGATCTTAATTCCTCTTCTGAAGTCTCAATGGGTTTATTTAATGCAAATGTTTGTACATCCATACTTGAGACTATAGCCCCATACTTAGCTTTAATTTTAATCTATGTGTAGACCAAGACCCAAAACCATGAAAACGACACCCATGACTGAAAAAACAAAAAAAAATCCTGGGCGCCATTTTGGATTTTGATTTTGACCTCATTTTCGTAATTAGCGACCCCAAAAACCACGAAAACGACACCCATAAAGGAAAAACCTAAAAATTTCCTGGGCGCCATTTTGGATTTTGATTTTGACCTCATTTTCGTAATCAGCGACTCCAAAAACCATGAAAAAAACACCTATGACGGAAAAAATTAAAATTTTCCTGGGCGCCATCTTGAATTTCATTTTGATCTCATTTTCGTAATCAGCTACCCCAAAACGCATGAAAACGACACCCATGACCGTAAAACCAACAAAAACTCTGGGCGCCATCTTGGATTTTCATTTTGACCTCTTTTTCGTAATCAGCGACCCCAAAAACCATGAAAACGACACCCATGACGAAAAACCTTAATTTTCGGAATCAGATCAGTAGTTCCGCAAATTACATCTATACTTACAAAGTTACAACATATGATGTACACACAAAGAATCTTACCTCTACATAATATTAATTTTGAAGACGAAATAAATGTTAAAAATCTCAAGAAACAACCAAAGTCAAAAAAAATACTACTAATAATACATAACTAAATACTTACTGGATCAAAATGTGGTAGTCTGCGTTTATATGGGAAATATATTTACGTATAACTCGCGAGCGCTTGCGAAACAAAGTGATACGTGTTCACGCTGGGAGAGCCCGGTCGTTACTGACGGGATCGGGATTGCGCGGTCGATAATATAGTTCACTTTGCCCTTCATTTACGAAATGATGTTATTGTTTATTTATAAATTAAAATTCAGATTCTATGAAAGGGCTACCTTGAGATTAATGAGTAATTTTTAATTTTTCTTTAAAGTGTTTCTAAGGTATAGAAAAAAATACTTATTTGTCCCGAAGTTTTCCATAAATTACGTTTTTTCAACATTTTTTTTCTGCTATATTTCGTATTGAAATCAATAATGTTTTCAACTAGTTTACGAGTAGAACATTTAATGATGCCATTTATATTTTTTAATGTTCAAAATATTTTGTAGTTCTTTGTTCAGCGAACCCCAAACATCACTCGCTCGTTACTTTTGCGAAAAAGGGGTTTTGTATCTGGGTGATTGCCATTAATATATACATTATTTTAAAAAACGAATCAAGCGGTCGACAGGAATAAGAACCTGACTCTTATAATAGCAACAAAGAAGGTTCATATTCTTCTTACCTTTCCCACAAGTAGTGATCAAAAATGTTCAAAATGAGTTATTTTCGTGCACGGACTCTTAATGAAATACAGTAAAGTCATACCTCTTTTCAAATCCTGGGACAGTAAAGATACTAACAATAAATTATAGACCTGTCACCATGTTGCCAGTTTTTGGCAAGGTTTTTGAAAAAGTAATGCTTGATCAAATGCTCTATTTTAATCCTACAGATGAAGAGATCAAATGGGGTCGGCAAGTTAACGCTGATTGTTGATGGCGCGTTCACCGCATAGACCCAATCTGACCAATAAGGTCAAACTATTTTAAAATATAAAATGACATTGACAGATTTTCAACCAATGACCATGTTTTGGTTCAAGCGGTGCTAGCGCCATTAGTTCCACAGTTGCCCACCCCATTGGATCAAACCAACTCTCATCATTATAACGAGAGTCGAGAATATCACCCAGTCTTGTCTATGGTTTAAAAAATCCGTAAATACCGTCACCCTCACCCGCGACAGCTTTGTTGAATTATTTTTAATTCAATATCGGTCGTCGACACGAGTGGTCGCCCCGTCTCAGTTTTTCGTGATCAGTGTACTATTAATTGCTTCCACCCGCTACTTACCGTACAATAAATTCTGTGTAAAACAAGTTAAATATAAATAAAATGTACAATTCGGGTTCTGATTCAGAGACTGAGTATGAGCAGGTGTTTACCCGCGGTGGTTCCAATAATGGGAACGCCGCCGGCGCCGCCGCTTTGCCCTTTGATCCTGCGTCTATCGAAAATATAATCCTGACTATTAGCGACGCATTCGACTTCCGCGTTATTATGAGCGATGAGAGGGCAAAGGGGGCCTTGCTTGTGACGACGGGTCTTGCCATAGCCGGAGGCCTTATTGGTAAACATTATGGCGGGAAAATAGGGGCTGCACTAGGTGGAGCTGTTGGGGGTGCGTGCGGCCTTGGAATTGTTGGTGAGTTTGATTATATTATCTACTTATTATCAAGGCTATTGGTTTCGTAATTCAGGATTGTTTGTCTTGAACAAATGGAAAATGATTTTCTGATTATAGGGTAGATTTAGTACAATATAATAATATTGTTATTAATCAGCTTCTTAAATAAAGAAACCTTAATAGAAATTTGCAGTAATTGGGTATACCATTATCTATTTATCCAGTTGCAATGTATTAGTTAACCAATCACCCAACAAGTGAAAGTGGGTTGCTTTGCCAGCTGACCTTACAAAGGCTTGCATCATCAACTTTGTATTTATAACTGAAGCATTATTGATTTTATCTATTTTTGATACAGGATATTCCAAACGATTTTTTCCCAAATTCTGCAACTACCCTCACAAAAATTCTAAACCATCTCTCTCTTTGTTCTAGCTGTTTCCATGAGAAGTATCTGGGAGGATATCAAGAACAAACTGTCAGAATTGTTTGACATAGTGTATGACTACCTAGCCGGCATGGGTCTGGATGACTACCAGCGGGCAGCCATGTTCCTTACCCAGCCTGGAGACAAAACCCAGCTCGCTATGATCATCCTAAACACGGCTTCCGGTATCCTTGGCAAGAAGATTCTATCAAGCATCAGTGCTGCTTGATAATAGCAATTTTATTGGTGCCCGTAGTCACATGAAATATATTGTACAACCAATATTGAGTGGTAATGTTTTAAATGACATACTTGAGCCATCTTGTTATTTGATATAATGTTATTACTTTCATTTTAATGAAGACAGAGTATTTTAATAAATAAACTTTGACATATTGAATGATTTTGTAGAGTAAAACTTTTTATATTTAATAAATCTAAAATTTATGACATTGGAAATGTGATGTACTTGCTAATCTTGACTCATTAATATGAATAGTGTGTACAAAGATAATAATATTGTCATGTGGATTGTGATAGTAATAATAATAATGGAGTTTGACTTATTAGGAATTAAGTACCTACATAATTAATTTATCATAAGTGCATAATATAATGGCTGGTCAATTATATAATTGTTCAATAGGATGATGAATGTTTTATTTTTAAGTTAGACATAAGTGTTTTGTATTGTATTTCTATTTTGTAGGCAATTTATAATTATGAAATAAATAGACATCACAAGTATTTGTATTGATATGTAATATGTATTTTAAATAAAAGATGATTAAACAATGAAATGTAATAAACAAATATTCTTGACATACTTAGTTGTTTTTATTTAACACGAAGTAGGTAACGAGTTGAATACAACCCCTAAGACGACCCATTGACCCAACTTTGATGTTTTCACCTACCCGTGGGATTCACAAAGGTTTACGGTCTGCCAGCGAAAAAATCTTAGCGATCTTTTGTGATGTCACTGATCAAAGCTTTGTATCAATTATGAGCGTTCTCATATCCTGGAGCAGTGTCCGTTACCCCAGCCAGATGTGGTCGAAAATGGTAATTTGAGTCTTATAGATAATTAGTTTTGCGGCTTCTGTAATTGTTGCGCACATTTTTAAATTTGTTGCGCTTATAGTTTTTTAATTATTTCACAAAAACATTTCCTGCTGGGGTAACGTTACCCCAGCCAGACCTTTTTCTTTCTAATGGGAATATTTAAATAAATACTAGCTATAAAATTAGTTGTCTAGATGAAGTAAATGTTGTGCCTTATTTTGTATTTGTTCTTTCTTCGGTTGCGAAGTTATTCGAGATTTTGCTGGGGTAACGTTTTTGGTTTTGCTAGATCTTTGAAACGGTTAAGCGGATTCTTATCATATTTTGTACAAGACTTCTTTGGAATTAGTTTAAATTTGTTGTGCAATAAAAATACCAAAATAATACATAGCTTAAAGGTTATTTCATTAAATAGAAAAACACTTAAATTGGTCCCAGCACTCTCAATAAGAGGTCTAAAGACTTACTTTAAACATTATTTTGAAGCTTGTAACTGCCTTCAAATGTATGTGAAGTTTCATTAGTATCCTGTAAGTATTTAACAAGTTATGATGATATTCAGTTCTTCACGAGCACGGTCATGATGCGCGCGGTGTTATTTGGCAACTGATAAGCCTGTATATGGTTAAATGAACTGAATGTTATGTCAATTATTAGTTGTGTAGTTCAAATGTATATCAGTAAAATTTCAACGTAGTACATTGGATAATTAATGAGATAATACGATTAAAGTCATTAGGAAGTGAATGACCGTGGTAACCCGACCAAGTTTAGGTGGTTACAAAAAAGCGAAAACGTAGAACATTATGCTATCTTTTGAAATGTTTAGTATTATACACCTTACAATTTCGGTACAGACGCGTACACTGTTAAATACATAATAATATCTGTACTATGAAAACATTATTATTTTCTTCCAGTTGCACATACTTATAAAAAATCACGACGCGGGAGGGGTGGGGTGAAGGGGTAATTCATTGTTTGCATAACGCACTAAACATGCTCCATAATTACATAATTCATCTTGTAGACGCGCCGCGATGATGGACGCGGTGATGGCGACCTGCATATGTATGATTGTTATTAGTTAAAAGTAATACTTACATAATTATTTGACTGCAGTTTAACATTACTTAATTTTATTATTTTTGATCTGTGATTTTTAAATAGTTTAAGTTCATTTTATGTGTAAAAAGTTAGGGAAAAAAATTTGATATTTTAAATGAGACAACAAAACAGTAGGACTAACTGTGAGCATTTTACTACATTGTGATGTCATTTAGTATTACCATTGATCTGTGATATTAATTGATATAAGTGGGTATTAGTAGACATACGTAAGTTTAGAGTTAACTGAAAAACACCATTGTATAATTACTTATTGTCTGTGACCATTACACATTCCAATATTGTGTATACCTATTTAAATAAAAACTGTAACTGTGTACTGTGTTTACTGAAATCTATCATTTAAATAAAAAGTACTTAATAGAAAATTCAAAAAAGCAAAATTACTATCTGCAATTTTAATCTGTGTTTGTTTTTAAGTATAAGTTTATTAATACTTTAAAAGTTCAATTGAAATTATTATTTTACCTGTTAATAAAAAATCGTTAATAAACATCTAGTTTATTTTAACACTTGTGTAAATGTCTGTACTAAATTTGTAATACTATCCTACATATTTTAGAAGGTAGCATAATGTTCTACGTTTTCGCTTTTTTGTAACCACCTAAACTTGGTCGGGTTACCACGGTCATTCACTTCCTAATGACTTTAATCGTATTATCTCATTAATTATCCAATGTACTACGTTGAAATTTTACTGATATACATTTGAACTACACAACTAATAATTGACATAACATTCAGTTCATTTAACCATATACAGGCTTATCAGTTGCCAAATAACACCGCGCGCATCATGACCGTGCTCGTGAAGAACTGAATATCATCATAACTTGTTAAATACTTACAGGATACTAATGAAACTTCACATACATTTGAAGGCAGTTACAAGCTTCAAAATAATGTTTAAAGTAAGTCTTTAGACCTCTTATTGAGAGTGCTGGGGCCAATTTAAGTGTTTTTCTATTTAATGAAATAACCTTTAAGCTATGTATTATTTTGGTATTTTTATTGCACAACAAATTTAAACTAATTCCAAAGAAGTCTTGTACAAAATATGATAAGAATCCGCTTAACCGTTTCAAAGATCTAGCAAAACCAAAAACGTTACCCCAGCAAAATCTCGAATAACTTCGCAACCGAAGAAAGAACAAATACAAAATAAGGCACAACATTTACTTCATCTAGACAACTAATTTTATAGCTAGTATCTATTTAAATATTCCCATTAGAAAGAAAAAGGTCTGGCTGGGGTAACGTTACCCCAGCAGGAAATGTTTTTGTGAAATAATTAAAAAACTATAAGCGCAACAAATTTAAAAATGTGCGCAACAATTACAGAAGCCGCAAAACTAATTATCTATAAGATTCAAATTACCATTTTCGACCACATCTGGCTGGGGTAACGGACACCCTGGAGCACACGCCGAATATTATCATAATCATCATCGGCCAATAATGTTCCCACTGCTGGGACACGGCCTCCTCTCAATGAGAGATTGTTGGGCTAAAGCCGCGTATCCACTAGGCAACAATTGACGCGCAACACGTGACGCTCGACATGTTTGGCGGCGTTACCCGACATCGCGCGACGGTGCCAGTTCGCGCGCAACATGACAAAACAATATAAAAGTTGCTAAACAAAAGTTCCGCGCTGATTTTCAACACGTCGAGCAACAGGTTGTGCAACATGTTGCGCGTCAATTATTGCCTAGTGGAAACGCGGTTTAAAGTACACCACGCGGGCCCAGTGCGAATGGATAGATCAGATAGATGTGTCACATGTCTTCGAATGTTTGGTTCTGGGACATGCCGGTTTCCTCTGTTTTCATTTACCGTTTTGAGAGAGCAGTGGTGATGAATAAATTACACAAAGTCTTGCGTCTACCTGGGTTAGAACCCACGACTACTTTAAAAATTAAGAATGTTATACTTAATACATGAAAAAATTACGATAGGATTTTTTGCGCTTGGTGGAAACAGACTCGTATGCAAAGCCTTTATCTACAGTACCTACGCAGTAATTTTCAAGCAGGTACTTCTGGTAATTTAGTTATGTAAGTCGCAACAGTTTATCTCTCATAGTCATAAACACTCTTACGTCTTGATATAGCCACCACCGGAAACGCAAAATGTGACTGTGATTCAGGGATTGAAGGCCATCATTATCTCCAACATAGCATACAATGTAGGAATACTATACTTACCTACTTTCGTAAAATATTCCATAATTAAACAAGTGACTGCCCTTCGTGCCATACACTTGAAAAGAACAGAGGGCTCTCTCTGCCCAGCCTGGTTTTGGAAAGAATGTTCTGCCTGTATCTAATCTCCAGAGTATTTATCGAAGCTAATCTATGCCACTGAGACGATAATGAGGCTCCAAAGCAGGACAGAATGTCCAGGGCGTTATTGGTCTAGTGGTCGCAAGCGCTACTGAGCATGAGGTCCCTGGTTTGATTTCGATTCGAGTAATCCATGAGTACTTTTTTGTATGCTGGGGTCTTACCTGTTAAAACAAATGTATGTTAGTATTAATTAAATAAATAACCTTATGTCATATCCTTATTAAAGTAAATTCCTACATGTTTAATAAACACATCATCATCATTACTTACGTCATTGTAAAGAACAGAACATTACACCCTCTATCTAAGGCTCAACACACACCGAAAGAGCGGCGAAGGGCAACGAAGCGGAACGCAGTTTCAGTGTCATATGATTTTAAACTTTATTTCCATTACCATAATACTTATAATCGCATGAGAAACTCGACGAGTCGTGCGGATGCCCGCGGCGCCGCAGGAATTCCGGGGAATTCCATAAACGAAGCCATGCGACTGCGTGGGAAGTCGCGGGAATTCCCGAGAAAGTTCGAGCATTCGCGAGCGGCCGCTGACAATATCCCGCCCCTCGCGTCCGCTCCCCGCGCGCGTCTGTTGCACGCTGAGCATTTGTTGCAGGCGAGAATCGAAATGCGCGAATTTCCAACAAACTTTCAAATTTGTCATAGTTCATTTTATAATAGTCATAATGAATGCTAGGATACAGATGTAAATTTGTGCAAAATGTTTGAAATTGGCAACAAACGTCTTTTCTTCCACAGGTCGTGTACCCAAAAGTTTTTTTTCTTTTAAATCTTTCCCTCTTTTTCTCTTCAGCCTCTTCCTCTTCTTCTTCAATTATATGTGCAATAATAATTAAATCCAAAATACCCATGATATTCACTGCTTAAACACAAGCTTCCTCAAGTTTTGTTGAAACTGAACTGCGCATAGGAGAGCGACCCATGAATTCGCGGGTGGGCTCAGGAAGGTGCGCGCATTCCTGCGACTGCTCGAGAAGTCGCTGGAATGCTCGAGAAGTCGCTGGAATGCTCGAGAAGGCGCGGGACTTCGTGGCTCTGCGCTTCGCCGCCCTTTGCCGCTCTTTCGGTGTGTGTTGAGCCTAACAAAGACTGTGAGTTAGGACTGTCAGTAGGACTGACGGTTCTTTTTATACCCGTTTGTGGTGGTTTACTGATAAAACGGTCAGGAAAAAACAAAGCCCATTCACTCGAACGCTTCGGAGTGTAGGTACTTACTCATGTACTGTGGTAACAAGACAAATACGTTCGAGTAATTATCTTCTACAAAATTTTAACTACTACTACAGAATACTTACACATTTTAGTAGTAATTTTGAAGCCTGAATAGTTCGTCGCATTAAAACATTAATCAAGAAAGAATTCACCAAATGGGTTACACGATTTGTATAAAGATATTACGTGAAATTGATACGAATAATGAACTATCAAACTGGGGAATACCCTGTTTTGATATCAAAGAACTGAACCTTATCTTGACGGATGTGAGGTCGATAACCCGTATAAAATATTATTTTAAGGGAAATCCCCAGAACTTCTGTGTGATTGACATTTAGGAAAAAAAAAGCATTAAGTACCGTACTTAGTAAAAAGGGTACTTTCTCAGTCAGAGTTTCTACGTGGGTCTTTTGGCTTTCACTAGCCATCTATACTGTGGAAGCCGCCTACTGAAATCCCGAGATAGGGCTTGTTTTCATTGAATGGAGTAGGTACTAATATGGTATTCATAATCAGTCAACCCATCAAAAAACTTTTCATCAAGCGAATTGCGACTAGAACATTTTCGTAATACTTTGGCAAGTCACTAAAAGGATGAAGAAAAACAAAAGATTCCTATTTCTGAAAACTGAATGACTAGGTATGAAAAATGAATGAATGATTATGAATGTTGTTGTTTACATGCGTGATAGTATTTTAATCGTGAGTCAGAGCCAAGAAAGAACTTCAGTTATTTTAGAATTCTTTGGATTTATGCCAAGTCCTATGACTAAACCGAAGAATCAAATTTTTGTTTCGAATTAATGCTTTAATAATCACGACTGATATCATTAGTCGTATAATTAGCATTATGTTGCTAGTAGGTTGACACTCATTAAGCTGATATCATTATCATAATATCAATCAGCCGGGACGGGACAGTCGGTTTATAAGTGCCGTTCTGTTTAGACCACATTTAGACAGAATTGGAACGTAAATTATTTTTATTCTGTTTTATTTACGTCATAGGGCTCAGTAGTGACGTTTGTAATATTTTTGTTTACTTGCCAAGAAATTGTATTTTAGTTCGTCTGAATAATTTCGTAATTATTGTCAAATTAGTATTCACACTTCAAAATATCATATAAAATACAAAATGGATATGCAAATGGAAACTTATACTGAGCGAGAACTGAGATTTGACCGAGTTTGGATTGAACAAATACTGTTGGAAATTGGTAAGTAACTTATTTTATTTTACGTTGAGTTTACCGTTGTACATTCACGAAGGTAACACGATCACCAAGTTAAGAATACATTAATGCTCATGACGAAATAATAAATACGTTTATTATTTCGTCATGAGCATTAATGGAAATACCGACCGTTAGTTGATAATTAATTCCTTTTGTAGCAAATTATTGTCCGTTACTACCACTTTGAGGTACGATAACACATTCGATAATGTTACGGAGACAGAAACAGCCTGCTATGCTATTACCAAAATTAAAAGAAGTAAGATAATACTTCCATTGTTCTTAATTTATGAAATGCCTTAATGTTACTTAACAACCATGACTTGTGTTGTGTTTTAAATTATAATTTATAAGAACATTCCCCATATTTGCCTTGGTTTAACAAAACATTCAACTGTTAAGCGCCTAGTGTGAGATGTTTATACTTAGGTCAGTAAAAGAAAGGTGTGGTTATTAATTTATTTATTTAAACTTCATGTAGGTACAATAGTGGTACATAGGCGGACTTTATGCCACAAGGCATTCTCTACCAGTCAACCATTGGGTCAAATAAGACAGTATCATCTTTATCAAACGTATAATGCAAACTGATATGAGTATAGTTTAAGAACATTGTTTATATTAGCTGTAAGTTTTCCCGAACAGTATAAAATAAAATATAAAATAAAAATAGTATGGAATGACAATTTACTAATGTAGGTAACCAAATACATCACAAAGTGTTCACATGCGCTACTGCAGCTGAGCATGATGTCCTGGGTTATATTTCCAGGCCAGGCAGTTTTGTTGGGTCCTTCCTTCTGAAATTCTTCAGTAGGAGTCTGGAGTCTAGCACTGAGCCTGGTGATGGGAATACCCACAGCCGCTGCAATAAACGTGGCCACCTACTGGGCCCAAACCATCTAATGAAGAAGTACAACTATACAACAAAAAGATGGGAATACCATTTCCCCTTATAACATGATTGGAAAAATATGGGAGTATGTCTGCATAGCTCTTTGCCAAAAAACTAGCATGATGTTGTGCTGTAGTAATATCTTTTGTGTCAAATGTTCTTATCACTATCACTACATATTATAAAACAAAGTCCTACGCCATGGCTGTCTTATTTTTTTTTCGGTTGGGAAATCATCAAATGATATCGTGGATTTTCGAGGGAGTGTCAGACTTTTACTGACTAAAACACATTCATGTTCCTTCCTGCCCCTTTATGTTTCGGGCCCACAGTATCTCTTTCGAAAAGTCCCGCAGCATCGGATCGCGTCTGTCTGTCTGTTCGCGATAAGCTCAAAAACTGCTGTACGGATTTTCATTCTGTTTTCACCAAAGAATAGAGGAAGGTTTTAGTAGCCGCGTAGCGGTGGGCATCAGCTAGTTAATAATACAATTCAATTTGTTATACTTCAATCATCTTTTATTTAATTAAATTTTCTGTTGTATCTTCTCTGTAGCCGATGCATTCGAAATACGCATAGTATGGGACAACAATGCTGCATTAATGACGACTGTTCTGGCTGTTGCTGGTGGAGTAATGGGTGGATATGCGGGGGGCAGGCTCGGGGCAGCATTGGGTGCCGGCATCGGTGGAGCCACAGGACTTGGAGTGTCAAGTAAGTGAAGTTCCCTTGTTTAGTTAAATAAATATGGTGACATCATATTGTTACATCGGACCTACTAGAACATTCGAGAAAGCCAGTGATTACAGTGTGTGTACGTTAGAAGTTCGAGAGCATTCTATTATTATTAGTTTTAAAGTTAGGTAGGTACAAACTCGCGACCTATTTATACAAAGACATTAGAATTTCGACCGTATGCCTAGGGCATACGGTTCATATTTGTTTGTTTTGTACAAGTAGCTTATACCTACTACTTTTATAGGTAATACCTAGGTACGTGGTAGGTAGGTACCTACGAATCTTTTGTTAGTGTTTTTTATGACTCTCTAGAATGTTCGTGGTTATTCTGGTGTATCTGTTGGCGAGTATAAATAGAGCGCACAGGGCCGCGACAGTCAGTCTTGTTTTGGCTACACAACGAAGCGAATCGAAGTGAACTACAAGTGCGATATCTAAGCGAACACTGAACAGTAGTGTACTTGTGATTAAGTTTAAAGTGTTTTGTGATTAATAAAGTTATTGTGTTGTTTAATCGGTAGTAATTAATTTATGTCATACCCAGCTCGTAACAATATTATTCCTGATTTATTGTTTTCTACTACTTAAGGTACTTTCAGGCCTTAGATAAAACAGGGAAAACTTATTGGTTTTCCTATACTAATTTTATTAACTTCCAAAGGTCGTAAAAAGGGTTTTGAATTATTGAACTTTGAATGATTGTCTGACATCCACCATGTGTCCGGGATACAAGCTATCAAAGTTAGTATTTGCTATCAGCACAACATTGATTGCTTATATTTTGGATGTGACCGAAAACTTGTTTGTATTGTTACCAGCTATCTATACTAATATTAGAAAGCAGAAGAGTTTGTTTGTTTGTTTGAACGCGCTAATCTCAGGACCCACTCGTTCGAATTAAAAAATTATGTTTGTGTTGGATAGTCCATTTATCGAGAAAGGCTATAGGCTATAAAACATTACGCTACAATTATTAGGATCGGAGCAGGAATGAAAAATGTTGCAAAAACGGGGATTTTTTTTCTTTCGCTTTTCTCTCTTATGTGACGCAGACGAAGTTGCGCGGGTCAGCTAGTTCATTAATATAGGTTTTATGAGGCTGTATTTTGAAAATAAAATTAAATGGTAGGCAGGACACGCTTCATACAAATCTTCCACCTCCTTTCCAGCCAACTTCATATTGTTTCTCAACTATATTTAATTATATAATCTGAATGGTTTAACATTATACAAGATCTTAAAAAGTTAAGAGACCAAGTATGCCAATGAAATCATTATTTCTTTGTTTATTACAGCGGTCATATCACTCCGAGAACTATGGGAATCTGTCAAAGAGAAGCTAAATGAGTTACTGTACATTGTATTTAACTACCTTCGAAGACTGGACCCAGTTGACTACGTGAGGGCTGTCCAGATATTCATGGCGTGCACGGCAAGCCGAAGAGAACTGGTCTTCACGATCCTAGAGTTTATCGCACAAAAGCTTAACAAAGACGTTTTGAGCAATATAACGTATCGGTGAACAGTTTATGTTGTATGTATATTTTAATTTTTAGTAACGGAGTCTCGATTTCATGGTCATGTGGAAATTCTTGTACACAATATTTAATGAGATCAAAGGTGGGAATTAATGAGGTATTTAATGTTATTGTTTCTTTTTAGAGCAAATTATCAGTGTTTTTTAAGTCTCGAAAACAGTATTTTAAGACCACCAAGTCATATAAAACATGAAAATTGCTCTAATTCGTGTACAACAGTTTTTACATGTGACTGTACTTGAAGATTATTTTGTGATAGTAATTTATGATGGCTCCCAATTTAGCCTAACAAAGCTTCCTTTTTTTATTTGTAAATATGTAGTTTCTTATTATTATTTTGAAATTGATGAAATAAGCAGTACTTAGAAGAAAGAAAGCATTTCTTAAAATAAAAATTGGTTGGTGAAAGAACTCGTGAAATACATCCTTATCTGCACCGTTCTGCACGATTCGAATTCGAACGACACGAAAATAACAAAATAATATTGATCGTAAAGCAAATAGGTTTTAACGCACAAAAAAAAATGCGCTGGTAAAAACACCTTCAATGCATGTACACCATAATATCTATTTTTAGTTTTTAGTATGTTGAATGACAATCTCATATTTTTTTGAAAGCTTAGTTTTAACCCTTTATAAGGCAGAGAAAACTAGAAGTAGTACAGAAATGAAATTTTGGTATGTTAATGTGGGTATTTTTATATGATTTTTAAGATTTTTTTTAAATCGGAAAACTGTTGGGAAATGTGTGGAAAATTTGGTGGCAGTATATGTGCCACTGCCCATACTATGAGGGTAATATTTCTGTAAATTAAGTAAATTCCATTTTTTTTCAATCTGTACATTTTATGAAATTAGAAATAAAACCATGTTATAATTATCCACACAAAAAGATTTATTTGTAGACGCTTTTTCAATCTTCAATTCTTTTGGTGAAATTGAGTAAAACAAGGGAAAGCACAAAGAAATACTTTACAAGTCGTACATGACAACTTGGTTCTTACGTTATTTGTCTTTGTACTACACAAACGGCATCTGCGCGGTGTGTCAGACTTGTCTATCAAATGTTTTCCAACATCTTGGAAACGAATGTCGTCATGCACTCCTACGACTTTCTGGTAGTTGGTACTGCCTGTAGCTCTCTTCTTCTTTGCAATAAAATTGGGTTCGCTAGACAGGCTCCTCTTTCTCGATGTGTAGTTTCCGATAAGCGATCTAGCAATCGAGATGCGAAACTGAAGATTCGATGAGGGTCCATGATTTCGCGGTGAAACCGATTGTAATATGAAAGCATTTGTGATAGCTAGATCGATTAGGAAATAAAAAATTCGGCACCACCAACGCCTATTCCGTCGTCCAACCTCATATGTGCCTCTTTTTTGATCGAACCTATCGACTCCTCCCATCCTCTTGGTGTATTCAGTGATAGCCAAAGGGCAAGGAAAACTCTTCTTTGTGCCATCCTTCATCGTTCGTATACAAAAAGTTTTTTCCATAGGATGGAAAGCTGTACTCAACACTGTGACGTTTTTTGTATCCTTCCAAATCATGAATCCAACATTATTCTTCACTCTCCATTTGTAGTTTCCTCGGTCAAGCTTTACTTTCCCTTTTTTCCCTTTTACGAATTTCGGTAAGTCTGCTCTATTTACATTTACGGTGGCAGTGGAGTAAATACCATGTTCATAAAGGTATTCCATCAAAGGATATGAGGAAAAAAAATTGTCGAAAGCAACATGAGCTTGAACTTTCTCGTCAATCAGAGATTTTGTCAGGGCTTTGACTACATTGGCACCCAAACCTAACTCCGGTGAATTATTGTCATTTTTACCGGTGTAAACATGAAATTCATATACATAACCAGTTACACTATCTGCGCGAACCCAAACCTTGAATCCCCTTTTTATGGGTTTAGCTGGCATGTACTGTTTTAGAGATGATACGCCTTTGAACCGTATCATAGCTTCATCGATGCTCTGAGAAGTAGTTTGTTTCGCTTCTCTTTGGCATGCACAATTCAATAATTCCAGGACAGGGCGAACTTTGTATAATTTGTCATATTCCTGACTTGTTTTTGCAGGAGTCTTGGAATTATCATTCAGATGAAGATTTTCTAAAATTTTTTTGAACCTTTTACATGTCATTACTTGCGCAATTTCGTCCACTCTAAAAAATGGGTCACTAGACCAATATAGGTCTATAGATGGTAAAACATGTATACCCATCAGAATGATGATTCCCAAAAACGCATCAATATCCGATTTTCTAACAGGTTCCCAATTTTGGGTCTGTTTTTGAGAGGCATACAAATTAGTTTGCTCAACTATGTGATCAATTACTTCTTCAGAAAAATACCTTGAAAAATAAGCCACTGGAGAAGTCCTGCTCGGAAAGAAAACTTTAGGTCTCAAGGTGGCTTCGTCAAATTTATCAGCACTTGGCCTGTCCGACCACATACCTTTTTTCCAGTCATTGTCGTCCTCATCTTCTGAGGAAGAGTCTGCAGAAGATTCCGGAGAAGACTCCAAAATATGCCGAGAGCGCAGATTCGATACTCGTGAAGGCCTGACTGGTCGCAATATTTCTTCGTCTTCGCTATTTGCAATATCAGGTACTCCTATGTTAGGATCAATATTTTCTACTTCACCTGCATTAGTAGAAAGCAAACCCACATCTTCTGGACTCCGTCTTGATGGTCCAGGTGTTGGACTTCCTTGACTTTGAACAATATCTTGGTCCTCTAACATCGCACGAATATCAAAATTGGTTTCTATACCATCTTCGCCCTCGTACTCATCTTCTGAGTTGTCAGGATCTTCAGGAAGTCCAAACATCTGCTCAAGTTCATTTTCAATATCTTCATCACGCAAGTATGCCTACAATACAAACAGGCAATGGCATTTATACTGCCACCAAAACATGTCAGCGAGCAGGCAGTGGCATAGATACGGCCACCAATAAAATTTACAATAAAACAAATTTCAACACATTCATAGCCAAAATTACACGTAAAACGTAATAAATAAAAACAAATGAATAAAATAAATTACTTTTCCTGGATGAAAAATTCTAACCGAAAATCACAACTTTCAAGTGATAATGGACGACTTCAAATTGACAGTTGTCAAGCATTTGTCAAAAGGACGCTCATTTTTGACGTAAAAATTATTGATGTTGCCATCAATAAAAAATAAAATCACATTGAACGATACAGTCGAGAATAAAAAAATATTTTTTTTGGTGGCATGTATACTGCCTCTACCTTGAAAAGGGTTAAAATAACACTGCAAAATAGTTGCTCAATTGTTTATAACAAATGACTATTAAAAGTTTACAATAATGTTAATATGTATTAGCACATATCAATATTTATGTATTTAGATTTGTTAAATAAGTAGATAAAATGGGGCCTTACCAGAATTTGGGTGATAAGATTGTGTAAGTAGGTATGGGAGCCTAAATTGTGATATACCCTCCCAATAAAATTTTAGTGATAAATGTGTATTTACTTATGATAAAATATACTTGAGCGTGGTTCTGCCAAAATATGCGAAAACACATTAAAAAATCTCCAATTATCTGAAGTAAAAGATTCTAGATAATAAACACCGATTAATTTTAAATCTACTCAAAGCATACTGTTACATCGGACCTACTAGAACATTCGAGAAAGCCAGTGATTACAGTGTGTGTACGTTAGAAGTTCGAAAACATTCCATTATTATTAGTTTTAAAATTAGGTAGGTACAAACTCGCGACCTATTTAAACAAAGACATTAGAATTTCGACCGTACGCCTAGGGCATAAGGTTCATATTTGTTTGTTTTGTACAAGTAGGTAATGCCGACCTTGTAAGTAGGTACCTGCTATTTTTTTGTTAGTGTTTTTTTATGACCCTCTCGAATGTTCGTGGTTATTCTGGTGTATCTGTTGGCGAGTATAAATAGAGCGCTCAGGGCCGCGACCGGCAGTCTTGTTTTGGCTACACAACGAAGTGAATCGACGTGAACTTAAAGTGCGATATCTAAGCGAATAGTGAATAGTAGTGTATTTGTGATTAAGTATAAGTTGTTTTGTGATTAATAAAGTTATTGTGTTGTTTAATCGGTAGTGATTATTTATCTCATACCCAGCTCGTAACAAATTGGTGTCAGAAGTGAGAGATAAATTATGCCAATCCTACCAAAGGACGACACGGACGGTATCCGTACCAGAAGTCAGCGACAGCAGGATATGGACCAAAGGCGGTTTGGGGATTCTCCGACACAGACACCGGGTGGTGTCCAGCCTACGTCACAGCCAGTCGCTGGCCCATCCGGAGTTTCTCCAGCATCAGGGGCGCCAGACTTGTCAGCTTTAATGGCGCTGCTGCAGGATCAAGCTCGCCGTCAAGAGGAGCAAGCTCGCCGTCAAGAGGAGCAAGCTCGCCGTCAAGAGGAGCAGGCTCGCCGATTGGAAGAGCAACTGCAGCGAGACAAGGAGGAGCAGGCTCGCCGTCAAGAGGAGCAGGCTCGCCGTCAAGAGGAGCAGGCTCGCCGTCAAGTGGAGCAGGCTCGTCGGTTGGAAGAGCAGTTGCAGCGAGACAAAGAGGAGCAGGTCCGCCGCCAGGACGAGCAGATGCTCCTCATAAAGGATCTGCATGCAAGTTTTGGCAAGGACATCAAGTTGATGAAAGAACAGGTCCACCAGCATGAGAATCGCATCTCGGAGGCCGAAGTTCAGATTGCTGGGGTAAAGAAGGCTTTGGGCGAACTGAAGACTGAAGGCGGGACTGTAGCTTCGGTGATTGCTGCACCATCTTCGCGTGGTTTTAAAGTGCCTCCATTCGACGGCACATCTTCGTGGTCGGCTTACAAAATACAGTTTGAGGCCGTCATGAAGGCGAATGGATGGACAAAACCACAAGCCATGACCGCGCTCACTTTGGGCCTTCGAGACCAGGCTTTAACTATTCTCGAGGCACTCGGCAAGGATGTAACCTACGAGCAGCTGCTGGAGGCGTTGGAGTCCAGATACGGCGACGCGCACCTGGAGCACGTATTCCGTGCTAAGTTGAAGGATCGTGTTCAACGTAGTGCCGAGAACCTACAGCAGTGGGCTCTGGAAGTTGAGAAGCTGGTTCGAAAAGCATACCGGTCTGCCCCGGCACTGATCGATGGAAATCTTGTACAGGCGTTTGTTGATGGAATACGTGACTTAGAAGTTAGAGCCGCCGTGAGACTTGGGCATCATGAGACCTTGAAGGACGCCTTAGCCCATGCCTTGGAAGTAGAGGCAGTGAGGCAAGACCACCGAACACACTACGTCAGGGAGGTAGTGGCATCACCTGTACACGACCGTGCGCAAGGTCACAGACCTAGCTGCTACTCAGCTAGAGAAAGGGATCATCTTCGGCCAAGTTGTCCAAAGCAAGTTGTGGCATCACCTGAACGCCAGCGTCCGCGACGAAACATCCCTAGGTGTTACATTTGTGGAGAAAGGGGTCACCTTCGGTCGAATTGTAAAAAGCGAAGCGCACCTAGAGAAGATCAATCTCAGCAGGGAAAAGCGGCTAAGAAGACTGGTCAGCAACAGTGGAGAAACCACAACAACACAGACGAACTGTCAAGAAGAGCTTTGCCTGAAGATTGTAAGCGTAGTTCCAGACAGGAGCCTAAGGAAGTGGTGCCTGTGAGGATGCTAAGAACGGATCTTAGCGATGAATGGAAGGTAACTATACAGGAGGCTCAGCACAATGACTCGGACATCAAACCGATCTTCGAGTGGATCAAAGCTGGTGTTCCTAAACCCAAGTGGAGTGATGTGGCTGCGATGAGTTCCATCACGAAGAGTTATTGGGCACAATGGAACAGCTTGGTGATCCAGGATGGAGTCTTGTGCCGTAAATGGGAAAATGCTAGAGGGGACAGCTGTCATCTACAAATGGTTGTTCCTAAAGCTAAGGTACCGGATGTTCTACGGCTCTACCATGATGGTTGTTCTGGAGGACATATGGGAGTAAAAAGGACTCTACTAAAAATTCGAGAACGCTTTTACTGGATCCATTGTCGTGATGATGTGGAGGACTGGTGCCGCAAATGTACCAGTTGTGCGGCCGTGAAAGGACCCCAGACACGCAGCAGAGGTGCATTAAAAGTGTACAACGTTGGAGCCCCTTGGGAACGGATAGCACTAGACGTTGCGGGACCATTTCCAGTAAGCGAGAGCGGAAACAGGTACTTCCTGGTGGTCATGGATTACTTTACAAAGTGGCCGGAAGTCTTCGCAATTCCTAACCAAGAAGCTACAACTGTCGCAGATAAATTAGTTCAGGAAGTCTTCTGTCGTTTTGGAGTACCCTTAGAAATACACAGCGATCAAGGAAGAAATTTTGAATCGCAAGTATTCCAAGAGACTTGTCGATTGATGGGTACCCATAAAACCAGAACCACCTCTTACCACCCACAATCCGATGGAATGGTAGAACGATTCAACCAAACGTTGGAGAGATATCTGGCGAAAGTTGTGGAAAGCAAGCAAAGGGATTGGGACAAGCACATACAGCCGTTTCTTCTGTCTTACCGAAGTGCAGTCCACGAAAGTACGACTGTGACACCAGCCTTCGCGAACTTTGGAAGGGAACTACGGTTACCCGCTGATTTAATCACTGGAACTCCCCCTGATGCTCCATGTAGTGTAACAGATTACGCGAATGACTTGCGTAATAAGTTGAACGATGTTTATGAGCATATCCGACAATCCAGCCAACAGATGTCTGAGAAGATGAAGACCCGTTATGATCGGAAGGCAAACGGTAGGGGTTTCGACGAGGGTTCACTGGTGTGGTTGCATAACCCAGTGCGGAGCAAGGGGAAGTCTCCGAAGTTACAAGCAAAATGGGATGGACCATACCGAGTCGTGACTAGGATCAACGATGTCACCTACCGAATACAGAAGGGTCCACGAGGTGCGCCTAAAATTGTGCATGTAGACCGGTTGGCGCGATACTACGGGACTAATGATGCTCGGGACGAGCATGTCTAAGGAGGGGGCAGTGTTACATCGGACCTACTAGAACATTCGAGAAAGCCAGTGATTACAGTGTGTGTACGTTAGAAGTTCGAAAACATTCCATTATTATTAGTTTTAAAATTAGGTAGGTACAAACTCGCGACCTATTTAAACAAAGACATTAGAATTTCGACCGTACGCCTAGGGCATAAGGTTCATATTTGTTTGTTTTGTACAAGTAGGTAATGCCGACCTTGTAAGTAGGTACCTGCTATTTTTTTGTTAGTGTTTTTTTATGACCCTCTCGAATGTTCGTGGTTATTCTGGTGTATCTGTTGGCGAGTATAAATAGAGCGCTCAGGGCCGCGACCGGCAGTCTTGTTTTGGCTACACAACGAAGTGAATCGACGTGAACTTAAAGTGCGATATCTAAGCGAATAGTGAATAGTAGTGTATTTGTGATTAAGTATAAGTTGTTTTGTGATTAATAAAGTTATTGTGTTGTTTAATCGGTAGTGATTATTTATCTCATACCCAGCTCGTAACAATACTTTTCGGATGTGTATTCATGACATTTAATCATCATACTCTTGCCCTTATCCCAATTTATTCGTGGTCTGTACTACAGTCTTCTTCTTCTATTAATTGTCATCTCATCAGAAACCTCTTTTCTTGCCTTATCAAGTTATTTATCATCCTTAACACAATTCGTCCATTGTTACTTTGATATTCCACTATTCATATACTTACTTATGATTTTACTGAATACCTAGTAATATTCCACATTTACAATATTGAATTTCTTTGACGTATTTAACTGAATATCGGGGAACGAAAACATCGTAAGAAAACCGGCATGTCCTAGAACCTAAAAATTCGAAGACATCTACCAACCCGCGCTAGGCCCGCGTGGTGGATTAGGCCATTCCCTTTCATAGAGAGGAGGCCTATGTGACTGTGACCCAGCAGTGGGAACATTAATAGGATGATGATGACGAACTAAATTAATAATTGATTATGGAGTGGCTCATATTGGCAGAGCTACCTCAATATGTAAATGTCACCGTAATATTGTCAAACACGTTAGATTGTAATCTCTCTAGCGAGATTGTAAACTCTCGAAATATTGTCAGCTGAACATACTGCTTACAATATTACGCATTATTTTTCGGTACATTGTAATCTATCGAAGTGAAACCGCAACCGCGTGAAATGCATGCGACGGAAGTATCTCCGCCGACATAATCGACCTCCACGTTAGGTTAGTTAGGTTCCTTTAAACTCTGCTGACAGTAATAGGGGCTCCGCGTAGCGGGGCTCCTTCGACTACGCTTTTTAGGGGAGTATAAATTGTTTTAAGTTAGGTTTTACTAATCAGTACTTCTTAGGAATGGTAGGTAGGTACAATATCTTTTCATGAGAGTGGTACCCTGGCGCAAGGGGGACCCCTCCTTCCTTCCCCCTACTCCACACCGCGCGTGTGGATTTCCATCGCATACATTTCAACTACAGTACTTTCTCAAGATTTTATGCCTTGTGATTGTGACTGTAGCTTTGATTTAGTTTTGTATTTTTAATGCTCTAATTGAAATAAATGATTTGAGTTTGAGTTTGAGTTTTCACAATATGACGGTTTCACTTCGTTAAATTATAATCTAAGTACCGAAAAATAATGCATAAAATTTTTAGCAGTTTGTTCGTTTGACAATCTTTCGTGAGTTTACAATCAATCTAGTTATATTACAATCTAACGGGTTTTACAATTTTACGGCGACATAAATATAAATAATTAGCTCAATTCTAGGTATATTACGTCCTGTAAATGTTAGAGCACCGTTTTTACTGAAGGTACTTTGCACCAATGTGATAATCTTGTTATGTATTCTATTCAATGTTTAAAGTTGTTAACGGTGATTAACACATCACTTTCTCAACAAAAGTGAACTGAACATTATTGTCTGATTTAATTCGATTGACTTTTGCACTTAATTGATTTTTATTTAATGAATTGTAGGTAATTCAGCATAAATGAGAGTTAATTAATGAAATAATGTTGAATAAATAATTGTTCATATCAATTTAAAAAGTTCCTGATAATATTAATTACTAACGATATTTTGCACTCCGTGATTGATTTTTAATTACCCACATTACCACGATTTTTTAATTGTTATTAATATATGTATTGAATCATTTTACTCAATTGTTTTTATCAACGTTTTAAATATTGGGTGGGTAAATTTTTTTGAGAAACCTTGCGGATGAGAGAATGTGGGGTGATATCACACTTAAGTGCATAACGTATTTTATTTATCTGTATTTCTCATTTTTTGTTAAGGCTAGTCACTCACTAGATCAACTACTCAAGTGTAGTTTTTAAGTAATGTTTTGTGTATAAAATTGCTTGTCATAATATTTTTGTGTTTGATTTTCATAATGGTCTCAAGATGAATGTGAGTGATTATCCTAATATTTACATATTATATTACATTTATTTACTTATTGATGTTCTTAATTTGTTTTTTTTTTTGTCCCAAAAAAACATAATAAGATAGTTTTCTCGTAGATTAAGTTTGATGCACCTGTTTTAATCTTTAGTGAACGTTTTGTACAAAATGGTGTTGGAAAATAAATAATGTAATTTTTTAAACCGACTTTCTTTGTTTAGTTATACCCGATTACCTCAGTGGTCTCAAACACGACCCCAAGAATATAAGAAGAATATTCATTTATTTGCATAATATACAGGTGTTACCATATATAAAAGTTGGCGATGTGTGCACAAACTATATTTTGCCTGTTTACGGCAACTAAGTATTTATACCGCTCTACTTACCCCTTCGGTTAAAGCAGGCGTGCAGTAAGCTGTTATAATATCGCTGGACATTACACAGCGCCATCTAGTGACACACTAAGCAAGGCTTGTGTCGTGGACACCAGACAGTCAGTTACACAGTAAGGTATGTATATGTCACCGTAAAATTGTCAAACACGTTATATTACAATATAACGTGTTTTTTCTCGCGATATTGTAATGTCTCGAATTATTGTCAACTGAACATACGGAAGTATCTCTGCCCCGATAATCGGGACTTGGGGCACCCCCCCCCCCCGTTAGGTTAGTTAGGTTCCTTTAAACCTTGCACTCGGAAATAGGGGCCCCGCGAAGCGAGGCTCCGTCGACTACGCTTTTTAGGGGGACCCCCTCCTTCCCTCCACACCGCGTAAGTTGACTACCATCGCATGCATTTTACGAAAAATAATGCGTTTTGTTGTAACCAGTATGTTCGTTTGACAATAATTCGAGACTTTACAATATCGCTAGAGATATTACAATATAACGTATTTGACAATTTTACGGTGACATATACTTTTTGTAAATACATGCTTATTAAACTAAAAAAAACACATGACTCGGAAACAAATGTCCGTACTCATCACACAAACATTTTGCTCCTACCAGGATTCGAACCCGCAGTGCAAGTACGTAGGACTCGATTAGATAAATTTAATGGTAAGTCGTGGGTTCGAACCCAGGCAGGCGCAATACTTTGTGTAATTTATTCCATCGCCGCTGCTCTCAAAACGCTGAAGGAAAACATCGTGAGGAAACCGGCATGTCCTAGAACCAAAAATTCGGAGACATGTGACATCTACCAATCCGCATTGGGCCCGCGTGGTGGATTATAGCCCAATCCCTCTCATAGAGAGGAGGCCTGTCCCAGCAGTGGGAACATTAATATAGGCTGAAGATGATGATGATGATGATGATGAGATAAATTTGACAGTCATTCTCGATAAAAATGAGTTTTTGACTCCATAAAAACTCATTTTATCGAATTTATCTAATCGAGTCCTATAGAATCCTACGTACTTGTACTGCCGGGACATAAGGCAGCCTCACTACCGCTGCGCTATTCGGGTCGTCAAAATAGTTACGTTTCTTGTTTTACTGTCATTTCAAGGTTGTGGTAGGAATATTATTTGAGGCGATTAAAATAAAACAAGCATAATCTTTGAATATTTGTATTGAGTGCTCAGTTTACAAATCCAGGAACAATGAATGGTAAAAGCTATCACATCTAGTAAGATAAGGCAACTGATGAGGATCACTCGATAACGATTTATTAACACTGACAGTAGAACAATATTCATAATTATCAATATAATATAAATAATGAATTCAAATATTGAGAGGAACAACTTTCACAATGCAATGATTAATTATTATAAAATAAATAACAAGATCGTATTGTCATGAAAATAAAATGTCACAATAAACATGATCTCTACGAAAACAACAAAAACTTGGCACAATCCGCCAGGAGTTTTTGATGTCACTGAATAGAGAACTTTATCAATATTACTTTTAAGTATAAAATTCGATGCAGGGATAAGAGTCTCCTCACATGCTAGACGATGGAGTGCCAAATATTAGGGTAAATTCACACCCAGACGAGAGACGCTGTCCGCACATTCTAATAGAGCGACTCAAAATATAACTTTATTTACTACACGAAAAGACACACATTTCATTGCGATGCGTCTCGTAGCGGCGCGTCTCGGTCTGCACTGACTCTGATAATTAAAAGGAATACTAATACAGTCCATTATTTAGTGACATTAAAATGCGCGAGGATATTCTGCTTGGTGGATACTGGTGTCGATTCTGTTGTGTACAAACTAAACTTAATTTAGACTATCGCTATCTTTTACTAAAAGGCAGTGCAAGAAAAGGACGGCTATAGCTATGAACTAAGTTAGAGATGTCAAACTAGTTTATGCCTTATTCCGCCTCACCGTGTTTTTAGTCAACATGTTTTTACGTACACCCTTCATTTGTATGGAAATATTAGTTCCAATTAAATTTGACAGCTCTAAATTACGTCCGTCTCTTTCTCGTTTTATTAGAGAGAAAAAGACAGCAATAGCCTAAATTAAATTTAGTTTGTGCACAATAGAATCGACAGCACTGGCCCATATTTACATAGAAACTTGTCACATCGTTGTGGTGTGCCATTGCAGTTGAAGAACTGTACCTTTTCATGAGAACAAGAAGTGAACTTATACTTATGTGATGTCATGAACAAATAACAGTTTATTGTAGTTTCATAATTATGTTCCTAAATTATTCTAGGAATTTAATTAACAATACTGAGATTTAAATGCACATTTGGAACTACACTACTGTTATATAGGGTGACTGGCAATTAACGTACGATACAACGCCACTGGGACCAAAGACGATTTCAGGGTAGGTCCTATAGTAAAAGTTGTTTCTTATCATGAGCATAATCACGTGTTTAAGGCGATTACATGAGCTAAACGCGGGTTTTATAATAACTAAAAGTATATGATTCACTGCTATAAACAATACCAGAAAAATATATGATATTCTTCAGGATATATGCTAGCATGATACTGTTTTGAAAACATAATACAATTAATTTGGCTCGATAAAAAGAAATCACGAACTTATCTCTAAAAATATCTTTCAAACCATAAAAAAACATACTAATATGCATGCGATCATTCTGATTTTTTGGCAAATAATTCTACAAGCAATATATTAGCATGATACTGTTTCAGTTTTTTAATCAAACCAATAGTTTTTTTGTAAATCGATCGAAACCACTCATTTCGCGCTATTTGGCCCGCAGTGGCTGACGTAACAACCACTTTGTAGTGCAAGCTGATTAGAACTTTATTCTAACAGCATGTCGAACGAAGTTTGAACCACCACAAATAGAGTTGCTAATTTAGCTCGTCTAAGCGCCTTAAGTATCGTACACTAATTACCAGTCACCCTATATCAGTGACATGGTGGTTAAACTGACATGGTCACTAACACTATAATTAACACTGAAAATGGGATATTTGTCATGTCTGCCGTAAACTTGGAATAGCGCGGAATTGTCGGGAACTTAAACAGTGGAAATGGTTAATATTGCGTTTTCAATGTTAATTGCACTATTATTGATTATAATACGGGGTGTCTCAAAAGAAAGTTTATTTTTATTTAGAATACTGCGTGAACGCAACGAATGTGAAGGGCGCGGGGGTTACGGCAGTCGGTAGCGTGGCTCTTGGGAATTCAGTCGCTATGGAACGTTTCTCGGGAGCCGACCGCGCGTTGTGCGTGCGCGAGTTTTACAAAAACGGTGATTCGGCGACTGTAGCGCGTAGAAGATTCTGCAGTATTCGAGGTTTTCGTCACTTAAATGAAGCCCCAAGCATTCCTCTAATCCGAAAATGGGTTAAAAGGTTTGAAGAGACCGGTACCACGCTCGAAAAACCAAAATCCGGGCGACCAAGGTCATCACGAACGGTTGAAAACGTGGAGACTGTTAATGAGTCTGTTAATGACGATCCGAACCGTACAGTTACAGTCAATTCAGAGCGTTATGTGGAGATGTTAGACGAGTTTTTGGTGCCTGAACTGCAAAACTTTCCTGGCTATAACCAAAGAACATGGTTCCAGCAAGATGGAGCAACATCACACAGGTCCAATATGTCTCTGCCACGAGTTCGTGAAATTTTCCCGGGCAAATTGATCTCCTTGGCAGGTGACATAAATTGGCCTCCACCCAGCCCTGATTTAACTCCCATGGACTTTTTCCTATGGGGGTATCTCAAATCTAAAGTTTACGCCAATAAACCGACTTCCCTGGTGCATTAGAAAGAAAATATCCGTCACGAAATGGCAGCCATCAGTGAGTCTACCTGCAGAGCTGTCATAAACAATTTTACTGTTCGATTAAATGAGTGCCATGAACGCGACGGTCTACATTTGGACGATGTTATTTTTAAGAAATAAATTCCCAAATTATGTACTTTAATAATTAATAAACATTTTTTCAATCCACTGCTTACTTTTTTTTTTATTCATCCACTAAATATAAACTTTCTTTTGAGACACCTTGTACTTCTCATTGTCACAATAATAGAACTACAGAACAATAAGGTTTATGATTCAGAACAAAAAATGGGAACATCTTGGGAAGTCCGCCGAAGTTGCTTCTGTTGATATTAAGACGGCATAAGCCAACTGCAGAAGATTACAGTGTCATTCTGCTGTATGAAAATAAATAAGAACACTTATTTGCAATTATTAACCACAGATTGATTAATTAATTTGTTAAACATAATTATTCTGCCGGAAGCAAAAAGAGAAATAATCACATAGTATGCGGAAAAACTTAAGAAAATAAACCTTACTACTAATACGATTCAGCATAATGCTGATCCATTGTTTTCGACGGCTTTTTATACAATTTAAAATCATAACAATGATTTAACATTCAATGTCAGTATTAATAAAAACGCGCCACAGATTCATAATAAATATGAATATCACTACACAGTACACATAGTCTAGTTTAATCGACAGATCATTCTGTCTCTTTCGCACACACAATGACAGACAAGGACGGCGCATAATCTGAATCGATTAAAATCACGAAGGATCGCACCAAAAATATTCAGAATATTTTCTGTTAAGAGATTTATCATTACAAGTGATTATAAACGAAAATAACGTAGACCAGCTTGTCTTGAAAATCAAAAATTCAAAGTCATGATATTCACCCCCTTTACCGGAGAGGATGGCGGTGTCCCAGCTGTGGGGATACTATTTAGAGTGATTTACATCCCACAACAACTAAAAAAACAACTAATTAAATTGTGGGTTTATAATGTAAAATCGTTTGCTATTTTTGAAGTCGGTTAAAATATTGTACGTTACTCGGGCCATAATAAATAAAACAAACGGGGTGAGCTAAATAAAACCGTTTAAAAAATCGATTGACACCATATTCATCAAAATCGGATGAATAGTTTAGGCGCTAGGAAGGAACATAAGAAAATCATAACCCTTTCTTTTGGTTTCGCCGTAGTCGGGTAAAACAAATCACTTGTTTGATAAAACCCTAATATTTATTAGTATTAATATAGTGTTATTTGTCTACTACCTACATTATTGTCTACCCTGCAGGTGCTAAGCTTGAAGATATGTTAAAGTTTCGGTACAATCCATCGTTTACATAAGTTATTTGTTTAGTTTAAATCTACAGGAATGTCTTAAATAGGTGCGCTAAAGAAGGAATGCAAATTAAATGCAATTCTTCTGGTTTTTCTAACGTTTTGTTTTGACTTACGCTTTTGCAATAAAAAAAAATGTATTTTGACCTGGAGCCTGTTTTAATAAACGTTACAATTTGAGTCATCAGTTTCATCTTTTGACATTCTTATTATTATTTTTTTAAAGAAGAACGGTCACGTCCCATATAAAAAAAACCCAGATCCGACAGAAAGGTGACATATCTCAGTTTTTTTGTTATTATTTATATAATCATATAATATAGTTTTTATATTCGAAATCAATGGCTAACACCAAAATATTGCCTTATGTTTTTGTTCAGGGTTTACACTAAAAAAATACAAAATGCCTACTTATCTACACAATTCGTAATGTAATGTAACTAAATGACGATAAATAGTTATGGGATGTATCCAGGAGACCTGGAGATACACCTGTATTATATAATTTTTGAACTCCTAGTACAACATTCAACTTAGGTTTTTTTTTTAAGGTGGTTTAAAATCATCTAATGACATCTCTCGCCCTTGGGTGGAGCGAGAGGGCGTGTCAGACTCTTACTGACTAAAAAAAAAATACTTAACTTAAATTAAAATAACTTCCTATACGAACATTATTTTTTTTTTTAATACGGGATGTATTATAACTAAGTACTTACTTTTCTACGTCATTTAGTTACATATATTTACGAATTGTGTAGATACGTAGGCATTTTGTACTTTTTTAGTGTAAAGCCTGAACAAAAACATAAGGCAATATTTTGGTGTTAGCCATTGATTTCGAATATAAAAACTATATAATATGATTATATAAATAATAACAAAAAAACTGAGGTATGTTACTTTTCTGTCGGGTCTGGGTTTTTTTTGCCTGTTCTTCTTTATTCGACAATTTTTTTTTTTTTTTTTTGTAAAAAGGAGTTATTGTTATTTTCTTTTCTTTTTTTAAATGTTTGTTTTGTTATTACTGTCGAAACCTGATAAATGTAATTTAATTTTAAGTTTTTCTACACAATGTTTTTTGTTAAGAAATAAATGACTTATGACTTAAGTGACATATTTGTAAAGTTTTATGACAAGTGTTAGTTATTAAACCTTATAATAATTGTCACCTATAAAGAGGAAATTTTTATTAAACCGAAATATGTAAATTGTAGGTAAAATTTAACTATTTTGTCAGTTTTCCAGCATGGTAAATTTGTAATTTGTATTATTATCAAACAGAAACTTATAAATACAATTACAATTTGTAACGTTTACTAAACAAAGCCCTGGATGCCATCAACAAATCTGTACTGGGAATTACGGCCCACGTTTTTTGCCACTACAGGAAGCCCGTGTCCCAGCAGTGGGGGAACGTTACGCTGATATCATGAAAACAAGGTATATTTTTTTTGGGTCAAATTAAAATTTTCTTTTGATAATGACAGTACAAAACTCTTATGAACTAATGCATTCACTTACATGTACCTTGGGTACCTAAAACTAACATAAGTTTCAAATAAATTATTAAAAAACAAACACTGGAACAAACTGATTGGCCCCATGTCCTAACCGAAACAATCGGTCGCGTAAATACGCAAAACAGACACTTATTTGTTCGGAAAATTAGAAAACGATTTCTGTCGCTGTAACGAGTTCTGTTTCGTTCGGCCGAACAAAATGAAAGCGTCAGTCGCAGTCACAGGCTGTTCGCGTGATGATCGCTTTGGTTAAGACACATCCTTATTGGCAAATTAATTATTAAGATAAAACTATTAAAGGTTATTCTGTTAAAGGTAAGTAAATGAATTTTTCATAGTGAAATTTAAAAAAAAAAACATGTCATGACAAAGTATGAGATTTCTAATAATCCACCGTAATATATTATTTTATAAAATAAATATATTTATATGTCGCAATTTCACTGCAGTCGTGCATCTTTTTATATTTTTACACGTTTTATATTAAAAGATCCATTCTTATACATATGTTGTACTCTTTCTATTTAGTACCTACATTTAAAATTCTTGTAATTGTTACAAGTGCATAATTTTTTTAACTTGCAACTTTGTTGTACAATTATAGCTATCGCTACTTAGGTTAAAATTGTGTTGCCAAAGTTTAGGAACGAATTTTGTGATACGCTAAAATAAATAAATAATTTAGTTAGCCTAATTGTTTTTAGGTGCTTATACCGTTACCGCATTATAATTAGTAAAAAAACATAAAAACTGGGAAAGCGAACTCTACCATTTTCGAATTAAAGTTAATAATAAATTAATTATAAGTTAATTATAACGAAACACTGCAAAGTTAAGTTCTAAAGTCATTTTTATGTCACTAAAAGTGCATTAGGACACGCATTACCAAGAACCCCAAAAGTGAAAAAAACACTGGAATATAAATTAAGTTCGCTAGTTAAGTAACTTTATTTAAGTATGTTCTAGTAAGATTTTGTACTACGCGTTACTATTATTAATTATCTAAGATAGGTACTTATAGTACCAACCTGCAATATGCTAGAAGGAGGAAAATACACTGTGATAATCACTTATAATTTGTATTTTACTGATGTTCTATCTTTCAAGCTACCTGACTTTCGCAACCCAGTTAATAGTAAGTAATACGATATCCCTTGGTAAGACTGGTTGTCAGACTTTCGGTTCACCGACTACCTGTAAAGACTGTCAAAGTTCTACAAATGACAGCCGGGACCAACAGCTTAACGTGCTTTTCGAGGCACGTTGAGATCTTGATACAACTGCAATAAACGGTAATTTATCTTTGGACTGACCTCAGGAAGAATAGCTTATCCTTGAATATTATCACAATAATTAGGCAGTCGGTTGATCTGCCGGGGTTGCGGGACGGTTCGAAAGAGATACCGCGGCCCCGAAACGTTAAGGGCGAGGAAGGAACATGGATGAGTTTTAGTCAGTAAAAGTATGACACTCCCGCTCCGCCCAGAGTGGGAGAAGTTATTTGATGATTTCCCATCCGGAAAAAAGAGGCAGTCGGTTGAAAACTCATCAATTAAATACAAAATTAAAGTGATCCTAGTAAACTATTATCTAGATAAAATGACTATTATTATAATAAGTACATTTGTTTTGTTCACTAGCGTTAGCGGAATTATATTATCACTATAGTTTCAACTATTTTACAGCCAAAAACGAACTAACACTAACAAATTTTGAGAAACACTAAACTTGTGTGACCAATGTTGCCATTGCAAAAACAAAAACCATGCTGGCAACATTGTAATAAATGTAGCATATAAATAAATAAGTTACTAAGTAATTATGGCGGACCAACGTACACTTTCGCGGTCTCAAGGAATATGATAAGGGTACCGTGCATAAACGCAACGCATTGCGAGAATACTTCATAACTTTCATATTTTCCATCACGTTTCGCGGGTTACGGTGATACTGGCAATTTTTATTCCTTTTTCAGAAATTACATACGTTAAGACAGGTTTATATTGAGATGGTGACTGTCAGCAGCCATTTGCTCTGAATAGTACGGTCAAGCAGACGCCATAAGTGGCCAAGTCCACAGGCGGGGAAATATGGAAGCGATTTTTTGTTCCAGTACTGACTGACAGTGCTGGACTGGTGACAGTGACGCTATCGACAATTTTACTGTCACAATATACACTATTATATGATGTTTTGAACAAATTCATTTTTCTAATCCCTTGAGATCGCGAAGTCTTACCCGGAGTCCTAACCAAAGCGATTGGCCAAGAACAAAATGAATGACGATCGCTTTGATTAGGACACGGCCTTAAAACTTTCCTATTGGCATGAAAGGCAATAAATAAAGAAGTAATTCGTGCTAATTAAGGTAAGCTGCTGGTATTGGGTCTCACTTGTCCTCCATAGCGTTCTTCAGCTCCATGGCCAGTTTGTAGCCTAACTCCGGCCGTCGGTCGCGCCCTTCTACCATTGCTATCACCTGTAATTCAGATATGGATCATTGTACAAATTGGACATTCAGCTGATTTTTTCAAAATCAAAATCAATCAAAATCAAAGCATTTATTTCAAGTAGGCCAGTTACAGGCACTTTTGAATTGTCGAAACAAAAATGAAATTATTTAAAGTAGCTACAGTCCCAGTCACAAGACATTAAAACTGTGAAAGTACTGTAGTTGCCCATTCCCTAGCGTAGATCTCTATGGAGAAGAACGGGCAAGAAACTCCATGGACACTCTTTTAAATCAAAATATTGTTACAAAATCTTGGTTACATCATTCAAGTTGAGATGATATATTATGTGAGAACAATGTAGCAAGATGTGCACGTTAAAAGTGTCCATAGCAATTTCATCTATAGATATTGCTTTTTCTCTCTGGAGTTTAATATTATTTATTTTTCGAATGTATTGTTGTTTATTGATATTTTTTTAATAATGATGATTTCATATTCTGTTCTCGACATTGCGGGTATCCATTTCCGGAGATATATTATAGTAGACTGCCGATGATATGGCAAACAAGGAGGTGTCTGATGAGAGGATGAGTAATAAAAAGAAGTAGCAAGTATGGAAGATGACCCTAATAAATAGGCTTGTTATCTGAAAAAATCTAATTAGTCCGTTACTTAGATTATCAAAAAATACTTGACCCGTATTTTTTCTTTTGTTACGTAAACCAAAATAGATGAATACGACGCTTTTCAAATGTTCAATACGTCACGCCTTAGTATAATTTTTAGTGCATTCTGACGTCACGAGCCCCCGCGATGCGTTTTATCTTTGTGAAGTTTCATTGATTTACAAAAACAAAAAATACGTATACGATATTTTTCAATACTCTACTACGGACTAAATAGATTTGCAATTTATTGAAACTAGCCTATTGGGATACGGGCAGAAAATGATGACATTATGATTGCCGAAACGCATACTTTTTCTAGGAGATACGTAATTGAGGTTCCTAATTCATCCTACCAGGGCTTCGGACCTGTTCGAAAGAGATACCGTAGCCCCGGAACATAAAGGGCGAGGACGGAACATGGATGGGTTTTAGTCAGTAAAAGTCTGACACTCCCTCCCGCTCCCCCCTGAATGGGAGAAGTTATTTGATGATTTCAACCGAAAAAAAAGTTTCCTAATTCATTTGTGAATGAGAATTATAAGCAGAAGATGATGAAACAAGGTGTTACCTCATCAGAATTAACAATAACGCCGTTGTTGTTGACGATGGTAGACTTTGTCTTCTCGATGTCGGCGAGGTCGACGCCCCGCGACGCGTCCTCGATCAGGATGGAGCGGTATCCGATGGCGAGCGCGTCCGCTATTGTAGCTCCTACACACGAAATAACAATATCACATTAATAATAGCCTAGGTTGGTCTGTGGATGGGTGACCACCTTTACATACCGAGTGAAGCACGTTAAGCTATTGACATTTATCCCGGCTGTAATTTAAGATCTTTGACAGACGCTACAGCTATACAGGGTGTCTCATTCAAATCGGTCAGTATGGGAAAGTCTGAAACTATAAGACATACGAAGATCTGTTCTGAGGAACCATGTCATCGATTTTAATAACAAGAAAAACTGCATTCATACGTTTTAAAAAACATCTGTACTCCGTTTGGGAATCGAACCCGGTTATTTTGAAAATTGAAAAAGGCGGTAGTCACTTCGAGCACCTACTAAAAAAAATTAAAGTATTGGGAAACAATGCATTTTATTCTTTTAGACATCATGTTTTATTAAACAGACATTTACTGCTTAAGACCTACACAATCGATATCTAAATAGAAATAGTGAAAGTTTTTTTTTTTTAAATAACCTGGTTCGATTCTCGAACGGAGTACCTACAGATGTTTTTTAAAATGTATGAATGCAGTTTTTCTTGTTATTAAAATCGATGACATGGTTCCTCAGAACAGATCTTCGTATGTCTTATAGTTTCAGACTTTGCCATACTGACCGATTTGAATGAGACACCCTGTATAGTCAGTGAGCCAAAACAGAATAAGAAAGCACTTCAATCTTAGACAGACATCACAGGTCAAACAGCCATATCTAGTCTTACCCAGAGAGGTATTTTGTACCCAGTAACTGGTTTGTCGAAATCAGATAAGCATTTGCTACATGTCAAAAGACAGAAAATCAGATAAGCATTTGCTACATGTCAAAAGACAGAAAATCTGATAAGCATTTGCTACATGTCAAAAGACAGAAAATCAGATAAGTATTTGCTACATGTCAAAAGACCGAAAATCAGATAAGCATTTGCTACATGTCAAAAGACAGAAAATCAGATAAGTATTTGCTACATGTCAAAAGACAGAAAATCAGATAAGTATTTGCTACATGTCAAAATACAGAAAATCAGATAAGTATTTGCTACATGTCAAAAGACAGAAAATCAGATGCATTTGCTACATGTCAAAAGACAGAAAAGTATTCAGTTGCATTCTGTGAGACTGCTTACTCAAACATGATCGGGTCGATCTTCAGGTTAAGCCGTGCTTGCCTAGGTTGGTCGGTGTATGGGTGACCACCTTTTACATACTGAGTATCCTCCGTGCACGTTAAACCGTCGCTGATCCCGGCAATCATTTGTAGATCTTTTGTTAAGTAGTCAGCGAAAGTCTGATAAACCAGTCTTGTCAAGAAGTATCATAGCACCCCATACCATGGGTTGTAGAGGTCAGATAGGCAGTCGCTCCATGTAAAATACTGTGATTCAGGTTCAGGGCCGGTTAGACTGAAAGCCGACCCCAACATAGTTGGAAGTAGGCTAGGCAGATGATGAGATTAAAGAAAGAGATCGCCGGTAGATATGACCCTGTCTGAGCCCTATCAGAATACCAGCGCTGTGACGTTTTTTTTTAATGTTAGAGCACCATGCTGAGATAGGAGCCTTTTGGCCTCGTACAGGACGAGTTTCATTTCTTTCAATTTTTAAATATATATTTGTTTTTTTTTCTGTGTAATTTTTATACTGTTAATTTTGATGTGTTTGTCCTATGTGGGCTAATAAATGCTTTTTCTTTCTTTCTTTCTGATACCGATGGTTACGTACCCACACAGACGTCATAGGCGAGGCCGCAGATGTAGATGTCGGTGGCCCCTCGCAGACGCAGTTGGTTGCTGAGGCTGGTGTCCGTCAACTTCTTGTTGTCCCAGAACACGGAGTATGAATCTACTTCCGGGTTCGTCCCTTTGTAGATCTTTACTGCGCCTTCCAGGATCTAAAAGCATGATAAAAATGTTTACTTCTGCAAAAAACAGGTGATTTTTTTGCCATAGCTGCCTAATGGCCTATCACACGCATCGTCTTTTTATCCCCCGACGAAAAACGACGGGGTGTTATAAGTTTGACGTGTCTGTGCCTGTGTGTGTGTGTGTCTGTGGCATCGTAGCGCCCGAACGGATGAACCGATTTTGATTTTGTTTTTTTTTTTGCTTGAAAGGTGAATTAGTCGGGAGTGTTCTTAGCTATGTTTGATAAAAAACAGTCCAAGATGGCCGACGCCCCAAATTGGCTGATTACACTTTTATTCAACAACTCCCTCAATATGGGTATCAAATGAAAAGACTTGACTAGTAGAATACTATACACTATGATAAATTAAAAATCCAAGATGGCCGCCACCACAAAATGACGAATTATTTTCTATTTAACTTTTAGTACATTGTGTCGGGGGATTTTAAATTTTTTAATTTAATTTAACTTGTTACATTCAATAATTAAGTAGATTACGTCGTTTTTGACGTTCGTTTGGACAAAACAAAAGGAAAAATATTTGTCAAAATTAAGAGGGTAAGAATGGTTTCCGGACTTAACATGGTATTTCCCGCATTTCCCAGTAACAGGGCCGCGAGAATGTCCTGGATGAGGCTGGCATAAAAACGTGGAGCTTGGTAAAACAAAGAGAGGCCTATCTATACCCAGCAGCATAGAGGATATAACCTATAGAGTAGAAATGTTACTTATTTTGTTTGAAAACAATTCCGCAACAATTTGCAACTGACAGCTACTCATATCTGCATTCACTACGCTCTGATTGGCTGACCGAATGTAAAAAAAAAACACTCTAGAGATGGGGCAGTGCGCATGCAAGTTTTATCGATATCGAAAACCAATTCATCAGTATAGTGAATAATACTTGCGTGTTGTCTTATGGAAATCAGTGTATCAATGTGTTATTAGGTAAATAATAAAATATTGATTCACTGATTTTTGAACATAATTTGTTTCGTATAAATTCTTCTGACCACTTGTATCTCATTATGTCTTCCTTTTGCTGAGGAAAGCTAGGCTCATTTCCTTCTGTCATAACAGGTTTCACATTTTTTTTAAATATAATTTGATTTAATTTACTCGAAACCAATATCGACACAAACCTTGATTCTTGGTATGCAACACTAGTGATAAGAGCATAGACTAGAAAGAGATAGTTTAATACGGATTGCGTTATGTGGAAGCAAGACGCATAGACATACATCAACTGTTTCACTTTGACTTGTCCAGTTTGACTTGAGTCGTGAGAAAATTTAATATAAATTACTATTTTACCTGTATTTTACCGATTAAAGGTTATTCCGTCTGTTTTATAATTTGATGTTCTGCTGTTTTTTCCACACCACCGAATAGAACAGCACGCCTTTGTGAAACTATTCAATCGAAATTTTATTTCTGAATATGAAGAGACGTACACACGGATCCAATACTGGTTTTGTACTGTTTTAGTGACAGCGAGCGTCAATATTTATAAGTGACAAATCACTTATTAGTTGCGGAGGCGGCTGACCTGACATTACCACTCTATAGGTTATATCCTCGATGCCCAGCAGTAAGTGAAGTCGGGCTGTGGATGACGATAATAGGTTGGTTACTTTTAGAAAACAAGCATTTTAAAAGTAACGTCCTCTGTTGGCGGTTGGTCTGGATTCATCAATTTAATATCCTCCATAGTTCCTTCATGGTTGTTACCAAGGTGTTGAGCTCCGTACCTTCAGGTCCTTGTGCAGCTCAGCGCCCCACGTGTCCTGCACGCAGTGGCGCGGCCAGAGCCGCTGCTTCATGGGCGGAGGGCCCGCGAACACCACCGTGTCGTACGCCTGGGCTTTGTCGGCTGATACCTGCAAGTTAAGTCAAAATATTATTAAGAGGCCTATCACAATTTGTCTTGTAATTAAGTGTTTTTAGAGTCTAACAATCTAATACAAGAAAAATTGTGATATACATATATACCAGTATACCTAATTATAGTATATTTAGAGTGTTTGACTCTAAAAACACTCAAATACAAGAAAAATTGTGATATTTATTTTAGGAATTTGAATTGAATTGAATGATTTTTGTTCTTGATTTAATTTTGAAGATATCATCGACACTACATGGGAAAGTGGTACCATCCGAGTGGGACGTGCGTACCTATATCCAATAAAACGACCCCAAAGCTGTTCCAACTCGTGTCACTCTGATCGTGCTACTTAATTATACATTTATTTAAAATCTACGTACAATAGCCATGACGACGGTATAAAAAAAATCACAAATCTATTTAGTCCGACAGTTAAAGTATTGGAAAATAATGGACACGTATTATTTTTTTTTGTAAATCAATGAATATTGGCAAAGATAAAACGCATCAAAACTCGGGAGTAGGGGCTCGTGACGCCAGAACGCACTAAAAATTATACCAAAGCGTAACGTATTGAGAATTTTAAAAGCGTCATAATTTCTTCGTTAATTTCAGTTAACGTAACAAAAGAAAAAATACGGCTCAAATATTTTCTGATAATCTTACTGACGGAGTAGCTAGATTTTTTTGGTCGTTACCCTATAGTGGTACATAGGCAAACTTAATGCCACAACTCCACAAGGGTCCTCCACCAGTCAACCTTTGACTTCTATTAATAGCAGCTAATAATAAATAAGTAATCGAGTTGAAACGGAAAGTGATTCGCGATGGATATCGATTGATGACGATTAAGTAACAAAGGGATGCGTGGATGGCAGGCGCTCGAGGCTCAAGCACGCACGACGCGCGGTAGACCTACTCGTGGTAACGTAGGGTTGGCTGGCTTAAGAAAAAAATATGATACTCGACTTTGCTCAAATGATTGGGAACTACCACACGGGACCGATTTACGACATGTCTTCGCTACTCTTTATCATCATTATGGCATGCAGCATGTCTTCTTTTTCCATACTTCTCTATTTTTCGCCATCTCATCAGACATTTCTTTTCTTGCCATGTCATTTTAAACGTAGTCCATCCATCGTTTCTTTGGTCTTTCCTCTACTTATATACCCATCCACATTAACCACTATGACCTGAACCTCGGGGATAGTATAAACGTCTCATTGAAATTTTCATAATTGGATCAGTAGTTTCAAGGTTACCTTCTACATCGAAACTTACAAACTTTTCCCCTTTACAATGAATAAGTATATTGATAGCTATAATTTAATACAGCTCTTAAATTCGCAGGCGACTTTTTTTTGTGTCGCAACACTATTAGCGATGGCTCAAACTCAAAGCATTTATTTCAATTTATTACAGTCTCTTATGAGCTGTCAAAAACCAAGAACATTAAGCTACACTTAAAGCAATCGAGTTCGAGAGTGCGCGTAATAAAATACTAAGAAAGAGGGTAGACAGATTTGTCTGCTCATAATTAATCATTTTCGTCCTACCCGCATATCCCTTCAATATTCCCGCGATCATGATGCTTGCAACAGCGTCGGAATATCGGGAGCTCACAGAAACAAATGAAAAAAAAATCACGGATATAATCCCGTAAGTACTTTAAGTGTAGTGAAAAACCGTTGAAAGTCTAAAACAGTGCATGAAAATACAGTCCCAGACATACTGTTGTTGCCCAATCATGTTGAGGTGATACATTATAAATTTATTTGAGAACGATGTAGAAAAAGACGTGCAAGTTGAAAGCGTCCAGCATAGAAAGATAACCAACAATTCAAAAAACTATTTACAGGTGAACTATTTTATATTTAATCAAGCCTCCGAAGACGTCCTATCTACGGTCCCTTTAAGTGGTATTTATACACAAGACGACTACGCTACAGGTCTCATCATAGATAATACACTATATAACACAAGATAGATGCGCAACTCTGTGGTTTTCGTTTTTAAAACTGTGTACCTAAGCTGTTAGATGGCGCTGTTAGTTTTAGTTCAACCAAATAAATACAAAAACTAATTCTTGACAGAGGATTCGAACTTGTGAACTGTTATTCACAAGGCAACCGCTGTCACCTCTAGGCTATTTACTTCACTGACAAGTTGCTTAAAATAGCTGTTCTCGTTACGACACTTATAAGCTGTCAAACAGTTGAAAAGTTGCTGTCCCTAACCGCACAGATGGCAGCACTATCTATGAAAATTTTGTTTGAAGCCAATGTATGGAAGTTTCACTCCCCCGAGTCTCGTGCTACTTGGGGTCGACGAAACAAGTTTGTATTTGTGTTTTACACAATCACTAATTCTACAGTAGGATTATGTTGTGTCTATTATGGCCTCTCGACCTTCTTCCATCCAAAGGTTGTCTTCAAAAGATCGCTTTTACCGATAGGCCCGCCTATTGTGCCACCCTAATTGAAATGACTTGTTTTGTAAAGGATATTCCATCTACTTATTCATGCGTGCCCAACGGTCTCCATAGTAACACAAGGGTGTATATTAGGGCCAGTCTTTTGTTACTTTGAACGTTTTTAAGAACTGGTTCTCGGCTTTATTTGAAACGGTCGGATTTTGAATGGATTAAACGTTGGCTTATTTTTTCTAGCTGTTTCCAATCCGAGCCAAAGACTTATTTCGCTGTTTATAACTGCGCGTTGCATTCCGGAGTTCCATAGAAAGATTTTCGGTTCGACTTGACCCGAAAATCTTTGTTATCGAACTCAGTTCAACTTGAGGCGATGGATAGATTGAAACGTTAGTCTATGGAATTCACTACCAACTTCTATTCCCAGATTATTTTGATCTGGATCTGTTCGAAAGTTGAGTGAATGCCAGCGTGCTCCACGGAAGTTGCATCATTGCTTCACAACAGGTGAGTTGCGGCTAAGCGCACGCCTGCATACTAGGTATACATGCTTGCTTTTGGCCATACTACACAGAGTACATTTTCCATACCTGAAAATATACTCGTAGTCACGTTTTTTTATGATCTGAGGTTTTTAAAAGCGAAACGCTAAAAACCCTTTTCGAATACAGTTTGATTATTTGAATTGTCTACTCAGAGACAGCCCTAAAAATAAAATCGAGGTCAAGTTCGAATTCAATCGGATGTCCTCAAAAAGTTTGTACCATTAAATTTTTATTGACATTTTTATGAGAAATTCGCTGAGGGCACAATTTACCACTCCAAGCTTTATTGTTTATCGTCCTGGTTTCAACCCTGAACTCAATGTTTTGCAAAGAGGGAGGCTTTATTAATAAGTCACGTTCTTTTGACTGTACTTTTATTCATTATACACGTGCAGCCTGTGGGCTAGATGTACGCAAAGATCGTACAGTGCTCTCATAGTCATATGCGTTTCATTCCTCCTCATTGCATGTCCATACCAAGACAGAAGACTTCCTCTCAATTTTTTTGTAAAAGACGCCACTTTCAAACTTCCTCTTATATGCTCATTCCTTACATTATCCATTATTGTCACTCCACACATCCATCTCAACACCGAACATTATGTCTTGAATGTTGAGGAGAGACAAAATAGTTTATTTTAAAAGTAAACACTTCGTCTAGATGCAACTGGTATATTCTGCTCCCATGCGATGTCCATAAGTTATTAAGACACGCAGATCAGCAGATGTTCCTATGACGTCGGACCCAGGTCAATTAGTCAACTGTTAGACTAATTTATCCAATGCTCTGCAGATTTAAATATTAACAATTCTGGTTTACTACCAATTGCACCGTCTAAACTACTAATAAAATAAGTGTATAATCGTTTTACTTATAATACCAGGTTTAGGGGATTAACTTGTGACTTTGGAGCTTCATCAATTTAGGCATAATCTTTTATAGCACGAAATACTACGGCTTCTCAATATAAATTGTATCAATTATCAGTTATTTTATAACTATATACTATATTAATAGAACAAAACAATCAAATCAGCAGTACAAGTATGTAGGAATCGATAGGACTCGATAAGATAAATTTGACAGACATTCTCGATAAAATGAGTTTTTGACTCCATAAAAACTCATTTTAGCGAGAATAACTGTCAAATTTATCTTATCGAGTCCTATCGAGTACTTGTACTGCAGTTACGTATGTTAGTTTTACTTTTCTATAATTTTCCCCAGCTGTCATTTTCGAAGTATTCTCGCAATTAATTAATTGGGAGCATAGACTTAGTATATACTAGGTTTACTTGATTGGGAGTAGTTGGGAGCGATTAGGAGGATGGGTGTATAATTATGTTTTTTTTTTTCAGTGGAAATAATGAATCACAATTACTTTTTAGACCGTCAATCTGATGGATAAGACTCGTTAAGATGGGCGACACCTTCACTGCGAACCGTTTAGCTACAAAGCAGCTACTTCAGCTTGCAGTTGCTTACAGTTGCTTGCAGCAGTTTTCATTAGTCAAAGAATGGACGAAGAAGAGGAATGTCCATGACTTCTTTATTCTTATTCTTGTTAGCGTGTCGATGGTCAATAACCTATACTATTATTATAAAGCAGAAGAGTTCGTTTATTTGTTTGTTTGGTTGAACGCGCTTATCTCAGGAACTACCCACCGGCTCGAATTGAAAAATTATAATAATAGTTTTTTTTTAATTTTTTTTTTATTTTTTTTTTTATTTTTTTTTTATTATTTTTTTTTTTTATTTTTTTTTATTTTTTTTTTATTTTATATAGCCTATAGCCTTCCTCAATAAATATCGAGGAAGGCTATAGGCTATATAACATTACGCTATGACCAATAGGAGTGGAGCAGCAATAAGAAATGTTGCAAGCGGGAAATTCACGCGAACGAACGACTTGACGGAATAAAGTTTTTCGTATTTAAGTATGTAGTGTACCCGTGTATGACTTACTGGGCTAGAAGGATGCAGCTCCCTCATGTGCACGTTGTCTATGAAGGAGACGTGGTCGGGCGGATGCCAGTCTAGCGAGTAGAACAGCGCGTCGAACGGCACGCTGTCCAGCAGGCGGTTGATTGGTTCCACCACCTGGAAAAGAATGAGGCTTGAGTAAGTAATATCAGGACCGCTTTACACGGTTAGGCAGACGTGTTTGTTTATCAGACGACAACCCCGTATTGTCGTCTACGTATACGCCTATTGATATTCACCGGGCGCAATTATAGATTCCGGACTGGTACTTATAATTCCGAATCATTAGCATCTGTCTAGCTTTTTTTCACAACTATGTTGGGGTCAGCTTCCAGTTTAATCGGATGCAGCTGAATTAATACAAAGATTGACTACTACAACCCAGTTAGAACTGGGTAATACGAACCCCTTGTTAAAACTAGTTGCCAGACTTTCGAGCCACCTGTAACGATCGTCAAAGATCTAAAAAATGACAGCCGGGACCAATGGCTCCGAGGCCGCGAGCTTCTCCAAGTTATTTTCAATACATCAAACTGAGAACTCCAAGTCTATCGTCTGTTTCACAATTACTTGTATTCCCGCAGTGTGTTAAATGGATATGCTTAGTTTTATTTAAAGTTTGTCTATGTTTTTCCTATAAAAAGTGGAATGATGGCTAGCGAAATATTTGTTAAAAATAACTTAATAAGGTATAGCGTGATAAACGTGGCTAAGTCGTTACGTAAAACAATGGAATACCGTAACCAATTTGTCGTTGTATGTCCTATGACCTAACCTTCTAGCTGAGGTAGGGCTGCCATGCGTCCTAGTACACCGGGACATGTCCCGGTGTATTAGGACGCATGTCCCGGTTGGTTTGGTGGCATTGTGTCCAGGCCGGTAATAAGTCATTTGTCCCGATTAACAAGTCATTTGTCCCGTTTAGTAAGTCATTTGTCCCGGTCAATAAGTAATTCGTCTTGGTCAATAAGTCACTAATAACTCTGCCCTGTAAATGTGGAGCTGTTCCACAAACGACGGGACACTTGATGTGTCTCGCGTGTCCTATTGTTTCTTCACTACAGGAACAGGAACAAAAGTCATGGACGACAGTTATCGTGTCGTCCTATATGTGAACATCTCCATTTAATTACACAAGCTACGATACTTAAAACTACACGATTATCTGTCGTCACGACATTGTGGGAACGGAGCCTAAGGCGGGTTTAAAAATTGTGGTTAAAATAACCACATTAGGCTTGTGTCCTGAAAAAATCGAACTAGTCCGTCAGTTTGATTATCAAAAAATATTTGACACATATATTTTTTCTTTGGTATTCCGAAATTCGCAATACGTCACGCCGTGCTATAATATTTAATGCGCTGTGACGTCACGAGTTTATCTTTGTCAGTATTCATTGATTTACAAAAACAAAAACATACGTTTCGATTATTTTCTAATACGTTTCGATGATTTGCAATTTATTGATGGTGGAAACTAGCCTATTTAGGGGTTGAGCTATAAGAACGGAATCATGATTGCGCTCTCGCTACGCTCGCGTTTGTATCGAAATCGCTGCTTCCGTATGTGTATGTGGCAAACCCTTTTCCTACAATTGAAAACGCGGGTGTTGCGCCTCGGTAAGTGTATCTTACCTACATCGTATTTCATTGTCTATCTTACTTCAAGCGGTCCTGGTCGGTGTTTCAGCATTTATGGTAACCCTAGCTACCTTAGGCCGTTTATTTAAACCTAGAATTTACTATAATTTAAACAATTTCCATAACATAATACCTATTTAATATAATTCACTTTCAATACATGATAATGTGGTTATAACCGGGTCTACAGGCTGTAGTCAATAATGCCATGTAAATTGATTACCGTTGTCTGTACCGAAGGTTTAATACCTTAATGTATGGCAATGTAGACTGGAATAAAGCCTGGCTTACAAGCTATAATATAGCCTGCAATATAGGCTATAACACAGGCTATGGCTTGGCATTGAAACGGATATAAATAGGAACTTGTATGAAGATGTTTTGACGTCAGACGATAAAGTTTGCGTGGATTACGTACCCGCTTAGTTAATGGTCTTAGTATGTTTTGTCTCTTTCTTTTCGGTTATATTAGAAGAGACAGGAAGATAGTCTGTAGCTTTCGTATGCGGAAACGGCATAAAAAGAAACTGGTACTGGAAACGAATCAATGGAATTATTAACAGAATTTTTCGGAGATAATGAAATGGCCGAAAATATGATTTCTTGACAAGTAGATAGGACAATTGAGACTTAACTGTAAAAATATACTAACTTTAAACGACTAGGCTAGACCTAAGATATAAAAACAAAAAATAAGCAGACATTTATATAGGATAGTAAAAGGAACGTATAAAAGTGTGTGGAATGGAATGTTGCGGTGTGAGTGGGAGAAACATAGTATGAAAGGGAAGAAAGAAAGAACAAAAGAGTGGTGACAGAAGAACGGACGACGAGAAAGGATTCAATTTTGCTAAAGACGTAATTTTATTTTAAGAAGTTATTTAAGTTATTTTTGGGTGTAAAGCATCAAGAAAAATAAATATCGTCGTACTTGATTAAAGTATTTCACTTCCACGATCCCGAATCTACATTTATGATTTCGGATTAACAAAGAATCTCGTTTCTGAAGCAATCATTACAATAATCATAAAGATTATTATGTCTTTACAGTGTCCAAAGATATATAACCGCGATCTCCAGAAAGATACCGCAGCCCTACCTGTGAGCTGTGCCTTAACTCCAAAATGAACAAATTGAGTAAAAGTCCCCATCGAAGAGTACATAACGGGTGTTTACGTACCTTAAACAAAACCGAAAGGCGATTCTTCTCCCCTTCATTTCGATCACTTTTTGTTCTAGAGTTCTAGACCATTCCTGGGACCTTCTAGTACAATGATATTGGTGGGGGTAATCGTTCCAAGTTTTTCAAAAGCTTTTTTAAATACCTAAGCTACCTACAAGTTATAACTTTAAATACCTCTTAACCTCTACGACCCCTGTACTCTTTAATTCATCTATCAGAACAATGTTTTGAGTGCGTGTCATTATTATTATTATACCTACTTAATTTTTGGACCTAATTTAACCCGCCATAATTATCATGAAGTGATCCATTCTCGGATTTGCCCACGACACATAGACATAAACTAAAATCGACTTAACCGTCAAACTACTAAATCAAGTACCAAACCTAGCGTGCCCCACTAAATATATTACCCGCAGTAAAAAAGCGAATGACAAAATTAATCACATCGCCAACCTGAAGACATACATTTACAAAGACTTATAAGACTGGAGCCAAATGTGACCTTATAGTTCAGGGTGCGGTCCTAATAAGAGCTATTAGATAGTTGGATAAACAATCGATCAATCATTTTATTATCAGGCGTCTTAAACATAAAAATATACTAAGTACTTAATACATACAAAATATAATTTATCAACTATGAACTATGGCGGTGTCGTGTTACGCTGCGCGGTGTCATGTAGCCTGCCGCGAAAACGTCGGTAGATTAAACCCTTCGGCCAAAACTCTTCCGTTTCCCAAATGACATCATCTTAAATGCTTTTTGCATTTTCTCCACGTTATTTTGGGGTTGGTTCTAATCTCATTGACCGGATGCAGCTGTATTTCATTTTTAAACTGGAGTTTCAGTAGTTAAACATGAAACCTAAAAACTAGTCGTCATCCTAGCATTGTTTGAAATATTTTGGAGTCGGCTTCCAGTTTTACCGGATTCAGCATAATGCCAGTATTATACATGGAGCGACAACCTAAAAACTTGTGAACCAGTAGATTGCCATTCCTGTCTAACTTTTTACTTATTAATCAAATTGAAGCTCAGCTCTTCTTAAACTACAAATGGATCCCTCAATGGAATTGGAACCACGCCCTCATAATCCTCATATACAAGCTTGGATCCAAATATGACCTTATATATACAGGGTTATTTGTAACACACCAACAACCTCGCAGGAGTAGATTACTGACATCTTAAACAACAACATTTGTTCTACGACTTTTCCGAAAACAGACAAAAAAAAATCAACTCTCCATACATATGTCCGAACAGCTGATGGAGTTTTGCATGAGAAGTCGATTTTTTTTGCCTATATAGTATATATATATAGTATATAGTTCAAAGCTATTACTTACAACAATGCCACCATCATTTGTGGCTATTGATGGCAAACCATTGTGGCACCACCATTGTTGATCGTATTTGTGGTTTCAAAAGCCTGCTTTTCAATAGGATTAACGAAATTAATCAGTATTTATAAATAGAGTCCGGAAACGTTTTAGCAACGATTATAATCAACAAACATGGAACATTTGGTGTCTAATTCAGAAAATGGGTTTGGTAAACCGCGCCCTTAATAAGTCGATGGGAGGGTATCGTTTGCTAAAGAAAACAAACAATAATGGTTCCTTGAACGACGCTCGTAAGGATAGGTTTATGCTAGAAAAACGTTAAAATATATAAAAATTTTAAACGTAAAATTTTAGACGTGGAAATGTTAGTAGATAAATACCACATGGATATTTTATGTTTTAGTGAAACTTGGTTAAAACCAGATAGGATGTTGTTTAATGTTAGTAATTTTTCAGTTGCCAGCGCGTTCAACAGATCCACAGTGGGTGGTGGTACCCTGATACTTTGTAACAGTTCTCTCAGACATAAGGAAAGGAAGGATATCACTGCTTACTCTGTTGATCGCTTATGTGAGGTAGCATGTGCAGAGGTTGAAGGCCATACTTTCTTATGTGTCTATAGACCACCAGCATCTAACTTGTCATTGTTTTTAATCACAATGGAAGAAATATTAAGTAAACTTTTCAGGGATAATAAATTAGTTTTTGTTTGTGGTGACTTAAATATTGATCTGCTAGTCGATTCTCCCGAAAAATGTAAGCTCATCTCATTGTTTAAATCATTCAATTTAAAATATTTATTTAATGAAGCAACTAGAATAACGGCAACTTCAGCTTCCTGCATAGATAATGTATTTACTAATTGTAACGTTAAAAGTTCGTTCTTAATTAGTGGCGTTAGGTCAGACCATACTGGTCAACTTGTATCTTTTGATTTGGACAAAAAGTTGCACTTAGCTAAAACTATTAGAATAAGACCTCTTAATAAAAATAAATTAAAATCTTTTAATAATAATGTTCTAAGTAACCTTTCAAACGCTAGTTTTGATTCAAAAGACCCCAATTTAAACTATGGCACATTATTTTCTACAGTTTGCCAAGAATTCAATAAAACATGTCCTTTGAAAACAGTTAAAGTCAATTCTAAATCAAAATTTAGTGAATGGGCTACCGCGGGAATAAGAAAAAGCAGAGATAATTTATACAATTTATATCACGAAAAATCTCTAACCTCAGATCAAGTTTTTCATACTTATGTTAGAAATTATTCGAAAATATTCAAAAGTGTCTGCGCTCAAGCAAAATCACAGATAATAATTAACAAAATTGGTATTTCTAATAATAAAATAAAAACAGTGTGGCAGGTCATTAACAAAGAAACTGGAAAGTCACAACAACGTGATCAGACCGAATTGTCCTTGAAAATAGATAATCAGACCATTTCTGACAAGCTAGAAGTAGCCGAGACACTAGAAAGTTTCTTCACTAATATTCCGCTAGAAGTTACAAAATCTCTCCCTTCTTCATCTACATTAGCTGAAGATTTGCTTAAAGAAAATTTTACTGCGGATATACCAAACTTTAAATTTAAACCAATATGTATTGCTACTATTATAAACGCGTTCAAAAGTCTCAACGTAAAGAAAACTGAAGACTTATGGGGCATATCCGTCAAGGTTCTTGGAGATATTATCGAATCAATTGCCCCTATCCTAACAGGCATATTCAATCAATGTTTGGATAGCGGTAAATTCCCTGATCTAATGAAACTTAGTAAAGTAGTACCAATTTTCAAATCTGGTTGTAAGAGTGATCCCTCTAATTATAGACCTATATCTGTGCTTCCAGCGTTGAGTAAAATATATGAAAAAATCATGCTGGACCAGATGTTATCTCACTTTAACTCAAATGGGATTTTGCACAGTCAGCAGTTTGGATTCACGAAGGGCAGATCGACAACGGACGCGGGAGTTAAACTTATCACTCACATTTTGGAATCCTGGGAGAAGTCCCAAGATGCCATTGGCATTTTCTGTGATCTCTCTAAAGCGTTTGACTGCGTGGACCACAACACACTGATGTGTAAATTACACCACTACGGAATTCGTGGTCAAGCTGCTGATCTGGTTCTTTCTTATCTATCAAACAGGCAGCAAAAAGTAAATGTAAATGGGGCGACGTCCTCCGGGTCTCTAGTCAAGATAGGCGTGCCCCAAGGTTCAATTCTCGGTCCTTTCCTATTTCTTGTGTACATTAATGATCTCCCTTATATGATGGCCAAATTATCAGATATAATTTTATTTGCTGATGACACCTCGCTAATTTTTAAAATAAATAGAAAGGATACGCTTGTCCAACATGTTAACGAAAGTCTAACCGTTCTCTCAAAATGGTTCGCTGCTAATAATCTTTTATTGAATGCAAGCAAAACTAAGTGTTTAAGATTCTCCTTACCAAATGTACCACAACGCGATCTTAATTTAAATCTTGACGGCAATAAACTTGATGTTATAGCGGAAACTGTATTCTTAGGGATTACTATAGATTCAAAATTACAGTGGGGCGCGCACATTAGAACTCTTTCAGGTAGGTTAAGCTCAGCTGCATATGCAGTTAGGAAAATAAGGCAGTTAACGGATGTAGCCACAGCTAGGTTAGTTTACTATGCTTATTTCCACAGTATTATGTCTTACGGCATCCTGCTGTGGGGATCAGCAGCAGACGTTGACTCCATTTTTATACTACAAAAAAGGGCAGTCCGCGCGATTTATAAAATGGGTCCTCGCGAGTCACTCAGAGAAAAATTCAAAGAGATCGATATACTAACTCTGCCTTCACTTTATATCTTTGAATGTATTTTATATGTCCGTAAAAATCGAGGGCTTTTCAAAATTAGAAGCGACTTCCACAATAAAAATACACGCAGTAAACATGAAATTGTAATACCTAAATTCAGATTAACAAAAACTAGCAAGTCTTTTATTATAAACAGTATACGCTTTTATAACAAGTTGCCAAAGTCAGTTCTAGAACTGACCGATGGAAAGTTCAAGAACTATATTAAACGTGTCCTTATGAAAAAAGCATATTACAAAATCAAGGACTACGTTGATGACAAAGAAGTTTGGCTATGATTCCTTCTGCGCATGCGGCTTCCCTGGTAGCTCATAAACGGCACAGATTTGTGGATGTCTCTAACTATTCTCAATCTCATTATTCTTTTTCTTTTGATTCAGATTATTACAGTAGTTTTCAAATCATTTTTTCTCATATTTTGCTCAGAATAGTTACAGCACTGATGACAATATTTGTGTCACTTGTTTAATTTAGTTCTTTAATTAAATATTTTTTTTTTTTTTTTTTTATTTACTTACCTTTGTATAGATGCTTTTTTACCTATTATTTGTGAATGAGTGAACATTGAAGGCCTTTTAGATTCCCGGATGCTGTTTAACTTTTGTTAAATATTCCTTTTGTTTTACATTTTTTGTATAGCAAGCAACGACCTTTTGTCGGGCCTACGCTGTCCCCCCATACTTTAGTACTAATGCTGTAATGAAACATAATAATATTGTAATACCAAATGATTTGAAAAGAGTAACCATGGAGTTTCTTGCCGGTTCTTCTCCATGGAATCGACCAACGCGAACCGTGCACCTTTTTCGACGTTTTATAAGTGCCCATCCAGGCCTATGTGAAATAAAATTATTTTGATTTTGATTTTGATTTTTGATTTTATAATGTGAAAAGAACATTTTTCGTAACACTAAATTCTGAACGCACCTTGGATGTATAGCGTTCAACCCCTCTATCAACTTCTATTTAAAGTTCCATTCTTGATATGGTCAAGACAAACTACAAAACCGTTTGAATAGGCATGAAGATAGTTTAAAAAAATTGCAAGTCAATTTAGTCTGTCAGTTAGAGTATTAGAACATAATGGACAAGTATTTGTTGTTTCTGTAATTTGACAAAGATAAAACGCATAAATTCTCGGGGTGGGGGCTCGTGACGCCAGAACGCACTACTTATAAATTATTATTAGTAATAATTATTATTATTAGTTATTATTGTTAATGAATAAATGAAATGAATGAATGAATGTATACCAAGGCGTGACGTATTGAGATTTTTAAAATCGTCGTATCTTCTTCAATTTTGGTTTACCTAACCAAAGAAAAAATACGGGTCAAATAGTTTTTGATAATCTAACTGAAGGACTAACTAGTTTTTTTTGTCGTTTACCCTATTAAAATTGTTAATACCTACATAATTCATTGTTAATTCGCAGAATACAACAATAACAATGGTTTAAAGGAAATCTTTTGAAGCGTTCGTCCTTCAGTCGCTGTCTATAGTCACTAAATGTTCTTTTCAGTGAGGACTATTGATGGAATTAGGGAAAGTTGTATTTTCTATTCTAAACTGAGGCAGTCGGATTTTTTTAATTATCATCACGCCTATAATCTCTGAGTCTAGACTGAATGATATATTTATTTCCAGGAATATAATTACATAGGTAGCTAACATAGGTTCATAAGATTTCACTATATTCGGCACTACAGCGTGCACACATTTATACATATTTTACATCTTGGTTATTCTTATAGCATGCAGTACACATTTAGTCATTAACAATACCATGCAATAGTAACAATAATTACATAATTTAAATTTTGATTAGATTAGAGTTATGGCGTACCCACAATACCTACACCCACATTCGCCAGTTATCTAAACTAATATTATAAAGCAGAAGAGTTTGTTTGTTTGGTTGAACGCGCTAATCTCAGGAACTACTGGTTCGAATTGAAAACATCTTTTTGTGTTGGATAATCCATTTATCGAGGAAGAACATCACGCTACGACTATTAGGAGCGGAGTAATAATGAAAAATGTTGCAAAAACGGGGTTTTTTTTTCCTTTCATTTTTCTCTCTAATGTGACGCAGACGAAGTTGCGTGGGTCAGCTAGTATGTTATAAGCACCTGTGATCGGAACAGAGACATAAATTGGAAACTTCCTTAGGAAAATATTCATTTTTTCCGGACAGTTGACCTGTTTTCGGAACATTGCTTTGAATACATAAAAATAAATTGTTAGAAATAGAGATAAAAGTAAACATAATTCCTGATTTTATTTTATAGAAATGACAAAAAAAACGAGGTACTTAAGTAAATATAAGTTGGTTTGAGTTTTCGCTCCACATCTCATTTTAGGTGCTCGCTCTCGTGCTCTATGACGTCATTTCGAGGGGTGGAGATGGATTTTTAAAACAATAGTTCGCAAACTGAATCTTTCATACATTTGACCAAGCGAGAACTGTTGTCGGCTGGTGTTCGTCTGGCTCCATGTAAAATACTGGTATTCAGCTGCGTCAGGTTAGACTGGAAGCCGGCTCCAACATAGTTGGGAAAAGGCTCGGCAGATGATGAGATAGTTGTATTGTTGAGGGGCGAGGCTATTGTCAACACACGAAGTCAGACTCACGCCTTAATTTTTTTTCACACAAGGCCTGTCCCGTAAACCTCTTTTGAATCTAGGAATTCCTGATATCATTTACCCGGAATTTACTTTTAAACTAATCACAACCTATGAAAAAACTAAAACTTTCAACTAACTACAATCTTAACACCCGGTAACTTGCTAATAGACGAACTTTTAGAAATAGTTACCGAACTTCGGTAACAACACATTATTTACGCATTAACGCCTTGGCAAATTGCTATTAAAGGCAAGAATATCCTTCGAGTCCCGAGTGCTTTGACACAAATATTTTACTGTTCATTCTAGAATGAAAACCTAATGGAAAGATGTTTGGTATAAAGGCGAGAAGTTGCTTTGCATAAAGATTAGGCGTAACTGGGGTCTGTCAGCGAGCAATGGAGCGCAGTATCCTTAACTATAAGGAACTCGGTACAACGTCCCAAACCTGAAATTGACGATTTAAGTCACACACACAGCTGCCAAGCTCAAATGGAACTGGGCTGGCCACATCTGTACCATGACGGAGGAGCTATGGGCTAAACACATGGGTCCTAAACAGTAGCAAATGGCCACACGGCAGGCCAAGAAAGTGATGGTGGGACGAACTCGACTCTTTACACAAGGATTGGCGTATTCCTATCATAGCGTGCTGTAGCACTGGATAGGAATACGTGGAAGGAGGGAACGGAGGCTTTTGCCCTGCAGGGACACAATTGTCTTATCCCTACTAATATTATAAATGTGAATGTAAGTTTGTTTGTTACGCTTTCACGTGAAAACTACTCAACGGATTTGAATGAAATTTGGCATACAGATAGTTTATAACCTGGATTAAAATATAGGATTCTCGCGGGCGAAGCCACTGACAGAAGCTAGTAATGAATAAGGCATAACTGTAGGAAATCAAGTTGTTTGAAGAATCTCCTTGCGTTGAGCTTAATGACTATACTTTGAACAATATTGATTGAAGCTCTTGGTGAACAAACCGCCACAGCGGTTTACAAGTCTAACTAGTACGGGTATGAAAGGCAGGTAGTTCATCCCACCTAAAAAAAAAAAAAAAAAAAAATAGAATAAAAAAAAATGGTAGTTCAGGCACAGATGACAGATAACTCACTCCATACAAAATATTCAATACCTACCGCTATAATAGCCTACACTTTTAAGTCAATAGTCGCTGCGAACGAAAATGTACCTCACCTTACAAACGTAAAGTGGGTTTTGCTTTGTAGATCGCGCAGTCGCGTGGATATTGCGGATTGCTAGGGCTGCCTCTGTCGACGAAGATGTTAGTAGGCATTTTTAGTAAAGGTACCTACGTTATAAAATAAAACATGTTTAAAATGTATCAGAATTTATAATTATTTTAACGGAATATATAAAAAAAAATGTTAAAAAAAATTGCATAGAGGTGTTTTATTTTGATGTGATGATTAATATTTTTTTCCCTCCTTTAAATTATTCCCGATTGTTAACGTAGAGAATATTCGAAATCGGTCAAAAAGTTTTAATAAGTTATCTTTGGGGAATATGCGTAGGTACACTAGGTACGTGCGCGCCGCGCGGCTGTTGACAACCCACTGCGCTATGGGCTACCGGTTGCCCGGCGCTCGGTAGGTGATTAGCGCGCGTACGTAAGTACATGGAGTGTAGTATCTGTAATCTGTGGTTCAGGTCCTCACCCTCAATTGTAAACGAAGAATCCTCTGACCATACTGTTGTTGTAAAAAGCGGGCTACGGCCCAATGGTTTTGTCAGTCCGCTGCAGGGTGAAATCACACCTGTCAGCATCGATTCGTATCATATCCTTTCAAAAAGGGCTCTTTGTATAAAGAAACGTACGCATCAGTACCCCTGTCCGCATGGATTGACCTATCGCGTCATATTTAAAACTAGCTGTCCCACGCAACTTCGTCTGCGTCACATAAGAGAGAAAAACGAAAGGAAAAATAAACCCGTTTTTGCAACAATTTTACATTTCTGCTGCGCTCCTAATGGTCATAGCGTGATGTTATATAGCCTATAGCCTTCCTCGATAAATGGACTATCCAACGCAAAAATAATTTTTCAATTCGACCCGGTAGTTCCTGAGATTAGCGCGTTCAAACAAACAAACTCTTCTGCTTTATAATATTAGTATAGATGCGTGTAAGTGTAACAATCGTTTTACATTTAAGAGGGTGCTTTCTAACGCATGAGAACGGATGCTTACGCATGCGAATGTACGAGGGTCATTCAATAAATACTTAGCCTACAAAAAGTAAACGAAAATTTTGGAAAAGTGGCAATTTATTTTTCAACATAGTCTCCTTTTAGTTCGATACACTTAGCCCAGCGATGCTCCAACTTTTTTAACCCGTCCGAAAAATAGTTTTTGTCAAACTCTGCAAAATAGGCCTCCGTGGCGGCGATGACCTCCTCATTCGATCCATATCTATTCCCGGCGAGTGATTTTTTCAGATTAGGAAACAGAAAAAAGTCACAAGGGGCCAAATCTGGAGAATACGGTGGATGGGGCAGCAATTCGTAGCGTAATTCGACCAATTTGGCCATGGCAACGGCAGACGTGTGAACCGGTGCGTTGTCGTGGTGAAACAGCACTTTTTTCTTCGCCAGATGGGGTCGTTTTTTCTTGAATTCGGCGTCGAATCGGCCCAATAAATCGGCATAGTAAAGCCCTGTAATTGTTTTACCCTTCTCGAGGTAATCGATGTAGATAACACCTTGTGAATCCCAGAAAACGGTGGCCATAACTTTTCCGGCCGATTTTACAGTTTTCGCCTTCTTTGGAGCACGTTCCCCGGTCTGGATCCATTGTTTTGATTGCTCCTTGGTCTCTGGTGTGTACCAGTGGATCCAGGTATCATCGACGGTCACAAAACGACGCAAAAACTCCGCTGGATTCCGCTTAAACAGCGCTAAACACGTCTCCGATGTGGTCTCACGGTTGCGCTTGTTTTCTGGTGTGAGTAAACGCGGCACCCATCGCGCCGACAGCTTTCTCATGCGCAGTTCCTCGTGAAGAATATGATGCACTGTTCCTTCTGAAATGCCTACAGTCTCAGCTAGCTCCCGAACCTTCAATCGGCGATCTGCCAATACGAAATCATGGATTTTTTTAATGTTTTCCTCCGTAGCAGCTGTTTTCGGTGCACCTGGACGTGGTTCATCAAAAACCGACGTACGGCCATGTGCAAACTCGTTGAACCAATTCTTGACGGTGGCCATCGATGGAGAAGAGTCACCGTACACAGCATCCAAGCGCTCTTTGATTTCGATGCGCGTTTTCCCTTCCAAAAATAGGAATCGAATCACCGAACGATATTGCTCTTTTTCCATTTTTGTAAAACCGATCGACACGTTCGCTTCCATAAGTTGTCAAATTAAAACAAATGAAGGGATTGGAATGAAAATTTGAAAAAAGAATGTGCTACACTGTGGTAAAACTCTTTTGAAACTACAGTGCCCTCTGGCGATCAGGCTAGGTACTTATTGAATGCACCTCGTATCCTCAAACACCTAATTGCAACTGAACAGCTGCAAGTGCTGACGGATAATTGAAAATAATGGTTATAAGGGACTGCTGCTTAATCGGACTATGCTTTCGTTATCATCATCTCTATCTTCTTAAATTGATTTGAGGTCACGTAGACTACCCATGAGGCCATGACATAAAAGCTAGTCTAAAACTTCCCCAACAATTTCCGAAGCCAAAAAAACTCAACGTACATTTCCTTTATCAATAAACTTTCACAATTAATCAATGTAGCTACGTTCCTTCGGTACCAGATGGTGCATTAACTTCAATTTCCCTTTCCTGCAGTGACCTTGGCCCGAACGGTGCAGTTCTAGAGACACGAGGTATGCCACGAATCTATTGATTTCCTTAGACTTGACTTAGTTTCGGTTTTTTACGTGGATTTATATTTGGCAACGTGCCTATGCCTATACCTTCTGCAAGGCCTTGTCGGAACTATTACTGAAGGATATTAGATTAAAATAGAGGTAGTTGGTTCCGTAAGAACTTCTCTTTGATTTACCAAGCTTTTGGGCATTCCTTTCTGAGGTAAGTTGTCATTTGCACGTCTTGTAAGCATCCCTGGAGATTAGCTTTGATCCTTGTGTGCGACAAGATTAAACATTTGGACCCAATACTGAAATAAAATGAATCATTCAAATATCCAGAAGAGGCTTATATTTGCTAGACGACAGAATATCTTAAACAAAATGAGGTGGATTTTGCTTATGATAGCAGAATCTTAATCAAACTCCGATCTAAATATTTACAAACGACGATATTACAACTGTCAGTTTCTCAATTCCTTAAATAAGATCAATAAAGCCAATAACCTATGGCCATCCACACCTCACCTTAACAACTCAAAAAAAAAAACAATTTTAGGGAGCCCAATTTTCAGCGTTTAACCCTTCCAATGCGGTACCACCGTACCAGGCACGAGCGTATCTGACTGATAGCCTAATTGCGATCCCACGATAGGTGTGAACTTCAAGCGGGCCCGAATTAACCTTTACAACATCATTTTTGGGTTAAGTTTCGAATTTGACAGGGTTGACAGGTAATTTCACAGTTCTGCCGTGGTTTGGAGTGAAACTTGCTAGCGTTGGTGCATGATGTCGTGGTTTCGCAAGGAGAGCGTTTGATTTTAATTTACTTCGGGAAGTTGAAGAGGGGAAGTTTGTGAAGTAAGAAGAGTGTTTTAATTAGGTTGGTAAGCCTAAACTAAAGCAAACCATAGCTACTGATGGTAGATCGACATCGTGTTTTACGATGAAAAACTAAATGTATTGTGAGCTTGTAATTTTACGGCAACGACTAATACTGAACTAATAATGCATTTATAATGTAATTATTAACATACTATAGCAGGGGAACGGCAAATGTATTTTTTTAAATTAATGTATTTTGTTTACTGCTATATAATGATTTTCTAATGTAATTATGATTTCTATTGTACCTATTATTTTAATTATATGATTGAGTGTAAATTTTCGATACAATGTAAAAATTGTTACTGAAATAAATGAAATGAATATTCGGTAAGCAGTTTCATAACAATATGTACTGATTGACTAATACTGTATTTTCCACATTTGGTTCCGTGTCTCCGTGACAAAAAAAAACAGGGTTCCTGAAACTGGTGGTAATTTAAGTGGTCAGTGGAGATTTGCGATTGCAGAGAAATTGCAAGTGCCATTATACTATAGAAATGTCTCATGCCTGTACTTATTTATTTACTTATTATTTATTAAAACTTTAAGCGCATTATGTAGTTACTAGGCGGCGGCTTTATGTTAAGATAAAATCCCACTTGTTGAGAAATGAGTACGTATGGTCTCTTTCATAATAATTGCCTCTCAAATGAAATTAAAAAAAGTAATATTATACCCAAGTGTCTAACACGAGAGCATAGTGTAGTATTAATGGTAATAAAAATGCACACGAGTAGTTATAGTCTTTACAAACTGAAGTTGCAATAACCATTTATGTTTAGATAATAATATATTGTTGGCCGGCTCCATCATAAAATATACTAAGTTACTAGTTTTTTAAATGTCTCAGAACTCATTTACTTACAATATTTTCTAGCAAAACAGAAGAGAATAAAGTCATAAAGTTTTAAAAGAACTTATTGATGAAGATTTCCTTCGGAGGGGTCGAGTATAACACCATTTAGAAAGAAAATTCATTAAAAAAAACGTTTATCTGTCTTTCTTTCATGAAAGAAACTATGTTTCGAAGCGCATTTTAATAATATGCCTAAGTAATTGAGCACAAAAATCTTTTTAACTTTTTCAATTTTTGAACTGGAGACGGTTATCTTTTTGGATAGCTTCAAACCTCTTTATTCTTTTTCGCTCTTTTAGTTCTCTTAGCGATAGTTACATAATCACACATAAAAATTAAAAAAAAAAAAAAACATTTTAAAAAACAACAAAACTTGGCATCATCTATTTTCGTGGCAAGTTCCAAAGTAGTCTATCATTTGATTGCAGGCACGACGTAGATACCTACCCTGTATAGGTACCCCGCGACATGCAAGCCCGAGTTACGACTCTATTCCACTTTTGTGCCGATTGGACTTCTAAAAGTGTTAAATTGCTGCATTCACGCGATGTTTTTGGCCTGATAATATCTATAGGTATAATAGAACGTTTATGAGTTCTAAACGACGACGTTTCGTCTTTTTGTCTCATTAACACTGTTCTATTAGCTTCACCTGGAACTAACTATGTAAAAAAATCTTATAAGTTTCCCCGGTTTCCGATTGAGTTGAAATTTCATGCACATGTTTAGTTCGAATGATACTGTATGAGTTGTATGACTAGCTAAATGGCGTCTTTCTAATTCCAATATGGCGAACTACCAAAGATGGCGGAATATTTTATGCATTTCCACGATATTGGTATTAAATGAATGGGTTTGCTGAGAAGAATACGCAAAATAATATATGTTACAAAAGTCGTGTTTTTTTAGTTATTAAACTACAACTTGGCGCACAATTAATCACCAGTAGGAAGATGTTATTTTTTGCAAATGGCATCGGGCCTCAATAATATGACGACGACTCGAATGGCGTAATGGTAGTGACGCTGCCTTACGTTCTTAGGGTCCTGGGTTCGAATCCCGGTAGGAGCAAATGTTTGTGTGATGAGCATGAACATTTGTTTCCGAGTCATGGATGTTTGTATGTATAATAAGTATGTGTTTACAAACAAAAAAGTATATATGTAGTATATCAACTATCTGGTGTCCACGACACAAGCCTTGCTTAGTGTGGCACTAGATGGCGCTGTGTGTTTAATGTCCAGCGATATTTATTATTTATTATTTATTATTAATATTTGATACTTGTGAACTAGACAGCTGCAGAATATAAACAGATGCGCAGTGGAGCGCTATACTTCGCAAGATGAGCGTGAAATAATTGCGAAGAAAGCGTTCCTGCTTAGTCGCGTAGTCTCCCATTCTGAAGATTTGGCTTGGCCAGCAAGATCGCTCGATTTCTTCATCTCAGACTTCTTTATTCGGGGCTACTTGAAGTCGCGCGTATGCCGAAAAGTCATGGAAAATACGAAAAGGGGCAGAAATGAGTATCAACAATGGCGGCAGCCACTAGACGGATATATTTTATCCATTTAACATAAATTAAAATCTAAAGGTCCAAATGCACTTTCCCATCAGTTAAAATATTTTGTTTTATTTATTAAAAAAGTTATTGAAATCAAAATTGTATGATTAATTTGGCGCCACCTTGAATAATATTATTATTTTTTTAAAGTAGTGTTTGTCTCGGTGCCAAAAAAGTAGGATAAGAAGTGCAGCGTATGATCTAGCAAAAACAAATTCAGATCGATATAAAACTAAGTTTACAAAGATGATCTGATGAGAGCGAATCGCATTCCACTGTCAGTTTCATATCCTACAACAATGATGACACTGATAGTTCTTGAACGCCGTTTAGATGTACTGATCGTGTTCAGTATCATTGGTGAACTTCGTCCTGAGCCCCTGAATAGTAAACAGTTGGTGGATTTGAGGTTTAATTACTTTCAGTGCAGCAGAACTAATTAACTAAATGTAGCTGCAGGAAATTACTAAGATCTTTGTGACATTACACAGTATACATACTTCTTTTTACGACAACCTAAAACCTATAAACAACTGCGTCATACATATTCTAGTCTAGATGAACCACGTGAATCGTGACGCGCCGCGTGGGACACTCCCGCGCAGATTTTCAGATGATCATAATGACGATGCGCATGAGTTCCTCTAATAGCTATGTTGATGCATCGTATTGTAACAATTGTGTAGTCGTTTCCGTTAAGTAAGTACTAATTTGTTTGTATGGGTTATGCAAACAGATGTTTCATATAGTCGAATATCAGCCTGAAATTATTTTGGTGATGAATATCGAGACTATCTCGTTGATTAAACGATCGCAACCGCTATTGCTGAGCAAATATTATTATTGGGTTCGAATACCAATCAGGAATTACTCACCAAAATCCCGGAAGCAGCCTTCTGTCCGACCACAGATAAGCCCGATCGATGGCAATAAGTTTGTCCCCACTATGTCTGATATACTGAGAACAGGGCTTAACTGGTGAAGTGTACAACAGGGTACACTTCTCCCAAAACTTTCGGATGGACGGATGTAACAGGGATATTTTTATTCGATTGCGGCGCAGCCCAAAAGGTGGGGTTATCTATCTATATGTCACCGTAAAATTGTCAAACACGATATATTACAATATAACGTGCGATATTGTAAACTCTCGAATGATTGTCAACTGAACATACGGAAGTATCTCTGGCCTCATAATCGGGACTTAGGGCACCCCTCCGTTAGGTTAGTTAGGTTCCTTTAAGCCCTGCACTCGGAAATAACTCCGTCGAATACGCTTTTTAGGGAAATCTAGAGTGTTTTAAGGTTAGGTTATATTAATCGATATTTCTCAGGAATGGTACAGTATCTTTTCATGGGAGTGGTACCACTGGGCAAGGGGGACTCCTCCTTCCCTCCACACCGCGTGAGTTGACTATCATTCAACGCAATTGCATTTCACGAAAAATAATGCGTTTTATTGTAAGCAGTATGTTCGTTTGACAATAATTCAAGAGTTTACAATATCGCTAGAGAGATTACAATACTTATAACGTGTTTGAAATTTTACGGTGACATAAATAAATGTATATTCTATCTTGTTTGTACGTATGTAAGTATGTCCGTTTCTTTGTTCCCTCATACTTAGGCCTATACATATCTCGGCCTGAGAGGTGAGGCGAGTTTTTTTCCCACATTTAGGTTTGAAGCAGTTTTTTTTTCTATTTCTGTCTCAGTCATAGCTGTTATAATAGGTTTACTTAGGGTTCATTCTCTTTGCTTCCGTTTTTAACAAACTTTAATTCTCACGTCAAAACTTAGTAACATTACTTACAATAAACATCGGAAAAAGTTACTTTTATTCAATGTTGTAGCATGTTTACAGGAAATATTTGATAATGTTTGGAAAGAACTCCATCTTTAACTGTTATTGTCAAATGATATATTTATTGAATAAAATTACGTTTTGTAACTTCTAATAAAAGGTGCGGTGACCTTTGAAATATTTAATAGTTGGGAATAAGTCCATGAAAGCTATTTAATTTGTAATGGAAATTCAACGGTAACAGTTTCCTCCTGTATACATTGGTACTCAACATTATTTTTTACAGTTTTCAAACAGAGATGGAACGAGTTGTTTATTTATAGATATTACTCTCTAAGAATAAAATAAATTTTCTTTTGAAACAAATATAAAATAAAGGGAATAGACTTATAATGAACTTTCTAGTTACGTGGATATTGGGGGGGCATTTTTTGTATTATTTTTAATTGCTTTAGTCTTGTTCTTTACAAGGAAAATGAATGCAATTGTGTACTTGTAACTTGATTACGTACCTAGGTAATATAATTTAAAATAACAAATTTTCCTCAAAGAACAAACACCACCTTTTTTAGATTATGCAAGTAACTGTAACTTACCTATTCTAACATTATAAAGAGAGACTGCGAATTTTGTGCCTTTCCATGTATGTAATGTAGTAATCTCCGGGAGTCCGGAACCACCTATTTGAAAAATTATTTTGCCATCTCAAAGGTAGGTACAATATTCCGGATGAATAAATGGACATAGGCAAAGAACTGGTTCTATATCGGGGAGAGGGTTCAGAATTATGCACTGAATACATGGTAACCGTTTTAGGTTCATGTTCACCGAGAAGATAACAGCCTGATTATCTAAAAACAGCTGTCAATGTGACAAGTTCCCATACAAAAATGTGTTTTAAACAGCTGTTTTTAGATAATCGTCTGTCATCTTTTTGGTGAACATGGACCTTAGTATCGGTCTTTTCCACCCTGTAAAATGTGTTGTTTTAGCCACAACTCTACAAGTCATAAACAGAACAAGTTTCTGCCTAGAGTGCCCCAATAAACAGTATACAAGAACGTGTTGGTTGGAATGGAAAATACTGTGGATAATGCCGAATTTTTTTAAAGGTTCATAAAAATTGGAGATATTTCTCAAGTTACTCAATCCGAAATGAAACTATGAAACATTAGGGAACTTCCTAAAAGATCCCACATTACTTTAAAACCTCCATACGCAGGGTAGTACTAATAAAAGAACCTATAATTACATCATCTCTCCACGGCAATAGTATCGACCTAACAGCGGCCATTGATTACCTCCGATTGGTCGCGTACACACGGCCGTGTGTTGCACACGTCACGACATGCGCCACCGACGCTTGAGGACCTCGCTAATCAATGTTCGAAGACTTCCAATTGTGTTTGTATTACCATGGTTACCCACGCTTTGTTTGGTGATGATTGCTTTTTTTTAGGAAAGGTGCCACAGACTGCTAAGAAGCCTCGAGTGCTGTCTTTAAACAGCCTATTGCCCGTGTCATAAGATCTATTCAAAAAAAGGTTATAAATTCGTCTGTTTTTTTTACTTTTTTAAGTCCACATCGACCGCGGCAAAGGTGGTGTGACTCTCTGATCATGTTCGCGGGGTAAATATGGCCATGGAGTAAGGGGAAACCTTTGCCCAGCAGTATGAAAATAGAAAGGTTCTATTAAAACCCTCAATTATTACTGGATAAGTTAGGTCTTGGGATTTGTTAGGTGTTACTGACTAAAACTACTCGACCAGGGTCCAACCATCTCAATAGTTAGGAGATACAGAATAGACAGTGAGCCTGCAAATCCCGCTGCCCCCCGATGCAATTTTGTAAATTTTGTTATGGGTTAAGAAATGTAGTGCTTGTCAGGGTGGTCGCCCGCATGGATTATAACAGATATTGTTTGTTTTTTTTTTAATGCCCGTCGTTGGATGAGATCATATCCCAAAATCAAAAACTTCTGGATGGTGATATCTTCAGCTATGGGTTCTATCTTCTTCCATTAAAATCTTTGTTGCAATCAAATTCAGCCCAGCCAGCAATTATACGTGAAAATTATTGCTTTAGATACCAATTTGTGACATAGGTACTTAAGTACATCAAATGCCTGCTATATACGCAACAACCAGTCACGTATAAGGAAGTAGAATATTCCAGTGCCTAATAACGATAATTTATCCAAATGGGTGGTGGTGGGTTCACGGAGTCACAGCAGACGGTCATATCTCGTCGTAAGTACCCCAACATGGGCGCGGTATCGGTAACGGTATCTCTGGGATCGACCGAAGCGTTCGCCTGTCATCTGATAACATCTGACTTTGAAAACTTAGTTTCCTTAATGGCAGTTGCGGGTTGGGGAATTATGGAACCAAACATGAACTACATAGATAATATACATACGAGTAGAACTCTATATAATTACAAAAAAAAAACTAAACGTATGTACTACATATCGCCGGGTTCAAGGCAAAACCACCTATCTCTGTGTTTGTGTATGTCATTTTTATACCATTGTGAATTGGATAGAGAATTAAATACCGATTCGAATGGTATATTAAAGTGAAAAACTGCAAAAAATCGAGATAAGTAGTTGGTTTTGTCTCTAACCCGGCGATATAATATATGTCACAGTCAAAACTGTTAATCAGTCAAAAGTATATTTGACTGGTGAAAAGGAAAACTAGTCAAAACTACTTTTTACCGGTGAAAACTATTTTAACAAAAACTAATTTACTTAGAAACTTATTAGGCACGGGCCACACAGAACAGACGCAAGGCACGGACCCGTCGCAGTCGCGGCGCCCGTTTAATCTACTTGCATATAAAATGTATACAGCCGTCGCGACGTAAAACATACAGAAAAGACAGGACGCCCGTCACGACGGCGTCCTATTGGAAAACATATAGAAAGGACAAGGCGCGGGCAGGGCGCGGGCCTGCACGGGCGCAAGCGGGGGAGCGGAAAGGGCGCGGAGGGCAGGTTTGGACATAATAATGTAAAAACATTGTGGAGTCATCTTGTATACTTCTTGAAAACGATCAGGATAATAATGTAGATCCTCCATTATTTAAAAAAAATCTATTCTGTCCATTGCTTAGCCATATCGGATGTACCCAGTAACGTCTAACCCTCTGCAGATTAGCGAGATATACCAGTGCCAATACATCTTCATCTTCAGAAGAAGACATGTTGTCGTATCAAAATCGGACGGTTGAAGTACCGGGTAAAGCTTCTAGTGCGCGCCATAAAAAGTCGTGACGGCGCCCTGTCTGCGACGGGTCCGTGTCTTTTCTATATGCGTTAAAAAGTCGCGACGGCGCCCTGTTCGCGACGGGTCCGCGCCCCGCCCTGGTCTTGCGTCTTTTCTGTGTGGCCGTTGGCTTAGGTTGTTAGATATTTTTGTGAACCTTTGAATAAGATCATGTAATTATATTTAGGACTATGTAATTACAACTGAGGCGTTCTAAAACAACATATTACTCAGTATACCAGTCGGTGAGAAATTTCCTTAAAAGGAGACGCGCACTCCCCCCCCCCCCCCCCCCCCCCCGAGTGTTTCGACCCCAAACGGCTCAAAGCTGTAGTTACCAATAAGGTCACAGTATTTGCGCCATTTGTGGATCTTATACTACTTATATCAAAGTTAACAGGTTAGTAAGAGTCAAGCTGGTGTATACCTAAGGTTCAGACTTTTCGGCATGAAAATAGTGGCAAAGTTATTTCCTACCATCATTCGGCACAATCATGTAAAAGACTGGTATTTACCTGCATCCGGTTAGATAGGAAGCCGACCCCCACGCTTGGTAAAAAAATTGGTTGTCTGTAAAGTCGGTTTACGGACGATAGATTTACGTGATAACGTCATAATCATTATTTTATGTAATAAAACACGTGGAACGGTGGAACGTTACTATGGAACGTTACTATTTTTCATGAGTGTTGCTGGTATTATCAATTTATAAGACGTTATCACGTCAAAATGACGTGTAAAAGTGTTTGAGAAAACCTACTTGCTGAATAAATATCATTTATCATTTATCATTTACCGTTTGAGATGTTACGTAACAAGGACACTTTTGAGTCGGCCTGTTTTAAAACTCCGCAAAAAACGTCATAATCATTATTTTATGTAATAAAACACGTGGAACGGTGGAACGTTACTATGGAACATGGAACGTTACTATTTTTCATGAGTGTTGCTGGTATTATCAATTTATAAGACGTTATCACGTCAAAAAAAACCAGGGAGATGATTATGATGTTTCGTCACAATAATCAGTTCAGTCGTTTGACCGGGAATTTACTCATAGGACAATTTTGCTAACGTGACGTTTTAATATGAGTCGTTTTGCTATTAGGACCATTTGCTCACAGGTTTGCGTTTTGAGAGGCAGTCTTTCAAACCAAAACGTAACATCATGAACAGGCAAATAAAAATTCTTCCGGAATAAATTCTCCTAAACAAAGTCAGAATTTCCCAGTCTGTAAAAGCTCCTGGTAATTTTTCCAATGCACCCAATTATTCAACTCCCATTTTGCGTCATATTAAGGCCTCAAGCCACATTATACGAGTAGATGTGAGCAGCGTTCGTGCTAGTCCTCCATATCGACGGCATTAGCATACCGGGTAGCTGCCTATCGGAAATATTACCGTGACGTATTAGATCGGTACGGAAAAATTGAGGAATTTCACCTCTATGTACTTGTTGGGTTCAGGAAATCGTGGTGCCATTTGGTTTTTTGCTGATCGAGAAAGCATTAGGATAACGGATAAGAACATCTGTTTTCAGTACGATACAATGATGTTAAAGGAAATTTAAGAAATAGGCCAAACGCTTAAGGCGATTACATGAGCTAAACGCGAATTTTATAATTACTAAAAGTGTATGAATCACTGCTATAAAGAAGACCAGAAAAATGTATGATATTCTTCAGGATATATGCCAGCATGATACTGTTTTGAAAACATAATACAATTAATTTGGCTCGATAAAAAGAAATCACAAACTTATCTCTAAAAATATCTTTCAAACAATAAAAACATACTAATATGCATGCGATCATTCTGATTCAGGCAAATAATTCTACAAGCAATATATTAGCATGATACTGTTTTAGTTTTTTAATCCAATCAATAGTTTTTTTGTAAATCGATCGAAACCACTCATTTCGCGCTATTTGGCCCGCAGTGGCTGATGTAACAACCACTCTGTAGTGCAAGCTGATTAGAACTTTATTCCAACAGCATTTCAAACGAAGTTTGAACCACCACAAATAGAGTTGTTAATTTAGCTCGATCTCAACGTTCGATCTGTCAACGTTTGTTTCACGCCCGTACGGTAGAGGTACTTTATGAATTGCAGTTCAAAATTACATAAATGTCGAACTTAGACTCAGTGTGTGCGATACGATACAATACGGTAAAATTCTGGTCACATTCATATCCAGTCCAGCAAAGCTATTCACAAACTTCGATTCGATTTCTAAAAAACATAGACGTACGGTCGAACAAGCTAATTGGTATACAGTTTAACCCACAAATTACATTATAAAGTGTAAACCAAATAGCTTGTTCGACCGTACGACTTGTCTTGTCTATTTTATTTGGTATTACGAAAACAATCGAGGTAGACATACGACTTTCCGAATCGAAGCGTTTGTGAATAGCTATGCAGATTCCTAATGCGCTTTGGCGCAATTTTGCAATGCATTATTTTTTACGTAAATTTACAATTCAAGATTGATTGATTGTTTATCAATTTCCGGGTTTCCGATAACTCAGATAATAGGACTTTTTACACATACTTACCTATAGTACTTACTAATCATATCAGGTAAATCCGTAAATGTATGACTTGTGTAAATTTTTATCTCAAGTGCTATCGATGAATGAATTTTTTTTTTTTTTCAGAGATATTTGACATACTTACATATTCAAATTGATAAGGATGACGATGATTTAAATTTAGACATTGAAAAATTGCGTATCACTTGTTTACGTTCTGTTTTTTTGTTTCGTTATTTGTACTAGGCCCGGACTCCAAGTGAAACAAACGGAGCGGAGAAGAAATGTGCAAGATTCGACCAATCACAAAATAGGCGAGAGATGCGATATAGGTTTTAACTAATGCGATTTGTCGATTTTCGCACGTCTCTATATACGTCTTACAGTCGCGAACGATATTTTCATCAACATACAACCTACCACTGACCTGCGGGCTACCCTGACGCTTCCCCCTTAACGTAGAAACGCGCCAAGGTAGCCCGTAAAATTCAATATTTCTTACGTTTCTTTCAATTTGCAGGCCAGTGTTAGTTTGTATGTTGAATAAATATGATTTGCGGCTGTAACACGTATGTAGTTTTCTAATTATTAAACTCATTAATACAACCTTTTAAGTTCATGTTACCCGATTGAATGATTTCATGAAATCGGGCTATCGTGCAGCTTTCACCTCTCGATTGCTAGGGACTGCTGAGTGTAACGGACGAGGGTGTTTGATGAATAGTATAGCTCGAAATCATTGTGCCCGGTTAGTGGCAACTGGCTTGCTGTGAATTGTATGGGTCGTATGGTCGGTCCATGTTATCACCATAATGTATACGTCCATATCTAATTACGGCTGTCATTTGAAGATTTTTGACCACCGTTATGTCTAGTCAGAAGTCCGAAAGTCTGACAACCAGTTTGACCAAGATGTATACACTATCCCTTACAATCTATGGTACCTATTATAACCTATCCCACCAACGAACCGCAAACTTCGCAAAGAGATAGCCAATAAGAATGAGTACTTCGTTTGACAAAGACCTCGACGGTGCGTTGTGGATAGTCAGCGATCAAGTTCATTTCTTTTAATGCCACGGAACCTACGATGTTCAATCGGTTCCTGTTAAGCGCTGGGAAAGGATCCAACATAGCTAGGAAAAGGCTAGGCACACCACACATGTCATATGAGAGATGTGCCGTAACATGTAAAGTGACCGACCTCACTGCCGTCCTGCTGCGCGTTGCACTTGCTGATGTTGAGGGTGCCGGAGATGAAGTCGTTCTGCACGTCCACTATCAGGAATGCGCTCACCGGACGCACGATCTAAAGGAAAAACCTCTCATAAAATATCAGGATTTGAATTTTGACATTGAAATTCTGAGGTCCATCTATATCTTTTAGCGCCAACTGCATTTCCAAACTCAAACTTTTTATAACCTTAGTAGTAACTAGCTTCTGCCAGCGGCTTCGCCCGCGTGAAGTTTGATTATTGTCCCATGGAATCTTACTGCCGGGATAAAAAGTATTCTATGTTTTAATCCAGGTTATAAACTATCTGTGTGCAAAATTTCATCCAAATCCGTTCAGTAGTTGTCGCGTGAAAGCACAACAAACAAACTTACATTCACATTTATTCTCCGAACTGCTAAGCTATCGGGAGTTACACGTGTTATTGTGAGTCAACTATAAAAGATAGACATATGCTGTCTTGGGATATTTTTTATATAATTTTATGTGGAATATTTCCGTTATACATGATTTCTATGTAGCTTTAACCATTAAGGCTGCACACGCGACGGAAGCTAAAAAAACCAAGTAACTTCTCCCGTTTTCCCAACATTTCCTTTCACTGCTCTGCTCCTATTAATGGTAGCGTGATGAAAAGTATACTATTACCTGCTCAGGAGTATGTAGAATAATTGTACCAAGTTTCGTTAAAATCCGTCGAGTAGTTTTTTTTTCTATAAATAACATACAGACAGACAGACAGACAGACAGACAGACAGACAGACAGACAGACAGACAAAAATTTTACTGATTGCATTTTTGGCATCAGTATCGATCACTAATCACCCCCCGATAGTTATTTTGTAAATATATTTCATGTACAGAATTGACCTCTCTACAGATTTATTATAAGTATAGATATAGATAGATAATGGGCTTACAAGAACTCCGCATTCTCTGCAAGTCAAAAAATGAGATTTAACTTGGCAGTATTGATAAAGAAAAGAATACCGAAAGAGCTGAACAGTTTCGGATTATTCGCTCATTACAAATCAACGTGTTCATCAGCTGAAATACTTGCAAAAAAAAATGCTGGGGAGTTTGATCGCTCCTACTTCTTTCCAGTTAAAACATTAGGATAGTAGGAAAACTGGTGAAGGGTCTCATTTCTTTGATTCAAACGCCTAGCTTGAATGAATAATTTTTGATCCTGTCTTCTATGAACCAAAACTGGCGAGACAAGATCCCTGAATGTAACCGCTCCAAAAGAAACTCACCACTTTGATCCAGTGGTTCCAGCAGAAGGTAAACTCCTCCTTATCGATGAAGCCGTCCCCGTTCTTGTCGAACACCTGAAAGATGTGGCGCGCCCTCTCCTCGGACAGCGGGTAGATGTGACCCTTGTCGTTCCGGAAGAGAGCCTTGCAGATCACGCGGAACTCGTCCAGATTTAGTTTCCCGTCCCTGTAGGGGAGAAGAGTGGGTTAGTTACCCGTTTTTACCGACATCAAAAAAGGAGGAGGTTCCATGTTCGACTGTATTTCTTTTTTTAATATATGTTCATCGATTTCTAACCCCTTTTGTGGTCCGATTATCAAAATTCTCGGTGACAAAAAGTAAAACAATCAAACAAAGGTCACCGACTTCAGATGCTAAAAATATTTTTCACTTTTTTGAAGTCGGGTTTATTTAACTTTTTTTTAAGTTTTTGGCAAAAAGAAAATAAAGAAAAACATATTAACATCACGACTTTTTCTCTGACAGCAGGCAGAGCCGAGGTGTTTTTTGTGATGGATTCCAAAGTTGTCAACTTGTTATTACGTTTTGTCATCAAGAATATCTCAGTACGAGTAGCAGTCCACTGTCTGGATTGGGGTCCGATTGATGGCAAAAGGCTCGTCCCCTATAACGATGCGACTTAAAACATAACCGACGACGAAATGTGGAGTAGGTACTGCACCCGAGAACGAATTTTCTGTGGTAAGAGGAATATAAAATTTTGCCTTATTAAAGAAAAACGAATGTGTGAGTGTCTCAATAATTAGTCAAACTGAGCTTTAGCTTGTAAACTTGACCCCGTCAACGTGATGAAAAGAGTTACCCAATATTTTTCCTTAGCTTTGTTCAAGTTTGAGGAAAGTTGAGCTACAACTGGTGAAATGGATAAGGATCAAATTAACGTGAGTAAGCACGGGGCACGTGGCCCGACAAACGTGGGGCGATTTAGTACGGCAGAAGCATTTATATAATAATAAGAATAATGAATTAGCGTAGGTATAATCGAGTTCTCAATACCTCCATACCTCCTATTATTATGAGAAAGAGATGCAGAATTATAGACGCGGATCCAGTGCGGGTTGGTACGCATTTGAAAAACACGATGTAAACAATTTTTCCTAAATATTTCCATTACAAAGTACACCTCTACAAGTGTCAATGCAAAATTAAAATAAAGATGTGTGTAAACAATACAGATATGCGATAACGAGTTCACTCGACGCCGAACTTGACGAAAATATCGATAAAGCGCGCGTAATAATCAGTCGATGCAATGTTCTTGTGACATCACGCATGTTAGCCTGTGTTTTGGTATGAGGGAACTGCCGAATTGTAGGTACTGTCGATTTCTTGAAAGTGCTAAACGGCCGAATGGACAGTTTTTCCGCTCGATAGAAGCATTTGTGACAGCGCATTAAGAGCGCGTATCGAGAAAATGGGCAACCTCGCCGAAACCTGTCAAATACTCGTATTTACCTGTTCGCTAGTTTGTCACATTTCTTATTTTATAAATACCTACATATTCTGTGAAACTTCCCACTCTCTACCTATTACGGACCATGACTTCATGAGATACAGCCGGTGACTGACAGACAGACGGACGTACCGTGGAGGCTAGGTAGCAGGGTCTCGTTGGTTTAGAGTTGCCATCCGTCCGGGTTTCCCCGGATACTTATGGCGCGGGACAAACACGAGTGGCGTATGGCGAATGGCGGTGGCGCGGGTGCACGGGGGGCGAGGAAGTAGCGCCATTACTCGCCCCCGCGCACCCACATCCGCGCCACCGCCATACGCCACTTGTAAATGACCCGCGCCTAAGTCCTAGTTTAGAGGGTATCCGGAGAGCTTCCGGGCGGGGCTTCATTCGTAGCCCGGGTTTAAAATTTTAAAATTCACCGTCTGGTAGGTACTAAATATCTGGGACCATATGGTCCCTGTTAACAATGAACATACCAAAGTGGTCCCTGGCCTAAAAAAGGTTGGGAACCACTGCTGTAGAGCATTCACACGTAGGTATACGGTCGCTGGCGGGCAGAATGCATAGACCTTCAATTGCGAAATTATTCGACAGTCGAAGTACGGAAACCGAATAAAGTATTTATGTGAACAGCATAAGGGCCGATTTCCACCAAAGCGGAAAGGAGCGGATCGGAGAGGAGAAGTGTGCAAACTGCAAACCGATCACTCACATTGGTTGAAATATAAAACCCGACTCTCGTCTCTACAATGATTGCTCGAATCTTACACATCTCCTCTCCTCTCCTCTCCGCTCCGTTCTTTACCGTTTTGTTGGAAACCGAGCCTAAGGCTGCGGTTTCACTGAGGCGGAGCGGAAACGAGCTGTGCCGCGATTCACCAATCACATGGCTTGAAATGCACATCTCTTCTCCACACCTACCTCTTTTCACAGCTCAGTCCCGCTCCGCACCGCTCCACTCCGCTTAAGGGCTTATTACATTACACGATTTGCAGAGCACGATCGGCAGCGCGGCAGGGAAGTAGTAGTGGTGGTAGCCCACTCGACCACCTGATTTCTTATTACACTTCCCTTTCCCTGCAGGCAGAGCCCGATAGATCTTGTAGTGTAATAAGGCCTTCAGTAGAAACGCAGCCTAACTATGCATCCACGAGGTGACGGTGCACCCCGCGGAATCTCCGGCGCACGAAACAAACACCGACTTGTTCCGCCCCGCAATATGTGCGCGCACGCTCGCGCTACGGGCAAGTTCAAACATGTCGAGTCATTTTTCCGTGTGCCGCGGATTCCGCATTCGATCCGCGACTTATTTGCACTTACGACGCGCACCGTCTTTCAAAATGATTTAAGTCAACCGAATAACATAAGACAAAAAACAATTAGAATATTTTTAATTAAATGTATCATTTAAAAGTATGCTTTTTACTGAACTAGAAATTGATCATTAACATTTCTTAGTTTCTTACAAGGAATTGTGGAATTTACTTCTTGTAAAATAAAAGTTATTTAAATTAGGAGAAAGTAATCTTAACTGAATCTGCAGCAGGAAGTCAAGCTTCTAGAAGGAAATGTGACATTGATACTTAAATTAAATAATGTATTTTTAAAGAAGTAGTTAGCACTATTCATGTTGGAGTTGAGTTCTGATGGAACCAGATACAGCAAATTTATTTATTTTCAACTTCAATAATTTCTTTGTATGATTTAGTTCTTCAGTGCTAATCACAACTGTTGAAGTAGACTATAGGTAGGTATCTACAAAAGAAAATTAATCTTTGTGTTTAAATAATAACATGTTAATTTAATTTAAACATACTACTCATTCAGTCTTTTGTTTGAGCGAAAAAGTTATGGGTACGTAATTTGAAAATTTGCATTCCAAATGAATTTAAATTATACCAACTCATGTTTGTGCTAATATAAGTAGTAGTGTTTTATATATTTTAAATGATTGTTAACTAGCTTTATGATTTTAATAAATAAACACTTCAAGTTACATTTCAGGAAATGAGGCTTGTTTGAGTTTTAAAATTAAAGTTATCCTTCAAAATAATAGAGAAAGGAGACAGAATGCTACTTTCTTTCATCAACCTGAATTTCTAGTTCACAAGGGCAACAAAAACGAACAAAACATCCTAAACTTTCACTGGGAAATTGAAAGTAAACACTTTTCACAATTCCTTCTATAAAACTGATTGCAAAGACCACCTTAAATTTAGCACACTGGCCTGTGAATCACGGTGACTTCGAGAACTACTTCCCAATGTAGTTTTCCTGAAAATAAATACGAAAATGGTATTAAAAACATACCCATCTTTATCAAATGTTTCATAGCAGGCGTCCATGTCGCTGCAATCGAACTCGTCGACTGGCGTCCCGTTGCTATCCTCCAGCATTGGTGGTTGGATCGAAGTGAGTCGCCAGTCCTCGCGACAACCGCTTATAAGCACCTCCAGCATGACTACCGAACTCTGCGTAACCTTTTGTGACCTATAGCGTAAACAACACTTAGTTACGTGTATAATCACACAAAACTACCACTTAACATCAAAATATTAAATAGTAGCCAAGCTCACGTACCTTAAAAAATATTTATAGCACTTTTGATTCACGTTTTTCCTAGAAAAATATTATAAAATCATTTTGAAATCAAGTACCTATCTCGCCGAAAGTGCAAGTGCGGTTGACGTTGACGTGACGAATGTCTTGGAAACGTCACTGTCAACATTCATATGCAAAATTCTAAATTTTCACAGAAGTACCTACCAATCCCTCTATATTTTGGCCGCGTTCCGTTTAAAGGTGGACGCACACTAATCCGCGCCGAAGCAATTGACCGCGCCGAATGCATCGATTTTTAGAATTACTTGTATGAAATCCTATGAAACCTCGCACACCTATCCGCGTCGAATCGTCCGAATTGAGCAGAACCCCAGAAATCCCAGACAAATTCGGATGACGTCGTCAGATTCGGCGCGGCTGATGCGCGCGATTCGACCAGTGTTGCCAGATGGAATTTGAAGAAAAAATATTTATGCCTTTATGCCAGATGACACGATACTTCGACAATAACTACATGATCCGATCTGATTTGGTAAAAAGCAAGTAGATTTCTTAAATAATATTAATCGAGGCAGTAGATCAGTAGATTTTTTTTTAAATCAGGTAGATCTATTGCTAAATCAGTAGATCTGGCATCACTGGATTCGACCGATACGGTCGCATTATATCAGTTGCGTACGACAGCGCAACGTCAGACCATTAGAGTTTGGCCAACGAAAGCTGTCCACGAATTATTTTCAGAAGTTTTAATAAGTATGGCAATAATTTAAGACTGCCAAAATTGACAAGTTTCGTAGTAGAGTCATCTTGATCTTGTGTTTACGTGTCTCACATTTACATTGGTGTTGTTTAAAATAATGCCAAAAACAATCAGAAGTTCGACGAGAAAGTTTCTATTTACTATATTTGACAAATAAAGACATCAAAAGTGATTTGAATCAGAATGAATGTGAAATGTACGATGTACACAATGTTTACTATTTATTTTGCCTTATCTTGCCTAAACTGCCCTACTAAGCGCAAAAGCGGTATCTAAAAAAAAAATCATAAAGTTGATTTTTATACCATCGGATTTTATTTTAGATACCGCTTTTGCGCTTAGTTGGGCAGTAAAGTACTGGACCGATTGACATTTGACGCGCCGAAAGAATCAACCGCGAAGAAAGATTGGAATTAAATTATTGCCACATTAAAACTTCTGAAAATAATTCGTGGACAGCTTTCGTTGGCCTAGTCTGTCGTTGCGCTGTCGTACGCAACAGATGGAATGCGAGTGCAACCGCATCGGTCGAATCCAGTGATGCCAGATCTACTGAGTTAGCAGTAGATCTACCTGATCTAAAACAAATCTACTGATCTACTGCCTTGATTGATATTATTTAAGAATTCTACATGCTTTTTTCCAAATCAGATCGGATCATGTAGATATTGTTGACGTATCGTGTCATCTGGCATAAAGGCATAAATGATATGACATTTATTCAACAAGTTATGAGAATTCGCGATATTTTTTATCCGTAGTGTGTGCAGTGCCGACCAATCACTGACAGTCCCAGTCACTAGGCATTCAAACTGTGAAAATATTGTAGTTGCCCGCATTACATAGCTTAGATTTATATGGAGAAGAACGAGCAAAAAACTCCATGGACACAGTTTATAAATCAAAATAATTTTACAAAACCATAGTTACATCATTTTTATGTTTTGGTGGTACATTATGTGAGATTGATTTGTAAAAATGTGTCCTTAAAAAAGTAATTATTCCAAAATTAAGTAAAATAAGCCATGGCAAATAAGAGAAGCACTGACTCAGATTAAGTTAGGTAAGTACAGTAGGTACAGCTTGGCAAGAAAGTCGTGAAAATAATGGTGGCGCTACTATCGTACATATTGTAACCCTATATAGTACGACAATAACAGTTTGATACTTTGGTTTATTTTTTCAATTTTTATTTATATTTAATGTGTACGTTGACGGGTTTTAGAAGAGCTCAGTGCTAAATAATAACAGCCGGACAGGACAATCTTCAAGCTGAAGACGTGCTTAACTAGGTTAGTCTGTAGATGGGTGACCATCTGTCATAGAGTTTCTTCCGTGCCTCGGAAAGCACTTGTAGCTGTTGTCGTGTCATTTGTAAATCTTTACTGTGAGTCAGGAGCCCGAAAATCTGACAACCAAGTCGTACCAAGTGGTATTGTATTACCTTGTTACTGGATTGTGGAAATTAGATAGGCAGTCGCTCCATGTAAAATACTGATATCCACGCTGCATCCATAGTATATATCCAGATTAGTCTGGAAGCGGACCCCAAAATTTGTTGGGAAAAGGCTAGGCAGATGAAAACGACTTTAACGGGTTTTATACATTACTTAAACTTGAAATAAACATAAATTTCTCTGCTCGTTACATACTCACGCTTTTGTATGATAATGCGCAAGTACGTGTGTATATTGATTTACATTATGAGGAAAATAATACCAACGATCCGTCTAAGTGCTTTTTTTCATTTTTATTAATAAGAAAGATAGAATTTTACAGATGTTTCAATCAGAATCTAAAATGTCTTCGGCTAAATATTCCACATCTGAAAGTTCTTCATTCGTGTCTGTTTCTGCTGCTGTCATCTTGCAGATTTATGACTATTTTGTCTATATCACTATACAGAGTTTGTCCCTTTTGATATTACTCTGTTTCTATTTACATAACATGTTCACATGTTTTTTTTCCAATCACCAACAGAGATGCTTGCAAACACTTGTTCAGCCACGGCCTACAACAGTAAAAAATAAAGACAGTTAAACTTTAATAAAATACTTCTTTCTAAGAATGTAAAATCTTTCTGAACTTTTTGTCTGATCACAAGTCAAAATCATCCAATTCTTTTTAGGTCGCCCTGCTCTATGTTTCTCTGGAGTGGAGTAAATGCCTTTGTTTGTATGCCCTTCTCTAGCAATTCGTCGTATGGTACTTACGGATTAACCTAGAAAAATAATATATTTAGTTACTTTTATTCTGGAAGTAACACAAAAAGTATCAAAATTATAGGAGCGTGCTTCTTTGTAAATGCACATAACCACAAAATTCATCGATGTATTTTTCAATGTAAATAATAGTTGTATAATGGTTTATACAATCTAGTGCAAGTTTAAACACACATATTACATCTGATTACTTAGATAAAAGATCATTTTACCTGACATTTCCGCAGTTCTTTTATAAACATCGTTGATATCCGATAAAATTCGTCCAGCTTCATGTTCCGCCAAACATCACAAATAAACTTTATACATTATTTCTCTAACGGAGCTGCGAATGGTTTTTCTGTTCATATTGAACCCTTTGAGTCACCAATTTAAACACAATAACAATAAATACACGAAAAACAGCCACCGATATCATGAAATGACATTACATGTACTGACTAGACGTGACAGTAGGAGAAGTTGCCAACGATTAAATTTTTTAGTTCCGTTTCAGGACATTTTTGCCAACCTGTATGTATGTATATGTTCTAACGTATTATATCACACAAGACTTATAATTCAAACTCATGTCCATTTTACCTCATGCGGGTATAACTTTTTTAATCTTTTGATTTTTTCACGGATCTATTGCTAAAACTCTAATTTTTCTACTGATTTCTTCAAATTCCATCTGTCAACACTGGTCGAATCGAGCGCATTAGCCGCGCCGAATCTGATGACGTCATCCGAATTTGTCTCGGATTTCTGGGGTTCTTCTCGATGCAGAAGATTCAACGCGGATAGGTGTGCGAGGTTTCATAGGATTTCATACAAGTAATTCTAAAATTCGATGCGTTCGGCGCGGTCGATTCCTTCGGCGCGGATAAGTGTGCGTCCACCTTTAGTCGGTTTAAATAATGGATAATTTACATTTAATAACTGGATAATTTACAGCGCAGCCCTGATCCACCATGTTTAATTGAATATAGTGTTGGTCTCCTTGACGAAGTTAAGATGACTTAACTAAGAAACGTGTCAATTTTGAGTCTTAAATTATTGCCATTTAAAACTTCTGGAAATAATTCGTGGGCAGCTTTCGTTGGCCAAACTTTACAGTCGCGAGTCGGTCCGGCGTACGGTATACTCTATGGTAGTGCCACAGATTGCATTAAATTTCTTGATTATATACTCTGTGATTTCTTTCTCGCAGCGCGCGAGCGTCATTGAATTTTTTTCGGTTTGCTTGTTCCATCATAATATAACATTTGTATCAAATTACGCTGAACTAAGAGTTATTTCAACAGGAATGGCGATTGAGGTTCATTAGTGCAAGTTATCGTTCGTTTTTCTGTGGCTGTTGAGGTTATCTCTGTTTTACTAATTGGCCAACAGTTTTTAGAAATGATACAGAAAGTGCATGGTATTCAAGCGACGGCTATGAGCCTCCACGACCGCTTCTCGTTGATGGCTGACACGGCACCGGACCATGTAGTTAGGCCGCGGTCAATAGAGATACCTGAATGCTCCGCGAGCTCTGTAATAAGCGCCAGTTACAACTATAGCAACCAGTTGATCGCGAAGGTCGCACGCCGGTTGGAGAAACGGGTAAATAACACGAGTTCTTTACTAATCTGTATCAAATACAACGTCTTTCCCAGGAACTCATGTAGTGTTGTTGATTTCTGTGGACATAATATAAAATACAATATTTCATGAAGAATAGCTTACTTTTTTACCTTGGCCTCAGCTTTGCGCACTTGCATGTTATTTATATTTTATAATATTGGGCTACTGATGGGTAATATTATTTTACATGGGTTCTGGTTTTCAGTAAGTTAATAAAACAATTGTTACTTGAATTAGCAACAAAAGTAGACAATTTAACATTAGCTGTAAGCTGAAGATAGACCTTTTAATGATCAATTAGATAAATAGTTTGGTGTAATCACCATAGTTGTCTGAAAACAACATACTGTAATCAGTATGTTGTTTTTAGACAACTATAGTATAGGGCAGAACACCCTATGGCCTGGTTTCCACGATGGATGAATTAAATAAATAAATATTGCTGGACATGATCACACAGCGCCATATAGTGCCACACTAAGCAAGGCTCGGAAACAAAATGTCCATGCTCATCACACAAACTCCTCCTAACGGGATTCAAACCCAGGACTCTAAAAACGTAAGGCAGCCAAAGTGATCTCGAATGACAATCTCATATTTTCCTTAAAGAGGTCAAATTACTTGTGGTACAACCATTGCTACTTTGATAGACCTATATCTAATAAGGCTACAATATAAGAAGGTTTTCACATTTCAACCTGCACATGTTTTAAAAGTTTTTTGTACAAAATAAGGTGATAAAACAAGATTGATTAAATTACCAATTCCATCTTCTATGTAACATTTTCGATCACTGAAGTTTATAGTTATTTAAGCAACATGCAAGGGCGGCATGCGAAATTCTTTTTTTTTTTTTTTGCAATTGGCAGCCGAGTATCAGTTTGTATTGAAAGTAAGATGCAAACAGTAGTGAATATTTACAAAGTACTAATGATTGATACTGCTCTGCCAAGAAAGTAACGGGAAACAATCAATAATACACAACATGTTTGTTATTCATCCAAATTTATTTTATCAACTTTAGAGTATGCTCCTGCAGAAACCAATCATTTATTAAACGCTGTTTCCGGAATTCAGTACAGTTCTCACCGCAAATTCTTTGTTTTTCGGTTGTGGTTCGGTTGGAAAGCGCCACTCCGAAGCTTGTTGACTAGTTTGCATGTCAAACTCGTAAACCCAGGTCTCATCACCAGTAACAATCCGTTTTATGAATTTTGGGTCGTAATTGACTCGTTCTAGGATGTCCTCAGCGACTGTCATGCGATTGAGTTTTTGGAGAAAATTCAGGTCTTTTGGGACTCGCCGAGCGGTAACATGTTTATACCCAAATGATTCGTTAAAATGGTACGGATCGACTCGTGAAATACTGAATGTTCGGCGCCTATCTCTCTCAGAGTTGAATGGGGATTTTCAGTCAGTCAAAACAGTTGTGCCAATCTAACAACAACAAAAAAAAACAAAGATTTGAATTTGGAACCACAAAAAAATCATCCATTCCCAATACTTTTTTGACTGAATATGCAAGACAAAGCCTTCTCTCAAAATTGCACCAGAACACCCTGTCCTACATCAACACATCCATCCCAGCTCTTTCAAGTTGATGGTCCACCTTGCAAGAGTTGTTCCATGCTAAGCTTGCCTTCACTTTGAGACTCGTTTGCACTTTTCGGCCCCAAGGGCCGAACGTGATGGATCTTTTTGTTTATGAACAACCTGCATATATACAAATAAAAATCGTATCTTGTCTTATCTTTAATGGATGTAGGGCTCACAGGTTGCTGCCACGGTACCACTTGCTTTACTCCCTCGGCTGGGGATAGTTCTATGATCGTCTTTTAGTAATTGATGACTTGATATTGTGTTTGGCTGGTAACATATGTATTGGTGCTCATGCATATGTGTAGAACCTAGGCTTGTAATATTTGGTACTAAATAATATACTTCGGGCCACACAACTATTAGACGAATGACGTTTTGTCAGTGTAACAGTTCCCTTTTCATACATTGATATAATGATAAAAAATTAACAGGGGAAAATATAATGACCACCAAAAATAACTTTGTGGCCACTAACATCTATCAGCTAAAATATCAATTAGTCACCGAATTTAGTAAATTGAGCACCAAATTTTAATGAGGTGTTTGATGACAAACTAGTTTTGCCTAGGCCGACTTGGGGCACCCCGAAGCGGATAGATTATCTTCGTGGTTATTTTTTCGACCGGGTCTCCCTCGACTCGGATGCAAGAGCATAACATTTCAATTTCTGGTTGGTCATAAAATATTCATGGTTCACGATAAAATGGTGGTTAATTTTGGTGATCATTTACTAATTTTGATAATCAAAAGTGTTTTTTTGCCGTTACATTTTGCTAAATGAATGTTACGCAAACTAAAACATTCTGCTACTTGACAGTAACTGTGAGGTTGGAAAATAAAATAAAATTATATGATAAGTTGGCAAATGATTATTCGTCGAAATAAAATTCTGTGAAACGTTAATTGGCATGTGAAAATCTAACGAACAATTTTCGGCGAAAAGGCAGAGAACCACCCATTGCTATATATCCTCGAACCCTGGCAGACGTTGAACCCAGAATTTGTATGAAATACCTATATACATAAAGTCACGCCTGTTTTTCATACACAGTAAACTACAGAAAGCCATCTGCTACAATTTACCTCTCCTTCATCTATTCATCCAGTCTGTTTGAACTGAATAAATCATGTTCTCTTCCATTATTTGCAGCAATCAATGAGGGGGCGGGTAGGTTACCAGCAGAGGGGAGGAATGCGCCGGTTCGGCAGCGACGGCAACCTGCCGGGGCTCGTCAGGTCTAACAGCTTCGGCAACCTGAGCCAGCAGAGTATGAGGAGCAGAGGAAGCTGGCGTCAGTCTAATAATAATCTAAGGTTTGTACCATGAAACTATATCTTCACGTACGAAAGAATCGCGGTGATATTATCGTCCTTGCTACGTTTTTCTATACAGTCTCTTTTGGGCCCCTTAGGGTGCTGTACCCAAGGGGAATGGGACCCTATTACAAAGACTCCACTGTCTGTTTGTGTGTCTTCCACTAGGCTGTATTTCATTAGCTAGACCGTTGAAATTTTCACATATGATATATTTCTGTTGCCCCTTTATCAACAAATAATAAAAACATGGTAGAGGTAAACGTTTAAGGCGTTTTTTTGTTTGAAGAAAGAAAGAAAAAGCATAATTATATTAACCCGTACAGGACAAAACATAAAAATTAACATTATTTACATTTTTTTTTGTTGGATGTCGCATTAGAAGTTTCACTACAATAAATACAAGTTACAAGGGGCAACTCTGTTAGGATGGTATGGAACTAATGGAACCATGCGCGAGTCCAATTTCCATTTGGCCGGTTTGTTTTTTTTTCTTTTTTGCAAGAGAGTGGTTGTCACCTGTTCTGCCAGAATCTTTAGTTAACACGCAGTTAGTAGTGGTCCCGTAGTAATGGCTCTGACTTTGTGTCGTAGGCTGTGGTCTCGAAGCGGCAACCACTTTACTCGAACTGTGAAAATGAGGGAAGAGAGAGTGCACCGGTGTCTCCACTCACAATTGTGCACTATAACATCTCCCGGGCCGCGCCGGCAAATCTCTGCTGAGATGGGCCGCCTGGACCAAAAACAGGACTATCATTGTGTGGGGTTATGTGGCTTTCTCACAGAAAAATAAGTCTGTGTACAGTGTGTACCGGTTTTGAAAGTTTTCGAACCCATGATGGTCAAGTCGTAAGTCGGGACTTACACCATTAAGCCACTACTGCTCTAGTACGTACCTATTTGTTCAGAAACTCATCGAAACTCATGGTTTTTTCTCTCTCCCCAGCGAAATAGCATCATTAAATCTCGCGTGGCGCGAGAAGGTGTTGCGCGGCTACAAGAGACGCGCACTGCGCGGACGTTTCGTTCGGTAAATATAATACAACAACGCTATACATGGTGCAAACACCCTTCACGAAGACAAAAATCAAGCATACTGCATGTACAGTCGAGGACTGGAATTGAGAAGCCACCTTCACTACTTTCCCATTTTGCACGTTTATACCTTCACGGTTACGAATATTACCCACTAAACCCGATTTGATTACACGGCTAAATTACGAAGAGTGGTAAGTAGGTCATTAATTAAAGTCCGCGACTGTACATCAAACTAAACAAGTCAGTGCAAAAAAGCTGGGAAACTTCTTATTTTGGGGGTGAAATGTTTGGCTTGAATTTTAACAAAGCTTATTTGGACAATCCCATTTCAAAATCTCATATTCAAGTCTTAAATGCTTACTGCTAGTTTCATAAAAGACTGTTTTGCACAGAAATAGGCTCCATTTTCAAAATAAATAATATATTATAATAATATTTCAGGATGAACAGATTCCAAAACGGCATACAGCAACGCATTGGATTTCAAAACGGTTTTCAACAACGTATTGGTTTTCGAAACGGCTTTCAACGACGCATTGGTTTTCAAAATGGATTTCAACAACTTAGGGGCGTACAAAGACGCAGGGGGGTGCAACAAGGCGTCAGATTCCAACGGCGTATGGGGCGTGGGGGCGCTCAACAGCGTACAGGATTCGTGAGGCGTGGGGGGAGTCAACAACGTACAGGATTCGTGAGGCGTGGGGGCGCTCAACAGCGGAGAGGAACACAACAGCGTAGGGGAGGAGTCCAACGTAACAACCAGCAACAGAACAATGTGCAGCAACAGAATAATGTGCAACAACAGACTGCTGCCCAGCAAGAGGACAGTGGAGCTCAAGCTCAACCGACTCCAAGGCCTCAAGTGGCTCGACGTGGAGGCACCAGGGGAAGGGGCAGAGGTAAATATACTTTATCAAAATCAAAAGTAATTTATTCCAAATAATCTGCAGATTGCGACTTACGAGCAGTCGTGGGTTCGAACCCAGACAGGCGCATTACACAAACCACTGCTCTCAAAACTGTGAAAGAAAACATCATAAGGAAACCGGCATGTCCTAGAATTAAAAAAATCGAAGACGTGACATCTGCCAATCCGCGCTGAGTGGTGGTATTCCCGCTCATAGAGACGAGGCCTGTGTCCCAGCAGTGGGAACATTAATAGGCTCATGATGAAGCTGCAGCACTTCTTACACCTCACAATTTACAAGACTCCCTCAAAACGCCATTTATGTCAACGTAAATGTTAAAATAAGAATTTTAGCGGATGCTTTTTAAAATATTAACCAGCCAGTATCAGCTGACTACCAAAATTACGAGGGTCATTCAATAAATACTTAGCCTACAAAAAGTAAACGAAAATTTTGGAAAAGTGGCAATTTATTTTTCAACATAGTCTCCTTTTAGTTCGATACACTTAGCCCAGCGATGCTCCAACTTTTTTAACCCGTCCGAAAAATAGTTTTTGTCAAACTGCAAAATAGGCCTCCGTGGCGGCGATGACCTCCTCATTCGATCCATATCTATTCCCGGCGAGTGATTTTTTCAGATTAGGAAACAGAAAAAAGTCACAATTCGTAGCGTAATTCGACCAATTTGGCCATGGCAACGGCAGACGTGTGAACCGGTGCGTTGTCGTGGTGAAACAGCACTTTTTTCTTCGCCAGATGGGGTCGTTTTTTCTTGAATTCGGCGTCGAATCGGCCCAATAAATCGGCATAGTAAAGCCCTGTAATTGTTTTACCCTTCTCGAGGTAATCGATGTAGATAACACCTTGTGAATCCCAGAAAACGGTGGCCATAACTTTTCCGGCCGATTTTACAGTTTTCGCCTTCTTTGGAGCACGTTCCCCGGTCTGGATCCATTGTTTTGATTGCTCCTTGGTCTCTGGTGTGTACCAGTGGATCCAGGTTTCATCGACGGTCACAAAACGACGCAAAAACTCCGCTGGATTCCGCTTAAACAGCGCCAAACACGTCTCCGATGTGGTCTCACGGTTGCGCTTGTTTTCTGGTGTGAGTAAACGCGGCACCCATCGCGCCGACAGCTTTCTCATGCGCAGTTCCTCGTGAAGAATATGATGCACTGTTCCTTCTGAAATGCCTACAGTCTCAGCTAGCTCCCGAACCTTCAATCGGCGATCTGCCAATACGAAATCATGGATTTTTTTAATGTTTTCCTCCGTAGCAGCTGTTTTCGGTGCACCTGGACGTGGTTCATCAAAAACCGACGTACGGCCACGTGCAAACTCGTTGAACCAATTCTTGACGGTGGCCATCGATGGAGAAGAGTCACCGTACACAGCATCCAAGCGCTCTTTGATTTCGATGCGCGTTTTCCCTTCCAAAAATAGGAATCGAATCACCGAACGATATTGCTCTTTTTCCATTTTTGTAAAACCGATCGACACGTTCGCTTCCATAAGTTGTCAAATTAAAACAAATGAAGGGATTGGAATGAAAATTTGAAAAAAGAATTAAAAAAGAATGTGCTACACTGTGGTAAAACTCTTTTGAAACTACAGTGCCCTCTGGCGATCAGGCTAGGTACTTATTGAATGCACCTCGTATCTTCAATGAAAATTGAAATTAGATGATTCTCAATATGTCTCAATATCTCCACAGGTGCCGTCACTCGCAGCCAGACCCAAGCCAAGCTGATGACGAGGGAAGAGCTGGATGCCCAGCTAGATCAGTACATGGCCTGCACAAAGGCTAAACTGGACCAGGAGTTAGAAGAATATATGAGGAATGCGATGGACCTGGAGTGAACTGATCTAGTGGATAGTGTGGTGTGTGTTTATTTGATGAAGAGCTTGGTGAGCAGTAACTTGGCTGTTTTGGACTTATGTCTTTGTAAATAATTGATAAAATCGTTCTGAACTGTTAGAAAGTAAGATTTGATTTCCTAAATCATACGAATTCATATCAGGACTTTTCAAAACTCGTAAATTTACGAAAAATCTGTCTCGTTTTCCAATAAAATGCTAGAATGATAATTCAATGCTTTGCACCAGGCTTTTTCCTATAATCCTGCTACTACATACAAAGTTTAATTGTACTAACTGCGAACCTGAAAAGGGTTCTCTAAACAGCAAGCCGCACCTCAGCGGCAACAGAACTAGTTTAAGCCGACCTCAGATTCTATTGAAACTTCATGTTACGCTAGGCCAGTTCCAAGCCAAAGTGTTACCAACAATATGTGTCATAATATGGCTATAATTAACTCATTTGGTTGTCATGGTTATGAACCTATAAAAGGCTGTTGTAAAAAAAGATGTCAATAAATGTGTGATGTCAAACTTAATCTAGATGTAAAAGTTTTGCATGGAACCTTTTCACCCTTACATTACTAAGAAACACGAATTAAGGTTATACCTAACTTAAACTTCCAAAAAGGACAGTGGGCATTTTTCTATGAACTCTAGGCGTAAGATCAGCAGAATTAAAATGTATCTCAAATAATAACTCACTGATTAGGACTTCACTTCATTGAATTACAAGAAGTACTTAAGTATATTTTGTCTTTTCCTGTACTGTGCCAAAGATTTGACCTAATAGTCAATTTGAATCATAAACCTACTTTAACAAGCCAAGCCAAGCAAGCTCCGTAACATAGCTTCTGCAGTCCTTTATCGATTCTGAGACCTCCATGGCCTTACTTGGATGAATTAATGTCATCATCTGCCTAGCCGTAATCCAACTATGTTGGGGTCAGCTTCCAGTCTAACTGGATACAGTATAATCTTTTCAACATGATTTCTAATGAAAACAAATTACTGTTGTGGTCAAATCTTTAACATAATAGAGGAAAATCTCTATAAAAAGGAAAACTAAATAAAGGAAAAACTCACTATAGTATGAATTTTAGAACTTATCATGAGCTGACAATTATTTTATTTCCGTTGAATGTACGGTCGACCATACCCATGCCCATTTTGCCCAATACCCTTTATGGCTAAAGTGAAAGTTAACAACGGTTAACACGGTTGTAACTCTTTTTCGCATTTATTTGTAAAATATAAAGTTTAGGTTTATACTAAAGGGCACTAAAAGTACCCTAACAGCTAAGCTACCAAGCAGTCAAATTTAATCAAAACGGGCTTAGTAGATTATGAGTAAAGTCTGTATAAAACAGACAATAAATTGGTGATAGAAAATTCACTAAATTTTATACTAAAATCAAAATTATTACTAGTGTTTAGGGCTTATATATTAGGTTGTCCCTTAAAAACGTGCTAATACTTTTCCTGAGTTGATTCATGCCAATAGTTCAACAACTGGGACTCAAACTGACTACCTCATCCTAACCAGTTTTGTGCACTAACTGCTGCGTTTTTTTTTTAATTGTAACTAGCGGACTTGTGTAATGTATAGAGTGAGTTTATGTATAACTATGTTTTTTTACATTATTATTAAAAGCTACCTGGGTGTAAAACGACCTTTAATTAGGCAGAAAGGATTCTTTTTTTTTCGTTTTGACCATATCTGGGAACTTTCCATTTAATGGGATTTTTTTTAAATACGAGTTTAACAGTAATATTCAATACATTCACTAGCACAAAGTTTTTAGTGCGTTACATTGAGTCATATTGTAAGCCGTGATTTTTGAACCAAAAACAGGTTTCCCAGTAATATTTATATATTAAATAATAAGTTTGATATACAGAATGCTTGGAGAATGAATGGTTGACGGCTGTTTACAACTTTTAGTACTAACGTAGCCGTTTATGGCACGTATATCAGAAAAGTCAAGCTTTTTAGTCACTTAAACTTGTGTGGCGGTTATCACAGGACACCGGCCGTCCGCGCGGATGGGCGGCGCTTACTGCTACTCCGCGCGGCGCACCGCTCATACGTCCGCCCGTCCGCGCGGCGAGCGGTGTTCTTTAAGAGCCCTCTTACAGTCCACTAGCGCCGCCAATCGAAAAAATGTCATAACTCGTAAATAGAATCAAAAATACAAAATGTGGTCTATTATTACTGTAGAAAAGGCAATAACGTAATTTTATAACACATTGTCACCACTTGAAATATAGCTGTTTAGCTAAATCGTGCATTTGTAACAAAAACGGCTGTTTATGTTTTGAATGCACGATTTAGCTAAACAGCTATATTTCAAGTGTTGATAAGGTGTTATAAAATTACGTTATTGCCTCTTCTACAGTAATAATAGACCACATTTTGTATTTTTGATTCTATTTACGAGTTATGACATTTTTTCGATTGGCGGCGCTAGTGGACTGTAAGAGGGCTCTTAAGAATCGCCTAAAACAATTATCTTTCAAAAGCATTAGCGCTCGAGAGCTGCAGCATCTACTGCTTCTGTCAGATATATCTTAATCATACAAATTGTGGTTCCTTTTCATCATGATTCTTTCGATAAAACGCAACAAAACTAGAATTTGTGGCTAATATTAAATAGTGATAAGATTTTAGGATTGTAAGTAATGTAAGCTCAGTGTTATACTGATGCTTTTATAAAGGGTGTAAAACACCTCTTAACGAAGCCGAAAGGCACTTGTTCTCCCCGTCCATACCTGAGAACCTTCTAGTTAAGGAAATATTGGGGGTCGAAGTTCCAACTTATAACATTTTTTTAAATACTTACAAGTTTTTATTTCAAGATTTTTACTTTAAACACCTCTAAGATCCCCATACTATTCTATCCATCCATCAGCACAATGTTTTGAGTGCGTTACATTGAGTTCTACCATAAAACATGATTATCACCCCAAAAAAAAGTCGTTTCCCAGCAATAATTTTTGCGTAAAGTTACTTAGTTTGATGTACAGACTGCTTGGTTGACAGCTTCGTGATGAGGTGGTTTACATCCTGTATAAAAAATGGGCTCGCCCTATTGCATGTCGCCAGGGATTTTAACCGACTTAAAAACAATAGGGGGTTATGAATTTCTGGCGAAATGTTGGTGTATGATACACTACTGCCCCCCTTTAAGGGATAACAGGTATGATCGTACGTGTGTGATTTTGGTTTTATTAATCAAGCAGCTTTTAACGAATACTTTGTTTGAAATAATACTTAGGAAAAATAATAAAGACTTCTGCCTACCACTAAATAAGCTTTTACGGTTTTAAACTAAACTTTGTAGTGTCACCTATTAATGGCAATTATTCATCAATAAGAATAACAGCTTCAAGATATCGGGAGCTCAAAATAATGAATAATCACAGAAAATATCCCGTAAGTGACGATATAAGTTTAGCATACAATATGAATAATATACAGGCTGGATTTGCCAATGCCGCCTGGAGGGAAAGTACGGGAAATATTGAAGATATCAATCTAACTCAAAAGAAATTCCTTTATCTTTAAGAGCCCTCTTACAGTTAAAACATAAACGGCCGTTTTTGTTACAAATGCACGATTTAGCTACACAGCTATATTTCAAGTGGTGACAATCTATACTAATATTATAAAGAGGAAAACTTTGTTTGTTTGTTTGTAATGAATAGGCTTAAAAACTACTGGACCGTTTTTAAAAATTCTTTCACCATTCGAAAGCTACATTATCCACGAGTAACATAGGATATATTTTATCCCCGTACTCCCACGGGAACGGGAATTACGCGGGTGAAACCGCGTGGCGGGCGCTAGTGTGTTATAAAATTACATTATTGCCGTTTCTACAGTAATAATAGACCACATTTTGTATTTTTGATTCTATTTACGAGTTATGACATTTTTTCGATTGGCGGCGCTAGTGGACTGTAAGAGGGCTCTTAAGAAGAAACAAATTCACAGATTTTCGAAAATTTTCGCTTGCTACACTCTGGAATCGAACCGGCTAAAGTTCGAAAAGCTAACATCCTGTATTTTTTACATCAATCGATAGGGGCAATCATATGGATCTAATCTCTCTCAACAAACGATTAATTAAATGATGAGAAAACCATAAAATCTAAAGAACAGTTTTAAATTCAATGTGATAAATTCAATATGATAATACCCTCTTTAAATCATGGTTTCCTTTCATTTAATTAATCATGTTTGTTATAGAGATTTGATCCATTATGATTGACCCTATCGATCGATTGTTGTCAAAAAGGTACAAAATGTTATTTCGATGCCCGAGTGTGGCAAGCGAATCTTCAAAAATCGGTGAATGTAGATTTGTTTCTTTTTAAAAATAAAGGACGGTTTCCTTTGAGTAAAATTTGTTATCTGCAGTTTTTTCAGTACTTTTCTTTTAGGTGGCTTATAAAAATTTCATTTTTCATTATCACTTATCAGTATCAACCATAAAATACCCATTAGTTTATGTAAATAAGTACAACATTTTCATCAATTTAAGGTACAATTCGGATGACTACCGGCATTACAAATTGCACTCGGTCTTACACCATCATAATCTTAGAATTAATACACATCTTAAACAAAGTTGCAACAAAACAATGATTTTTCCAAAATTTCACATGTATTTGTCTACCTGGCAGTCTATCTGCTAAGTTATAAACGCCTGTACACGTTACCATGTGAGGTCGTTTTTCGTATGACAGGCTCGGTTAAGATGAAGGTTAATTTTCGTGCATCGTAAGCACGCTCCTCCAAAGCGGATACGTTCAAAATTTGATTTAGATGCAGATGTGATTGGTTTGGGTCGCTTCATGTAAGATACTGGTATTCAGCTGCATCCGGTTAGACTGGAAGCCGATTCCAATATAGTTGGGAAAAGGCTGGGCAGATGATGATGATGTGATTGGTTGATTTCCGCATATATCTTCGCTCAACTGGCCTCCACTTTGGTCCTAAAGCTTCAAGCTTCAAGTCAAACATTTTAAGTACCTTCATCTTTGCCTTGCTGGTAAATCTATGACACGATATACTGTTGCTTACCTTGGTACTAAGGCACCTAACATTGCCCACAAAAGTTCATCGTTCTTGTATATGTTGCTCAGTGAATACCCGTAACAAACACTTAAGATGAAAGCGTCAGCGTAGCCCGCGGAATTCAATTTTTCTAACGTTATTTGCAATTTTCAGGCCAGTGCTAGGTTGTGTGTTGATTAGAATATTAATTGCGACTGTAAGACGGTATGTAGTTACAGAATTATAATTATCAAAATCATCGAGACAACCCTCCAAGTTCATAATAGTCGAGGAATGTCTGACCATGAAAAAGCATTCCTCGACCTTTATGAAACCGGAGGGTTGTATTGATGATTTTGACGCTTTCACCTTAAGGGTAGAGGGTTTATTTTAAAAAAAATGGGGAAGGTAAATTATGAAACTATTGGCGCTATAGTTGGTACCAAGCATCTTCATTAATTGAAAATCTGTCAATGTCAATTTATATGTCAAAATAGGTGGACGTCATCGGTCAGTTAAAAAAATATTTCTTGCTCTGCGTGTAAAATGGAAAATTAGTCAGATACTCAGATTTGAGATTTTAATAAAATACTGTCCAAATTTCGTCACTGTACTATCTCCTTCGTTTGATGGTCTATCATTAGATGTACGGGATATTGGCAAAATTGTGGTGACTCTTCTACAAAAGCCATTAACTAAGAGTTGAAGTTGAAGGGATTAAGCTATGGTCACGCCACCTATAATGAGCTTTGACTAGCCTTACACTTTTGACATAACTAAGTATATGACTGACCAAAGTCTGTAGTGATTAATAAATTGTTTTTTTTTTGTTGAATTTTATTGTTTAGTTGCCAAAATGTTTTCTTGATTCCTGAAAGGGAAACTCATATTTTAGGACATAAAGATCGATTATCATTAAGAAATTATGATACTCGGTTAAATCGACAAAACAATCATTTATAAAATGATTTTGTATGAAATTAAGTTATCTGCTAAGGTACTTATACCATAGACTTAAGTAGTAATTTTTGTCTATGGCCTTTGACGTAATGCCATTAACAATCGAGGTTTTTTTTTTGTGGACTTTTTTCTGCCATCTTTACACAGCTGATTTGTAATAAACAAGTGAATTAAAATAAGTTTTAAATGAAACTATAACGGCCTTGAATCTTACTTTCCCATGTATCCTAACCAAAGCGATTCGTTTCGATACGTGATCGTCGCGTTCATATTCCACTCATTTGTTCGGAAAATTTGAAAGATCTGTCGCCGCAACCTCGCGCTCTGGTTCGTCGAACAAAATTCCACACAATCGCTTTGGTTACATGCGGCTTAAATGTATTGCATCACTCAATACTTTATCACCTCATTTTTAGTAGGGTTCCATAGCCAAATGGCAATAAATAGAACCCTTATAGACTTTTTGTACTCAGTGACATTGTCTTATGAGATACCAGTAAATATGTAAGTGTAAGCTAAAAGAATAAAACCTGTAGCGTAAGATATGATTGTGCATAATAAACTCATGAAAAGAAAGTGTTATTTTGTTTTCATTTTTCCATGATTTTATATTGAAGCGAATATCGCGCTCCGAACGCTCACAATATCGGCGTGTATTCCTACTAATCCTATCGTATCCCATAATCCTATAATACTATTGTAAATGTGAATGTAAGATTGTTTGTTACGCTTTCACGCGAAAACTAGTCAACCGATCATCATGAAACTTTGTACACATATTCTTGGAGGTATTAGAAGTAACGTAGGATTCTTTTTATTAAAAAAAAAATGTATTTTTCAGCAACAGGATCCTGTTGCTGAAAAATACATTTTTTTTACAGGCACCAGGAACAGGATCCGCGTACGAAGTTGCGGGCCGAAGCTAGTCATAATAATAATTTGGTGAAAAGCTAGAACTCTTTAAGTATTTGACTAAATGGTCAGTTAAAACAGAATTAACCAGCTGCATTGAAAACTGGATCATATTACCATTGTTTAAAACAGAAAACAAAAAACCGCCATCTAGAGTCGAGGAACGAATTTTTCACGGTCAAAGTCGACCGTTAATTACCATTGAGAAAAAATATCAGCCTGATTTTCTTCGAGATTTCATAGTCGGTCCCATAGTAAAGTTGTTTATTTTCATGAGTGGTTTGGATACCATGATGTGCTGTAGAATGTGTGTGTATTCACAATTATATCACAGTTTTTTCGAATGGGAAATTATCAAATGTCGCCCTCCCATCCATGTTACTTCTTGTGTTCCATGGCCGCGGTGTCTAATTCGAATAGTCCCACAGGCACAGTCCTGGGAGACATAGGCACTTGCGAACTCCTTTCTTTTGCTGACATCTCTGAGGTGTCTGTGGGCCACGAATGTGCCGACGACACGGCCTGTCGTCGAGTCAAAAGACGGCCAGACGGCGAGCTAGCCCAAAACTCACCGTCCACAGGCCAGGGCTTACGCCCGGTGCGTCTTCTGCGGCGGTTGGGACGTCGTGAGTCGTTTTCTCACGTTCCGCCACCTCCTTCTCTAGCATGACTGCTAATACGCAGAAGCAGGCGATTGCTTCCCATTCTGTCTCGCTCCGGACCATGGATTGAACCAGTCCCGGACGCGAGTAGTCGCCGCCGCCGATCGCCGCTACGAGAATATGGCGTTGCTCCGCCGACGCGGAGCAAACCTCTACCGTGTGCTCCGATCGATCCTCACAATGGTAACATCCGTGCTTTTCCTCCCGTCCGGTTCTATGCAGGAACCTCCCGAAACAGCCGTGTCCGGAGAGGACCTGCGTCAGCCGGACAGTGAGGACGCCGTGGCGCCTCTCAAGCCAATTCTCGAAGAGGGGACTTATCGCCGCGGCGATTTGCCGTGGCCAACGCGCGTGCCTCGTGGGACCCTGCGCCCGTGTGCAACGCTCACCCTACGCCATAGGTAAAGACGCCTCTGTGTAATGCCCTAATGATTAGGCAAAGGTGTCTGTAATACATTCATATTTGGTGACTTGATCTCGAAAATAAATTCAGCAGATCTTTGTGTATCATTACGTCACTCAGCTAACACACTCATATTTAATTCTCATATCAATACAAATCCAAAACCGATAATACTTTTATTTTATTGTACTACCTACATATTATTCGTAACGGTACTAAAGGACGATGAGAACCAAACTGTAAAATCCGTGTGCCATATTGTAAAGTTATATTTAAAATGTGATGTTAGCCACAAAGTATTGAAATTATATCAATGCGTGCACGCATGCATGCGCGGGCTCATGGCAGGCAGATAGGGGCGAGGAGGGGGGAGGGGACATGCGTGGGTCTGCGGCGGGACCTCTCGATGAAAGAGTTGAGCCGTAATGTTGTTGATATCGGTGATGGACCAAAGAGTAGGGGTGCAGAACTGCAGACACGTTAATTCGTTCTGGGTTTGTGATTAATAGCTGCTGCCTTTAGCTGATATGTGGTCTTTAGCGTACAAAATATGCTAGCCGGCTATGACGGCTCATCTGTTCTCTTCTTCGTCGGTCCCTTGTTTTGATCGTATCCACAAAGTGTGCTAGTCCAAGGTATACGGTCTTACAAAATAGGGACTGCTCGGTACAGGCTTCTGAAAAAGCTGAGGGCACTCCTGACATTGCAGATATTCGTTTGGTTACAATATGTTCTTAAGAATATACTTTTTGGCTCTTCTATCTATCACGGGGTTTAGGTTTCCGCACTTTAGTCCAGGTGCATGGTATTCATGTCAGTCTTCTCGACATACAAAATGACAACTCGATAAACTCAAATTTAGAAGCCTAATAAAAATACAATCGTATTTTATAGTCAAAAGCCTATATCCCTTCTACACAATATTCTATGCCGGCCAGTCCGTCTGCCAAGTCCCGTTACCCCGGTGGGAGTCCACAAGGCCGCAAATTAACGATCCGTCGTGTTTTGACTCGGCTGCGCCGGCGCGGCGCACGCCGATATCCTCTGCTTTGAGAGATTAATGGCCGCCTCAGCGCTTGTAAGTATAGGTACACACTCGTGATCCTTTTATTGGTCAATGAAATCTTGAAATATGGCGACGGGTTTTGATTTTTAAATGTATTTATTGCATCGGTTGTTTGTTTTGGAGATATTACGTGTCATCGGCACATTAATGTTGATTGCTGTAAATTGACTCACCGCTGGTTTATGTACTTACGATTGAAGGAGGTTTTTTAAATCATCATCAGCTTATAATGTACCCACTGTTGGGACACAGGCCTCCTCTCAATGAGAGGGAATAGGTTATAATCCCCCACGCGAGCTCAGTGCGGATTGGTAGATGTCACATGTCTTCGAATATTCTTTTTATAAATACTACACTGACAATCAATCGCCTTTTGCAGTCCACCGCCATTTGTCAGATAACATCAATCTACTCGTACTTCTACTGCTAAAGCGTCTATACGAATTGGTTTATAAAGTCATTGATGAATCTGTTTCCAAGCGTAAAAGCAAAACAGCTACTATGTCTAATCTAGAAACTACCTTCCCTTCTACTAGCCTGCTACGGAGTTTTCTTCTTTCCTTTGTCTAGAGAGAGAAGGGGAGAAGAATTTAGAGTGGAGAGTGTTTTAAGTCCCCTGCTTTATACATATTGGAAGTTATTTTACTAGCTAAACTATATAATCTTCTATACGAGTATAGCTCGTATATTATCTAGGTAATCGTGATTTTCAATATAATTTCAAATGATCTAGTTTAAGCCGACCCTAACTTAGTAAAAGTCTAGGCTTTACAATTACGTAGTAAGGCAAATACTTGTAAATCGCCAGCTGACCGCCGAGACAACTAACTAAACGTATGATGTCCAAGAAACTTTCTCTTCTTACTGCCAGCCGTTACCGTCACTTGTTTTAGTTTACAGTTCTAAACAGGTCTGCCCGGAGTCGAACCCACTGCCCGCTAGCTAACATGTACCGTAATGTCCACATAATTATGCTTATTGGGTGAACGATTTAATTCTGTGAGCTAGGTTTTACCCTGACTGCGTGGGTGCCTATTGGAAATAATAGATCATAAATATTATGTAGGTAAGTACACCACAGAAAATATTTCGAATCGAAAGTAAGTAACTTAGGTATTGCAGCTTCCGACTGTATGTATCACCTACTTTGTTATTCATAGACAATACGAGCTAACAAAACAAAATCCCCTTCTTATTTAATCGCAACAGATTGTAAAACCCAGAGGGACCTAAACGTGGATTCCTGAGCGACAGAATAAGAAAATTGCAATATCGTGCTGCTAGATGAAGTCCAACCCTTAGGGCTGAATTCCTGTCACGCTGACGTTTAGTCGAGTACGCCAGCGAGAAAAACAGTAGCAAATACGCGCCGCTGACGTCAGCGTCGCAGTGGTGCTAAATAGAACATAATGTATATTCGTACGCGCGACACAAATAAAAAGGCGGCCAAGTGCGCGTCGGACTCGCCCATGAAGGGTTCCGTAACAGCAAGTAACATAATATAAAAATCTTGCAGTTCGTTGTAAATGAACCTATCCATAGATACCCCAGATGTATGGGTTTGATGAAAGAAAAAATTGAGTTTCAGTTCTATGTATGGGGAACCACCTAAATTTATTGTTTTTTTCCTATTTGTGTGTGGAAAATCTTAATGAGGTTCACAGAATACATCTACCTACTTACCAAGTTTCAACAGCATAGTTCTTATAGTTTCGGAAAAAAAGTGGCTGTGACATACGGACGGACAGACAGACAGACATGACGAATCTAAAAGGGTTCCGTTTTTGCCATTTGGCAACGGAACCCTAAAAAAGGTTGTCTTATATGAACGCTGTTCAATGTTAAGAGACTTATTCAATCTGCAAAACTTTTAACTTCATATAACTAGCGTTCATCATGAACAAACCCCTAATCACTATCTAAACCACAAATTAATTCTTAAAGAAAGTCTTAATCGATATTGGCTATTCCGACGCGAGATTCCAGGCCACTTCGATTATCTAAAGGCGCAACATACATAACATCAAGTTGTTGCGCTAGGTTGAAGTACGGCCATCGACCCACTGGTGGGACTATAAATTGTAGCCTGGCCAAGGAGGCCTGGCCATCTCTACTATAACGTGATATTTTGTTATATTGGGTACGTGTCTATTTATATTTTTATACTGTTGCAGCTTGCAACTGCGTGCGCTAGTGGGCAACGTTATACCTACACCAATTAGAGTACCTATTACGGCAGTGTCCCCCAAGGCGACACCAACCGATTTTTTGTATTTAGCTGGGGCGCATCTCACCGAAGAATAACCGGCAAACGTTTGCCGGTTATTCTGAACAGCTTAGGAAGATGCCCATAGCCGATTTGCCTTTGATAGTCGTTACAGGTAGTCAGTGGCCCAAAAAAGTCTGACAACCAGTCCTACCAAGGGGTATCGTATTACCCAGTACTAACTGGATTGTGGAGGTCAGATAGGCAGACGCTCCATGTAAAATACTAGTATTCAGCTACATCCGGTTAGACTGGAAGCCGACCTCAACATAGTTGGGAAAAGGCTAGGCAGATTATGATGAATAAGAAGCCGATTAAATCCGCCCTGCCCTACCCAAAGTTCGTCATGTTACATTGAGAGCACTATCTCTCCTAATAGGTGCGAATTACAGCCGACGCTCCGTGTGTATGACACGACAAATATTGACCAACTTACACTCACTTTAAAAGTAAAAGTTGATGATGTAGTGTAGTTAGTTGCTGTTGAATAAATTGTAATACATTACGGTATTTTGTCAAAATTGCACGCGCGTTGGACTGGCTGTTTCAAGTTAGGAGACCGGCGGGGGATGCGATGCTGATGTTCATAATATTATTGTATCAACATTATGAATTTTCTGATCCCCAAGATACAGACTAACGTCTGCTTTGGGGATCACCGTTAAACCTGATAAATATGTACTTGAAATTATTAATAAATAATTTGAATTTGAATTATTAATATCTTAATTAAGAATCTATAAGTAGTATCAATAACAACACTCTTGTAATAAAAACTACAATAAGAAATATAAGTTCATAGTATACATACTTAGTCCATATAAAAAAGTTTGTTACAGGGAAATACAACACTACCGCATTTCAGCTTTGCTGGAGAGTGTTCAGCTCTAAATATACTTCAACTTCATGTACCTATAAAGAGTATGAATTACTTTATGGCAATCGTTAGTTCAGAGATCATGCCAGTTACAAACTTGAGGAAAATTACATTGGTGTGCTCTCTAGAAACTCATCAAGTTTTGTTATAAAAAGAAGGGGAAAGAAATAGTGCAACATTTAAAGCAGTCAGCGGGATAAGCCTAAAAATAATTGTACTACATTAGTTAGAGTGTAGATTAGATCGTAGATTGATGTACTTTAATAGACACCAACGTATCTATTGATCTGTGAATTATATCAAGTGCTGAGTTCCCGCGAAAGTAGTCAGTGACAGCTATGGGGACAGGTCCCCCTGGGGTAAACGACCCGACGCTAGGCACTGCGTAGACACACCTAACATGGATGTTTACTTGTACTTAGGTACTAACTTGCAGATAATTGTTTATTTACCTTCAAACTGTTGCGGGAATATTTATTTCTATCATCAAAACGGATTTAAAACCAAGTTTAATTTCAAATTCAATAATCATCTGCCTAGCCTTTTCTCAACTATGTTGGGGTCGGCTTCCAGTCTAACCGGATGCAGCTGAATATCAGTATTTTATATGGAGCGACTGCCTATCTGACCTCCACAACCTAGTTAATACTGGTTAAATTCAAAAGGTATCGGGCTTTTATCAATGCTTTGTGAAGATAGACGAAAGAACTCTCCTTCAAGACGCCAGCGAAATGTACGATTTCAATTGAGATTTTTCCGCAAAGCCTTTAATTAATTTAATAATATTTAGTTGAGTGAAACATGACTCCGAAGGCCATTGTGTAGTGGCATGCCATGGTAAGAAAATTGAAAATAATATTTCATTGAAGATCTCACGATAAAGTACAGAGTAAAAGTTTGAAGTATTTTTCCACGACTGTCATAAAAAGATTTCAGTTTGGATACTAAAGAATGTAGGTACTTGGGTTACTAACCTGCTGCTATCAAATTCGGCAGTCAAACATCGCATCATTCAACATACACATGCCCATCATTTTTCTGCTCTTATCGGTCGATGTTATCCCAAGTCATTTGGGGTCCGCGAAGCTTGGTTTCTTCTTCCATACTTATCTAGTCTACTCGTCATCTCACCAGTAACCTCCTTTCGTCCCATATCATGCTTCAGACTGTAATCCACGTTTATACTCAAAACTTTCCTCACGACATTTTCTTCATTCCTTCCCATCACATGATGAACCGATTAATACCACTTTCAGACTTACCTCTTATGTACTCATTTCTTATCATTCAGCATACACGGTCTATCATAGGATAAAAAAAATCTCATTTCCTTACCCAGATCATGGTCACTACGTGTGCCTCATCGAAATCCAAGCAGCCTAATTTAGACTTACTTTCGTATTAGGTAACATTATGTCAAATGACAAAAAGAAGCAAGATTTAATGCAGTAATGCTACGGCCAGACTTGTTGGTGAAGATTCGTGTTCGCATTGTCGCGATAAATGTTTGTGTTCGATCTACGAAGTGCTTGGCCACACCATAAAAACTTCTCTACTGTCGCGATAATCTAGAACGTCGCGATAATTCATTTCACGGAATACATGAAAGAGGCGATTGCGCTGTATCACATGGCGGCTTATAATTATTTACTACATATCTTTCCTTATCCTCTCATTATTCCAATCCATGATTAACAAGTTCAATCAAACACGTTCAAACCTCTCGGAGTATCGCAGTCAACTAGAGCACGCGAAGTGTAGCCAAACGCACATACTTTGTCACGACAAAACCCTTTGATATGCGGCAATTTACTGACAGCGGCGCGAAGGGCTTTCGTATTCGCGAAGATGGTTTGCGATAGGACGAATTGTTTGGCCAGACGTGTGGCCCCAGCATAAGGATTACTTGACAAGGAAGAATGCTCTTCATATCGTATTACACACTTACTCTGACTATGCTCATGTTTGTTGTAAGAGACCCACCCCACAAAGATATACTATACTACACAGTGATTGTGGGGTACTACGTGGTCATTCATGGGCCCTCACGTGTCCACGTCGATGGCACTGCTTGCAATAATATCGATCCGCGGTAACCAGCGTTTGCCGTTAAATGATGCTAATTTGGACACAGATTATAAATGTGCAGATATGACAGGTCCATTAATTAGTCAGTATCTGCCTATGCGCAGTTGGGTGTGTAGTACCTTTGTTTATGACGTTTTTTTTGTTAGATAACTTAGAATAAAAAAGGTACTTACTGCGTTTTCATTCCTGCGTAAATCGGTGAGTGCTGTTAGATGCATTGCTCAGCTTCTGGACCAATTCTGCCGATATCTGAACGATTTCTAATTCCTGAAGTAACAATTTAATAGCCTGAAATTGAGTATTTGCTTCCCTATTTTTGTAGTATTTACTTTTCCAGTAGTGCCCGGGTTACAGTAAAAAAATCTCGAATGTATATGTAATGTATTCTCAATTCGGCGGTAATTAAAACTCATGAAAATTATAGAGTAGCTACGAAAAACTGTATTTGTTGAAATCTGACTCTACAATCTACATATTGCTTTGCCTACGCCAGTGCACAATATTTATGTTAAATGATGTTCATTTTGTAAATAGGTATCTATAACACTTGTACACGTATTTTTTTAAACTAGTTGGGGCCGGTGTGTCATACCTGACTACTCTGAGAAGAAACAGCTGAAACAAAAGAGGTTATTTGTAAACTGTGGTCCTCAGAGTCACTTTCAAAAGCACGAGCCGTCGCATCTGTTCCACTGCTCACCTCACTGACCTGCGCTTACGCACCCAAACACGTTAGTGGTGGTGGAAGACAGTGCGCGCGCGCGCGAGTCGGGCAGTGGACGCGCCATGCGAGACAGTGGAGACAGCGCTATCGGACAGTGCAACCAGTGACCATGACAGCGCTGCGGCTCAGCGTGGTGATGCTGGCCATCGCAGCCATAGTGCCCCGCGCCCACGGCCAGGAATCCTTCGCCAGCTCCCTGCTCTCCGGTGAGAACTAAACTAAACAGGTCCCGGTTTTGGGTCAGTGTGTTACAGACTTCACTGAACTATCATTGATTTGTGATACTAACTATTGCTTCTAGATTTTGTTTCCGTGTTTCTTCTCAGAGCATTCGGATAGGAGACGACTTTATCTAGTTTATATAAAAAAATACGTGTAAAAGTGTTTGAAAAAATTACAGAACAAAGATCATTATTACTTATTTGTGCTAATCTCCCGTCTCAAGCTCAACTAGTCAAACTAGAAACATTTTCTAATTTCCTACAGCGCCATTTTCTATCCTATATGAAAAGTTTGTAATACATACTTATATTCCGAAGCATCAGTGTCGTTGGTTTAAATAGAGAGAGATATTATAAAAAGGTGTTACCAACAAAATAACGGTACGCGGAGTATTGAGACTTTCCAAAAAATTATATGACGGACGTATGTTAATGAAAATATCAAGTAACAGGTTTTTGATCTAACAATTAACTGTTCTGTGCGTAGAGTTGATTAATTTGTGAATATTCAGTGAAGGCAGAGACGGAAAAGTAATTAAAGCAATGTGTTTTGATTTCGATAGCGTTGAACTTTGCGAGCAGACTAGCTTTCGAACTGAGAACAGTATCGCACGGCCTCACGCTAGGTCAGTAACAGGGTAGGTAGAAAAATCTCATCGCAGCGGCTACGGTCCGTACACATTGTTTTAAAACCGTCTGCAAACTTTCTTGGGCCACATCCGTCATCCGGGGTACATTCTACCTATTAGACAAGTAAACAGAGCATTAAACTGACGAATTACGAAGTACTTACTTTATTATAAATTTACTTAGACTGCCGGAGGGACTTAGATATGCTACTCGTAGAGTAGTTAGTGAGAGAGTTCCGGGGAAATAGCGAGATCGTAAAATCTGAAAACAAACGGATTTAAATGTTGTGTTCCGGTTTTAAAAGCTACCGGTATAGTAGCTTGAATATTTACATCATCATCTGCAGCTGTTGCCAACAGACAAGTGCATTAAGCAGTCTCAATATAGAGATTCCAATCGATCAAAATAACCAAAGTCAAAGTGAATCTTTACAATGATTTCCAGACAACATGTTATCCAGTATAAGTACATACTGCATAACTTAACCTACAGTTTACTCTAGAAATTACTAATGTTTTGGTGAATTATCGGTATGACATTTTTCTTCAAAGTGCATTCCAACACACTCCTTAAATAACAAGACAGTTGTTTTTCGTCTTATTCTTCTTGAATGTAAATTGTCCACTTGAATCTCTGACAAAAATAACTCGCACATGATTCCTTTACATTAGCTTCGATCAAGTCCTGGAATGTGCAGGAGGTTGTATATCATGGACCTGGTGTCCTATTTGACCAGATTGTTTCTACAGTGGCAAAACAATTTCGCTGTGACAAACTTAATTAGTACGTTCTTAGATAGATCAAGTTTAATAAGCAATGCAGGTACCAGAAATAAGAAGGTAAATGTATTGGGTAGACTATAGTTGAATGCTAAAGTTTTTTTTCTATTCTAGTTTATATTATTGGGCATAGTCAAACACCGCTTTGGGACCAAAAGGCCAAATGCTGCAGATTTGTTTGTCCAAAAGCAAAGTTCAACCAAACCAGGAATTTTCTTGCACTACAATAAGTAAGATGATGTCAGATAGGCAGTCGCGTCTTGTGAAATACTGATATTCGGTTACATCCGGGTAGATTGGCAGGAAAAGGTTAGGCAGATGATGAGTAAGATTGTCAGATTGATGTTAATGACATTCTTGTTTGCGGTGATAAATGTAAGTACGCCTTCGACTCTAGTCTAATGATTAACCTGACCTATCGCAATTTGTGCCAAAGCATAGTCTTGGTGTAAGTCTTCTAATTGCTAACGGTTAGTGACGCAGTTCACATGACACGCCCCTGTACTGTGTTGTAGTCTTGTTTTACTTATAAAATTGTAATTTCGTGGTCGACTTTGTGAGTTAATTTTAAACATAAATTGCCCAGCTATGGCTTACAGTGACGGAAAACATAATAGAAAAATCCATTCATTCTTTGCTTCATAAATGATACGAGTTAATTTCACATACGTACCCGTCGCGTCACCCTAATAGGACGTATTCCTAATTTTCTATGTTCTCTTTCCAAGGTGCTTTGAAACGGATATTTTTAATAATTTTGCACATTTCATAATGTTTGAATATTATATTGAACGAGTGGGTGTTAATTTATAGTTTTACATTTAGTGAGTTGAATGACATCGTTTGAACCGTTCGCCTTTTGAGTTGAGAATACAAATACATATTTAGGGCATTGTCCACAAACGATTTAGTTTACTTAGTTTGGCTTCGTAACAGACTTGATTAAAATATCGTGATTTAAATAATAACACAAGCTTATACCCGCGGCTTCACCCTCGAGGAGTTCGGAAATTGTTCCACGGGATCGTTCTACGGGGATGGTAATAGTATCTAATGTGTTGATCCAGGTTATAAACTATCTTCGGAGCTGCGGGACTGTTCGAAAGAGATACCGTGGACCTGGAACATAAAGGGCGAGGAAGGAACATGGATGGGTTTTAGTCAGTAAACGTTTTCTGACACTGCCTCCCGCTCCACCCCAGGGTATAATTCCAACACAATGTAAATTGTTTGATGAATGAATAAATAGAGTGGGAGAAGTCATTTGATAATTTCCCATCCGAAAAGAAAAAGGTTATATACGATAGTATATAACCTTTGTGTACCAAATTTCATCCAAATTCGGTCAGTCGTAATGGCGTGCAAGAGTAACAACATCTATCCAACCCTCGTCACAAACTTTCGCATTTATAATATTAGTAGGAGTAGTATTACGATGCGGTCACATTGCTCGCAGAACGGGCCGAAAAGTTCTGGAGTGGCGACCGCGAACTGGAAGACGATGCGTTGGAAGACCTCCCACTAGGTGGACCGATGACCCGGTGAAGGTTGCGGAAATCTGTTGGATGCGGGTCGCAAGGGACCAGTGAATGTGGCGACACTTGAGGGAGGCCTATATCCAGCAGTAGATGTCTTTCGGCTGAAATGATAATGATGATGAGGAGTAGGATTAGTAGCTGATAGCAGTGACCTGCAGAACATAAAGCAATACACACCACTTGATCTCTATTTTTGGCCACTTCTATTGTACGTGTCCCTTACGAAAATGGTTGCTCTAATTAACCTTAGAGCGATTCTAGCTATCTTCTTCGCACAGTGGGCTGAGCTGGGGTGACAGCTGCAGGTGCCTGAAACTTTAAACAGCACAAATACTGTAACTTAATTAGTAGTTTTATCCTTCTGGACATTTTCTTCGTTGACTACGATGCGGACTATTTTTTGACAGCCTGTAACTCTTTTCTCCTTTTGATGCTTGTGGATATTTTGGTTATTATGCAATAAGTACTATGGTAATTTATTTCTCTCAAAAAGGTACAATTTTGGAACATAGTATGATCTAGGTTACAGACAGTATTATTTTATAGGATGTTAATAAATAAATACATATGCATGGTAAGTGAATTAACTTGATCATATTATTCTTATGAGATTACTTTCATTCGTTTTGTAACTACCAACAATAATCTACAAAGATGTTAAAATTTAATGTTTAGTAAAATACAGCATCAAAAGAACATTATTTATTTCCTACACGTTTTCATAGAATTTCGTGCACCTTGCTACAGTTACTAGTAACTTCCTCGTTTTTTGTTCGAACGGAAACGGAAAGTATAACTAATTGATTGTACGGAACCATCTTGTGTTACGTTGTCTTCGTGTTCTTTGTTTTTACGATACTAATGTTCTTTAGGATACATTTTTATCATTTAGACAGTGAGGTCCACTATTAGACATGGGCCATTTTTTTCACAGTCTTGCTGTAGAGATTACTACTGTTTAAGATGCAATTCTTGTGAATAGACTTGTGTCAAACTTGCCAAACTTAAGTGGCAGTGGGCAGGGTACAGCACGGATGGCCGATGGGGCCGAAAAGTGGCGACCGCGAACCGAAAGACGATGCGTTGGAAGACCTTCCACTAGATGGACAGATGGCCTAGTGAAGGTTGCGGGAATCCGTTGGAAGCGAGTTGCACGGGACCGGTCAATGTGACGACAACTGGGGGAAGCCTACGTCCAGCAGTGGACGTCTTTCGGCTGAAATGATTATGATACAATTTAAAAGGATTATCTACTTGACAATGGATGGACTGTGTGAAGGATGGTATGACTAGAAAGGAGGTGACTGCTCAGATGACGAGAAATAGAGAAATATGGAAGACGAAGACATGATGCGCCGACCACAAATAAGATAAGATAAGATTATTTGCTCTTGAACATGTGGGCACATACAATAATATATAATAAGTGTATGCAGGATAACATAAAGAAAATTGGTTTAGACATGTTTGCCATATACTATGGCGTGCAAATAAATTGGGATAAGGGAATAGTAGTTCAGTAGAATGAAGATGATGGTGCAATTTAAAGTTGCATTACCGTAACTTTTCCTTCATCAACATCGTCATCGTTCTTATCAGCCACAGTCAGCCATTAGCTATAGAAGATAGTTATGGCAACCGCCATGTCTGCTGTCTATAACTATTGACTTAGTTATTTTCTAGGATTGTTGTTTTTGTTCTCCTCTTAATCTTTTAAAAAGCTAACACTCAAGAATGTAAGATTTTCATCAGATTAACCGATCAAGTCCTGTTGACATTGTTTGTCATTCAAGTATCTGGTAGAAATGCGTTCCGTGACTTAAATTGTCCCTAAATTATCAATCATTTATTTATTTTTTTGTTCACAAGTTTCTGCTAACGTTACTGCTGAAAAAAACTTTTGGACAAGAGCAGAGTTACCTTTTTCATACTTGGATGTAATGAAAACAGTGTGCTATCACGCCGCGATACTAGCTAAGTATGGCAGCTCGTGGTATATGGGGCGCGCGTAACGGTGCGTTGCGCGAGCGCCGTTAACATGCGCAGGCGCCGACACGCACCTTATCATTGATAGTGATTGGAAAACGTTTACTTTACTTCTACAATCAACTACAATAGGCACAACGACAGTATCCGAAAATTGCTAATCTGGTACGCCAGTTAGAGTATAGGAAAATTAAAGACACGTATTTTTTGTTTTTGCAAATCAATGAATATCGACAAAGATAATACGCATCAAAACCGGGAGTGGGGGCTCGTGACGACAGAACTCACTAAAAATTATACTAAGGCGTGACGTATTGAGGATTTTAAAAGCGTCTTATCTTCGTCAATTTTGATTGACGTAGCAAATGAAAACTACGGGTCAAATATTTTTTGATAATCTAACTGACGGACAAGTTTTATTTTTTTGTTGTTTTCCCTATTCCCGAGTTCTACCTCCAATACTTTGATAGAGTTGGAGAATTGATAAGGGTGAGGCTATTATTGGTAACTAAGTAATAACTAATGTGATTACTGTACCAAATCAATTGATCCAGAACATATTTACCGACTCCTAATACTAAATACTTATATTGATTGATACTTTTATCATCTAACTTTTTATCAAGGCATGATTGTGATCGAAAATTAATAAATAACTACAAACCTACATTGATCACTGAATGAATGAAATTAAAAATATTGAGCTGCTTATGGGAACGTAAATAAAAAACATGTTTTAAGAAGAATTACCTGAAAATAATTGTATAGTTAGGAGTTTTTTACTCCAAACCGCTCTGAGAGAGTAGATCTTACATTGAAATGATCCCAGACTCGCAGTCAGTTACAGTTTCGGCAGAACAATTACAATGAATGCCACAATGTTACTAGGTTTATGGCATTCTTGTGCCAATTCCGCGCGAACTCTACGCGCGCACAAAAGACATCAACGCGTTCTCAAGTTCAATGGTTTAAAATTTGGTTTTCAATAAAATTAATTACAATTTAAGTTATTTTTACAATTTTAGTAAAAATTATTCAGATTGTATAGATAAATAAGTATTCCTTTAGTTTTTTTTAAACTAAAATATAGGTGACTTGTGTATGGAATGCCATCTTTGGACGATGTAAATACAAACAGAAGAACTATGCTGAAAACAATTCATGTTACAGATTAAAACCAGTGTATGCTCAAGCCTGAATCCGGCTAGATAGATGCACACAATACTCCTTATTATGTACGTACACCATACGAATTATGTAAATCACATATAAATGTAGAAATTGAGGCTAAAGGCCGATTTAAAATCGAAACTCATTACCTATATAAATCTTTTATTGAGCACGATTCATTCCGGAATTTGAGATGAATGAATGAGAAATGCCGAAAGGCTCGATAACAGATTAATATACCTAAATCCGTTGCTAAGCTAACAAATATTTAGGACAAGTACGACGAAAATAGCAACACAACTCACCACCATCTTACTCACACAAAATCTTTTAACAAAACATCCGCAAACGTCCAATTTCTGAAAAACCGAGTCACCCATCTGTTTCGTAACCGCGGCAAGCAACAGACGAAAAAGAAAGCCTCTTCGTCGGTCGGTTAATTAATCGGCGTACGTTTGACACGCCGATATGTGTGCAGGCGCATGATTCATGCGAGTCGCGGTGACGTTTCACTTCGTTATACATTCTGTAGCGAGATAGCATAGATATTATGCTAGTATAACAATTACGACGACTTCGACTGCGTGAAGTTCGTTAATTGTCCTACGGAAGATTTTATGAGTTAAACCAAGTTCTAAACTATCTGTGTGCCAAATTCTATTCAAATCCGGTCAGTAGTTTTTGCGAAGAAGAGGAACTAACATCCAGACATCCAGACATTGATCACAAAACTTTCGCATTTGGAATATTATTACATAGAAGCAAGTAGGATTAGTTTCGTTTTTTAATGTAATTTTTAATTGTTACACATAACAACAAAAAAAGGGGGGATACAGACTGGACGCAAATTCAGAATCTGGGCTGCCACTATTGAGAAATTCCTGATCTTCTTCACCATGTCGTTTCTTTTTAGGAAACCCCAATAACACTGCTCAGTGCATGGTCTGGCAAGTGGTATTGTCTTTGTTTAAATATGTTCTGATTTGTATTTTGAGTGAATTGTTTACGTAAACAATGTTAACAATGAAAACACACAAATGTACATTTTTGATTAGTAAAATGAAGGTTTTTGAACACCAAATAATATAAAAGATGTAAGAAAATATTTGAGCCACTCGCAGTAAGCACGCTGCACTTATGTACGAAAAAAAACCGAAAAACAACACAACAAATTTAATATATTGTTGCAGCAAAACAAACAACTCCACAGATTACATGACCACTTTTCAGCTGCATACAAAAAACGCCCAAATCAACCACAAACCACGACCATCATTGATAAAAAAAGTATAAGAACATGACGACGCTGCAATATAACAGATTATTCAACCTCTATCACATTCAGTGTCGCGTAATCTCGCAGCTCTTGACCATGGAGGGGAAGGCAGGGGCAGGGGGGTGGGGAAGGGAGAGGGGTGGGATTGAGGAGGGAAGAGGAGGGGGGTGTGAGAGAAAGTCCTGCAGACGCGACGACGCCGGACTGTGGTGGGTGACCAGCGCTCCCACGATCGATTACCATTCAGTATTGACAATCAGGTTTTGTTGTATTTTGTTTTGAGTAAGAGATCTTGGTTTTAACGTTTAGTTATAACGTGACGGTTAAAAGTAGATCATGAAGTTACTTCTGTTGTAGTATGGCTTCATTTGTCGTGGATTGATTTGAGGTTATTTTTATCATGTTAGTTACTAGCTTTTGCTCGTGGCTTCATCCTCGTTTCGGTTGGAAATTATGTCGTGGGAACATTTATTTTTAGTATGGCTTATATATTTCTGGGAAGTTGCAGCTTCCCTTTAGTTAACGATTTTTTATAATCGGACCATTATTTCCCAAGATTACCTCTTACATCCAAGTTAACCTCTTTTACAGCATTAGAGTAGATAAAATAACAACTTTCTCTGTTTCTTAGTACTATAATAATACACTTTATATGTAATTTACAAACCACATATTATATCATCATACTTAGAACACCAAAACAATTCAATATCACATTAAAACCAAACAAACTAAAAAGTAACTGTAATGCTCAACACAAACATCATTAAAATAATAGCCATATAAAAACTGAAATAGCAGAGTATCTCGTGCATGTTATTAGATTGACATGTAATTACTATTTCGCGATGCTCTGAAACTCGGTGAAAACTACACGCGACCGGCTGAAAGTGAATTAATATGTAAAACATGGCTGAGAGGGTACAGAATGTAATGTACTAGCATTTAGTTATTTGTTCAGGTGCTATCCCGAGTTTCATTTGTAGTTCCGGAATATTCTGGCTTATTGTTTTCTTTTATAGCTAGTTTTGAAGTTTTCTAAAACAATGTTGGTGTTGAAATTTATGTAGGTCATGTGTATTATTCGTTTGTATACTAAAGTTATTAAAACTAAAAGCTAATTCATCCTGAAAAAGGGTATCTTTCCCAAAATAATTCCAATAACAAAAGAAAACATGGTTACAATTCTATTAATTTGCTTTAATTGTAAATTGAAGCAACGCGTTGAAGTCTTTTGTTTTCACATTTGAGATTTAGTGTAAACTTTTTCCTTTAATTGTAAATTAGTTTATTTTCGCTGTAAAAAGGCTGTAAACTTGTTAAATTGCGAGGTATCGTCACATGGAGTCACCGCGCAGTTGTATCATAGCCGTGGTAGCGACTTTCGCGCGGTCATCGACCCCGTAGAAAGCACCCGCTTGCTGATCTATTGATTATTAAATAGTTATCGGCTACAGTTTGTATATCCTTAGTTAATAATAGATTTGAAAACAATTATGAATAGATAAATTTAGTAATGATTGTATTATGGTATTTCCTCAGTGAAATACTCGAATTTGAATTCGAAAACGTTTAGGAATTTGTGGAACTTTTCTTGAAGTCAGTTTTACAACTTTTAATCTTTCTGGTTGCAAAACTGTTACAAAGTATCTCCAGAAAAATGCAAAATGCTTCTTCTGTTTGGCGGGAAATAACAGTGATGCCGAAATAAACAACCCGTGATGAGAATTCCATAGTTCTGGGTACAATGTCATTCGTGACTGCATTGGCAGATTGCCCACGCGTTGCTTACAATATTTTGCCAGAGATTATGTTGATCTGATTTTGATACTCTCATTCCAAACCTCATTTTTCTTTCCAAATAACCATATAACACAAAACCGCTAAAATAATAACCTACATTAAATCTAACTTTTTTTAAACAATATCACTCAAAGCGATTGATGCCAAACCTTAAGGAAAAACATGGAAAAACCCACCTGAGCTGAAACCTACAGGTTGTTTTTAAAATGAACATACTCATCTGAAAATATAGAACTACAGAATAGTGTTAGTAGTATTTACAAACAAAAACCCAAAGAGAATGAAATAATAAATAATAGATAATAATAAATATCACTGGACATTAACACACAGCGCCACCTAGTGCACAAGCAAAGCTTGTGTCGTGGACACTAGATAGTACATAATATGTACTTTTTTTATAATTATGTGTTAGTCTTAAATGTTCTTAAGACAAACACATATAACCGACTGCCTCTATAGTCTAGTGGTTGCCAGCGCGACTGCTCCAGTGTGAGGTCCTGAGTTCAATTCCCAGGTCGGGCAAAGTGTTATTGGGTTTTTTCTATCGGGAGTTACTCAGTAGCAGCTACGGAGTCTGGATTTGCATCCGGTTGATGGCAATAGGGTCCCCCACTGTTACAATATGGGACTTAAATATAACTGACGAAATGTGCGTGTACTGTTACATACATCTCTGCCTAACGCTTAAAGATTACAGGCATGATGGTATGTTACTCCTAGTGTTCGGTGTAGTTTAAGCCGTACCTACTGAAAAAGAAAATTACATATTTTCTGATACTTTCAATATCCCAACCACCATAATACATCTATATCATAATCATCTGAATAGTCTTTTCCCAACTATGTTGGGGTCGGCTTCCAGTCTAACCGGATGCAGCTGAATACCAGTAAATTTACATGGCGCGACTGCCTATTTGATCTCCACAACCCAGTTAATTCTGGGTTATACGATACCCCTTGGTAAGAATGGTTGTCAGACTTTTTGGGCCACTGACTGCCTGTAACGACTGTCAAAGATCTACAAATGACAGCCGGGACCAACAGCTTAACGTGCTTTCCGACGCACGTAGGATATGTAAGGGTGGTCACCCATCCACAGACCAACCTAGGCAAGCACGACTTAACCTAAAGATCGACCCGAGTTGCTGTTATTATTTAGACACGAGTTCCTTATAGCTAACCATAATATATCTATATAATAATCTAAAAATATATCTACGAATTAAAAGAAACATTACATAAATTGGACAAGTGGTTTTCGAGATCAATACAAAAAATTGATAGACGTTTCGATTTATAAATCTAAGGATGATGAACTCCGAGTTTAAATAAAACCACAATATGTCAATCAATAATATTATTAATATCACACTGATTGATTAGCGGTTTTATTTAGGTACTTATTTAAAGTTCAATGATACTAAAGGTGTAATAAAAAATAATTTTCAATATCATAATGAGCAATTGATTTTGTAGTTTCAAATATTAAGTGTGACTTTTCTGTAAGAGAAAAACAACAACAACAAACAAGAGGTCTTTTAAATTATATCGAGACTTGGCAAAGGTTATTTTGAGGTCAATTTTTGCAGATGGGTAATGCCATCGCACGCGGCGTCTCTATCTATATCTGTACAGTGACATATCATATTATATGATAGTATGTAATGCTGTTTCACTTACGACGAGGTACCTAGGTACTTAACTTCCTGTTTCCTGCTGCTGGCTCATTATAGGATCTGTTGGAAGCTACTGAAGGTGCCAAACTCGTGGCTCAGCAGGGGCGACACAAAATAGTGTCATTATGCTACAGGTTTCATTATTCTTCTTGAGTTCGTTTAGTAAATCCAAGAGTTAAATTGTCTGCAAGACATCGCTATCACCGATAAGACCGCCTTTGTACTCACGCATTTAGAAATATGTATTGTAAAATAGCTGAGTGTTAATTTTGGTGAGCAATATAGTAAGTTATTTTTGTCTATCTAATGAGTATAAAAATAAAGCCGGAAGTCACTATTTCTCCCCGTCTTTACGTTAATTATTTTTTCCGGTCCATACTGGGAACCTTCTAGTTACGGAGATATCAACTAGGAGTTCTAACTTCAATGCATCCAACAGCTCAACATTTTGAGTGCGTTTCATTGAATCTTACCGTAAATCCTGATTACAAATCAAATCAAATCAAATCAAATCATTTATTTCTTTGCAAACATGGGTAATTGGTACATAGATGTTTTCTTATATAATATAGTCCTCCATATTCTACCGTCTTATAGGCATGCAAATAATATTACGATGATTTATTGGTGATTTTTCACCCCCAAAATGTCGCTTTCCCAGCAATAATGATTGCGTTGAGTTCTGTATAGAATGCTTAGTCGACGGTTTCATGATGGGTCTGTTTGCACTAGTACCTATCTTCTTCGTTCTTTGCTGCCATCAGTGGCGCTACCTGCCGCCCTTTCAGCGAAGCCGGCGTCGTCCGGTGTCGTGCGCGCACGCATGTACTTTCGTTTTCGGCGCTTGCGGTCGATTTCACCGCCCGCCGCGCATTAGGTCATCGGGTAACGGTTTGCCACCAGAAAGAGGCGTAATTCATGAGAGAAAAGAGGATATAGTACAGAATTCATTATGAAGGTTACAAAATATGGAAGGATTGACGTCTGTGTTCTTGTTGCGACTTTGTTTACTGCCACAAAATATGAAATTATGGTGGGTTTGGCGTTCTGATTGTGATCGAAGATGATTATTTTGATTAAGTATAATAATTATATGCTTCATGCGCAGTTTACTAAAATAATCTTGTGTTGAAGGCATTGCTGTTTTTTTCTGATTATTTTCGTGACAGGATTCAAGAGAGTAGTTGAACGTTATTACGGGATTCCTCAAGTTTCTCAGACTAGTCGTTTTTTAGATTATATATTTTGAGAATTGCAGTGGTTGGATATGACAAAAAATAAAAAAAGAAAGGATTCCACTAAAGAAATAAAAATATGCACACAATACACCAGATCAGCCTTTTCTTGTGGGGAATATGCAGACACCATGTATGTGTGTATATGCTCTGTTCAAACGAAAACAGCACAATGTATGACCCGCTGCCGCTCATCAACGAAATCGTCGTCTGTTTTCCTTTCATTTGGCTCCGACTAATTCTGTGTCAGTGGCTTGAGGTCGCTGGGCGGCGCGGGCGCAGATCGGGGGAGGGGAGGGGGGGTGACGGTCACCCATCCATCGGCCGGGAGGAGCTAACGGCACTGCGTTGTAGAGCACCATGGGGCTTGAGGAATGTCGCCGCACGGGTTCAAGTGATGTTATGAGATGAACGAGATTAGATTTATTGAAGATGCTTCGAAGTTATTTATTAGTTTTGGTTTTGAAGGATTGGTATAGTAGAGAGGGTGTGATTACTCTCGGGATTATTTGTGTTGGGTAGTTACTTAGTTTGTTTCATTATCTCACATAGGTAATATTTCACCATTATGAATGAAATAATTGGTTAAGAATCTGGTACTTTTTATAGACGAATCTTGATGACATGCCTACAAAATATAATTAGTAGAAATTAGAGAACAGGAAAACATAAATTAACACTTTGAAGTATCAACCTCGGAACCATAATTTTGATAATTTAATAATTTATTTGCGTATTTTAAAACATTGTACAGTTTATTAATTCAGAATATGAGATCATACATGTTTTGCCACAACACACATTGTTTGATTTTTTGCATTTTTTAACACTATAATTTGTATTTACTTGTCATAATAATTATGTTAGTTTGTGATCGGAGAGTGTGTCGGTTGCGGGAATCCGTTGGATGCGAGTCGTAAGGGACCGGTCAATGAGGCGACACTTGGGGGAGGCCTATGTCCAGCAGTGGACGTCTTTCGGCTGAAATGATGATGATGATGTTAGTTTGTCTTTATTTGTATTTATCTATGGACAATCATTGTTGCCTCAAATAAATATTATTGATTTATAGAATATTAGAGCAATCCAAGCAAATGTTTCTGATTGATCCAGTTTAACATAACTACAGATAACTAAACTGTTCAACCCTGATGCCAGCGCAGAGTCGCCTCGCCTCATAAAGCACACATTCGTACACTACAGCTCACTATAGCGGCTGCGCGTGCGCAGAATGCGGACGATACTAACGGACCGGCGCAGGCGCCTGCCATTTCTGTAAACGGCGGCAAAATACGCGGAAATTAGGCCTCCGTAATTAAAGACGATGACCCAGTTAGATAGCGGTCGAGGTTAGCTTAGGACTTAGGGTTCACCGTGATAGGGTATTACGGTCTTAGGCTAACGGTATGTAATCCAATATTATAGTACGAGAAAGTAGAATTTAAGATTATTATCAGTAAGTGGACATATGATGCGGAGCTCGTGGCTAAATAACATCAGCCGCTCGGGTCGATCTCTAGGTTAGGCCGTGCTTGCCTAGGTTGGTCTGTGGATGGGTGACCACCGATTACATACCGAGTTACCTCCGTGCCTCGGAAAGCACGTTAAGCAGTTGGACCCGGCTGTCGTTTGTAGATCTTTGACAGTCGTTACAGGTACTCAGTGGCCCTAAAAGTCTGACAACCAGTCTTACCACGGGGTGTCGTATTACCCAGTACTAACTGGGTTGTGGAGGTCAGATAGGCTGTTGCTCCATGTAAAATACTGGTATTCAGCTGCATCCGGTTAGACTGGCAGCCAACCCCTAAATAGTTGGGAAAAGGCTAGGCAGATGATGAGATATATCTTGGGGATTTCGCATTCGGTCTGGAATGGCAATCAGAAAAAACAAAACAAAACAAAAAAATATAAAAAGGAGGCCTTTCATGGATCTGTCTTATCACGAACGATAAAGTTACCTATTCTTGAAGTTTTTTCGGCATAGAATCTCGCACCTGTGGCAGACTGGCTTCTGCTTAACCGGACTATCCTGTGTGTGCCTTGAGAGTAAGGCCTCACCAAGCCATGGATATACAACATATAAACTAAGTGACCGCGTGCTAAGGGGGTACGGGCGTCGGTTTTGTGAGGCCCCTGTGAAGGGGTACGAGCGTCGACTTAGAGCACCGCTGCGCGCTGGGGTCGGCAGCAAGGGGACAGGCTGGATCTGAGTGAGATTATTTAGGGGCCGCTTTAAAACTACTGGTTCAGCATCGTGGGCTAGCTCGAGCAAGAGTCGGAGAGGCGGGAACGGGGAAGTCGCGCCGGGCCGCGACGGGGAGGCCGGAATGACGGCGGTAGTGGCTATTCCCTTCGTCGCTCCACTATTTATAGCTATTACTGACTCAGTTTTTTTCTAACCCGTAACTCCCTTAATGTTCCAGGTCTCCTCGACACGCTGGACACGCAGATGGAGGCTAAGAACTGCCCGGGCACGTGCATGCATACGCTCGCGGCGCTTCTCTGCAACGAGGTGTTGGAGGAGGTGGAGTGCCCCAGCCCTTCCATGAAGTGCTGTGCCGATGAGAGCAATAGTAAGTTGGATTTATACTTTAATTGGTTTTAACTGGACAGTCTCAAGTCCCTTTTAAAATATTTTTTAACCCTAACTCAAGGCTAATAAGCTAAGCCAAGGTCACCAAAGTGGGTTTCTCCAATTCCCTCGGAATTTCACTAAGTGAAGTGCGTGTCCTTCTAAAACCTCTCGGATCTCGGATCTCGTCCACTGCACTATACACATATATATATAATTTTTAATATTTCTGTGACTATACATCACTTTAGTCCAAACCTTAACTAAAAGTACTGTTTGATTATAAAATATCAATTTCGTCACGCCTAGCAGAATAGCAGAATTACTCGTGAATTGCTACTTGTACAACACTCTACAGGTCTATAATGTTTATCATCTATCTTTCAGACAACGAGACACAAATGACGACACAGCGACCGCGGCCAACGCGGCACACGACAGTCGCCGACGACGACTACGACGACCCCACTACGCAGGCGCCGCAAGACAAATACAAAAACAGTGGTAATTATTAGGTACACCCTATTAACTATTAGGATTAGCATAATCAGCCTTTCATGTTCCCATCGCTGGGACTGGGATACTTGCCACTGTCTGTGAGGGCTTGGACCGCATGGGCACGAACGTTATCCACCACGCACACCCAGTGCGGGTCACAACTTCGAATAGTGCGGGTCACAACTTCGAATAGTGCGGTTCTATTGGGAAACATGCCGGTTTCCTCACGATGCTTTCATTTACGTATTGAGAACAATGTTGATAAAATAATGATCCTAAAGTAAAATGCCTCTCTGCCATCTAAGGGTCAGCGCAGACAGAGAGGAATAATCCCCGCGCGGTCTCGGGCATTTTCTTTACGGATCGCGTATGCTCGAGCGTATCTTCCAGGCACTTTATTGTAATCATTTTAGAGTTTATTTTCAAGTGCGTTAATAAAATCCTCTCCGCTACGCTTCGTTCTGTCTGCGCTGAGCCTAAGGCCGCGTTCCCACTATGTCGTGACGACAGATAATCGTGTGGATCTAAGTGTCGTGGCTTGTGTATTTAAAATGGAAGTGTTCACATAAAGGACGACGATTACTATTGTCCACGACTTTTTCCAAATAAAAACCAACGACAAATTAATCGTCATGACACAGTGGGAACCTTGCCTTACAGACTTTATGTTTTGCTGGGGAGTTTGATCTGCCTCTTCTTTTCCCGAGCTCATACACTAGAAGCGGTGAAGAGCTGACATTTTTGGCGACAATCTTATGTAATATTTGACATTGAAAAGCGCTCACTCTCAGCCTAATTTAAATGACCTTTGATTTAATTTTCATCCTTCCAAATGTGGCGTTTATATTTTCATAACTTCATCTTACCATCGCATGTCACGCTTACCACGTCCTCGTCACTGTTACAGGTAACATCGCCTGCCCAGGAGTGTGCGTGGAGGCCCGTCTGTCTCAGTACTGTGAGGCCTACCTAGACTCCCCAGACCTATGCGTCAAGGGCCGCCTCTGTTGCGTCTCCAAGGATAACTATGGAGACAGACCTCCTCCGGACCTCGTCGTCCCGAATGAGAAGAAGTACTCGACCAAGAGGCCGACTACTGCGGTAAATATTTACTTTTGTTAAAGTACTTGAGTGATTTATTATGGATCTCGGTATACTTTCTTGATAAAATCTCACTCTTCTGGTCACTCTCCAATTCGGCGTTCTTTGCCTAATATTTTTTTTTTTTTTTTTTTCACTAATTTGACTTAAACACATTAAAATATGAAAGAACTTAAAGAAACGAATTCAATCGTTTTTATGTCGTGTTCCAGTTAAAGAGACTTAAAAATTTCTTGAGGACGGTAATTCACAAAAAAAAATGCGGAACGGTAATTACAAAATATCATCAAGTCTATGTAAAATATAACAACACATTACAACGTACGGAGGCCAAATAATTGTCTCCATTTACATTACATGATCATTCATCATTCATCTCAGCCGAAAGACGTCCACTGCTGGACATAGGCCTCCCCCAAGTGTCGCCACATTGACCGGTCGCTTGCGACTCGCATCCAACGGATTCTCGCAACCTTCACCAGGTCATCGCTCCAACGATGCGCTGGGAGGTATTCCAACGCATCGTCTTCCGGTTCGCGGATGCCAATCCAGAACTTTTCGGCCCCATCGGCCATTCGTTCTGCGAGCAATGTGCCCTGCCCACTGCCACTTAAGTTTAGCAATTCTTCGGGTTACGTCGGTGACCTTGGTTCTCTTGCGGATGTCTTCATTTCTGATTCAATCACGCAAGGAAACTCCGAGCATAGCCCTCTCAGCTCTCCATTGCCCTTTGGGTGACTTGAAGCCTTTTGATTGTGGTCGTCCACGTTTCGGTCCTGTATGTAATCACTGGCAACACACTCTGGTCATAGACTTTCGTCTTGAGACGCTGCGGTAAGTTGGACGAGAAACTGTCACGGCAATTATAACTTTCGATTAGACATGCGGTTATAGACTGGTTCTATTGAGCCGATATTTTGTTATGCGATAGACGTTGCTTAATACCATTTAAAGCGTTGAATGGATCAAAGTCAATCTGTACGTCATAAAACAACAGTCTTCTGAGCGTTGTTGCTAGTATAAGACTGAAGGCCGCCTTATGCGCTGTGCACGTACTGTTGCCAGGTGTCTCCGTAAGGTGGCGTAATTAAGATTATTTTTGTTATTTTTGTTGTTGTTATTGTCTAGTCTGTTGTACATTCGTTAGTAATCCTTAACCTATGTAAGGTTAAGGATTACTAACGAATGTATGGGTTAATTAGAGAACAGATGTTCTTTGAATATAAGATAAATTAATTCAGTCTTAACTACTTAAAACAGAAGCCAATGTTTTTGTTTACAGCTAGATACGGATGCTATCTAACCTATAAAAAAAAGTGCATGATTGAATATGATAATATTACGGATTATGCAAGCCCGGACACGTAATCGGAGAATGCCCGTGTCAAAACGGAAAATATTATCTTCGCAGCTTCGGAAGCAAAACTGTCAATACGTCAACGCTATGAGTGAGCTGTAGACTTATTGCTTGAATATAGCTATTTTGTAAAATGACGACGATTTATCATCATTTACCTGGCTCTCACCCATGCTGCGATTGGTTTTCAAACTGACCGGGTGCAGCTGAATACCAATAATTTCACATAGAGCTAATGCCTATCTGATCGCCACAACCCATTTGTAACTAGATAGCAAGTGCTAGTTTATGTGCTTTCAGAGATACTACCATGAGGGGTTTCAATATTTCATTTCAATAGGTTACCTATACAGCGATCCCCCCTCCTTACCCCTTATACATCAATAACTCTGTTTCCCCAGCTAACGACAACACCAGCTCCGAAGCAGAGGCCGGGACACAAGTGCCGCGGGGAGTGCATCTCGGGGCTGTTCTCCCTGCTCTGTGATAACGTGGATGAGGATGCTGTGTGTCCCAACGAGGGGGTCTGCTGCATCACCGAGAACAAGGCAGCTGAGACCACCACACGGAGGCCCACCACGCATCGACCGACTAAGCCGGTAAGAGTTCGTAAGGTTCGTGTTTGAGTGGAGAGATTTTTAATTCATCATCATCATTTGCATCATCATCTTAGCTAAAGATGTCCGTTGTTGGATATGGGAGTGACCTCGGAGTATTGTATGGAAATTAATTCATTTATGATTCCCTAAATCTTCTCAATACTTCCCCAATATTTGCCATAATTACTTGTCCTGTGGCTTTTGATTTTGTGACAATCTCTGGAATCTCATCGCACTTTTCGCGAACGCCACACCAAAACTTTTTAGCCTCATCAGCGCTTTCTGCTAGTGTTGTATTACATCAGTTACTTGTCTCGTATTTTTTCATACTTGGTTTTTCAATGCAACGTGAAAAAGAGAACAAAATAGGAGTTTGAACTTTTTTGCTGTCTTAAATGCTTTCATCTCATAAAAATATAACTTGACGACTGAAGAAGAATTGTAGGCCCGTCCTAACGACAACATGGCACTGTGTTTTCAGCCCCCTCTCCCACGGTGTCCAGGCCACTGCATGCACAACATCATGGCCGCCTTCTGCAACCCCCCGGCTGTCATCCTGCAGCGAACGGAGTGCAGCACTGAAGGTTACGTGTGCTGTGACAATACTAGGTATGTAACATGTACACTGCTATGTAGCATATGCACGGATAGATTTGCCAAGTTGGTTGTTCGATTCTAGACGACAAAAAGAAAATGACGACCACGTCTACATTTCCATACACTTGCCTGCTAAACACAGATGCGAACCTTAGCCGTTCTCTACTGTAGTAGCGGCGTCTTACGCGGAACTTGTGAAAAGGAACTTGGATTAACAGCTCAAATTTAAGAACCACTCAAAATGTTAACTCAAACATAACTTGCTCAATAAAATCATGATTACGCTCGTTTTTTGTCATATATGGTTTATCAAATTACGTCTTGCAGATACTGCAATTGCTATGAATGCTGTTCTTTCATTTCAGCTCAACCAAAAACCAGAATGCGTATGCAACGGTGTAATGGTACCTTTCTAGCGCAGCCGACAGCCTAACTTGACTTTCCATAACAGGGGAACCGCTCAAGTACCGCTTCGTTAACATAAGACGTTACGTTTCATCCCCAGAGTACCACCCCGCACCACGCGCCGTCCGACCACGACCACCACTACCACCACCACGACTCCAGCGCCAGCAGACCCTCGCCCCGACTGTCCTGGCTCTTGTATAGTGTCACTGCTCTCTTTCACTTGTTTCCGTGAGTATAGATGGATGACATCACTTGGATCATCTTAAATGACCTCATCGGTCAGTGTGGGGTCCTGGGTACGATTTTCAGGTGGCTAGCGATGACGTCTTGAAACACTATTGTTATAATCTTATTCCAGCGTGGGAAAGAGATGGTGCTAGACGTTGTCTTTTGCTACGTTTCATTCCCACACTTGACATCATTACAATACTATTTGATGACGTCATGGTAAGTCCCCCTTTTTTTTTTTTTTTTTTTTTTAAGGATGGGAAATCATCAAATGACCCCCCCCACTCTGGGCGGAGCGGGAGGGAGTGTCAGACTCTTACTGACTAAAAACCATCCATGTTCCTTCCTCGCCTTTTACGTTCCGGGGCCGCGGTATCTCTTTCGAACAGGCCCGCAACTCCGGCAGGCTTCGGCCCTTGCGGGCCCCTCTCCTTTTGCTGACATCTCTTTGAGGCGCGCGTGGAACACGAACGCGCCGTCGACACGGCCTGTCGTCGTCGTTAGACGGCCGGACGGCCAGCTATTGCCCATAGCCAGCCGTCCACAGGCCCGCATCTACGGTGGCCGGTAGCCACCACGTGGCCCCCGACGCCCGTTGCGTCTCCCGCGGCGGCCAGGAAGAGAGGATCTCTCCCTCTCTCGTTCCGCCACCTCCTTCGCTAGCATGACTGCTTCGCAGAAGGAGGCGACGGCTTCCCATTCCGTCTCGCTCCGGACCATGGATTGAACCAGGGCCGGACGCGAGAGGTCGCCGCCGCCGATCGCCGCCACGAGGACACGGCGGAGCTCCGCCCACGCAGGGCAGACTTCCACCGTGTGCTCCACCGTGTCCTCCGGTCGATCCTCGCAGTGGAGACACCCGGGCGATTCCTCCCGCCCGATTCGGTGCAGGTACCTCCCGAAACATCCGTGTCCGGTGAGGACCTGCGTCAGGCGGAAGGTGAGGACGCCGTGGCGCCTCTCCAGCCACTCCTCAAAGAGGGGACTTACCGCCACTATCGTGGCGTGCCCTGCACGGGGTTGCGACAGTCGCTCTCTCCATGTCGCCATGAGATCGCGCCGGAGGTCAGTCCGCTGAGCGGCAATTTGCCGCGGCAGCGGAGTTTCCCCCCGGCGTAGTACCTCCGCGCGCCACTCATGCAGGCGCGCGAGGACTATCGCCTCCAGATCCCACGGCGGCAATCCGGCAAGCAGGCCCGCCGCCTCGCGAGAGATCGTGCGGTACCCACGGACCATCTTTACGGCCACCACTTTTTGGGGCGCGTTCAGATGATGAGCGGCACGCCGCTTCAGGGAACGCGCCCACACTGGGGCCCCGTAGAGGGCCATGGACCGCACGACTCCCGCGTAGAGCCTGCGGCAGGAGGCGTTCGGCCCCCCAAGGTTGGGCAGGAGCCGCCTGAAGGCAGCAACTGTCCGTTCCAGCCTGGGGGCCAAACGTCGGAAATGCTCCACGAAGTTCCACCGGCTGTCGAGGACGAGTCCTAGGTACTTCAACGTCGACTCGACGCCGATGGATACCCCTCCTACCGTCAGTGTGGATCCCGACGGTGGCGCATTCCGAGGCCCATGAAAGCACATGGCCTCGGACTTGTGCAATGCCACCTCGAGACCCAGTTGCCGGATCCTCTCAACGACTATCGCAACCCCGCGTGTCATATTGTCGGCCGCCGCCTCGTGCGACCTCCCCTGTGCCAGCACCAGGGTGTCATCTGCGTAGCAGACGACGCTGACACCACTTGGGAGGTCCGCGCGCAGCACCCAGTCGTAGCCGATGTTCCACAGGGGCGGTCCCAGAACCGATCCCTGTGGGACACCGCACGACATCTCTCGCCGGTTCCAATCTCCGCAGCGACTGGGGTAGATGACGGCCCTGTCCGTCAAATAGTCCCCGACCACACGACGGAGGTAGGTCGGCACCCGGTGATACCGGAGTGCCTCCCTGATGCAGCTCCAGGGCAGGGAGTTGAAAGCGTTGGCGATGTCGAGAGACACCGCCAAAACAACCCCGCCCCGGGATATCGCATCCCCCGTCGTGAGGGCTCTCACGCGCATGATGGCGTCCACTGTAGAGCGCCCCTTGCGGAAACCAAACTGGTTCTCCGCAAGATTCGGCCCCATCCCCCAAGGTGCTCGGCGAGGCGGTTTGCAATGACTCTCTCAAAGAGCTTGCCCACCTCGTCGAGCAACACAATGGGCCGAAATGCGGACGGAGAGTCCGCAGGGATGGTAAGTCCCCCTAAAGTATGACTATTTAGATAAGGAATTGATCTGTAGCTGCTCAGTTTGGAAGTTGCTGCTGATGTTTAATTTTCCTAACCCTTATCCATCAGCCTAGATAAGCTTAAATCGAATAGAGACCAACTGTGGCTTATTGAGGCTTCCGCAAGGCCAACGTTGCTCAATTCTCAGCAGGCCATTTTCTCACATAATCCTCTTTCACAGGCAACGCGGAGATGACAGACGTATTCAAGTGCAAGAAGGCAGGCACCCAATGCTGTGCCCCCAAGTCCAAGGTGCTAGAAGTGGTGGGAGGCCGTCCAGCTAATGACACGGCGCCGTTACCGCTGCCGCAGCCCTCTACTAATTACCAGCATTACACCACGCTAGCAAACACACACACTACGCCTATTGGTGAATCTCAAAATAACGTTCTATTAAGTCAAATTGAATGTAGGTATTTGTTTCTGGTTGTAGTGGTAATAATTGCTTGATTTAATTATTAGATCCCTGCTTTTAATAATACTGATGTCTGGTGTGAATTTTCCTATAAAACAAACGCACTTTAGACCCCATATTATCATAATTCTCTTGCCTTTATCCCAATTAATTTGGGGTTGGTACAGCATATCTTTTCCTATAGATTTCCCAATCAGGGTGAATTTTATCAATGAAACTGAAAGCTTTCAGAACATAAAAAATGCGTTCAAGAGATACTGCTCTTGAACGCATTTTTTTTCTACAAGAAATTGTGATCTTTCTAGTTAATCATGTTCAGTTTTGAATGCTAAAATTCGCCCTTGATGTTTCATTTATTTGGAACCCTTACTAATAACGTATACAAAAAAAAATATCTTAGACTAATTGTTTCTTACCCTTGTATTTCAGCTCCGTACGATCCGAACTATGGCACAACGTTGTCTTCCACTGAAAAATACAACAAATATGTGTGCGGAGTCAAAGGTAAGTCATCAAATTTTCTAATGTTTCTTTGCAATTTTCAGGCTAGTGCTAGGTTGCGTGTTGATGAAAATATCGCACTGTAAGACATATGGAGTTACAGAATTATAATCATCAAAGTCATCAATACAACCCTCCAAATTTATCTAGGAATTAATTTTCCTCGACCTTTGTGTTTTCACCGTTTTGCGGGATACCCTGGTACGAGTACGAATTCGTCGCGACACGCCGAGTATAATTTTCAGTTAATATTTGTCTCCGAATTTGAAGCAACTGAGCGCAAGCTAGGAATCAAAAGCAGCTTATGACTTTGTTAAAATTATCGCAGGTATTATCATTAACACTAGAAACGGAATATTTGTCATGATTATTGTATGTTATGACTTTATGAGTTCCCGATATTTCAGCACTGTTGCAAGCACCGTCATCATCAACTACCTAGCCTTTTCTCAACTAAGTTGGAGTGGCTCCCAGTCTAACCGGAAGCAGCTGAATACCTGTATTTTACATGGAGCAACTGCATATCTAACCCAGTTAATACTGGGTAATACGACACCACTTGATAAGACTGGTTGTCAGACTTTTGGGGCCACTGACTACCTGTAACGATTGTCAAAGATGGACAAATGACAGCCGGGACCAACAGCTTTGCGTGCTTTTAGAGGTACGGAGGATACTTGGTATGTAAGGGTGGTCACCCATCTACAGACCAACCTAGGCAAGCATGGCTTAACCTAAAGATCGAACCGAGCGGTCATTAATTAGCCACAAGCTGCTGTTGCAAGTATCATGATCACGGATAAACTGAAATTATTACGGGTGGGTGTTTATGAGTAGACAAATTGGTCTACCCTCTTTCTAGTTCATTTTTGCACTCGTTACCACAGTCACTCGCAACTCGATTCAGTTTCCGACACACGAAACTCACTGTGTCCGCTCGCGAACATTTTTCGTCTTTTACGTAGTTGAAAACAGTTGGTTATCCCATTTCTGGTGGTAATGATAATGCATTTCAGTTTAAAAACTTACATCGTAGGCAGTCTGTCAGTTTCTAATGAAAGTTCACAAATGTTTACTTACAGCACCACGGGACGGTGCTGTAAATAAACATTTGTGAACTTTTGCCCATTCGTTACTAAATCTCCAAGTGATTTATGTGAATTGTTAAACGATTGTGTCTCTTCGTTGTCAGATAAAGGTTTTTAGTGTCTATCAATGTTAGCGTAGAATTTAATGCCTCATTCACGTTTCCAGGCACAACATCTCGGTCAGCGCGGCGCATGGGGCGCGTGATGGGCGGCGAGGACGGCGAGCGCGGCGAGTGGTGCTGGCAGGTGGCGCTCATCAACTCGCTGAACCAGTACCTCTGCGGCGCCGCGCTCATCGGCACGCAGTGGGTGCTCACTGCCGCGCATTGTGTCACCAAGTAAGCAGCACTAATATGAGGTGGTGATTTAGTCTGCCGGGGCTACGGGACTATTCGAAAGAGATCCCGTGGTCCCGGAAAAAAGAGCGAAGAAGGTACATTGATGGGTTTATTGGGTTTTAGTCAGTAAAAGTCTGACACTCCCTTCCGCTCCACCCAGAGCGGATCCATCCGAAAAATAAGGTGGTGATTTAGTCACCGGTAATCATTAGAGGGGATATCTATCCGTCTCATAATACTACTATATTCTGAAGAGAGGGGAAATAGACTATAGTTACCGATAAAACTTACCTACCATTGCAACGTTATTTTTGAGGAGAAAATATTTCATGATTACTCTGCTCTATAAGCGTCGGCCATTTCAGTCAAGTATTAACAATCTAAAATCAATACTATAACAAAATGTTAGCGGGAGTACCATAATCTTAACATGCTATAGAATGTATTTGTGTGAAAACCTCGTAGATCTAGTAAGCAAGCGGTTCCATTGAGAATGATGAGTTCGATTCTCAAGTCGTGCAACGCGTTATTGGATTGTTCAACCAAGAATTTCTCACTAGTAGTCCAGAATCGGATGGGACGCAATCTTCGTGTATTCCTATTGCACGGGGCTTAAACATAATGGTTGAAATGCGCCTAGTTCTTCTGATTTCCTGCCCTTAGATAGGCTAGGCCTGTAGGTTGGCGTAATAGCCATTGATACCTTCTAATTTCCAAATGTTTTCAGCATCGTCCGCTCTGGTGACGCGATCTACGTCCGTGTTGGTGACCACGACCTAACCCGCAAGTACGGCTCCCCTGGCGCGCAGACCCTCAGGGTGGCCACCACCTACATCCACCACAACCACAACAGCCAGACCTTGGACAACGACATAGCGTTGCTCAAGCTGCACGGGAAGGCTGACCTTAAAGAAGGTGGGTAGTTTGATACTTTTGGTAATGGAACGAAAGAAAAGATAAGAAAGAAAATGAACAAAACCACGTGGTTGAGATAAATATGCGACACATCCGCCCCAAAATGGACATCGCGCAGTATAAAGTCACGTAAGTAACCCAAAAACAGAAACGCGTTATTCCAAAAATACCTAATAGTAGTTTAACGCCTCACACGCTGTTTGTCTGTCTGCTGTTATTTTTTGACGCCGACGATTGGCATGGATATTTGGTTCTGAGTCATGAATGCTTATATGTTTAATAAGTATATGTATTTACAAACAAAAAGTATGTATGTATTATAATTCAACTATCTGGTGTCCACGACAGAAGCCGCATTGCTTAGTGTGGCACTAGATGGCGCTGTGTGTAATGTCCAACGATAAATAGTTTTACAAGCTTTTCTGATGAAAGAAAAATCTTATTATTTCCATCGTTGTTCAGGAGTGTGCCTCGTGTGTCTACCGGCGCGAGGAGTGAGCCACGCCGCCGGCAAGCGATGCACCGTCACCGGCTACGGGTACATGGGAGAAAGTAAGTGTTCCTTATTACCATAGATATATTTATTTGACGAGGCAAGTCAAGTGCTATCATACAAGTCAAACTGAGGTGTATCCCGGCGCGGGATGCGGGATGAAGTTAGGTCGCACCGTTTGTGTGACTTGTGCGAATAGTCCCGTGACTTTTTCAAACTTCTTTAAACGATCGACGCACTCAGTTGCATCCTATATTCCATGCAAGAGGTTTAATTTGGCCCTTTGCCGGATTATACCAACATAGGTGATTCTTAGAAACCCTAGATCAATCGATGGATCCAATTCCGCATGTCAAATTTTGCCAGACGAAATTCTTCAAAAGGCTTTTTAGAAAGTTCCGTGTACGCAAACCGTTTACCAAAATTACCGTCGGAAGTTATCTATCTGAAAAGTGACATTTTCTATCTAGAAGTATATGGTTCTATAGACAAGCCACAAAAGGTTTACTGTATATCTACTGATACTTAACATATTAAAGCTACTTTTCTTTTCATGACATGTCTAAACTGACTTACCCTCAATTCCCAGCGGGCCCCATCCCCCTGCGCGTGCGTGAGGCGGAGCTGCCGATAGTGAGCGACGCCGAGTGCATCCGCAAGGTCAACGCGGTCACCGAGAAGATCTTCATCCTCCCCGCCAGCTCCTTCTGTGCGGGTGGAGAGCCCGGGAACGATGCGTGCCAGGTTTGTAGTTTGATGAGTCTTTTAAAATGGTTCAAGCTGTACCAACATCTTAGGCCTGCCCTTGAGATGGTGTCGGTGCAGCATGGTTTCTTGTTGCCATGGCCTTCATTACCCAGTCCGTCCATAGTTTCTTTGGTCTTCCTGACCATGACCATCTATATCCGTCCTTATTAGTTTCTTTGGTCATCCAGACCATGCTTCATGCTGACGTCAAAATGTACAATGTCTCTTTTAGTTCATTAAGCTATTATGATTAACAGGTGCAGTTGTCAAACGATTTTATCGGTTTTTTTAGCGATTTGTAGTTGGCAACATCATTTACGTTGATACTGCAGGCCTGTTCAAAATTGTAACTCCTGAAATCTGTTCGTAGGGTGATGGTGGTGGTCCCCTCGTATGCCAAGACGATGGCTTCTACGAGCTAGTGGGTCTGGTGTCCTGGGGCTTCGGCTGCGGCCGGCAAGACGTGCCAGGTGTCTACGTCAAGGTGTCCTCATTCATCGGCTGGATCAACCAAATCATATCCGTGAACAACCTATAGTACAGCAAGTGAATCTAGGGTTTCTAAAGTAAGGCTCGATTATTTTGGCGATTTTGGAAAAAAAAGCCGGAGCTGCAAGTGTAGTTGATACAAATAAAAGCTTTTAAAAAATACGTAGGTAATAGGGTATTATGCATGCATGTTTTTTGTCACTCTAAACAAAGTGTATTAACGTTAGAAATAGCAAACAGATTTTTTTTATATTTATAAAAATACAAGTTATATGCATTTTAAACTGCTGATTAGACAGAGAGATCAGATAAATTTCATGACGTTGTTCGTCATATCGACGTACAAAATCCATACTAAATTCCGTTTATCTAGAAAGAGATGGAAACAAAAGTTCCATTGGATCTATAACTATTGAGTTTGGTCTAGTTTTCACTTTTTGTCATTATTTTTACATTCCGTAACGAAATAAAATAAAGAAAATGTATGCATATTCCCTATTACGCATAGGTGAGATTCTCACACTTTTTGCATAGTTGACGAATTTGGTGAACGAAAAAAATGAGGGATGTGTATATTTTTCTATGGCAACTCAGTCATGCCAGTTTTTATCTTATCAAAGTGTTTAGCAGGTGCTCATAACTCACTGTCATTAATTTTGAATCTTTACCAACTGAAGTAAAAACGTAACACTTTCGTAGAATTAGGACTTACTATAATAAAAAATGACTGTATATCTGCATTTAAATAATATTTATTTTAAATTATTACTATTTATGCACAGTATTTAAGGTTCTGTCAAACCAGTTCAGACAGGCTGCGGACTGGCCGTGGACACTGACATAAGACAGATATAAGGTCTTTTCAATTATGTGTTGTCTGTCCGGTGTCCGGACCCCCGTCCACATAATGTCCTTACCGGTATGACCGAACTTTTACTCTCGACTCCGCTGTAATGTAAATATTTACAAAACGTCTTGTTTAGTTATATAAGTTATTTATTTAGTACATAGTATGTTATTTATTTTTTGTCGGCATTTAGACATTCTCCCACCATCTCCCCAGTCAAGGTAAAGTCGAATATATTTTGTATTTTTTTTCGATTTGTACTGTTTTTTAAACTTGGCAACTTTTTAGTAACTTTATTAGTAGTCAGAATACGGTTTAAAATTGATTTTTGTATGGCTTTCTACTTTTGAGACACACAATTAGCAAGACTTAAAAAGTTCTATAAACCTCTAATTTTTTGGTGTAAGTGTTGTTTTATTTGGCGGCCGCAGTCGGTTAAGAAAGACCCTTAGTTTATTTTGCTTAGTTAGGTCTCCAGTGCAATACATATTATTGTGGTGTTTTGTAGAAAGCCTCTCCCTTGAATAAAATATTTATTGAATTCTTCTATAAACATACGTAAAAATAATTTATTGTTAGTAATAAACAGATAATCTTAGTTGTAGTACGAAAAACCAAACAATAACTATTATTTATATAATATTTACATAAACAATTAGCATGTCTAGTTGTTTAAACACACTATGATTTATTTAAATTGTTGGATGTGCCTTCGTACAGAAAAGAGTGAGCTAGTAAGCACTCGGTAATGGAAGACATTATATTGTATATTGCTGTGCCCTAACAGGGTCCATAATATTGTTGTTAGCTGTGAGACTTTTTGTAACACTTGTGCAATTAAAATGAATATAAACAGTACCTACCATACCATTGAAATTCAAACAAAAATACATTTACTTTTTGAGGTGGCAGGGGCGCATCTTTCATTTTAAATATTTTATTCTTCAAATGGAACAAGAGTCTGCATTATTTTCCGTTTTGAACATTATACGAAAATAAAATTCATTTAAGACATGTTTTTACTTGAATATGTAAGTACCTTGAATTTTAGTCCTTGGATATCAGTTTTTTTTTTCAAAGTATAAACCGTGGCAGGCTCTTAGATTATATATTTTTTATTTTATACATAAATGGCTATGCTGTTAAAAATACACAATACATGTGTTTTTCGTAGAGTATCCAGCCATAATTGTCGGATTATAAAATAAACTATTTATTTTTAGATTAGTCGGATTCCACCATTTTATGTGACATTTCTTTTTATTTTTGCAATAAAGAATTGAGAATTTACATTGTATACGTCCAAACAGCCGTTTTGACGGATTATCGAGCTCTCCTTAACTACGTATAAGTTTTAAACCATTCTTTTGTGTGTTGTATCAGGCTGGTGTCTGCAATTTCACGTCTAAAGTACGTGTTTTGAGTATTAGTAAGGTTGAACAAGCTAATTGGTTTACATTTTACAATGTAATGTGTGGGTTAAACTGTAAACCAATTAGCTTGTTCGACCGTACATAAATCTTCGCTAACATAAAATTCTGGTGGAATCTGGTATCTCTCCTTGTGAGGTTGTAAATATTATTGAGCGCATGGATCAGGCTGATTTGATATTTCGCAAAAACATTTTCACTATCAAATTTTTAGTAAAATTAGAAAACCGGTGATTTCGGGTTCAGTCAGTCCATTATGAAGACTTACTTGGTGAATATATAGGTAATTCACAATTTAAAGTAAAATATTAGGTTCACTGTATTCTAAATCATGCCTAGTACAGATCGAATCAGCCTGTTCCGGGGCAATTACTTGTAAATGTAGGTACTCTATAATATGCTAATAAATACGATAAAACTATTCTGTGTTTTATTTTCAGTTTATTATGTTTCTTATTATCTTGTTTCTCGAATATCAATATGTCACATAGGACATATTAATAAATAAAAAAGTATTTATTTTAAATAGACTACGTGTTGGTGATTCTCAGAGGTCTTTAGAAATAAAATAGCGGACTGTATATATAGGTAGGTTCGTATATCTATACATATAATAAAATCGTTGAGACCAAAAAATCTGTACATTGAAGATTAAAAAAAAAACCGATCAGGGTGACTTAAAATAAGTAACTGAACATATTAAAACCATTTTTAAAATTCGTGTTTGTTTGTTTGTTTGTCTGTTTGTTTGTTTGTTTGTTTGTTTGTTTGACCGCGCATCACGTCAAAACTGCTGGACGGATTTTGATGAAAATTTTATTAATATATTTAAATATACTCAGAATAACATTTAGGCTATAGAAATTATGGAAAATGTTGGAAAAAGGGGGTGAAAAGCGGGGGTAAAGTTTGTATGAAAAAAATTTTTAGATTGTTCTAGAATCATGAAACTCATAGTAAATACTTATTTTTAAAAATAAAGAAATACCTGTTTCAGCGTTTTTATTAAATTTTATCCAGAGACGTAAACAAGAGGGTTTTGTGTTTAAAATTAATTAACTTCATACACCTATAGAACAAAATCCAAATTAAGTGTAAAACTTTAAAAGTTGCTGTAAATACTTCAAATCTAATACTGGTAAATATAATTTCACAATTTTCTTAAAATTTGATTTTTGAAGTGAATACGCCCAAAATAGCGGGACTCAAGAAAATCGGTATAAGTAGTTGGTAATACAGGGTGGAAACGGTAAAAGGGGGCAGTAAGGGGAGCTACAGCTACATGAAAATGGTCTTAGAAACAATCCATAAATTTTACGCTAAATTTTGATCCCAATTCACGGATTTAATTAAAAAATAAAGTGCAGTTAGCAAGAATATTTCCATTTTTACATAAAACATTTTTTTTTTATGCCAATAATGATAAACCTTAACCGCTGCAGTTACATGAAAATGGGCTACATTAAAATGGTCTTAGGAAACCATCCGATCCGATTTAAAAAAAAGTACAGTTAGCAAGAAAATTGCTATTTACACAAAACATTTTTTGATGCCAATCGATCCTGTTTCTAATACTCAACGGTTAAGGAAGTTCTCCTTTACCTGCCCCATTAATCGTTGTATTTACAAATAAAATAATACTACGAAGAAAATGTAGACTATACGAATGTACATCAGACATAAAGCCGGAAAAGTTACAAGTACAAACGAGTACAAATCCTACTACCTACAAATACAAATAAAAAATACTGTGTCCTGAAGGACTGTCTGATGGATCAACGCGCAGCCTAAACCGCATATTGTAGAAACCTGAAACTTGGAGGGTGATTTTTTTATATGACGTAGGCATACGATAAGAAAGGATTTTCTGAAATTATACCCATAGGGGGGGGGAAAGAGGGGGCACAGTTTGTATGGGAAAACGTGATTCCTTGGTCCAATCTACTTCAAATTTTGCTATCAACAATATTAACAGAATTGATGGACGCGTTTCGTATTTGCACGTAAATTGATTTCAATGCATACTTATCTCCTAAGATACACCGTTTTAAATAACTCGACAGCAAAATAATGATCATGTACCGGGCGCACATTTTCATTATGCGGAAGGATGTATGTGATGTGCTCTTTGAAAATTGTATTATAGGTGCTTACGACCCACTCTCTGTAACCCTCTCTTTCTCTTACGTGACGCAGACGAAGTTGCGCGGGTCAGCTAGTTGTATAATAAGAACGCGCGCCTCTGGACCGTGTCGTATGTGCGAGTCCGAGAAGACCTCTGAGAATCCCCAACACCACGTACTTTTAAATTGTCAAAAACAAAAAGATTACATTCCAGCCACTGTGAAACTGTTCACCGTATTTAGAAAAACTGCTGCAATACCTGAGGAGTTATTTTTTATCATTCTTAGATTCTTTTTAAATATTTTTGATGTTCTTCAAGTAGAAAGAACATCAATTGGACGCAAGGCTTTGAAAAGACTTAAAATTAGGCTTGGTGTAAGAAATCAAAACTCCACATATTTATATTAGTAAATCATATTTTATTCAGAGCTTACACTCACGTGAATACAGAAAAGCGTTGTAAACTAATTTCGTATTAAATATATCAAATATTTGCTTCTATACATGAATGAGCTTGTATTTATAACACACGGACACCAAAACAGAAAACTTGGATTGGATTAACATCTACACTGTCACGGCATATTTAATTTAACAAATACTCTTCAGTTCCGTGACACTGTATGAGCGGTTTCGCACTACTTTCGATCAAATTCCGATACGGGTAAGTCCGTACCCGAGAAAAGTCAGTCATAAGTTATGGTATGTCTATTTACTTTTATAAACCACAAGTTCAGATGAGGCACGTAAGTTTTTTTTCATTTCTCATACTCGGAAAGTAGTGTTTGTTTGATCCGAGTAGCGGGTGGAAAAGGCTACTTTCCACCTTTGGGCGGGAAAGACTCATAGTAATCGTCAAAATACCTCGTATGGGAATTGATTCCTTTCGACCCTCGTGTAATTTTTATGGTGTAGGTACATAATAAAGAGTATTATATCCAACTACCTAAGTCGAACCAAAATTGCGGTAGTCCGCATAGGTACAATTACTGACAAAAATCGAATGAGACCCGAAAATATGCAACTGCGCATTCAAGGTCCTAGTTCAACTTACGAGATGCAATCTGTAACACATTATCGAGTCTCAATCGTATTTTTTCCATAATTGCAGCTTCGCGGACGACCGCCATTTTGGTTCAACTTACGTGCTGCGATCTTTATTAGTACTTTATGTAAGTAATAATATTATTACCAGAAAACGTCTTGCGGAATCGCAGGGCAGGCCCAGACACTTTGTCTTCACTTCACTTTCACGAGTTCGGATCGGATGTAGTGCGAAACCGCTCTAAGAATCAGCTCGTGCCGATCACAGAAACACCTAAATATCCGTGCAATGAAAGCTGATAATCCGACGCGGTGTCCAGTCGCGTTTTCAAGACAGGATTGAGGGGAACGCCCATTTTCGCTTTTGTTACACGGACGTGAAGTTCCCGACCGACTCTCAAGTCGATTTCACGTTGGTATTTATTACAGTCACTCCCTTACGGCTGATGCATCCGGATAGCCCGCGAAATTCAATTTTACTAACGTTTTTTGCAATTTGCAGGCTAGTGCCAGGTTGTAACTATGTAGACATTACATTACAGAATTACAATCATCAAAACCACCACCTTACCTTTAACCATTTGACCGCCACAGCATAATCGCACGCTTGTGCCCTCCACGCCAAGCCACAATTTCATCTACTATTTTGTCACATATTTGTGTCGTTTGGCGTGGGCACGCTTGCTTGTCACGTATGTGTGACAATGGCGTCCAAAAGGTTACAGACACGGCGCAGACCACACCGCCAGCTAGCGAGCGAGCGAGCCGTGCGAGACTATTTTCATACTTCGTTTCGGTTCATATAGTAGTTCGTAATACTAGAACGCTCCCCTAACTGGCGGTCTGGCTAGTTTTAATCCTGAAATATAATGCCTGCCTAGTATAGTACTACTTAGGGCTGTATTGTAAGTCCCGCAAATCACTAAATGACGAAAAACTTAAACGCTTATGAATGGGTCAGTATTAGCCCCATCAGAATTAATTTCAAATACTTTTTAAACATGGTTAAATATTTTGTCTAAGAAACTATTCGATATCATTATCGATACACATTTGATATGTGGCACACTAAATAATATAATTATCTAAAATAATATATAGCGAACATTATAAATCTTAACGTAAATATAGTGACATTAAAATTAAAACTATTAAAAAAACTATGAGAAAAGATGTAATTGTTTGGAAATACTTTTAGAATATGTTAAAATGTCGTAAATGGAAAATAAAATCAGAATTCTGCTTGAAAAGTAGAAATTATAAATATCAAGAGAGTATTAATTACAAGCGATAAAAATCTACACAAACTATTACGACAGTTGACATAATAATATTGTCGTCAAAGTCTGACTATCAGTCTTACCTCTGAACCTGCGCTATAGAGGTCAGATTGGCAGAGGTTCCATGTGAAGTACTGGTAAGCTGACGCCAGCAAAGATGGAAAAAGGCTTCGTTTCTGAGTTTTAGATTTTCACTTTAATTTATTTATCCAGTGTGCGAAATAAAGCATTTCTTACTCATTTTTACAACGTTCTTGTAAGTCTCGCCTAACGATATTATATAAAATAGCATTTTTTAAACTACATAATGTTTTATCTTCGTCATTTTATTATATAATTTGTCAACTGTCCCAGTTTAACTAACTATGAATACATATCGACACACAAGCACAGACACACGGAATACATACTTACTTCTTATAAAAATAACATATATCTATCCAAATCCGTATATCATACCAAATCGGTGAGATTTTTCAAAGAAAAATGGCGAAAATTGTCACATAAAGTCACTTTTTCATAATATTTGATGAATAAACAATATTTTAAACTATTTGAATAGCACGAAAAAGGATTTATTCCAAGGGCCAAGCGTAACTAGCGCCACTATCGGCAAAAATTCACAACTGCACACATTGAACACAATATATTCTCGCCGTCTACACTAAAGGTACAGGACAGTATACTATATTTACTGTCATCAGTTAGCGTTCCGTTCCACGAGAGGTTTTTTATGAGACGAGGGCGCCGGTAGCTTGGAAGGCTTCTTGTTTGAAACGGAACGGTCTGCGTTCTCTTTGGCGTTCTCCTGTTGCTGTGAAAGAAAGTTAGGAAACGTTTGAATGCATTTTGGGACAATATAACTGTATCTAACTAAAACCTATCGTAATAGGCTTGTTAACTGAAAAAATCTAATTAGTCCCATCACTTAGATTATAAAAAAATATTTGACACGTATTTTTCTTTTGTCACATAAACCAAAATTGACGAAGATACGACGCTTTTAAAATTCCCAATACGTCACTGTTTGGTATCATTCTTAGTGAGTTCTGACGTCACGAGCCCCCACTCCCGAGTTTTGATGCGTTTTATCTTTGTAAATATTCGTTGATTTACAAAAACAAAAGATACGTGTCCATTATTTTCCAATACTCTAACTGACGGACTAAATAGTTTTGTAATTTATTGATGGTGGTAATTAGCGTATTGCGAAACGTTTTACTACTTCTGTGGGCAGGTTGTTCATAGAATTTGAATCGAATTTAGGAACACCGATATCTTTACAAATCCTAAATACAAATGATAAATATCACGCATTATTTAATATTGTTGTTGATTGAGATTGAAAAATGTAGCAATGATTACTAGGTTAGATCATCTTTAATACGAAATAAATCAACATTGTTAGTTGACTGGTTGAGCATGTTTTGTGGTATTACGTCCAACTATGCACTATTACTGTAGTTACACTCAGCAAAATTCAATAGCGAATTTTTATATAGAAATTATTTCTTGACAGTAAGTAATGGGTCTTCAAATAGTATGTTCGTAAAATATAAAATTACAATACACTAGGAGAAAATTTCTATTAGATGTTTCAAGTGTCATATTTGTATATGAAGTTTAAATAACTTTAAATCATAGTTTTATTCCTGGTTTTTTTAAACATTTAAAATATTTTTAGAAAATGGGGGATATAGTACAGATTTTCCTTACCTTCTTCATAGTATACAGTATGTCTGTCTCCGAGGTGCTTTTGACAATGTTCTTGTTCCGTGTGGCCGACGTGGGCGCGGGAGGGACGCGAGGGGCGGCAGGGAGGGGAGGGGAGGGCGCCGCGAACACAGCGGAGTCCTCCGACGTGGAGCACTCCGAGTCACTCGCCGCCGGACCTTCCTGGTCTGACTCTATCACTACGCAGTCCTGCAACCAACAGTTCCAACGATTCTAGCGTTAACTCCCGAACGGAGCGAGGGAGAGTTAACACAAGAATCCTGAGTGCAGCGTGGGATTGAAGGTCGCCCAAGACGAAGGTACTGAGGCTTTAAGAATACTCTACCCGTACGTTCCGATATACGATATAATCACTCACAGCGCTCACAGCAATATTTTGCATACCGTTTTAGTTTTCACGATTATGACAGCTAAGATCTGTAATTAGGTCATTTGACAGTGCTCACGGTGATATTTCTTTGGGGCATTGTCGGTGTAATCGCAAGATGGCGCGTGTCATGACGTCATCATTATGACGACTCAAGGAACATCGATATCGCGCTTATGATCGCGCTCACGGTATCTCGGAACGGGTTTATGGACGCTCATAGCGTTTACAGTCTATCTTGGAACGTGGCCTACTTTTCACACCGTCTACGAGACAATAAAATAAAAAAGAATTATAATCCCCAATACCTCCGTAACCAGAAGGTTCCCAGGTATGGTGTGGTGGTGGATCATAAGTGCATTTCGGTTTCGTTACGATATTTTTTACACCCTTTATACATTAAAACAAGTAAAACTTACGTCATCACTGTTCTGTCTGGTAGCACGCCGGTGCCGCGCCAGCAGTCGGTCGTGTGGTGACGTGGCCGCCAACATACGCGGGTAGCGGTACACTGTGCGGGATGGGGTCTTGCCTGGAGGGAAATAGTGTACATCAGTTACCGGTATTCATAGCGTATTATACCTATTTGTCATCTTCAGTCTATACTAGTATTACAAAGAGGAAAGATTTCTATTTTTGTATGTAACGAATAAACTTAAAAACTACTGGAACAATTAGCAAAAAATCTTACAGCAATTAATAGCTGCATTATCAATGAGTAAAATTGGTTTAATTTTTTTGTTATTGTTCCGTTTAACCGTGTGACGTTTGCTAGTATTTAACAACTAGCTGACCCGCGCAACTTCGTCTGCGTGAAGAATCGCTAGACCGATTTTGTTCAAACTTCACATAAATTATCTACTAAATAGTCCGAACAAAGTTTAAAAATTTGGTTTGGATAAGTGAGCCTGTTCTTGAGTTATAGAATTACAACGAAAAGTGGCATTGATTTTTATATAATTATACTGATGTGGTATAGACTATAAAACTGACTGACATAGCATTTTTATTGGAAAAAATCCACTCTCAAATACATCATTTAATTTAAATGTACGGGTCACGATCGATCGTTAGTGGTCGACAGTAGTACCAGCCGATCAGTGTGCTAAGTTAAAACAAATAAATACATATATTGTGCAACTAACCAGTGGGCGAGTAAACTTTGTACTCTTCAGTGAGGTACCGTCCCTCCAGCTCCGCCTGTACCGCCAGCGCGTCACTGAGCTGCGCCTGCAGCCGCACCACGTGCGCGCGCGACTGTTCCACCGACCTACTGTGCGACGTGCGGTGTGACACGGACTGGGAGATCAGTGACTCCGTCGACGTGCACACGGACGACAGCTGGGAGATGCAAGCGCTGGAGTTTGACTGCAAATGAAAAAAGACAGATCAGAATACAACTATTATAGTACTGTATGATTCATGGATAACAATCAATTGACTATTATTTTGACAATATATCTGTGACGTTTAACAAATGAGTTATGCGTGGTGCGGCGGGGGATGCACGGTGGAGGGAGTGCGCTCAGTCTAGTCCGAACAGCGACAACACACATACCCAAGAACATAGCTGCCGCCGTATCTGCTGTATCAATTATCTGACGTGCACAAGCAAAAATTTATAAAAACTTCGTTTGCCAACAAGGCAAGGAATGTAAATTGAAATTGATTTGTTTGTATTTTTTTTCCAAAAGTCACAGATGGATAATAATTACGATGATTAAAAATTTATTTTAATTCTATGCAAACTTTTTTTTCCGATCTTTACACTTCAGAAAGGCCCCCAAACAAAATTTTATACGGAGCCCCGCCAAGGCACGCTAACCCACTGCGCCTAATGCAGTAATATTGGAAACAGTGTTTTATTGTACAACCCTGAACAAAGACACCACATTGATAATACGATGATTTTACTCTAAACTTTAACTAGTGTACGAGTGAACACCACAATGTCACATTGCAATGTATTCAAATCTAATTACCAATTCTTATTATAATTCTATCATATATCACAAAGTCTAGATTTGTGGCCGTTCGGTGGCCACAGGCTCGCCGGCTATAACATGGGACTTCAAGCAAAACTGGCAGAATATGTGTACACCTATCTATTCATACAGGCATTACACGATGTTTGTGAGCTTACCTCCACCTTGGTAACGAAGGCGTCAGTGATCTGTTTGTTGGTTTGTACGATGTCGGTGAGAGTGGTGTCTACGTCCTGCACCAACTGCGCGCACGTCGCCGAGTCCGTCGATATCACGTTCGATACTTCTTGCTGTGGAATAACAATAAAACATTGGGTTTGGTCTTAATAACTGCTTTTTTTAAACTTAAACAAAAAATAGTAGTTTATGCAACTGTGCATAATGAAGGGCATTACAACACGAGTGTGGGTTTAAGAAACGAGCCGAAGGCGAGTTTCTTAATAGCATCACACGAGTGTTGTAATGCCTAATTATGTATAGTTGCATACACTACTTTATCTACCCAAATATCATAAGGGCTCTATGATGGGTTCAGGAACCATAGGGAAATGACCTGCATTGTTACTTTGGCCCTTGATTTTTGTGCCAACAGGTTATTAGTTGCATTCGTCGCTGCATTTACGATATCTGGCGGAGTATTCATGTCAATTTCTGAGTCACTATCACTCATTTTCGACAGAAATAAAGAATGGGTTACTGGAAATAAAAAGCTAACGAACAAATGACAGCTCGAAATGGCGGCGTTTCGGATATCTGTCATTTTTTTTAAATCATAGGCAAACGAACAAAGTCACTATTCTTGTGTCACTCGAGATCGAAAATGTCGTGCGATTTATAATTAGAATCATACTGAATTGGGGTTTTTTTTTTTTTTTTTTTTATCGATATCTGATTTAATGTAGGTGGTACTAGAATAGCACACTCACTTGAATTTGACACCTGTTCCAAATTTAAAACTCATAACGCAACTGTTTACAGTTGCGTTATGAGTTCATTACAGTACCGTTCATTTCTGCAGGTTGGTAATGCTGGTCATTGCCTATGGTTTTTGAACGCATTAGAGAGGGTTTATGATATTTGGGTAGATAAAAAAGTTTTTTGTGAAGCAAGCAACGACTAAGACCCAATGAGCTGCGGGCAAAAATAGCCACTTTCTGAAGCCTAGAGGCCTACGTGATTAAAATATTTAGAACAAAGTGAATGATTTCCTTACACGAGGCGGCACTGTAGGCGAGTGCCTGAAACCAACATCGTTGGATCGATTGACTAATAAGACGACAAAAAAAATACTAATAAGTCTATCAGTAAGCTTTTAAAATTCTCAATACGTCACGCCTTGGTATAATTTATAGCGAGTTCTGTCGTCACGAGCTTCCAATTCCGAGTTTTGATACGTTTTATCCTTGCCAATATTCATCAACGATTAAAAAAAAACATAAATACGTGTCTATTATTTTCCAATACTCTAACTGACGGACGAAATAGATTTGCAATTTTTGGATACTGTCGTTATGCCCATTGATTGATTCAGTAAAAGATGCTGAATGAACGCGGAGGCGTCTGATACCAGTTCTACATACCTCAACTTGTGTCCTGCTCTGCTCCAGCACGCTGAGCATCTCATTATTTATGTGTTCCACAACTTCCACCACATTCTTACAGAATATCTCCATGTCCACGTTGATGGCGTTGGTGCCTACAAAATAGCCAAAATAGCATTTCAATGGCTTGTTTAAAATTTAAAATAGGGTTTTTAACTTTTAAACAAAACCTTTTTTGTAATAATAAACATAAACATGACCCAAGTTAATATTATGTCGAATATAGTTTTTTTTTTTTAAGTCAATCGGCACTTGCAACCCGTCTTGAGCAAGAGAGGCCTCTGCTCAGCAGTGAGACAGTAATAGGCTGGTATTTATACATGTAGGATTGAAATATGCTTAGTAAGTAGGCTGTATTAACCAAATATTTCCAAACGTTTAAAAGGCATGTTTCTGTACGAATGATTGAATAGGTGATTGAATGAGTGAAAGGTAAAGAAAGCCGCTGGATGGCGAGTAATATAAAATACTGAAAGACTTGTTGTAAAAGGTGTTGAAGTTTTTCTCAAAATAAACTATTCTAAAGACGTTTAAAAGTTTTCCTGGAGACCCCACACACTACATATCACTATTTTTATAACATAAGTTATCAATCAATAATTTTATTATCATCGGCATCTGAAGGCCCATAGATCAAATACACCAAAATACATTACAACATAAAAATATATTAATTCATACAAAATATAACTTATAAACTACAAAGTTATGACACACGAAGTGGCGGCGTCGTGTTACGCTGTGCGGTGTCATGTAGCCTGCCGCGAAAACGTCGGTAGACAACACCCTTCGGCCAGATCTCTTCCTTGAGAAAGAAGAACGGTCACGTCCCATACAAAAAAAACCCAGATCCGACAGAAAGGTCACATATCTCAGTTTTTTTGTTATTATTTATATAATCATATTATATAGTTTTTATATTCGAAATCAATGGCTAACACCAAAATATTGCCTTATGTTTTTGTTCAGGGTTAACACTAAAAAAATACAAAATGCCTACTTATCTAAACAATTCGTAATGTATGTAACTAAATGACGATAAATAGTTATGGGATGTATCCAGGAGACCTGGAGATACAGCTGTATTATATAATTTTTGAACTCCTAGTACAACATTCAACTTAGGATTTTTTTTTAAGGTGGTTTAAAATCATCTAATGACATCTCTCGCCCTTGGGTGGAGCGAGAGGGCGTGTCATACTCTTACTGAAAAAAAAAAATAACTTAAATTATTTTTAATTTTTTTTTATTATTTTTTTTTTCATTATAATTTTTTTTTTAATACGGGATGTATTATAACTACTTACTTTTCTACGTCATTTAGTTACATATATTTACGAATTGTGTACATACGTAGGCATTTAGTACTTTTTTAGTGTAAAGCCTGAACAAAAACATAAGGCAATATTTTGGTGTTAGCCATTGATTTCGAATATAAAAACAATATAATATGATTATATAAATAATAACAAAAAAACTGAGGTATGTTACTTTTCTGTCGGGTCTGGGTTTTTTTTGCCTGTTCTTCTTTGTCGAGATACTGTGTCGGAACTCGTAGTAACTCGAAGTAAAGAAATTAAGTTATAATACTATTACATACCTTCTTCAAACTCCTTCCCATACTTCTTGATATCTTTAGCGAACTCTTCCCACCAATTCTCACTCTCTTGCAAATGTTCCTCTGCCATCTCCAGCTCATCTCTTTCTGCCTCCGCTAGTATCTGCTGCAATCCTTTGTAGCGCTCCATCCGTTCTTCTAACATCTTCTTGTGTACTTCTATTTCTGTAACTTTCTTTGCTAGTCTGTCCTCTAAAGCCTGTTTCTCTGTAGCTACATGTCTTGCTATTCTTTCTTCTAGTAGTCTACGTTCTTCTTCCATCCAATCTTGGAGCCTATTTTCTGTTTGCTGCCGTTCAGTTTCAATGTCAGTAAGTTGCTGTTCTATGACTTTTTGGAGGCTTGCTGATTCTTCTTTTATTTCCTATTTGTATAAGTTTTGGGATGAGTTTAACTATTTAGTAACAATCTATTAACACAAATATTGAAAAGGGGCAAAGTTTGTAAGTTTTGATGTAGGGAGTAATATTCGGAACTACTGTTACAACAATTTCGATAATTCTCTCAGCAATGGGAAGTAAAATGACTGTCATTAACCTATATTTAAATCCTGGTAGGGTTAATTTTGGATCATAATGCGACAGAAGCCGCGACCAAAAGCTAGTTTTGAATAAATTGTAATGTGGATTTTTGTCAACCATTGGTTAGGTAAGCAGTTACTCCATGTAAAATAGTAGTATTTAGCTGCATCCGTTTCGGAAAGGTTAGGCCGATGATTTACAAGAATAAAAGGTGCAACATACCGCAAGACACGTCGCGAGTCTGTGCGCGAGCTGAATGTTACATACCGCGAGACACGCCTGCGTTGTGTTAGCTCTATGTGTGACGTGCGCGCGCCGGCTGTCGCGCTGCCTGTGAGCGCTCTGTGAGCGCAGCTGGCTGCACGAGTCTGTGCGCGAGCTGAATGTTACATACCGCGAGACACGCCTGCGTTGTGTTAGCTCTATGTGTGACGTGCGCGCGCCGGCTGTCGCGCTGCCTGTGAGCGCTCTGTGAGCGCAGCTGGCTGCACGAGTCTGTGCGCGAGCTGAATGTTACATACCGCGAGACACGCCTGCGTTGTGTTAGCTCTATGTGTGACGTGCGCGCGCCGGCTGTCGCGCTGCCTGTGAGCGCTCTGTGAGCGCAGCTGGCTGCACGAGTCTGTGCGCGAGCTGAATGTTACATACCGCGAGACACGCCTGCGTTGTGTTAGCTCTATGTGTGACGTGCGCGCGCCGGCTGTCGCGCTGCCTGTGAGCGCTCTGTGAGCGCAGCTGGCTGCACGAGTCTGTGCGCGAGCTGAATGTTACATACCGCGAGACACGCCTGCGTTGTGTTAGCTCTATGTGTGACGTGCGCGCGCCGGCTGTCGCGCTGCCTGTGAGCGCTCTGTGAGCGCAGCTGGCTGCACGAGTCTGTGCGCGAGCTGAATGTTACATACCGCGAGACACGCCTGCGTTGTGTTAGCTCTATGTGTGACGTGCGCGCGCCGGCTGTCGCGCTGCCTGTGAGCGCTCTGTGAGCGCAGCTGGCTGCACGAGTCTGTGCGCGAGCTGAATGTTACATACCGCGAGACACGCCTGCGTTGTGTTAGCTCTATGTGTGACGTGCGCGCGCCGGCTGTCGCGCTGCCTGTGAGCGCTCTGTGAGCGCAGCTGGCTGCACGAGTCTGTGCGCGAGCTGAATGTTACATACCGCGAGACACGCCTGCGTTGTGTTAGCTCTATGTGTGACGTGCGCGCGCCGGCTGTCGCGCTGCCTGTGAGCGCTCTGTGAGCGCAGCTGGCTGCACGAGTCTGTGCGCGAGCTGAATGTTACATACCGCGAGACACGCCTGCGTTGTGTTAGCTCTATGTGTGACGTGCGCGCGCCGGCTGTCGCGCTCTGTGAGCGCAGCTGGCTGCACGAGTCTGTGCGCGAGCTGAATGTTACATACCGCGAGACACGCCTGCGTTGTGTTAGCTCTATGTGTGACGTGCGCGCGCCGGCTGTCGCGCTGCCTGTGAGCGCTCTGTGAGCGCAGCTGGCTGCACGAGTCTGTGCGCGAGCTGAATGTTACATACCGCGAGACACGCCTGCGTTGTGTTAGCTCTATGTGTGACGTGCGCGCGCCGGCTGTCGCGCTGCCTGTGAGCGCTCTGTGAGCGCAGCTGGCTGCACGAGTCTGTGCGCGAGCTGAATGTTACATACCGCGAGACACGCCTGCGTTGTGTTAGCTCTATGTGTGACGTGCGCGCGCCGGCTGTCGCGCTGCCTGTGAGCGCTCACAGAGCGCAGCTGGCTGCACGAGTCTGTGCGCGAGCTGAATGTTACATACCGCGAGACACGCCTGCGTTGTGTTAGCTCTATGTGTGACGTGCGCGCGCCGGCTGTCGCGCTGCCTGTGAGCGCTCACAGAGCGCAGCTGGCTGCACGAGTCTGTGCGCGAGCTGAATGTTACATACCGCGAGACACGCCTGCGTTGTGTTAGCTCTATGTGTGACGTGCGCGCGCCGGCTGTCGCGCTGCCTGTGAGCGCTCTGTGAGCGCAGCTGGCTGCACGAGTCTGTGCGCGAGCTGAATGTTACATACCGCGAGACACGCCTGCGTTGTGTTAGCTCTATGTGTGACGTGCGCGCGCCGGCTGTCGCGCTGCCTGTGAGCGCTCTGTGAGCGCAGCTGGCTGCACGAGTCTGTGCGCGAGCTGAATGTTACATACCGCGAGACACGCCTGCGTTGTGTTAGCTCTATGTGTGACGTGCGCGCGCCGGCTGTCGCGCTGCCTGTGAGCGCTCTGTGAGCGCAGCTGGCTGCACGAGTCTGTGCGCGAGCTGAATGTTACATACCGCGAGACACGCCTGCGTTGTGTTAGCTCTATGTGTGACGTGCGCGCGCCGGCTGTCGCGCTGCCTGTGAGCGCTCACAGAGCGCAGCTGGCTGCACGAGTCTGTGCGCGAGCTGAATGTTACATACCGCGAGACACGCCTGCGTTGTGTTAGCTCTATGTGTGACGTGCGCGCGCCGGCTGTCGCGCTGCCTGTGAGCGCTCTGTGAGCGCAGCTGGCTGCACGAGTCTGTGCGCGAGCTGAATGTTACATACCGCGAGACACGCCTGCGTTGTGTTAGCTCTATGTGTGACGTGCGCGCGCCGGCTGTCGCGCTGCCTGTGAGCGCTCACAGAGCGCAGCTGGCTGCACGAGTCTGTGCGCGAGCTGAATGTTACATACCGCGAGACACGCCTGCGTTGTGTTAGCTCTATGTGTGACGTGCGCGCGCCGGCTGTCGCGCTGCCTGTGAGCGCTCTGTGAGCGCAGCTGGCTGCACGAGTCTGTGCGCGAGCTGAATGTTACATACCGCGAGACACGCCTGCGTTGTGTTAGCTCTATGTGTGACGTGCGCGCGCCGGCTGTCGCGCTGCCTGTGAGCGCTCTGTGAGCGCAGCTGGCTGCACGAGTCTGTGCGCGAGCTGAATGTTACATACCGCGAGACACGCCTGCGTTGTGTTAGCTCTATGTGTGACGTGCGCGCGCCGGCTGTCGCGCTGCCTGTGAGCGCTCTGTGAGCGCAGCTGGCTGCACGAGTCTGTGCGCGAGCTGAATGTTACATACCGCGAGACACGCCTGCGTTGTGTTAGCTCTATGTGTGACGTGCGCGCGCCGGCTGTCGCGCTGCCTGTGAGCGCTCTGTGAGCGCAGCTGGCTGCACGAGTCTGTGCGCGAGCTGAATGTTACATACCGCGAGACACGCCTGCGTTGTGTTAGCTCTATGTGTGACGTGCGCGCGCCGGCTGTCGCGCTGCCTGTGAGCGCTCACAGAGCGCAGCTGGCTGCACGAGTCTGTGCGCGAGCTGAATGTTACATACCGCGAGACACGCCTGCGTTGTGTTAGCTCTATGTGTGACGTGCGCGCGCCGGTTGTCGCGCTGCCTGTGAGCGCTCTGTGAGCGCAGCTGGCTGCACGAGTCTGTGCGCGAGCTGAATGTTACATACCGCGAGACACGCCTGCGTTGTGTTAGCTCTATGTGTGACGTGCGCGCGCCGGCTGTCGCGCTGCCTGTGAGCGCTCTGTGAGCGCAGCTGGCTGCACGAGTCTGTGCGCGAGCTGAATGTTACATACCGCGAGACACGCCTGCGTTGTGTTAGCTCTATGTGTGACGTGCGCGCGCCGGCTGTCGCGCTCTGTGAGCGCAGCTGGCTGCACGAGTCTGTGCGCGAGCTGAATGTTACATACCGCGAGACACGCCTGCGTTGTGTTAGCTCTATGTGTGACGTGCGCGCGCCGGCTGTCGCGCTCTGTGAGCGCAGCTGGCTGCACGAGTCTGTGCGCGAGCTGAATGTTACATACCGCGAGACACGCCTGCGTTGTGTTAGCTCTATGTGTGACGTGCGCGCGCCGGCTGTCGCGCTGCCTGTGAGCGCTCACAGAGCGCAGCTGGCTGCACGAGTCTGTGCGCGAGCTGAATGTTACATACCGCGAGACACGCCTGCGTTGTGTTAGCTCTATGTGTGACGTGCGCGCGCCGGCTGTCGCGCTGCCTGTGAGCGCTCTGTGAGCGCAGCTGGCTGCACGAGTCTGTGCGCGAGCTGAATGTTACATACCGCGAGACACGCCTGCGTTGTGTTAGCTCTATGTGTGACGTGCGCGCGCCGGCTGTCGCGCTGCCTGTGAGCGCTCACAGAGCGCAGCTGGCTGCACGAGTCTGTGCGCGAGCTGAATGCGGCATGAGCTCGCTGTAGAGATGACACGCGAGCTGCTTCACCTACGTACTGAAACAAAATGCAAATAAATAGAGACATAGCTTGTAGTTCGAATTCATGATCTTCGTCACCTGACGTAGATTGTGAGTTCAAACTCTAGCAACTTTACTATAATTAAGTCATTTATTTCATCACCATTGCTCTCTAAAAGAAAAGAGAAAAACATCGTGAAGAAACTGGGATATTCTCCAACTCGCACTGAGCTCGTGTGGTGGTTTATGGTGCCCCTTCTCACTGAAACAGTGTCCCTTCAAGAAAATACACATTTTGATACAAGTAGAGAAATGTGTTATTTAGAGACGTAAATAATACGCGAGCCGTAGGCGAGGGTGTTATTGAGCCGAGACTGCAATAACAAAGATCCAAGTGTATCAAACGAACGTGACGTGTTTTGAAACACGTCGTTTGATACGTGACTATTAAGAATGAAAATAAAAGAACGAAAATTATTTTTGTCATAAATTATTCGGCCCTAATAATACTCGCAAAATGGCGGTCCCGATGTATACGTGGTAAACGTGTGTTGTGATATCTACACAACAAGTGTTAGTTATATATGTTTTAAATATACGCTCAAACGCAGCAATGTCGAATACTGCATTTAGTTTAAGTGGCGCAAAAAAAGCGTTTAATTGTACTTGCTACTCTCAAACGCAGCATTGTCGAATAATGCGTTAAGCTTTAGTTAGTATCCGTTGCAAAGTACTTAAATGTTAAATGAAATTGCAGTAACCATAGCAAATACTGCACAACCTTCTAGCACATGCTGAGTAGACGTGTACATCCTGTTAGCAAAAGCAATAATTTGCTGCAATTACTGCGTTTCTTGTTATATAAAAAACATTTTTATAATTTAAAAAAAAAAAAACATGAAAAATATTTTTATGTATAGATTAGCCTCTTGAGGTTTAATTTTTGCAAAAGAGTGAAAATCGCAAAAATGACGATTATTGCAATTATTAGGGCAGTATTAAGGTATGAAACAATAAGGTGGAAAGAAGTTTATAGTGGTCGGATTTATATGGGCTTTTTTTATTGAGTTACTAGAGGAGTGGACAAGAAAGTTAAAAAACAAAGGGGTTTGAACTTTTTGGCCGGATTTCCGCAATTTTGATATGTTTTCAAAGTAGCGGCCACGCATACGACCTATATTAATCGATAGGGTATCAATACAAACAAGTTTTGTTTGAGAGAAAATGTTCTTAAGTGTCACGTTTCCGAAATATGAGCTATCAAAGTTAAAGTCCTTTCGAGTTTCAGTTCTAAGTAGGGGGGAACCCCTAAAATGTATTGTTTTTTTTTTCTAATTTTGTGTGAAAATCTTAATGCGGTACACAGAATACATCTACTTAACAAGTTTCAACAGCATCGTTCTTATAGTTTCGGTAAAAGTGGCTGTGACATACGGACGGACGGACGGACGGCCGGACAGACAGACAGACAGACATGACATGACGGCAAAATATGGAACCCTTATGGATTCATAAGGGTTCCATATTTTGCCATTTGGCTACGGAACCTTAAAAAGAGGGTTTTGTGTTTGTGACGGACAGACGGACGGACAGACAGACGGACATGCTGATCGTAGAGACCTGAAACTAGCAGGGTATGTTCTACAGGGTGTCTCATTCAAATCGGTCAGTATGGGACAGTCTGAAACTATAAGAGATACGAAGATCTGTTCTGAGGAACTATGTCATCGATTTTAATAACAAGAAAAACTGCATTCATACATTTTAAAAAACATCTGTACTCCGTTCAGGAATCGAACCTGGTTATTTTGAAAAAAAAACCTACACTATTTCAATTTAGATATCGATTGTGTAGGTCTTAAGCAGTAAATGTCTGTATGAAACATGATGTCTAAAATGAATAAAATGCATTGTTTCCACATACTTTAATTTATTTTAGTAGGTGCTTGAACTGTCCCTCCCTCCCTTTAAGCTCACATCTCTTTAAGGCGCGCGTGGAACACTCTGGCGCCGTCGACACGGCCTGTGGTCATGTCGTCGGACGGACAGCTAGCTAGCCCATAGCTAACCGTCCACAGGCCCGCGTCTACGGTGGTCGGTAGCCACCACGTGGCCCCCGACGCCCGGTGCGTCTCCCGCGGCGGCTGGGGGCGAGAGGCTCACTCCTTCTTTCGTTCCGCCACCTCCTGAGCTAGCATGACTGTTTCGCAGCGCGGAGGTGACGGCTTCCCATTCCGTCTCGCTCCGGACCATGGATTGAACCAGGGCCGGACGCGAGAGGTCGCCGTCGCCGATCGCCGCCACGAGGACACGGCGGTGCTCCGCCCACGCAGGGCAGCCTTCCACCGTGTGTGAGACCGTGTCCTCCGGTCGATCCTCGCAGTGGAGAAATTGTACCCCTAAGGGGGCTAAAAAGGTGGTGGCCGCCGTCGCTAGGTCCGGGGGGTGCTCTGCCGAGCAGATCAAGGCAGGCTCCCTACGTCCGGACCCCACAGGAATGCGAACCTTTACAGTGAGCTGCCCTGTGACGGCAGCAAAAACCATCGTAGAGGGCCGAAGGCTTCTGGTGGGCTGGGTTTCAGCGCAGGTTAGACTGCTTGAGCCCAGATCTCTGAGGTGCTATCGCTGCCACGTGGGACACAACGTGTCAGTGCAGTGCGCCTGGGAGGTTGACCGCAGCGGACTCTGCTTCCGCTGCGGTCAGCCCGGCCACGTGTCGGCGACCTGCAGCGCTGCGCCGCACTGCCCTGCATGTGCGGCGGCTCGCAACCCAGCTGATCACCGCGCCGGGAGCAAGGCCTGCACTGCACCCGCCAGGCCCAGAGCCAGAGGCAGAGGAAGGCCCTCCGCCGCCTCCGCCAACACCGTCTCGACTGCCGCTGCCGCGACCGCCACGGCCGCTGACGTTGTCGCCGCCGCCGCCGCCCCGAGCACCTCAAGTTCGCCTGCGGAGGGGCCCTCACAGGGGGCCCAGGGGGAGGAAGCGGTAATGGATTGCCAATAACGGCGCCATTGCGCTTCCTCCAGGCGAACATCAACAACTGCGCCTGTGCTCAGGATCTGTTGCTCCAGAGCATGGCGCAGTGGTCGATACATATTGCTGTGGTCGCTGAGCCGCACTTTGTCCTGCCCAGGGAAGACTGGGTGGCCGACCTGGACGGCTCAGTGACCATAGTGTCATCGGCCGCCGCCGGCACCCCGACCCTTGAAAATGTCAGGAGGGGTCGGGGGTGCGTAGCAGCACGGTTCGGGGAGATCGACCTGGTGGGAGCATACTTCTCCCCGAGCCGAACTCTCGCCGAGTTCCACAACTCTCTCGCAGAGTTGAGTGTCGTCGTCGGAAACCATTCCCTCCCCGTGCTTGTCCTCGGGGACTTCAGTGCCAAGAACTTGGCTTGGGGTTCTCGTTGCTCAGATGTGCGGGGAACGATGGTGGAGGACTGGGCCCTGGAGAAGGGCCTGGACGTCCTTAATCGGGGTTCTGTTCCCACGTGTGTGCGGATGCGGGGCGAGTCGGTGGTGGACATTTCGTTCGCTAGCCCCGCACTGTCACCGCGTGTCGCTGACTGGCGTGTCATGGAGGGGGTGGAGACCTACTCCGAGCACCGGTACATCCGGTTTGACGTCTCCACCCAGTCCTCAAACGCGCCAGTCCAACAGGCCCCGAGTGGTCCGCGTTTGGCGCTGAAGCAGCTGGACCGGGAGCTCCTTCTGGAAGCCTCGATCGTGCAGGCCTGGGTGACATCACCGGACAGGCCTGCCGACGTTAATAGCGAGGCAGAGTGGTTCCAGCAGGCCATGTCCGACATTTGTGATGTGGCAATGCCGCGAGTCCGGCCAGGAAGCGCCCGACGTCAGGTGTACTGGTGGTCAAGCCCTTGGTGCTTTAAACCCTATAATGAACCGTAAAAGCAGATTAAGTAGCGGTACTAAATTGAGGATATATACTACGCTTGTCCGTCCGTGTATAACGTATGCTTGTCCTGTTTGGAGTGGCACATGTCTTTCGAACCATCATCTACTACAAGTTATACAAAATAAAGCTGTTAAAACATCCTACAAAACTAAGTTTAAGACAAATCTTCAGAGGTTACATAAAACCATTAAACTTCCCTTGCTATTTAATTACATATTTAAGATTTCACTAAAATTTTATAATAAAACCAAAATTAATACTAATAACCCGTTGATTACAAATCTATGTTCATCAACTGTAGACAAATTGCCGTATATCGATAGATACGGCACTTACCGCCTACCACATCACTACCTTTTGTTTCCACCAACCGAGGTGCGGGCGCCCAGCGACTTGACCCCTAAGCCGCTCAATGCCGTCCCGGCATCGGTCACTAATATGCAAGAGCGCGGGCGGCAGGGAGGCTCCGCCCGCTGATGGTTCGCTGGTCGCTCGTTTACTTGTGTTTACATAAGTAGACTGCGTGATCAGTTAACTATTACAAATATTCTTCTCGACTTACCTACATGCAAGCAGTAAATTATAATTAACTAAATTATTTACACTTTTGTTATTAAATACCCATAATACTGTGTGTTAATATTATGTTATTACCAGCGTAAACTACCTATCTTTTATAAGCTTTGAAAGGCGAAATGCTAGCCTAATAAAGTGTTTTAATCTTAGTGTGTTAATGTAGCTTAGGGTAAGTGCATTTTTGTTATTGTTATTTTCATGGTAAATAAAGATATTTGAAAATGAACTGGTGGTCGCGCGAAATAAAGTCTCTACGTGAGGAGTGTGTTGAAGCGCAGCGCCTGTACGCCAGGCATCGCAGGCTCCGCATCCGCCCGCCGGATGCGGCAGCTATTGAAGCGGAGCTGTACGAGGGATACAGAGCGGCGAAGACCGCCCTCCGGGACGCTGGAGACCCTCGACAGAGATCCGTGGGGGCGCCCTTACAAGATGGTGCGGAATAAACTCCGCACCTGGGCCCCCCCGCTGACGCAGAGTCTCCGGCCAGAGCTCGTGGAGGACGTGGTGAGCGCTCTATTCCCCTCGCGGGGGGAACATCCGCCCCCGCCTATGGCTCCGCCACCTGCGGTGCCGGAAGAGGACCCATACGACGAAGACGACACTCCGGAAGTGACTGGGGTAGACCTGAGAGTGGCGGTAGGTAGGCTTAAGGCCAAAAGTACCTGCCTGGCAAAGCCTGGGTCCTGGTCTCGGATGCGGGGGCTCTCGGGCCCCGACAGAAAGGGCTCTTAAGCGCATGCTTGGAGAATAGAGAGAGAGCAATATCCCGGGCGGGGTTGTTTTGGCGGTGTCTCTCGACATCGCCAACGCCTTCAACTCCCTGCTGGAGCTGCATCAGGGAGGCACTCCGGTATCACCGGGTCGACCTACCTCCGTCGTCCGTCGTGTGGTCGGGAACTATTTGACGGACAGGGCCGTCATCTACCCCAGTCGCTGGGATCGGTGAGAGATGTCGTGCGGTGTCCCACAGGGATCGGTTCTAAGACCGCCCCTGTGGAACATCGGTTACGACTGGGTGCTGCGCGCGGACCTCTCTATTGGTGTCAGCGTCGTCTGCTACGCAGACGCCCCTGGTGCTGGCACAGGGGAGGTCGCACGAGGCGGCGGCCGAAACTATGACACGCGGGGTTGCGATAGTCGCTGAGAGGATCCGGCAACTGGGTCTCGAGGTGGCACTGCACAAGTCCGAGGCCATGTGCTTTCATGGGCCTCGGAATGCGCCACCGTCGGGATCCACACTGACGGTAGGAGGTATCCATCATCGGGTATCCATCAGCGTCGAGTCGACTTTGAAGTACCTAAGACTCGTCCTCGACAGCCGGTGGAGCATCGTGGAGCACTTCCGACGTTTGGCCCCCAGGCTGGAACGGACCGGGGCTGCCTTCAGGCGGCTCCTGCCTAACCTTGGGTGGCCAAACGCCTCTTGCCGCAGCCTCTATGCGGGGGTCGTGCGGTCCATGGCCCTTTACGAGGCCCCAGTGTGGGCGCGTTCCTTGAGGTGGCGAGCCGCCCATTACCTGAACGCGCCCCAGAAAGTGGTGGCCGTAAAGATGGTCCGTGGGTACCGCACGATCTCCCGCGAGGCGACGGGCCTGCTTGCCGGATTGCCGCCATGGGATCTGGAGGCGATAGTCCATGCGCGCCTACACGAATGGCGCGCGGAGGTACTACGCCGAGGGGAAACTCCGCTGATGCGGCAAATTGCCGCTCAGCGGAGTGACCTCCGGCGCAATCTCATGGCGACATGGAGAGAGCGACTGTCGCAACCCCGTGCAGGGCACGCCACGATAGTGGCGGTAAGTCCCCTCTTTGAGGAGTGGCTGGAGAGGCGCCACGGCGTCCTCACCTTCCGCCTGACGCAGGTCCTCTCGGGCGGGAGGAAACGCCCGGGTGTCTCCACTGGGAGGATCGACCGGAAGACACGGTGGAAGTCTGCCCTGCGTGGGCGGAGCACCGCCGTGTCCTCGTAGCGGCGATCGGCGACGGCGACCTCTCGCGTCCGGCCCTGGTTCAATCCATGGTCCGGAGCGAGACCGAATGGGAAGCCGTCACCTCCTTCTGCGAAGCAGTCATGCTAGCGAAGGAGGTGGCGGAACGAGAGAGGGAGAGAGCCTCTCTTCCCGGCCGCCGCGGGAGACGCACCGGGCGTCGGGGGCCACGTGGTGGCTACCGGCCACCGTAGATGCGGGCCTGTGGACGGCTGGCTATGGGCTAGCTAGCCGTCCGTCCGTCTAACGACGACGACAGGCCGTGTCGACGGCGCGTTTGTGTTCCACGCGCGCCTTAAAGAGATGTCAGCACAAGGGGAGGGGCCCGCAAGGGCCGAAGCCTGCCGGGGTCGCGGGCCTGTTCGAAAGAGATACCGCGGCCCCGGAACATAAGGGCGAGGAAGGAACATGGATGGGTTTTAGTCAGTAAGAGTCTAACACTCCCTCCCGCTCCGCCCAGAGTGGGAGAAGTCATTTGATGATTTCCCATCCAAAAAAAAAAACAAAAAAGGGGGCAAAGACTGTATCAAAGACTGTGTGAGACAACGTGACTCCTTGGTCCAATCTACTTGAAATGTTGCATAAACCTTTTTAACACAATTGATGGAAGGTGTTGAATATAACCTTTGTTGAGCAGTCACTGTTTGATTATATACTACTGTCGTAGTGTTTTTGAAAATAGAGTGACTTTTCTTTTATTCGTCAACATGACTGATTCATGGCTGCGCTTATGTGTTTTATAAATAACTTTTATTTTACAATATATCTTGTGTACAAGTTCCGCGTCTTTAATTGCATCCACGACAAAACCCTCTAACAAGGGTTATGGGCCCAGAGTGCGCAAAGAAGTGGAATTTTTTCTAAGATATGATGAGCGAACGAGACCTGGCAACTATGTCTGCAGGAGGCGGAAGCGTAAGTGGATTTTGTATTGAGAAACTGAAAGGGCGAGACAATTACCTCCTCTGGAAGTTTAATATGAGAAACCTACTTATCCATGACGACCTTTGGTGTTCTATCGACGGGTATCCGGAGGGCGATAAGTCCAGTCCGGAACTGAAACGGCGTAAGGACGAAAGGGCGTTGGCTAAGATCTGCCTGTCAGTGGACGCTTCATGCGTGTCCCACGTGATGACTGCGAGGACAAGTAAGGATGCCTGGCTGAGCCTGGAGAAGGCGTATGACGATAAGGGCATAGGCAGGAGATTAAAACTGTTGCGGATGCTGTGCTCGGTAAAGTTAGACGACTTCGGTGGTGATATGGACAAATATGTTGGCGAATGTTTGTCGTTGTCGCAACAGTTGGCGGCTGTAAATAAACCGATTGACGATGAGTTCCTGGCGGCGATTATTCTTCAGGGATTACCTCCTAAGTTTGATCCAATGATCATGGCCTTGGAGAGTAGTGTGAGTGACCTAACCAGTGACTTCGTGAAGGCTAAATTGCTACAGAATACGAAGTGGTCTGATAATTGCAAAGGTGGAGATTGCCTGATTGCTGATAAATCAGAGAAAAAGTCTGGTAAGAGGTGCCAAAAGAAGAAGCCGAGGTGTTGGAACTGTGGAAAGTCTGGTCACGTTAAGAAGGAGTGTACCCAGAAAGGGAATGCGATGGTCGCGACTCGGTTCTTGGCTGACACGTGGTACGTAGACTCGGGTGCGTCGAGTCACATGACGGGACGGCGAGACTGGATACACGACTTTTCTACAAGGAGTGTAGAGGTAAACGTGGCGAGCGGACAGACTTTGAAATGCGTCGGTATCGGTAATGTGTGTTTGAAACTCGGAGATTATGATTTGACTCTTAAAGAAGTGATGTACAGTAAGCGTTCATAAGCGCACAGGCACACCAAGGATCATTTTGCTGTGAACGCACGGCCGAGCGTCCGTGCGGCTGTATGTGTAAGCTGTCTCAATACAGTACCTACGCACACCACAGCCACAGAGTCGCCTACTGTCGCAAGTTGTCGCGTCGCTCTCCACGAAACAAAAAGATATATATTACCGTCTCTTTTGTTATACACGCAGCAAACGCATGATCGTATTTGCATTGGATAGGTAAACTTCGACCATATCTACCAGGTGTTGATAGCTGTTTAGGTTAAGCAGTGGATTCACGATCAACGTGTCTTGAGTTCAAATCCCGTTTACATACGGGTTTTTTTTTTGTAACCACTTTAATTTATATTTGTATTTTATACAAAAACTATTTACTTAGGTATTTATTTTGAAATGGGTTCATGCTCATTATTTATTTTTTATAAATATTTTAATATAAGTTAATAACCCATCATAACTATTTATGAGATTGTGTAATATTTTTTCGGTGTTGGAAGGTGGAAAAAAAAGTCATGCTGACAGATAACAAAAATTGTTTTATTCGTTTCATTTATTCATATAATTAACAACTTTAATAAGATTTGTAACGTCACATTCCTACCTAGATATAAGAAGTTCTCTTGTAACCGTTCATAAGATTTTTTTGTGTATCTGGATACCCACTTTTAAGTAATTTTTTATTAACATAACAAGGATATTCTAATAACACAAATATAATTGTTGATACCCACTTCTATCTATCGGTATTCAACAGAGCTTACTGAAAACTAACACATAATTTTATACTTCGTGAATATGTTTTTTATGTGACGTCACAATAAATGTAACTCATATTGAGGTTATAGTTTAAGTGTTCATTTTCCTGAAGAAAAGAAGATTGAAACTAAACCTCAATTTAGGAATTATTATTATCGCTAAATATTTTGTAACACGTCTAATTAAAACTAGAACATTAGGGATTAATATTTTGTATAACCCCCATTATTTTCAATGCAGTCAAGTAGACGTATGCGGCTTAAAGTCACCCAAAGGGCAATGGAGAGGGCTATGCTCGGAGTTTACTTGCGTGATCGCATCAGAAATGAAGACATCCGCAAGAGAACCAAGGTCACCGACGTAGCCCGAAGAATTGCTAAACTTTAGTGGCAGTGGGCAGGGCACATTGCTCGCAGAACGGATGGCCGATGGGGTCGAAAAGTTCTGGAGTGGCGACCGCGAACCGGAACAAAATGGAAGTAATCCAGTGAAAGTCTAAATATTCCCGTGCGAAATGTAATCGTTCTTCTTTATGTCTTTCTGTCAAGAAGGGCATTTTAGCTGATCTTCTGTGATGCAAGCCTTCAGCGTGGAGGGCACGGCGAACAGTTTGCGGTGACTCCGAGTGTGTCGTAGGTGTGAAACCATTGGTTTCATACTCGCCCACGATATGTTGTCGCTGCGCTTCACTAATAAGCGACGACCTTCCACTTCGCTGTCTACTTGCAAGGCTCCCTTCTTCCTCATACCTTTTGATCCAGAGACTTACTGCATTTCTCTAAACAAAAAAAATGATGTTAGGCAGCTGTAATAAATACTAAAGTGACTTCATTCACTCTGCATTTATAAATCCAATAATAAACACTAATTATTTATCTTGCATGATAGATTGAAAAAAAAAATAACGAATTAAGTAAACCACAGGTCACCAAATAAATGAACAATTTATAATACCCATTCGTTTTTAAATTTTTAATGTTTAAGTTACAATTCATAAATAATTATAATACTCACATTTAGTCCTATTAAGGCCACTTTTATGAAGCGCGGATAATTCGCGATAATAGTCGCCCTCGCCTTAATATTAATATTTGCCCGCATTTTAAGAATCACACCAACAACAATACCGCTATCTATTAAACCACACGTCACTGACCATCAAATACCACATTATATAGTGTATTCTGTATGACTACAACCAAACGACAAAGTTCATTCCGATCAAGTTAAAATATTCATAAAACTCATGTCTACCTCACAGAAATCTAACAAAATTCTTGACTTATTTTTCTATCTACCTCCCTAACTTTACGAAATGTGTGAACAAAGCAAACAAGTTAAATAATATAATATTTCTGTCGAGTAAAAACTTACAAAAAGACTAAAAGTAACTGTGCGGGATTTGAACTCACAGCTTACTGATTCGCTCTTAATTCTGGACGGGCCCAACCGCTAGGCCATCATGTCTTAGATATTGGCATTGAAATTATGAACTACAACTAGTTGCTGACAATATCTATTTTGTTGAAAGTAGAAGGTCGTAAGTCAAACTAAACGTCAAGCTATTGCTTTGTGAGATTGCTTATCGACTTTTGGTCGGCACTGTACGTTCCGGGGATGAGTGTTAATTTACTGTCTGTAAATAGTTTAGCAGTTAAAGGGCTTAGAGTGGAGTTTATTGAGTCTACTTGTAAGATTTTTAGAAATAAGTCTTGTATAGCTAGTGTTAGGTCTGTTGGCGGGGTATACAAACTGCATACTAACGCGGTAGCTTTAAGTAGTGTAAATAAGGAGGTTTCAAAGGAGTCTTGGCACCATAGATTGGGTCATTTGAGTTATGACAGCTTAAAGTCACTGTCACACGTTATTGATTTTCAGAATGCAGAAATTACAAATAATTGCGATGTTTGTGTTCTTGGAAAACAAATAAGGTTTCCGTTCAAGAAATCTGGTCGAGGCGTAGCGACTAAGCGGTTAGATCTGGTGCACACAGACTTGTGTTCGATTCCTGTTGCGTCTCACTCGGGTAAGCGTTACATTTTAACTTTTCTGGACGATCACTCGCGGAAAGTATTCTTGTACTTCTTGAAAAATAAGAGCGAAGTAGCTAGCGTCACTTTGTTAGGCTCGTAGAAAACCAGTGTGAATCCAAAGTAAAGGCAATACGCAGTGATAATGGTACGGAGTATGTAAATAAAGAGCTGAGCGCATTCTTCAGACTGAAGGGTATTGTGCATCAGGTCACTGTTCCGTATTCGCCCCAAATGAATGGTGCGGCGGAGAGGTTGAACAGAACTCTTTTGGAACGGGTACGTTGTATGTTGTATCATGCGGGTTTGGATCACAAGATGTGGGCTGAGGCGGCTAACACTGCCGGGTACCTTATTAATCGGTCTCCGTCTAGTAAATTAGGTGGGAAGACACCCGAAGAGGTTTGGTCGGGTAATAGGGTAAAATATGAACACTTACGGATTTTCGGTTGCGAGGCCTATGTACATATTCATGACGTTAAGCGAAATAAGTTACAACCTAAGAGTAAGAAATATATTTTTGTCGGTTATGAAGGCAATGGGAGTTCTTATAGGTTGTATGACTCTGAGACTCATAAAATTGAAAGGAGCCGTGATGTCAAATTTAATGAAAGTGTGTTCCCAGCCAAAGAGCTAGGAACTGGACACGGATCAGCCACTATAGAAATATTTCTTTCAGGGGAAGAAATTGACGATTCCAACAGTGAGTGGAAGTCAAGCGTGCCTGAGAGTGAGGTGGTTGGTGATGCAGCTCGGGAGTCTGTCACTGAAGAGCCGGTAGCGAGGAATGTTGAGCCGGTTGTGTCAGCGAGCGGTGATGATGGCGGCGATGACACTTTGGTTTTTGAAGATAGCGTTGAGGAGGTGGTAGTACCTCCGGAACCCAGGTACAATCTTAGATCTAGACAACCTAAGGGTTTGTACGCACACGACGCGATCCCAGCTGAACCGCGCACTGTTAAGGAAGCTCTAGGTTCAAGGCAGAGCGACTTGTGGCAGCAAGCTATGCAGGTGGAGATTGATTCGTTCAATCAGCATGAGGCTTGGGAGTTGGTGGATCGACCTATGGGCAAAAACGTGGTTCGTAATAAATGGATCTTCAAAATTAAGTGTGACGCCGAGGGGAAGATAGCCCGATATAAGGCTAGGTTAGTAGCCAAGGGTTTCACCCAAAAGTATGGTGAAGATTATTTTGAGACGTTTTCACCGGTAGTACGGTACAGTTCGTTGCGACTGTTGTTGGCAATATCCGTAGAGATGGATCTTGATATGGATCATCTGGACGTACAGACGGCGTTCCTAAATGGCAATTTAGATGAGGAAATTTTTATGTTTCAACCGGAGGGGTTCATTTCACCTGGTGGAGAAAATAAAGTCTACAGATTGAAGAAGGCAGTTTATGGACTGAAACAAGCTTCACGAGCTTGGTATCAGAGGGTGAAAGACGTGCTTCTGCTGACAGATTTTGTTCAATGCCAACATGAACAATGTATCTTTTACAAACGAAATGGTAAGTCGGTTGTTTATATTGCCTTGTACGTCGACGATTTCATTGTCTGTTACAATGATGCGCGCATGGCTGAAGAGCTGAAAGAGAGTTTGCGGAAACCGTTTAAGATTAAAGACTTAGGTTCGGTGCGGCATGTTCTCGGGGTCACGTTAGAGCGTGACAGAGCGAACAAAACTCTCAAGCTTTGTCAGGCGCGGTATGTTGAGCGCTTGCTTGATAGTTTCAGTATGTCTGAATGCAAACCAGTCCAGACTCCTTTGGACCCAAACATTAAGTTTACTGATACGAATGTGTTAGGCGAAGGTAATGTTCCGTATAGGGAATTGATAGGTTCTCTTATGTATCTGAGTGTTTTTACACGGCCAGACATTACGTATGCAGTTTCGTACTTAAGCCAATTTAATACGTGTCATACTATGGAACACTGGAGGGCTGCAAAACGTGTGTTGAGGTATCTTAGAGGAACTCAAAACGTTAGTCTTGTGTTTAGTAGGTCGGGTCATGTTAAAGTTGAGGGGTTTGTAGATGCGGACTGGGGCGGTGACGTACGTGACCGAAAATCATTTTCGGGGTTTGTTTTTAAGTAGGTATGGGGGAAACACCATCTCCTGGGAATGCAGAAAACAGACATGTGTTAGTTTATCAAGTACTGAGGCTGAGTACGTTGCTCTTAGTGAGGCTGCTAAGGAGGCACGTTGTCTTAGGGACTTGGTTACTGAATTGACTGGTAGTTCTGGGTTAGTCGTCGATTTGTTCAATGACAATCAGTCTGCTCAGAAGCTTAGTGTCAATCCAGTGTTTCATAGGAGGACTAAACACATAGATATCAGGTACCACTATGTTAGGGAGGCTGTGAATAATCATGTAATCAAGTTGAATTATTTGTCTACTCAGGAAATGGTGGCTGATGTATTAACTAAATCTTTGTGTGCTCCTAAACATAAGTTCTGTGTTGTGAACTTGGGCTTAGGTTTTTCTTAAGCCAGTTGAGCCAGCTGTGATGACTGAGTTCAAACAGTGATTGAGGGGAAGTGTTAAATATAACCTTTTTTGAGCAGTCACTGTTTGATTATATACTACTGTCGTAGTGTTTTTGAAAATAGAGTGACTTTTCTTTTATTCGTCAACATGACTGATTCATGGCTGCGCTTATGTGTTTTATAAATAACTTTTATTTTACAATATATCTTGTGTACAAGTTCCGCGTCTTTAATTGCATCCACGACAAAACCCTCTAACAGAAGGGCTGTTTGGTATTTTATTGAAATTCATCCATAAAAAGGGGGTAGACAATTATAATAATAATAATTCTTTATTCAGAATCTTAGAAGGTAAAATACAATAGGAATCTACAAACTAATAATGTAGGTATAACAAATGTATGATGCCTGTACTAGGATAATCCTGTATCACAGGCTGCAGGAGCTCTAACAATATTTTTTTGTTTAATACAGAAAAAAATACATAGCGTAAAAAATATTTTCATTATCTTAAACTTTAATAACTTAGAACTAAACACATAAATGTTACGCGAAAATAATTGCGTCAGCAGAATTTGTTAAAGGTTGCGAAACACATTCGAGGCGCTCTTGTTTTTATTGATTTTGGCCATTGCGGTGAGTTGCTTCGACGTTGATATCAATACTCCTTAGAGCTTTTGTTTTAAACTACATTTTATTTTGACACATGTTTGAAAACTCAATCCGATTATATTAAAAAAAAAGGTTGAACTCACATAAAACTTTGGTGCTAACTAATACTCAAAAATGGGAATGTCCCGAAAGCCACCGTATTATGTTTGAAGGTTTCAACGCTTTAGACAGGTTATGCACTTTTAGGGCACGGCCTCACAGGGACCTAGAGTTAGATATTTGAAATGGAGGACCAAAGGTCTGGCGATGAAGATGGAAGGCAGTTGACTTGCAACAGATCCGCAAGCGTTTACAACAGCTATATCGTGTTTAGGATCATTTTATGCAACTTGATGAGAACCTCTAATCTAACTTTTTGGTTTCATTTATTTACCGTTTTAAAAATAGGCAGAATAGCATTTTTAAACCACTAAGGTTTGTACTTATGGGGCCGGCGGCGGAGGATGCGTATTTCATACAAACGTAATACCAAAATTATTTGTAAATCAAACACATTTTTAATGTATGTTATTCTTAAAACATATTCTTAATGTAGTCTGTATATATTTCGATTGAATTACAGAATATCTACTCGTATGTTCCCAAATATGTTTTTTGAGAGAATAGTGATGCAAAGACGAGATAATTATGAGGAATTTAAATTTTCTATAGAAAACTTATTTTTCTTATAACTCTTGTTCAAATCAGTGTCCAATCAAAACATATATTTGGGAACCTAGATTTTCTATAATTCAATCGAAATAAATACACACTTCCTTAGGAATATGTTTAATTTACAAATTATTTTGGTGTTACGTTTGTATGAAATACGCATGCTCCGCAGGCGTCTTAAGCTACTTGTAGTTCTACGTCGTAGTCAAAAACAAAAACAATAAAAACATCATATTAAAATTACATGGTTCGAAATTTGGTAGCTTCATCTCTGTTGGTATACTGTTCACATTGAGCATTCAATGTGTTGTAGGTAGTGGGACTTAAGAGCCCTCTTACAGTCCACTAGCGCCGCCAATCGAAAAAATGTCATAACTCGTAAATAGAATCAAAATTACAAAATGTGGTCTATTATTACTGTAGAAAAGGCAATAACGTAATTTTATAACACCTTATCAACACTTGAAATATAGCTGTTAAGCTAAATCGTGCATTTGTAACAAAAACGGCCGTTTATGTTTTGAATGCACGATTTAGCGATTTACAAAATACAACGTAGTTGCCACAAATAGTGATTTGGCTGAATACCGAGTATTCGGCAACGCTGTCGGCCGAAGCGCCAAATATCTCTCTCAACCGCCAGGGCACATTCAAGTCAAAAACTAAAGTACGTTTCCAGTGAATGATAGCTTTCTAGTACATAGTACTCAAACAATATGGGCTACGCGATTATATAATACTATAGTTCGTTCGCGTTAAGAATGCAGTGAGTCATCAGTGCAACTGCAAGATAAAGGTGTATTCACAGTGGAGTTAAATTCAAACAAATTATAATTTATCAATCACAGACTTCCGGGCCCTTTTTTTCACTGGCGATTTCAATGTATTATTTTCCTTTATTCACTAAGAATACTATAAACTGTTCTCTCGGACGCACCGCATGCAACTGCCGTTTTTAGTACTATGCTGTCCAAAGTCACATTTAAATAACACTGTTTAAAATACTTAAAAACATTGTTAATTACTTTTCTTTCCCCACTATGAATTAACGAACCACTTTTATTTTTACGAATTGGAGATGTATTCATTTTTTTAAATTTAAATCAGTTAACACAAATGACAGGAAACAATCGTTGCGTTCATAGCAAATAGCAATGCCTTCAACTGTCATTGTGAACTTGACTTTGTAATTTGAAAAGATTTGATTGGTCAGGGGGCGGGGCTAGGCCGACGGATAATGATGACTCACTGCATTCTTAACGCGAACGTACTATAACATTGAATCTATACAATGCAAAGATAGTTGTACAATATTCAGCAGCTCCAACAATACTAATTAATGCTATTAATTTTTGCGCCCCTGTCCTTGTGGAGCAGGACCCAGCATTGAGCCAAGCATTTTTATCAGCGATATAATCGCTCAACTTGTAATATGCTTGCCTACATAGTGTGCGTTTAATGCATGTCTTAAATTTCGGCTCATTCAGTTCAAGAATACTTTGTGGAATTTTATCATAGCATCTCAAACAGAACCCCATGAAAGATGAGTCTACTTTAGCGAGTCTAAAGCCTGGCTGAACTAGTTGGTCCCTATTTCTAGTACTGTAGTTGTGTCTGTCGCCTCTTTTACCGAAAAGATGCAGATTTTTCTGACGTACATTATGCTTTCGTAGATGTATTGGCAATGAACCGTCATGATGCCAATATCCTTAAATACTTCCCTTAGAGAATCGCGCCTACGAAGATAGTATATGGCTCTGATGGCTCTTTTCTGCAGAATAAATATAGACTCAATATCAGCAGCCCGTCCCCATAGTTACCGCCCGTCACTTTCGATCACGTAGACGTCACCAGGCTGTTAAAGGACATTACATCGATGAAGTCAAGCCTGGCCGAGGTGCAGTGTAAGTTGGAGAAGTCTGAGAATACCATCCATGAACTACGTGCCGAGATAGTGTTGCTACGCAGTGCGGTTTCGGAAAGTAGGACAAATGACGATGCCAACATAAACACGCGTCGTGGTGCAGAAAATGCTTCGGACAGCAGTTTTGCGTCGGCGAAATTGGATTCGTCGTCACCTGTTAACAGCGAGGGCGATGCACCGTGCCCCGCCGCCCCCCGCCCCTCTGCTCCGGCAGAGATCACGACACGCGTAGCTACGTTGTCCCCCAAACCAGCTTACGCCGCAATTGCTGCCTCAAATAAATCAGCTGTAATTCAACCTAAGCAGCTGAAAGGGGGAAAGCAGAACCGTCGCTGTGAAAACCTTGCGAGGGATCCGGTACAGCGCTGTCCAGCAAAGCAGGACTGTGATAAGGACGGCTTCACCTTAGTTCAGAAGAAGAGGAAGAAGCCTACTTGTCGCAATCAATGCGGTACTGGACTGTCAGGACCAAATATGCTGCTGCGTCCAGCGACACCAACGACGTTGCTGTATGTGTCCCGACTGCATCACTCCATGAAGGTTGAGGAGATCGTTGAGTACATGAAGGTGAAGACTAGCTGGACCTTGAGGGTCGAGAGATTAGAGCCGCGTCACAACACCAACTTCAAGTCGTTTGTGGTGCGAGTTCCGACACAATATCTCGACATGTTTTTCAAGGAAGAGTTTTGGCCGAAGGGTGTTGTCTACCGACGTTTTCGCGGCAGGCTACATGACACCGCACAACGTAACACGACGCCGCCACTTCGTGTGAGATAGTTCATAGCTTATAAGTTAGATTTCATATGTGTTAGTTTATTTTTATGTTGTTTATTTTGTGTATTTTATCTATGGGCCTTAAGATACCTGATAATAAAATTGTTGATTGATTGATTGATAGCAAAATACTGTAAGACATTATACTATGGAAGTAACTAAAATAGACCAGTCTAGCGGTATCTAGATCAGTCATGCTGCTGAACTTAATTTGATTGATTGATTACTGCCCCGCAAGAGATGTTAAATGAGAACCCCATTGAAGCCTTGAATCAAGCGTAAGCCCCAGGAAAACCGTTTTATCTATGAATTCAAGTTTCTCTTTATTCAATATTATCTCACAATCACTACTTTTCACATTCGGTAATGAAAATCTTATGCATTTAGTTTTTATTTTCATTTAATACCAAATTGTTTGCTGTGAACCAATTTTGGACCTGAAGTAGTGCGATAAGAACCAGTTTTCGAGGAAGTGAATTGATAATATAATGAAGAGCACTCACCCACTGCTGCACGAAGGCGGCCACGGTCCCCCTGACGTCGGTCGCCCGCGCGTGCTGCAGTGACGTCACGAAGCTGTGCACGAGCGCCGCCAGCGTCGACTGCACGGCGGACAAGTGTGACGTCACCGTGCGCTCTAGCGCCGAGCGGTGCGACAGGCTGGACTCTACGAGACTGCTGTGGCTCGACGATGTTGCGGATTTTATCTAAAAAGAAAACATCAAGAAGGTCACATTATCGTCTTCAATGCTGAACGTGTTACTACCATACTGTTCTGGACATTGCAGGTTGACATTGCGTGGAAAGCGTGTAATTGCGTTGCATACGATGTGTTTCTATTGCATAGTTTTTCATATAAAATCAAGAGTACAGATATCATAAACACTTGGTCGGGTTATATTTTGGCGATATAAAGCGCTGTCGTCTAATTCAAATTCTTTATTTCAGACATGAAGTCCATAGTTTGTTAGTAGCACAAAAAAATGTTTTGACGTGACAACGTCTTAAATTAGGTTGCGGCTGGGAGTCACTTATGAAAAAGTGTAACGCCCGGTAACGTTACGATGAGTCACCGAACGAGAGAGAGGCCCGCCGAATGCCTTGCGTCTCTCTCCCACTCAACTATGACGTTGTCACGTAAAATCTTCGCCCGTAAAACCGACTTTACAGGCAACCATTTTTAATAATATTTTGTGGTACTGGAACGCATCTCACATCGAGGAAATTAAACATTTGGATCGCTATTTTGGTGTAGATTCACGCTGACGCCGTCATTTTTTTATTTGATCCAAAGGTTGCGAACCCGAACATGTGTTTACAAAAAATAGCTTCTCGTGGCGGGACTTTAGTTACTTAAAACAATCTTACCTCATTCACAGTGTCGATGAAGGTCTGCACCAAGTTCTCTAACAGTTGTTTGTTTTGCTCCTGAGTCTGTGTGCTCGAACTTGTGTATGTTTCTGTTGACATAATAATACACACATTTTTATGATTTCGTCTTTTTTCCCACTTGGATATGTGATGATGATGAGAAATAAATAGTTATTTGTTATACAAGAGTGCAAAGTTGTTTTTTAACCGCGTGCTCAATTTTGATGACCGAGCAAGCGAAAGATTCTGAAATTGAGTCACGAGCGAAGCGAGTGATTCAAAACTTAGAATCTTGAGCGTTAGCGAGGGAATCAAAAGAGCACGAGGTGAAAAATCTTTGCACTCGAGTGCAACACGTAACTTTTCATCCCACCTCAACGAGGAAAAAAATAAACGCAATAAAAAAATGCGCATTGTTAACAAATTCAGTTAATTCTGTTGGTGTCAAATAAACTTCCTCGTCACTAGATAATGAGTAGTCATTATAGATTTGTCACTTGTTTTCAAGTTGGATTCCTTGTTTTTAACCCAAGGTGTTAACAATATGACGTGAAAAGAAAATGGCGGGCGCAAAATATATAAAAAAAAGTACACCAAGAAGGTTCCGAGTGTGAGTTCTTAACAAATTAAAAAAAAATGTATGATAAATTCGGCACCATAGAGGTAGAACTAAATAGGTTTAATGGTGTTTTGAATTCACATGCTTAGTGCACACGATGTTCTAAATTCAAATTTACTTTACCCTCATGACGATAAAAGCGGCTTTTGCACTCAGATATCGAAAAGCAAAAATACTCTTTCCGAGATGGGGGGATGAAAAGACTATTTATAACTAAACGAGTGATGAATATGAATGTGGATTGTGGATGGATGGAGAGGGAGGAGGCCACGTGGATGGATGGATGATGACGATGTAGTGACGGGTAACAGGGGAGAACGGGAGAAAAAGAGGTGTAAACTTATATTGTCACTTACGGGATATTTTCCGTGATTATTTATTGTTTTGAGCTCCCGATATCCCGTAAGTGACAATATAAGTTTAGTTTTAAACCGTGAAAGCCTAAAACAGTGTTTAAAAAGAGGTGTGTCTAGCCAAGGTTACCATGGGACAAGAGCAGGGAGATAATACTCATTTGTAGAGTTTGCATCACATTCCAAAAAACCGTTAGATTGTAATCTATCTAGCGAGATAGTAAACTCTCGAATTATTGTCAACTGAACATACTGCTTACAATATGACGCATTTTTTTCGGTTAATTGTAATTTATCGAAGTAAAAATTGTGAAATGTATGCGACGGAACTCACGTCGCGCGCTGTGGGCACCATTCTAGAGAAAAACCGATTAATGTAACTTAACCTCAAAACACTTTATATTCGCCTAAAAAGCGTAGTCGACGGAGCCCCTCGTCTGTCTGCAGAGTTTAAAGGAACCTAACGTCAGGGTGCTCCAAGTTTCGATTATGGGGGTAGAGATGATTTGATCGCATGAATTTCACGGTTTCATTTCGACAGATTACAATCTACCGAAAAATAATGCGTAAGCAGTGTGTTCAGGTGACAATATTTCGACAGTTTACCATCTCGCTAGACAGATTACAATCTAACGGTTTTACAATTTTCCGGTGAGTTATATGTACCTAGCGAGCTCTGCAGGTTGTCGAAGTCGCTGTGGAGTGTGTCGGCGAAGTGCTGCGCGATGCTAGTGATGGTGCCGCGCTGTTGCTCAGACTGTTCGCGGTATGTGCGAGTTATTTGCAGATTCGTTGATTCCACAGTTCTGGGGAAGAACAGTTCAATTCATGGATTACTTAAATCAATTCAAGTCTTTTGTCCATGGGGGGTAGGAAACCAAAAAATAATGCCTCGTTGGTCTAGTGGGACTGTTGTGTTGAAGTCCTGGGCAGGTAGGTCCTGGGCGCGCCTGTGTCGACAGCGCCAGCTCCGTGCTGCAGTGCGCTGATACCAGCACCTGTGGACTTACTTGCGCTTGTCTACAGTGTCGTGTAGACAGGCGACGTGTGCAGTGACGACGTCGGCAGTAGCGAGCAGCTCGCGCGCCTGTGTCGACAGCGCCAGCTCCGTGCTGCAGTGCGCTGATACCAGCACCTGTGGACTTACTTGCGCTTGTCTACAGTGTCGTGTAGACAGGCGACGTGTGCAGTGACGACGTCGGCAGTAGCGAGCAGCTCGCGCGCCTGTGTCGACAGCGCCAGCTCCGTGCTGCAGTGCGCTGATACCAGCACCTGTGGACTTACTTGCGCTTGTCTACAGTGTCGTGTAGACAGGCGACGTGTGCAGTGACGACGTCGGCAGTAGCGAGCAGCTCGCGCGCCTGTGTCGACAGCGCCAGCTCCGTGCTGCAGTGCGCTGATACTGATACCAGCACCTGTGGACTTACTTGCGCTTGTCTACAGTGTCGTGTAGACAGGCGACGTGTGCAGTGACGACGTCGGCAGTAGCGAGCAGCTCGCGCGCCTGTGTCGACAGCGCCAGCTCCGTGCTGCAGTGCGCTGATACTGATACCAGCACCTGTGGACTTACTTGCGCTTGTCTACAGTGTCGTGTAGACAGGCGACGTGTGCAGTGACGACGTCGGCAGTAGCGAGCAGCTCGCGCGCCTGTGTCGACAGCGCCAGCTCCGTGCTGCAGTGCGCTGATACTGATACCAGCACCTGTGGACTTACTTGCGCTTGTCTACAGTGTCGTGTAGACAGGCGACGTGTGCAGTGACGACGTCGGCAGTAGCGAGCAGCTCGCGCGCCTGTGTCGACAGCGCCAGCTCCGTGCTGCAGTGCGCTGATACCAGCACCTGTGGACTTACTTGCGCTTGTCTACAGTGTCGTGTAGACAGGCGACGTGTGCAGTGACGACGTCGGCAGTAGCGAGCAGCTCGCGCGCCTGTGTCGACAGCGCCAGCTCCGTGCTGCAGTGCGCTGATACCAGCACCTGCTGCTCTTCGTATGCTTGCGCAGTGCGGACCAGTTTCTGGGGGAAACGATGGACATTTAGAATAGCAAGTCATTTATTGCGTATCAGCATCAGTATTGGAAAGCAAGAATGCATTACATAGTACTTCGAGTGTTCAACTGATCACCAATAACCAGCTGCCCTTCGGGTTGAGTGGATGTTTAGTTTAGTACTTATGCGACATTTGAATATTTTTCACAATTTCGATTTTGGAAAAGGTGAGTTGTTCAGTTGAATAGTCTATACACTCAAAAAAAAAACGGCCGTTAAAGGTCCAATATCCCTTTGTCAATTTTTTTTTGTGCTCCTGACGTAGCTTTTAGGCCATGCGTTCGCGGAAAGTCTAACGCAACACGCAACGGTCATTTTTTTTTGTCGAACGCATTTTTACGTTTTTTTTTCACTACGCAAACGTTCTTTTGAACGTAGCGTAATATTTTTTTTATTTTTTTTGTGCAATTTGACGCAGCCACATAAGCAAACTAACGCAGGAACAGATGAAATTTAGTATTGTCACTTCGTTAACTTGACATTTGTGCCTACGACAAATCACTCTAATATGAAAAGTTGTTTTTTTTTTTTTTTGGCAACACTGGTTGAGTGACATGTCTAAATTTCGCTCCGTAATTTAAAATTAGTTTTAATTATTTTTTAAGTGTTTAAAACTTGTATTATTGTAATTAAATGACTACTAAGTGTGCAAATACCCAGGATTATTGTTTTCACGGAAAAATACGCTATAAAACATAGTGTTTCGTTGCCTACCTCAACCGGTAACCTATATCACGAACAGCTGATGTTCCTGTGGATCAATCTGGGGAGTATAATTGTTTCCTTTTAATGTATAAACTCACTTTGGTTAACTAATAGCTTTCATGGAACACTAAAATATTTTTTCTGATTAATCTGGCACTACTTTGTAGTTGAACATAGATTCAGTGTCAGCTAACACTTGTTAAATAATAAGTACCTAGTTGTGTAGTTTGTAATAAGTTAATAAAGTAATTTTCTATCTATTTCACCAACTAAAAACAAAACAATAGAGAAAACTGCTTATTCATTATTAATTTTTTGCATTATTTAGTCAATTTGGTCCAATTATTTTTAAGCCAAGAGTCCTACCCACTATATGAAAAAGTAAATGACATAAATCAATGTAAATTTCAACTTAATTTAATCTTCTTATTGAAGTATTTTGTGTTAGACTCATAAGCCTACTTCAGTTACCAGTCTATTAATCACACATTCCACTCTATTCTCACTTTCTCCATTCACTTCTAGCTTTCCTTATTTTGTCCATCCAATTAGTTCTCACCATTCTTTGTACTTCCACTTTCAGTTCTTTTGCCTGAAACCATGCCTGTGATGACCCGTAAGGCTACTACCCAGGAGTTGCAGGCTAAGTTGAGAACGGCCCTTGATGAACTTAAGGAATCAAACAGCAAGTGTCAACAGCTGTTATTGGATAGAGAGGAACACGAGATCGAAATTGAGAAGGTCGTTCTCAAAAACACAAGCTTGAAACGTGAGCTAGTGGACTTGCACCAACAATACATGGATGTTGTCGATGAACGGGACAAACTGCGGGTGGTCACAGATGGCTTCAACGACTGCAGTAACTATTATGAAACGGCTTTATGTAAGGTTAGGGACTTGGAAGATGAACTACTTCATGCCAATAAAAAAATTATTGATTTTCAAAAGCAAAGAGAATGTACTCAGGTTAGGGAAACAGATCACCTATATAATCAATTATTAAATTCAAAGTGCAACCCACATTCCTTAACAACAATAGATCTTACTGAGGATTCTATTCTGAAATATAATTGCAGCAGCTATAAAGTAAGCCAAAATAAAATAAAAAAAATATGCAAAACTGAATAGAATAATAAAGAAATGCAATAAATTTAAAAAACAACAAAAACATAGTTCTAACAATATAAATCTAAGAAAGGAACGTGTTTTTCTGATTAAGAAGTTAAATAATTATCAAATTAAATTAGAGGACAGTAAGAAGTTTTATGAGACAGACACTCAACACTTACAGTCAGAAATTCAAGTTTTAGAGTGTCAACTAAAATCATGTTATTCTAAGTATGTGAATTCTCAGAAACAAATTAAGGAACACATACTTGCTGCAAACGAGTAAGTAAATAGGGGAACTGGTAATGCAGACTATGTAGACATGATGACCATCGAAAATACTCAATGTGTATCACAAGGGGAATCCAGCCCGGACACTCTCCTGCCTGAGGTAACGGAGGACCCGGCCCGGTTGGGAAGTGTTCCGGGCTGTATCCCCATTGAAAATTCACCGCTTTATGTTCAAGGTTCTACACCTATAGGACAACCTGAAAGTAGTTCTCCCCTTTGTAGTAGTTCACAGTGTGGTTGCTCCATTATGTTTACAGACAGTATTGGAATAGGGTTAGGAAAATTAATGAGTAACAATCTGAGTCATTCTTCCCAAAATTACTGTACACCTCAGGCTTCTTACAACCAAATAATGACATCCATAACTCGGAAGGAATTAGATCCTAATGCTATATTAACTGTATTTGTTGGGAATAGTTTTAACGTAAACATTAATGATATCACTGACAATGTCACTCAACTGTTGCAACTAAATTGTAGGAAAATAATTCTCTGTGCCTTTCCTTACTTTGAGAAATTGTCAAGCAGGCAAAATCATTTTATTCATAGCCTTAATAATCACATGCATTTATTATGTCACTATTGTGACAAGTTGATATTTTTCGACACAAATAGTTTCGTTCAGAAATTAAAGTCAACGAGGAATAATGCATACCTACCGATTAGTTTTAGACGTCAAATAGCGAGGCTATTAGCTTTTAATATAAACTCAGACATAAGTGATATGTCGCAGTCTTCTGTAAATAGTCCCACGGAAATTAGTAATTATACTAATTGTAATTATACACATTTTAGCTTAGGTTTAAACTAGTCAGTAAGACAATAGAAGGTAATAGAGATAATTTAGATAAACCGGTATCTTCTAGCTCTCAATCAACTATTTGTAAAAAAGGGGCTGAGCAGAATACTTTGAAATTATTTCACCAGAATATTCAGGGATTTTCATCCAAACAATTAGAGATAGAATTGTTTTTAGAAAAAACTAAGTTTGATGTTATTTGTTTTACCGAACATTGGATGAAAGATTATGAATCAATGCAAATAAATTATAATAACTACAACGTGGGAAGTTGCTTTAACCGAAAATCTAAGATGCGAGGGGGTTCATTGATCTTAGTTAAGAACTGTATTAAATCTAAATCTCGAAATGATATAGTCGATCTATCGGTCGAACATAGCATTGAATTGTCTTGTGTTGAGCTTGATAAGCATTTAATAGTGTGCGTTTACAGACCCCCAAATTATCTGAACTACTCTATCTTTGAGTCAGTAATGGAAGATGCTTTGGCAAAACTTGTAACTGGTAATAAATCAATAATTATCTGTGGTGACTTCAATGTTAATATCTTAGAGAATAATGTCAATAGCAGTCGATTTTTAAGTCTTTTTAAATCATTTAATTTGTCAAACGTGTTTTCAGAACCAACCCGAATTACTTCAAATACTGCTACATGTATTGATAATGTTTTTTGTTGCTGCGACTACTTAGATAAATCTATCGTAAATTATCTTCCTTCAGATCACAGCGGGCAGACAGTTGCTTTCGAGTACAATAAACAATTACAAAGAATTCAGATTCAAACCAGACAAATAACACCCAGCAATTTAGAAAAGTTCAATAATAATTTAATTAGCAAGCTTAATATACCAGGCCATATTAGAAACAATGTAAATGAATTGTATGAAGAATTCTTTTCGGTAGTGCACACTGAGTTCAATAACACTTTAAAAATGAAAACTAAAACTATTGGCCCTAAGTTTATTTTCAGTGACTGGGCAACACAGGGTATTAGGAAAAGTAGGGAACGATTGTTTGAGCTGTACGGCCTTAAGCCTTACATCAAAACAGAATCATTTAATAAATATGTTGCTACTTACTCGAAAATTTTTAAAACCACTTGCAAGGTAGCCAAATCTTTATTCATTAGCAAAAAGATTAAATCAGCCGAAAATAAAATAAAGACGGTTTGGAAAATAATCAACAGCGAAACAAATAGAAATAAAAAACAAAGTAATGACTTCACACTAGAGACCTCACGTGGCCTTGTCAGCTCCAACAGTGAAGTTGCTCATGAATTTGTAAATTTCTTTACTAGTATCCCAATTAAAACTACAGAAACCTTAAACTCCAGTCCCTTGGTCTCTATTGACTTACTGAAAGCAAACGTTTCAGCCTGTCCAAATGAATTTAAATTCCAGCATATAAACCCCATAACAGTCTTAAAAGCTTTTAAGCAAATCAAGATCAAATTAACTGAAGATCTATGGGGTTTGTCTATCAAAGCTTGTACCTCAATTATTGAGACCGTAGCTCCGTATTTAGCCTTAATATTTAATTTGTGCGTGGATCAAGGGGTCTTTCCGGATCTGATGAAGTTTAGTAAAGTAATACCGCTTTTTAAATCCGGGGATAGTAAAGACACGAATAACTATAGGCCCGTATCCGTGTTGCCAGTTTTCAGCAAGGTGTTTGAAAAGATAATGCTCAATCAAATGCTTCACCATTTTAACACCAATAAAATCTTACACGATCAACAGTATGGTTTCACCAAAGGACGTTGTACAACTGACGCCGGTGTCACTTTATTAAAACACATATTTACTGCGTGGGAAGAGGCACATGATGCCATAGGAATATTCTGTGACCTTTCGAAGGCATTTGATTGCGTAAATCACGAAACCTTAATCTTGAAACTTGAGCATTACGGTTTAGGTAAACTTGCGCTCAGTTTAGTTAAATCGTATTTGAGTGATAGACAGCAGCAGGTACAAATAAATGGTGTCAATTCAATGGGTTTAAAAGTAGAAATGGGTGTACCACAAGGTTCGATATTGGGTCCCTTCCTCTTTTTGGTTTATATTAATGACTTACCCCATTTATTTAACAATCGCCCGCAAATGGTGTTGTTTGCAGACGATACTTCTTTAATATTTAGAATAAACAGACGTGCCACTAATTTTGACGACGTAAATAACGCCCTACTGCAGGTTCATAATTGGTTTACTGTAAATAATTTAGTTCTAAATGGGAAAAAAACTAAATGCATCAGATTTGCTCTTCCAAATGTCAAAAGTAGTGATTGTGACATAGTATTAAATCAAGAGAAACTAGAATTTGTCGATAAAACGATTTTCTTGGGAATCGCGCTCGATTCAAGGCTACAATGGGGCCCTCATTTAACATCTCTTGCAGGACGCCTAAGCTCAGCAGCATATGCTGTTAGAAAAATCCGTCAATTTACCGATGTTGATACCGCGAGGATAGTTTATTTTAGTTATTTTCATAGTATTATGTCATACGGTATTTTACTATGGGGACGGGCTGCAGACATCGAGTCTATATTTATTCTGCAGAAAAGAGCCATCAGAGCCATATATGATTTACGTAGACGCGATTCTCTGAGAGAGCTGTTTAAGGAAATTAATATCATGACAGTACCTTGTCAATACATCTATGAAAACATCATGTACGTTAGGAAAAATCTGCATTTATTCAGTAAAAGAGGTGACAGACACCACTATAATACTAGAAATAGGGACGAACTAGTTCAGCCAGGTTTCAGGCTTGCTAAAGTAGATTCCTCTTTCATGGGGTACTGTTTAAAATGTTACAATAAAATACCTCCCCACATTCTACAACTGAATGAGACGAAATTTAAATCTTGTGTAAAACGCACACTATGTAGTCAAGCATATTATAAGTTGGGGGATTACATTGATGATAAAAATGCTTGGCTCAATGCCGGTCCTGCTCCACAACCATAGGCGCAAACTAATTGATTCCCAGTCAAGTTATTGTGGAAGCTGCAGAAGATTGTAAAAATATCCTAGCATTGTATAGATTCCATCTCTTAATATTATATAATTGCATACCCCATGTGTGAGTTCTATGTAATGTAAAGCCACCATTTTACATTTAGTTATCTTTTTTTTGACTTGAATATGCCCTGGCGGCTGAGAGAATGTCATGCTCACTCAAATGTCTCGGTGATGGTGGCGGGTGTGTCGGGTCATTTAATTCCCTTCAATATGGTCGAGTTGAATGATGCGGATACATGCGTCATGTTCGTGAACGGGCGCTGTCAATTGAGACTGGTCAACTCTCAGCTGCCACGGTTAATTTTAATTTATTATTTTTTTAAGTTGATTTAATCTTTTCTCTGGACGCTCTTAATGTGCACGTCTTTCTACATCGTTCTCACATATATGTATAATCACAACATGAATGATGTAACCGAGATTTTGTAACAATATTTTGATTGAAAAGAGTGTCCATGGAGTTTCTTGCCCGTTCTTCTCCATAGAGATCTACGCTAGGGAATGGGCAACTACAGTACTTTCTCAAGTTATTATGCCTTGTGACTGTGACTGTAGCTTTGATTTAGTTTTGTATTTTTGACATTCAAAAGTGCCGTAATGGTCTAATTGAAATAAATGATTTGAGTTTGAGTTTGAGTTTGAGTTTGTTCAACTGACAAAATTACTATACGAAATTTTGTTTTGTGCTTCTGACATAGTTTTTAAAAAACATTTACGTGACGACAAAGTTTTTCTTTTCAACGGCTTTTTGTTACTGCGTTGATGCTACTTCACACGTAGCGTCATGTTTTTTTTTTTTACGACGACATAATAAGCCTAAACAATCCGTTAAAAGCGTAATTTAAGTAAAATGTAACGGGAAACAGAGCAAATTTATTGCTTTGTTACTCTATTAGCTTAGCTTGTCATTGCGTCTATGGCAAAACAAAAATACTTAGATAAAAAAAAATATTCAAGTAAAGAGATTCCTTTGTCGAATTTTATGAATTTTATTTTGTGACTATGACATAGTTTTTAGGCCGTGTGTTCTATTATACATAGACTCCGCCACAGAGTATTTTATAAAAGTAATTTGCCCTCGTGACAATTTTCCTGTGTAGCGTCTAGTTATATTTTGTTTTTAGGTAGGTCCATAACTACCTAGTTTATAATATTCATAAATAGACAGACCTAGACCAGCTTATTTTATTCATATTATTTTAATTTTATTATTTTAATAATCAAAATCATCAATACAAGCCTCCAAGTTCCTAAAGGTGTAAAAATGATTTTTTCAAGTTCCTGCACCTTTATGAACTTGGAGGCTTGTATTGATGGTTTAGATGATTATAATTCTGTAACTACATACGTCTTACAGCCGCAATTAATATTCTAATCAACATACAAACTAGTACTGGCCTGCAAATTACAAAAAACGAAAGAAATTTTGAATTTCGCGGGCTGCCACATCCTTCTTATATCACACCTTTCTGATACCTCGCTCCTTCCTTTCCGAACTTGCAGTAAACAGATGGCAGTCTTAAATACGGAGTTTTTAAAGAAAATAATTTATGAAAGCATAAATTTCGAGATGTAGTTGTGGAGTGTGACCTGGGTAAACAACAACAGCTGCTCGGGTCGATCTTTAGGATAAGCCGTGCTTGCCTAGGTTTTTCTGTGGCCCAAAAAGTCTGACAACCAGTCTTACCAAGGGGTAGTTAGTGTATTACCCAGTACTAACGGGTTGTGGAGGTCAGATATGCAGTCGCCCCATTTAAAATGTTGGTATTCAGCTGCTTTCGGTTAGACTGGAACCCGATCCAAAAGGCTTGGCAGATGATGAACTTTCAAGGTGTACTTACATGGCTCGTACTCGCCAACTCCTTCTTCGTGCCCTCAAGCTGAGTGACGGTGTTAGCCAGCTCACTACTCTTCACTTCCAGGGTCTGGTTCAGCTCCTGGAAAACTCCCTCCATGCGGTCTCTCTCCTCCTCCATGGCTCGCTTCTTCAGGAGCAGCTCTTGAATCTCCTTGCGTTGTTCCTCTTCTTTTAGAGTCATTTCCGCGTAAGTCTCGCTGGCGAGGTATACGCCTGGAAGAAAGGTTAGGTTGAACCCACAAACAAGGATAAAGACAAAAAAACTTGTTATTCAACTGTTTATTTGTGGGTGGTCAAATGGCATTTCAATGATCAACAGTAAAATAGCAGTTGTTTTTCATATTATAATGGTGATAGGAACGAAACTTAATGTTTTTATGATCCCGATTTCAGCCCAAACACATTGACTACTTGGCATGGCGCTACACTTCCCTCAACGTCGCCAGATTTATTGAATTTAGGACCGCTGCGCCTGGCTGCGCCGCATCTATCAGTACAGAATCGCGTAATAATACCCATGCTCCTATCCTTTTGTCGCTCAGAATCGTGACTTGCTAGAGCGAGACAGCATGCTACCGAGTGATCGCGATTGCACCTCCGCTACGAATTAGCTCTCAAATGTATTGTATAAATAACAATGATAAATTCCAATGTAGCAGCATGAACAAAACCCATCACTTAGTGTCACTAAGCATTCTTTGACTTTTTGTAAAGGATTGGTTGATTTTAATGGACTAAAGCTTATTCAACAAAAATAAAGAAATATTACAGCTTACCATTTCTATCCCTTGAAGCTTGCAAATCCCTCTTCAGTCTATCAATCTCTTCAGCATACTCCTTCAAGATAGCCTTCTTTGTCATCTTCTGATTGACTTCCGGTTTGTTCTGTATATTCTTCGCGCGATGGGCGTACTCCAGGGTGCTCATAGTTTCCTCCAAGTCCTTGTGTCCCGGGGAGATGGTAGCGATGATGGACGTCTTGGTGCGACCGCCCAACGACTCTTGGAGGATTCGTGTTAGTTTGGATTCCCTGTGGAAGGAGTGGTTTACTTTAATGTTGAGACACGGTAGAATATTTTGAGTGAATTAGGAAATTTGGTGAACGGGTCCAAACCCGCGAAAATGCGACCCTTGCATTTGATCGGTGGATGTTTTCCAAACAAAAGAATTAAAGGCTCCCACAGACAGGCGCGTTTTTGCGTTTCTGCGTCCTGCAATATCTGTTTTTAGTACTTTATGTATTGTGACGACTACGAAGTTACAAACTGCCGCGATAATAACGCCGCAATAGAAGTAGGAAGCGTGCGTTTTTGCGTACTGCGATATTGCGATATGGGTTCTTAGAACATTTGGTATTGGGATGCATGCGATCCCGGTATGCTTGCGTTTCTACGTATATGAGTAGAATATCGCGCGATTATAACGCGCCTGTGTGTAAGGAATAGGGACGTATTATCGCAAATTATCTTAAATTCTTATTAATTATTCATTAATTGTTTTTGCGACTATCATCCGTCATTCATGCAATTATCGTAACGTCATTCAGTTACGAGTTTATCAATTATGACAAAATTTCGTGGACAATTTTGGGATTTCGTTTTTTTTTACTGTTGACTACACAAATATGATGAGTAAAGGGTACAGACACAGCCCCATTTTTTTTGTACTAATTAAAAATTAGGGGTGTAGATACATATTTGGTTGTCAAGGTTTCACGTGCTTAGTTTATAAGTTCAAACAAAGGGTGTAAAAACTTCTTAACAAAACCGAAAGGCACTTGTTCTCCCCGTCATTGCGATAATGTTTTGTTCTACACCATATCTGGGAACCTTCTAGTTACGAAGATATTGGGGTCAAAGTTCCAACGTTTTGACAAGTATTTTTAAATCCAAGTTTTACTGTTAGATTTTTTCTTTGACCACCTCTACGACCGACTAGTGCGTTACATTGAGTTCTACCACAAAACATGATTTTTCACCTCATAAAAAAGTCGTTTTCCAGCATTAATTTTTGCGTAAGGTTACTTAGTTTGATGTACAGAGTGCTTGATTGACGGCTACGTGATGCGGTTGTTTAAACCCGGTATTTGAGTGGTGAGCCTAATAAATCCGTACCTGTAAGGTATATGCGGATGCCTCTCCACGAGCGCAGTGATGACTCTCCCCAGCGTCAGCAGCGACTGGTTGATGTTGACACACTCCCGGGCGCGTTCCTTCTTGGCGGGGTTGTCGGAGCCTGCCTTGCTGATGTTCTCGGAGCCCGCGAGGTCCACCAGGTTCAGCTTGCCGATCTTCATCAGCTCCTCACCCTCGGGGCTATTCTCTTTCATGTGGACTACGATGGTGAAGACGGTGTGGGAGCGGCTGGAACAAAGGGTTTGCTTATTGAAGTTAAAAAAATAATAGAAGCAAGAACACATTATCTATACTAATATTATAAAGAAGAAAAAATGTATTTTTGTATGTAACTGGACTAAACTTAAAAACTACTGGACCAATTTGTAAAATTCTTTCAGCAATGGATAGCTACATTATCAGCGAGTAACATAGGCTATATTTTATCTTTGTACTCCCAACAGACCGACAACTACGCGGTTGAAACCGCGTGACGTACGCTAGTTAGTAGATATTCTTTTCTAAGCCTATTTTGTGTGTGGGCAATTAGTTGGGGGAAAATATATTCTAGCAAAACGAACATCCCTCAGCATCAATCAGGTTGAAGTCTACATCACGTCTCTCGTCTATCCTGTGATAAGTCGAATCATGCACATCTCTCTGCTTCGCTCATCTCCGCTTTGGTGGAAACCGAGCCTAATGCTGTGCACAGTGCTTGTTTTTAGTGAACGCGTGGGGTTTTGAAAGGCGTGCCACGCACATGTTCGAATCGGCCTGAGTCAGCAAAACGAGGTAGAATATAAAAATATACTTAATTTACTACAACTTACTGTAATCTATTTACTAGCTAAACAATGAAAATTATATTTTAATTTTTGACTTGCAATAACAAAGCTGTACCGAGCGTATAAAAAGTGCAAGAAAACATCTCATAAAAAAACCCAATACTACAGTTTATCAGTGATAATGGCGTTTACAATAGTGCCGATTTATCGGGAACTCAACACGTATAGTAAACATGGTAAATGATAATACTTGTTAAACAGTTACTATGAAGATGAATCTAACTTTCTGCTCAATACAGTATCTTCACAATCTACACTAGAGCTAAACTCTACTATAGTTCCTGTCTGTTAAGATCGCATTAACGGTCATTGCCCTTTCCCTAATATATCTTCATACGAACCAAAAAAAAAGAACCATGTTTCGTTTATCATTTGAAAAAAATGTTGAAGACCACGATAAATGACGATAGTCCCAGTAAAATATATGGACAAATTTTAACACAGCATTCAGTACGTTAAACAAAAGATATCCATGCAAAAAGAAACTGATTAAAGTGATTTTATTATGAACTAAAATAATAAAGAATAAATAAATACTCTAGAATAAACACATCCATTATGGACGGTTCTCGTAAGTAAGTAGTAGGTACACTGTACAATAAGGGCGATTGTGCACTACAAGGAATTTTACTGTCCGGCAGTCCGATTTTTTACGGTCCGATATGGCACGCCATATAATATATATACTAGTTTGTGCACTATACGTAATTTTACCGTCCGACATTTTACTTTTCCCCATTCCGGAACGGAACTGCCGACGTTCCAAGAAACTCATCGTTCAGAGTAATTTCGCGTGCGTGGCGTGTAGTTTCAAAGACAGAGCTACCCTAAACTGAGGCGTATCATCCGAGTAAAGACGGACAAGTGCACAAGCCAATCATCCGTTTTTTTCATGCCACTTCGGACCGTAAAAAGTCGGATGTTCGGACAGTAAAATTCCTTGTAGTGCACAATCGCCCTAATTATGTGAGCATAAATCTTTAAAATGTACGGAACAGCTGATTTATTTTTCGCGATTCAGGGTTTGGTCCCATAGTAAAAGTAGTTCGATGAGACGTCCGGAAACACGGTGTACAATAGGGTCGATGACCGCTATTGCGATTTTAACTGGCATCAACTATAGATACCTACATTATCATGTTTGATCATGCTTCCTCAGCATTACATTGCAGTAACCGACCCAATGAACAAAACAGCGATCATAATTGTTTAAAAAACACATAATATATTATGAAGAAGCATAAACAAACCATTTAACATTGTTGTTATAAAGACTTACAACATATTAGTTTTGCCATTGGGAAGGCTGCTGCTGTTTAAAAAAAAATATTTATAATTAATTAAGAAAATGGAAGTAAAAATAATTAGGATTCAATAATACTATGTAGCTAAATGAGAGATATATTTTGAGGTCTCATTTCTACTTTGGTTTCGTTATTAGTTATGGCCGCCCTAATGCATTTTTGGTACATGCAAGGTGTTGCTTTGCATCTTAGTCAAATTCAAGGGAAAAATAAATCAACGCCCCATACAAAATTCCATACACTAGACCAAATGTATCAGACAGCTGATTGTTTATTTACGATTACGATGGTGGTACCATAGAGAAAGTTGTTCAGATTGATGGTCTGTAATACACCCTTAAATTTGATCAGGGTGCAAAGCGACACCATCTATAAATAGCTGCATAGCCTGCTGTGGCGACACTTGAGGGAGGCCTATGTCCAGCAGTGGACGTCACTCGGCTGAAACGATTATGATGATGATAGCCTGGCTGTATATCATTGGTAATGTTGTCGGCTACTGTATTGCAGCCATATTATATTGCATTAAAGATATTGCTCGTGGTTTTATTTCCATCGGCGAATACGAACGTCCGCGGAGAATGAGAGCGCCTTCAGAGTTTCCGAGCAAATGATTGCGGCGATCAGCGACCCCGTATTCGCACAGCGATCGCTTATATTAGGATATGGGGTATCAATGAAATCACATGGATGAATGAAATGCTTTTCCCCAACTATGTTGGGGCCGTCTTCCAGTCTAACTGAATGCAGCTGAATAATAATAATATTTATATACTAGCGGACGTCCCGCGGTTTCACCCGCGTAATTCCCGTTCCCGTGGGAGTACGGGGATAAAATATATCCTATGTTACTCGTGGATAACGTAGCTTTCGAATGGTGAATGAATTTTTAAAAACGGTCCAGTAGTTTTTAAGCCTATTCATTACAACCAAACAAACAAACAAACAAAGTTTTCCTCTTTATAATATTAGTGTAGAAAATGTGAATGTAAGTTAGTTTGCTACGCTATCACGCGAAAACTACACAACCGATCATCATGAAACTTTGTACACTATATTCTTGGAAGTATTAGAAGTAACATAGGATACTTTTTATTAAAAAAAAACTAACCCTCACTCGCAGAGGAAGTTGCGCGGGTCAGCTAGTGTTTATATAAATCTATTGTGGGAGACGTGCCAGTGGACTGTGTGAAGTGAGAATAATAAATGGCAAGCACAATAATTAAGAAATATGCAAACATACCTTGATTGAGCATTCATTAGTGTGGAGGCAACTCTTTTCCTCTCTTGTCCTTGCGCCATGATCTTGTACACCTCATTTTTGTTGTAAACCTGACACAGAATGAGACATAAATAACATAACATCACGACTGCTATCCCCGTAGGATTAGCAGAGAGGTACCTAATAGTAAGTACAGCAACGTTTCGCCAGTTATTTTTAAGTTCCATGTAAAAGGGGTAAGTCTATTGCCATCAAACGGGCATAAATCCACACTCCGTGACAGCTAATTAGAAATTGAAAATGATGGAAAAACCCAATAATACATTGCCTGATCGGGAATCGAACCCAGGACCTCATGCACAGCAACCGCACTTGTGACTTGTGTTACACTTAGAATAAGACTCATGTTTTCAAACAGATCTCCATAAACATTTTGCTACCAAAAATTTGGAAACATGCAAGATCTATAACCCTCCCTGGGCTTAAGTGGCTATCGTAAAGAGAATATGGCCTGTATTGTACTGGGATACAATACAGGCCATTCTCTTTGTGATAGCCACTATTGCAATATGTCTGATTCTATTAATTAATGATAAATGTTAGGTACCAATTGGTAATTATTAATTACGTCGTGTTTTCACAGATATAAAAACCTATGCGAATGTCTTGTAAAAGCCCGATTTTTACGCTCAAGACCGAATTGCTTAGCTTTACGCCAAAACGCAACGTAGGTATTTTATGGCCGGTCATGCAGTCAATTTAAAAGCAAACACTCCATTTGCATCACGTATTTTTGTCCTAATGACCTCCACAAAGGCCGAGCATATGCTTGACTATTTGTTTGTATTCTTAAAGCATAAAGGTATCTTCGGTAACACTCACCGTAATCTCCTCCAACCCATTAACAATATTGGACCCCTTCCTGGTCACATCCTCATAGATCCTGAGCTTAGAGTTGTCTTCGGAGCTGGAGAGCAGGTCAAACAGCTCCTCGTTGTACAGCTCTAGGTAGGACACGCGCACTGTGTACTCCGTGTTGGTCAGACGCAGCTCGTCGAATAGCTGGGAGAGTGCGCGAGGGATTATGCCGGCTAGCGGGTCCTGGGGACATGAGAAGGTGGGCTTTGTAAGATTATGCAGTAGTTTCTTGTACATACTGCCTGCAATCTCTGAAAGTTGGCAGGCGTGTACCAACATTTTGCCTGTTATATTGAGGTGCAGAGCTGGATTGTTTCCTTTTACTGCCTGTTGAGAAATTTCTTGAATGGTATTACAATTTGTGGGGTGGGATTAATCAATGGCATGGAATAATCCACATACACAGATCATTATGACTTCAATTTTGTCCTTGTAATTAATACACAAGCAACTTCAATCACGGTTTAAATGAAGCTATTAGGGCAGAACCTTTATCAATAACTTAAATGTTTACTCACATTCTGCCAGTGCGTATCAGTACCGGTATGCTCTCCAACCATGGTATGTGTCTTGCCGGTGCCGGTCTGCCCATAGGCAAATACTGTACAGTTGTAGCCACTGAGCACCTCCTCTATGAGAGGGCTCACCACTTCTTGATATACTTGGAGCTGGAAACAGAAGGAATATTGCTAGCTATTGATTGAAACCGGGCTCACTCAAATTCACTGAAAACAGTGGAGGAAAGTGGAGGTCTATACCCAGGAGTGGGTGATTCTGGATGAACTGGTGGATGAATGATGATGATGATGATGATGATGATGATGATAATGGACAACAGTTTTTCCTCACAAAAAGTCTGTAATAGGCGATAGGACAAAAAAGATTTCCAAAAAATATTGGACGCATATTTTTAATTTTCAAAAAAACAAAAATGTAAGACTGAGTGAATATGTGACGTTACATGTGGGTACGTTTTTTTCCATCAAGTGTCATCACAAGTCATGTTGTATTGTATTGTATTGTATAACCAGATATGTCGGTGTCTGCAACTCCATGACAAAGCGCGTATTTCGTAATTTTGTATCAATTTGGAAAAACAAAAAACACATATCCAATATTTTTTTATAATCTTTGACGGTATATCCCTTATTAAATAAAAATAATCAGCTTATAACATTGCCACAGCTAGGACATCATCCTCCTCTATGTGTAATACTAACATCATATCATATTACCTGACTAGCATTGGGCCCAAAAGCCCGGTCAAAGGTGAACTTCTTTGTGTGCGAGGTCTGCTGTGACTGGCGTACCACCACCTCACGGTTGTTCACCACCTCGATCACTCCCAGCGACTTGATGTCCTTCTCTCGCTGGTTTAGGGGTCTGCAGAAAAGTATTACGTAAATTCAAATAATGTTTCATCTATGAGATGCCATTCTAATTGACTTAATTGAATAATTTTGTGATAAACATTCAATGATACACTTAATGATTTCAATGATGACTAAGTGTAGAAACAAGATTTTTTATAACATAACAATATGCCTGTATCCATGAAACATTAAGCAAATTTTTCTTCAATCTCTGTTCATGTCTCACTTTTCGATTAGTCAACATTTGGTCAGTGAGTCGTCTTAGCGGGTTCATGAGACTGCTTTCTAGCCCTATCATCTTTCACACAGTACACCCCAGATTTCCCATTCTCTAAAAAGCCACTTTGATGATCTCCATGATTAAATGATTCATGCCATTAATTGTTATTGACCTACTTATGCCACACCTCGCAATTTCATCAGTTATTTATGTACAGGAGACTTTAGTTGTTAATTTCAGAAGAATAGAGACAGCACTTCAATAATTAGTACAGAATACTTAGATAACATTATTGTGCAATCAGCTCATGGAGTCTTTCCTGAGCGGAATTTGTTACAAGATTTAGGAGGATCATTGATTGTTTAGATGATGATGATGATTGATCTAGTGATGATAGTTGACTTATTGGTAAAAGAATCGTTAACTAAAACGACAGAAAATTGGTTGTTCTTTTTAATCAATCGCTTTGAGGTCATCCAGATTTGTAAACATGATTCCGCATGATTAGTTTAGAGAATTCACAAATAAGCAATAAATGCAATATTTTATAGTAGATTTGAGGAGTTTAAAAGGAATTATAATGTAACACAACGAATAATCCAGTGAGTCATGCCGTTAACGAAAAATTAGTTCAATATTTCAAGTTAAACTTGGATCTAATTACCTCAAACGTATGGAAACCTGGATGTTCTGATTCTTGTCTTTCCGAATCTTGTCGGTCGTCATCTTGACACAATGCACATACAATATTAGCAAATAAACACTTCACTACAATTGTTTTTGAATAATTTCACTAAAACTCGTCACTTTATTTGAATTTGTCACAAAATCCGTTGAACGTTGCTCGGCTTCAAACAAAATTCAAATTTGATGTTGATTTCCAAGTTAGGGTACTAGTCTTTTGAGACATGTTTCCGAACAGAAAAAAGTCACTAGATATAACTTCAGTATCACTACATATTATATAACAAAGTCCTCTACTGCATCTGTCTGTCGGTTCGCGATAAACTTAGAAGTACTGAACCGATTTCCATTCTGTTTTCATCAATGGATGGACCGATTCTCGAGGAAGGTTCTAGTATATAAGTTGGACGAGGGCGAAGCCACGGGCATCAGCTAGTTTTTTCTAAAGTTTTTTTTTGTGCAACTCACTGATGTAATATTGGTTAAAAAAAAATTGTAATAGTAAAAAGTTTTTTAGTCTTATTCGATCGAAAGGTAACTCTCTGTAATAAATTTGGACCTATATATTTGCAAGCAATTTCCTAGAAGATGAGACTTGTTAAATAATTATCTATTACGTTCCTGAAGAGGCATCTACTCAATACAAATCAGCGTAAGAATAATTTTACTCTGACTCTGGCGTTAAGAGAAAGGATTATAATAAGATGATTACAAAGCTAACATTGTAACAAAATGTTATTGTTGAAAATAAGACGCAAGAAAATGTTAGGAACTCAGGACACTTTAAAAGTGTCCTGAGTTCCTAACATTTCTGACAAAGCTGCAACCGTAAAGCCGCGTTCCCACTAGGGTCACGTGACTCCGTGAGGCCGATCCGCGGGAGATAATGTCAACGCGGCTTTATATTTTTATCTTGAGACCATATTTTGTAGTAGGGCAACAATAATTCACTTCGCATTGGAGTATTTTCTAGGTTTCCGTTTCCACCATAAAACAATAGATGGCGCTGTGCAAGACCAGTGGGAAAACCATTTTTGGCTGTGTGCAGGAGTTGGCCTACCTAGCTACTAATATCTAATCTGTGGGCCTACGGCCTACCTTTCAAAAGTGATCTTTCCTAGTTGCGTTCGTCTTTCTTCGTTCGATTTGCGTTTTTGTTAACTGCAATTTTACTTTTTAATTTTGGCTTAATTATTTATAAAACCTGGCACCATATATTTCGACACCGATATCATCTACACGTTTATAAACGTGATTGTAAAAAAACATGATTTGGCCACGACCGAACCCCGCGATGTACAGTGACATCTATGATTTTTTAGCGGAAGCTGGACTGGAAAAAACTATGGGCACAGAGCCTAAGGCGCGGGTCATATACAAGTGGCGAATGGCGGTGGCGCGGCGCTGGCGAGGTGGTGGCGTGGCGCCACTTCTTTGATATTTCATACAAAATGTATAGTGGAGGTGTGGCGCGACACATACCGAGATAGCGTGGCGCGGGCGCCACTTCAAAATGAGTAACAATTTAGACTTTAAAGACTAGAATGCGACCGCGTCACGCCATGCCGGCCGGTGCCATTAGCGCGCCTTTTCTGCGCTGCGTCGGCAGCGCCAAGCCATGCGCCATCACCGCGCCACCGCCATGCGCCATACGCCATATGGCACTCACGTTTGTCCCGCGCCTAATATTCACAAGACGTTGCTTGCTTGCCAAAGTAGGTAATTGATCGAGTTCGTGTGTGTAAAAAGTTAACCGTGAAGCAGAAAAACATATTTACGACTAATTGCTAATGAATTACGTGCAGGCGTTTTACACATTGTTATCTCTATTTGGAATTTTGGATTTAGGTACTTATTTTAAATACACACTTCGTTATTTTGCTTCAACACGTTTTTACGTTTTGGTTGCCGCTTGTAGCGGTGGACATGTATTGATCTTAACTATGTATGTATGTGCACTGTCTAAAAAAAGTTTACCTTCGGTAGCGATAACAGAGGTCAAACCTCTGTGAAAATCTACAGAAACAGTAATTAAATAATCAGGTATTATTTCATGTGTTAGACAAAGACAAATCTATAATAAAGCAATAGAGTTTGTTTGGTTGAACGCGCTAATCTCATGAACTACCGGCTCGAAATTATTTTTGCGTTGGATAGTCCATTTATTGAGGAAGGCTATATAACATCACGCTATGGCCAAAAGGCAGCAATAAGAAATGTTGCAAGCGGGAAAAAATCTTCCGTGGAACTTCACGCGAACGAAGTCGCAGGCAGAAGCTAGATATACCTGTATCGATAGAAGGACTGTAGTTAAGATGTTTCCATTTTCATTCACATTCTTATGTTTAAAACCCATGTAAACATTTTCATTTCAAGTGGTCTATGTACATAGGTCTTGACAAAAACTTGTGCTGATTTCAATAACTTGTACTAGCAATAAAATAAGCAGATGTCGTGGCATAACATTACTCTCCACTGAATTATGTAAATAGTTCATCAATAAAAACTTAATGTTATACCCATGTAAATTCTTGAAACCTTTTTTGAATACATCATTGTAAGTATGTTAAGTTGATGCATCGTATTCCTACTCTTATTCATACGACTTTACGTTATGTTTCGTAGGCCCGAGGATGCATCTTAACGTTTCGCTTCCGGTAAACTAATTCATCATCATTCATAATTTTCAGCCGAAAGACGTCCACTGCTGGACATAGGCCTCCCCAAGTGTCGCGATATTGATCAGTCCCTTGCGACTCGAATCCAGCGGATTCCTGCAACCTCCATCAGGTTATCGGTCTACCTAATGGGAGGTCTTCCAAAGCAATGTCTTCCGGTTCGGAAATCCGTTCTACGAGCAATGTGCCCTGCCTACTGCTACTTAAGTCATAATTCTCCTCAAGCTTTGCCTTATTCAGATCAATAGGTCTCCCCCGTGCATCTCCAGGTACGGATCCTGTGAACAACACTAATCGCGGGAATGAGGGCTGTGGCTTTACATCTGTGAAGTGTTAAAATAGGTGTAGTTAACCTACTGTGACTACAGTTACTGTTAGGCACTAACCAGAACCCCACTCTACAGAAGAAGAAAAGCTTGCTTACTAGGTACATCTTACTGCGTGGCAACTGCATCTGCCTATAGGTTTCAGATCTTCTGATCTAATGAGTTCTGGACTTCGCAGAAGACAGCGACGTGAGCCACATTAACCTTGAATTTAAAGAACTGCCTGTCTTAAGCGATTACTAATTCAAATGCATCTAGAAAGAGTGGAAAAAGAGTCTCATTTGATCATAATAGCAGTCATGTAGCCATAGTTATTAATGCCATCGACTTCGTTTGCATTAAGTTGATAAATCAGTTTCGTTGCCGATTCTAGTTGCGACTGAAAATAATTCCTATTAGAACCAAAACTCGACTACCTCGTTGGAGTAGTGGTCGCAGTCGACTACTGATTAAAAAGTCCTGCGTTTAATTCGGCCGGTCAAATTGTTAAGTACCTATTGAGCTTTAGGTATATTTCCTTTTTATTTAAAAAAAAAAATCGACCTATTGGTCTCTCACCTACGGAGATTTATATGTATACGTAGGTATGTATATGGGTGACAAGCTTTAGCCACACTCTACAGGTCGCAATTATGAACCGATTGCTTTCAAACTTGGCCAAAAAATCTTGGCAAAAGGCTCGGCCCCTATTACATGGGAGTGTGGTGTCCTATTGGTACACCTCTGCCCTACGCGAGTTATAGGCGTGATGTTATGTTATTAAAAATAAGAACCAAAACATCGGCTTTTTACCAATAGGTACAAGGTACTCAAATAGTTACACACGCATGACATAGGCATTTAGGCTGTACATATCCATTATTATCCATCCCGTAATTTGTTTTATTCTGGCCTTCGAGCATATAAAACCACATTGAATGTAAAACTATATTCTAAACAGTAACCACAATTGATTACCTTACATACAATCTGTTCCCATTAGAAATGGACGACCATTATACGCTCCCGTTTCTTATTAGATCTAACATTCTTCAATCGTGTCTAATAGGAATGGGGCTTTTAAAACATTCCTACATTCACTTTTTACATATGAATCAACAAGAACAGAAAAATAAACTGGATAAATGAGCTACGTCATTATACAGATAGTTTTTGCGTCTGGCAACACTCATTACCTACACCATTTCCTCCCGCGCTTTCTTGAAGAAAATTAAAGAGTCGCCGCATTAATTCTATCCGTATGTCGCAACGTTTTTGCGTCGGTTAGCAGCGTTATGGCGGCCCTCGTTTGCTTTTTGCCCGCGACGAGAGTTGCCGCCGAGCGCTTCCCAGACTCCGCAACGCGCAAAAAGTCGCTTCGTCGCCACCACTGGAATCTACACAAAAACATTAACCCCGCTCAATAACTGGCGACGTCGATGAAATACTATGAGTTCCTTTCAGTTTTTACCGCTCGCGAGCTTTTTCCGCGCGCAATTTGCATCGGACGCACGCCGTCGGCCATTTTATAGTTTTTCCCGCGCAAACGATTCGAAATGATGGTCGCGTTCCGAAAATTGCGGCCTGATAAAAAGTTACCGATGAAATTCTTGTTTGGAGAATGGGCGTTTATGTATAATGATATTTTTTATAGCTGTTTTAACCCTAATATTATAAATATTTCATTTTGTATTTAATTTTGACGAGGCGTGTAAAAAGTGTAAAGAGCTGAGTTAATTCAAGCTGTTGGCTGTTACAGTTTATTAGAGTTCTTTCAAGGAGGTATGTAATGTAAAGTATCTTGCTATTGAATGAATAGCATTCCGATCATATCAGTCTCATTACTGCGCATGTCACTTGATTGAAACTCTCGCCCACCAATGCCGAAGTTTTCATTCTTCCCTGTTAGGGGTTTTCCAATCACTTATTTACCCCAGTAGTTTTTGTGAAGCTTTAGCCAAGCCGTCGTATCTACCTACATAAAAGAAAATGTATTAAACACTTATGTTTTTTTATTTGGTCAAGTTCCGCGATAAAAATTATGAAAAGCCCGTACAAAAAACGATGCATTTTTGCGTGATAACCGTTTGTGTCACTGTCCCTTCTACCCTACATATTAGAAGTAGCACTCCGTAAAGTCTTGATATACTTTTATATCCTTAAACCGTCAAACCATTAAGTGACCAAATTACGGTTGTCATTGCTTTACCTATTTGCAAGTACCCACAACTGGCCAAAGGTTTCCTACCCTTATTCCACCTAAGCCCGAAGATGCTGATATTAATTAAAATCACGAAACTGATTTCGTCAGTCCGTATCGACATTTTCTCTCGCATTTTCGTCATAACCTCTCACGGTGAGAAGTCAAGACGACTAATGGCTTTGCCTATCTCGTCTAGAAAGCACCAGTTAGTCCTCGAATCTTTGCCTAACATATGAAAATGTTCAGCGAGCAATGTGTGGAATTAACAGCTAGTATGTAGAGAAGCGAGAGGCCGGTCAGCGTGAGAAAATACTCATTCGAGAGTGTCTTTACTGTATACGCGGGCTACGGAAATAGCGGGACGATGTGCGGAGCGGGCAGCGGTTTTGGCAGTTGATTGAAACGATACATTCGTATGCACAAGTCTAAATGCGCTTTTGTGCTATCAGTACTTATTTCTTTCTAGAGTCTAGAATGACTGAAGAAAAGTGAACTAGACATTAGACAAGCATAATTCAAACCTATAGAGGATTTATTCAAATTTTTTTACGTCCTTTTCCTTTTCTTCAATTTTGATTCCTATTGGACGACGAATTTTGGTTCTCTAATGTCTAATTCAGTTTTCTAGTTATAGGGAAATAAATGGTAATCCTTTTTTTTTAGGATGGGAAATCATCAAATGACTTCTCCCACTCTGGGCGGAGCGGGAGGGAGTGTCAGAATCTTACTGACTAAAACCCATCCATGTTCCTTCCTCGCCCTTTATGTTCCGGGGCCGCGGTATCTCTTTCGAACAGGCCCGCAACCCCGGCAGGATAAATGGTAATCCTTAGGTAACAATAACTTAACATTCATCTTCAGATTCCAGCATTCCAACCATGATAAAGTTGCTTGAATCGCTCGGTAAAACAATTGACTAAACCTAAACGAATCAAATGGCTACTATGCAACAACTTGATAAACTCTCCTTAGAACGATAAGGTACATTAGTGACGAGATTTCTTAAAAAAAAAACATGGCATCGACTTCATATGCCACCCGCTGTTTTCATGACCTCACTTTTTCTGTAAATAATATCCGACCGACTCTTAAGGCAGTGTAGGTTTTTCCTTGAGCCGGTGAAAGGTTGTCGCAACACTAGATAGCTAGAAATATGTCGATATGATGATAAACTAACGGCAGCACTGTGGGAAAACTATGGTGCCACCTTTTTGTAGGCTCGATGTGAAAAAGACTGAATATATGACTTCCTAGAGTGGGGAGAAAACTTGACTGTAAAAATATTTTATTTTTGTCTCTCGGTTGAATTATATAAGGGTTTGCTTAAAACTCACAGAAGATGCAATCCATTTTTTATAGGAATTTGTTTATTCATAAGCTATTTGGTATTGCAGAACGGTACAGCGTTCGTTTGATCTCAGCAAAGCGTGCGAAGTAATGAGATCCTGTTCGAAATACAAAAAAATAAACACGAAGACACAAACAAAATTATACACTCGGCCCATAAGCCCACAAGAAAATTATATTAACCCATATACCAAAGGCCTGTTAACCCGAAATATAAGATTTTTTGCAACATCATCCGTATACCGTTGTTGGGTCGGCAGTTTTATGTATTTTTTACGATTTCCGAGAATGGTCCGCTTTCGTATCTCAGCCGAATTAAGCTTTTGCAAGCTGATTATCATTTTTAATTTGATACCGACACGAAACATTCTGTGGGATGTTTTTTCTCGGCAGATAGAAGTTTGGTGAATTGTTTAGCCTTTATCTACCTGATTTTTTGGAGTCGATAGTGTAGGCTTAGGCTTTCGGACTTGGTTTTCGATTACTGTGACGAGTGTGATGTTTCGTGCGCATAATATGTAATATTAAAGTGTTGGCATTATTTAGCGAAGCCGGTCCTGGCATTCCGTAGAAATATTGCAAATAACTCTTTTCCTGTAATATTTTTCGGTTGATTTTTGAATCTGCCTTTCTAGAGGAACTACTTGAACGCCCATCGCATAAGAAGCGCACGTTTATCGGAGAGTTCATACAACATAGTGAACATAATCCGCAACTCATTAAATGGTACTAGTACCGTTTAGTTAATTTACAAGCTTCAAGCTATTGTTTCATCAAATTCTTTAAAATTAAAAGAATGTGTATCTAAGGAAACATTTTCCGAAGTCCCCAACATTGCAACTTCACTCTCTAGAAGCATTGGTGGCATTCGGTCATCACCGCCAGTCCTAACCCTACGCTTTCTATTGCTTTCACTATTATTATCGCGTTGGCTCCAAGTATTTGCATATTGTGAACTCCGCTGTAGTTGAATTATTCCCCTATGTACTTATTATTATTTCGGTTTAAGAAGAACATTGCGAATTGTATCTCATCCTTCAATCCTTTTTATGTTTTTTTTGTTCTGATCTTAAGGATGTGGATGTAAGTTTGAGAAACGACGATGTTGAGATATCTCTTGCTTTGAATCGAATTATTATTATATAAAGAAAAAAAAATACAATTCGTGATGTGTTTCGGAATAGTCTCAAATTGCCTTGACCCTTAGTCAAGTAAACTTATTTCATAAGTAAGTATAAAGCAAACATTTTCCTTGAAAAACTTTAACATGATTTTACAAAAATATGTAGGTTCTGTTGGAAACATCTTTCTCTCATCCAACGCGCCGTCTTCAAAATTCTTGGTCTCAATTAGCTGTGGACCTTAATGAGGCCCATTTTGCCGCATTTAACTCAAAAGGGCACAGTTTGCGAGTGAAGCCGTCGTATTATGTCCAAACTGAGCATTTTATAAATAACTCGTTTCCGCCGTCCGTTGATTTACTCGTACAGCTTGCGAAGGGCGATGTGCCCTCAAATATTATGTGTCAGGTTTTTTTTTGGGTGTTTATATAACCGTCACGGGTTAGGGCCTAACCCTTTCGATAACTGTGGGAGTTTAAACCTGGAGTAACGCATGCATAACTGACGGGCAAATGCGTGCAATCAAAATCCGATAAGGATCTGTCTTTCGCCTAAAGATCTGGAAACATAACGACTCGAATGGCGTAGTGGTAGTGACGCTGCCTTACGTTCTTAGAGTCCTGGGTTCGAATCCCGGTAGGAGCAAATGTTTGTGTGATGAGCATGGACATTTGTTTCCGAGTCATGGATGTTTATATGTATAATAAGTATGTATTTACAAACAAAAAAGTGTATATATGTAGTATATCAACTATCTAGTGTCCACGATACAAGCTTTGCTTAGTGTGGTACTAGGTGGCGCTGTGTGTTAATGTCCAGTGATATTTATTTATTATTTATTTATAATTATCTTTAAAGAAATATTCGTGTACTGGACCAGATTCCAATTTTGGACTAGGAATTCCTTAAAAATGGCTATGACAGCTAGTAAACCTTCCAAACGATTTCAGGACCTCGAAATAATTTCCTCAAGAGAGTAAAATCTATCATAGATTAATTAATGACGCGACCTGTCTGCATTGCAGAGTGTCTCTTCTATCATCAGAGTTTCTAATACATGTTTTGTTTCCTTATTAGCTAATTAACGTTAACATCCACCACTGTTTTATCTCTTCTATTACAACACATACTTAGAAATCCAGACACAACGCTGGCACTGTCGGCACTTCTAAAATCTTCGCCTCTCTCTAAATTCTTTAAATATTCTTCGTACTTATCCTTCTGTAGAAGGCAATGGCTTAAACGGGTAACTAATCAATGTAATTGATGTCTAATTTGTACTAAACTAATCTTCCTTGGTTTCTTCCCCAGAAATGGTAACTTGTAGCTTTAATCTCAGCAGCAGTCTTGCCATCATGACCGAAAATTTAAACTTAGCACGATCGATAAGAACAAGACTGATTTAAAAAAGCACTATAATAATCACGAGTCGACCCTCAAGTCATACCCTTTCGGCCCCTTCCCCGCACACTAGCACAATTCAAACACACACTCACCAAATTTAAGGCCTTTATGTTTTTTTACATAAGCTGAGGGCAAGGAAATCGTGGGGCCACGTGGAGGGGTCGCGTGGGGTGCTGGGCGGGGCGATGCAGCTGCACTAGGGCTCCGCCGGCAGTCGCCAGTCGAGGCGCGCGCGTCATCACGACACGTCACGGCTACCCTTCAAACTTTACCGCCAAAATCGGAGTTCGTCACGCCATTGTTCCAAAAATCATATTTTTTCTTAAAATTCGAATAGTGAATAGCGGGCTTTTTATCTTTGAAATGTAATTTTTTATTCGTAAAAAGTTGCCAATATTTTTGTGAAGTTTTCGAATTGGCGGGTGTCGGGTTGATGTGTGCGAGCGAGAGGTGTGATATGGAAAGCCCGGGAGAGGAAACGGGACGGGTAGGGCCCCCCGCGCCGCACGCCCCCGCCGGCCCGCAGCCGAATGGCTCCAATAAGATCATCGGACGAAATGTGAATGGGACCAGTAAGTCACGCAGTGCAATTAATTTGTTAATGTTTGATATTTTATGCTCAATTTTAAATGCCGTCGGCACTTTTCATCGTATTTACGGGTTTGTGTGATGTGGATGGAATTGTGTATGAATTAATTGCCCGGAATTCTAAACGAATTTAAAAGTTTGCGGCAACAGGGCGTTAAACTTTTCCAACAGGAGGGAGCAAATTGTAGTAGAGACGACATACGAATAAAATAAATATTCTTTTAAAAAAAAAATACAAAAATATTTATGTTTTCCTTCATACATGAATAGGTAGGTATTTTTTTATTTACTTATTATTTATTTATTTAATTTATGTACACACAAAATACTTAAGAGTAGATATTTAGTAATCTACTTTTAAGTATTTTGTGTGTAGGTAAGGTACTGCTTATTTCATGAGAAATCTCTTCCAGCAGACCTGCGACAGGAAAGTTTCAGTAACCTTACTGAAGTCTCAATCTAAAAAAAATTAAAGAGCATCTGAAAAGTTTTAATTGGTTACTCATTGTAAACGTTTCCAAACAATCGTGTTCAAATACCGCTGGTGAGCAAAACCATCCTCATGAATTTCAGCCAATTAAGTATTTATTTTAGGCCAATTTATTTCTACTTATGAGTAAAAAGGTATCTTGTCGGATTAATTGATATTAGTCCCTGATTCAATAAATCACAACTTACTAACCGTAATCGTTACTAATACTCTTTACCACGTGAATAATTATTTCAGTAGGTACTTACGTAGGTTTTACGTAACCTTCATATTTGATTGAAATTCTTCAGGCAGAAAGATCAGAAAAACTCAAAAACAAAATAGGTAGTATGGTAATAGTAACTGGTAGTATTTGGTTAGCAAAACGACCCGTATTTGTTTTGGTCCTGCGTGCCATGTGGTACGAACCTTATAATAGGACCAAAAAAAAATATCATCCAGTCCAGTCGGGAGTAAATAAGTTACTTTTAAGCAATCATGCTCAATCGTCCACTTTCTAAACAATAAGTAATTGCCACTAATACACCTTCATATTTGACTGATATTCTTCAGGCAGAAAGATCAGAAAAACTCAAAAACAAAATAGTATGGTAATAGTAACTGGTAGTGATTGGTTAGCAAAACGACCCGTATTTGTTTTGGTCCTGCGTGCCATGTGGTACGAACCTTATAATAGGACCAAAAAAAAATATCATCCAGTCCAGTCGGGAGTAAATAAGTTACTTTTAAGCAATCATGCTCAATCGTCCACTTTCTAAACAATAAGTAATTGCCACCGTTGACATGCCAAACAAAAAACGAAAAAGAAATTCAGGAAAACTAAGTAAACTTGTGTCAAAAAAACATCTAATCGTCCCGGGTCTCCTAATTAAAACAAGACGTAAGTACAGCAAGAACAATCGTTCACAGCCGTGGCCAGTTTTTCTCAGTTCTCAGTGTGAGCGTACTTTTTCCGTCGTTTCCACGGTTTTTCCGACATCCATGCAACTAGGCGTTTTTGTGGGCTGACTCTAGATGTGCTGTGGATTGATATGTCTTGATACTTGTGGATTTGACATTTGATTCGCACAAATCTTCGGCGTTTAAATATTTTTTCTTCGTATTTATTAAATCATATTTAGTCATTTTGATGAACAAATTACTATTCTGACAATATTTAGTGTGGTTATCCTTGTACCAAACTAAAACACGCACGATAACCATAATAAATACATTATACAATAGATAATAAACACACTAAACATTAAGTACAAGTAAAATATATGCCTAATCAGCAATGCAACAATACTTTTTTAGCCCCAAATTCCAGATTTTGTAGTGTTTTGAGAATAGTGAATTAGTCTTTCCCTAAGTTTAAGCTTGTACCTAAGTACGGCGTATAATTAATCATATTTATCACTAAGATATTGTTAGAGTAGAAAAAATACCAGCTAGTTTCTTTTCAATAAACTCATGTATTCGAAAAATTGGACAAGAATGCTAATCACTCAATTCGTTATGAAAATATCATTATTTTACGATCCTAATTTAGACACAAGCATGCTGTGTGAATGTTCGTACTATTTTTTACTATTTTATATCAAATATTAAGTAGAATTAAGCGAGAGAAAAAATATTAATTTCACGTCAGGTATTCAACGTGCTTCGTTAGTGGTTGGATCTTTCCGATTATTTAACAAAGAAATTAAAATCCAACTTCTAAATTTGTTTGTATTTTTACAGCGACCATTTTCTTTAAAAAATCAGTCAATGATAGAGTTGAAAACCAATCTAATTAATGGCAGGGTCTTAAAACTATATACCTAAAAATGTAAATAAACTTTGTTTAATAACCAACCAGATTTTTACAAACAATAACAAGTAAACCACATTACACATGTAATCACCAAAAGGTAAGCCAACATCTGTCTCCAGTACATACACTCACAATTTGCCAGTTATATCTTAAGCTGCTACTAAAAATAGAAGCAAATTTGAACAAAACTCAGTAACAATGTTGTATATTGAGGTGAAAGCGTCAAAAAAGGTCGCCCGTTAAATTCAATTTTTTCTTACGTTTTTGGCAATTTGCAGGCCGGTGATAGGTTGTATGTTGATTAAAATACTGTTCGCGACTGTAAGACGTATGTAGTTACAGAACTACAATAATAAAAATCATCAACATAACCCTCCCAGTTCATAAAGGTGTAGGAATGACTTTTACAAACATTCCTGCATCCTTGCGTTGCTTTCCAATATGAGTCTCCAATTATAACAACTATCAAAACTTCATGACCGCGCTATACCCATCAAGAATCGAGGCAGAGACAAAAACGTTCATCCCAAGACAAACCGACGCCAGGCTTGGTACAGAAAAACACAAATTACGCGACGCAACGGGTTCGATTCGCATCGCGTGCGTCTTTGAATATCATACGTTTTTGTCACATTCTCATTGGAAATGTAGTTAAAAAAAGCATTTATTATTGTGAGGAGTAGTTATGATATGAACGTTGAACCAACTTATGTTTTGTGTTTTTCATTTGTTTTTGCTGAACCATAAATAGATAGATATTATCTTGATAGTTTAATGTAAACATTGAATTTCTTAAATATTGATTGGAATTGACAGGAAGAGCTCGTGTCTAAATAATAACAGCCGCTCGGGTCGATCTTTAGGTTAAGTCGTGCTTGCCTAGGTTGGCCTGTGGATGGGTGACCACCGTTACATACCAGGTTTCCTCCATGCCTCGGAAACCACGTTTAGCTGTTGGTCCCGGCTGTCATTTGTTTAACTTTGGCAGTCGTTACAGGTAGTCACGGGCCCAAAAAGTCTGACAATCAGTTTTACCAAGTGGTATAGTATTACCCAGTATTGGCTGGGTTGTGGAGGTCAGATAGGCAGTCGCTCCATGTAAAATACTGGTATTCAGCTGCATCCGGTTAGACTGGAAGCCGACCTCAACATAGTTAAATTGGGAAGGCTAGGCAGATGTATGATGAATGGAATTGACAAATATGAGATTGCAATTACAGCTATTTATTTCAGTACCAAGAACGTTAAATAATTGCCATCATCCTAAGCTTAAATTTTAAAGACAAAGCGACTTTTCTTCGGTTTTTCTCTATCTCTCCCATTCAAGAACACTTTTATCCCAAAACATATTATTATCATAACTTTCTGCATGAACTCTAATCCGCAGAAAAACTGTATCATAGAGCGCAAAACGGGCAAATAAAACCTAATTTGTTCTACAAAAGTACTAAGTGTCAAAATGCTTTTTCGTTTCGCGCAAAACTCTGAAAAGAAGGGCATTATGCAAAATGGTTCCATATAAATGCAAGTTAATAAAAACAAATCTTGACTGAATTTAATCCGTTCGTAATAAAGTATAACTATGTCTGCCGTGCGCCTGAAAAACTAAGCGAAATGAAACAAAATGGTTGGTTCGAAAAAAAATTGAGCAGTGGTTTTAAGTTAGGGGTTCCGTAGCGTCTTTTGATTGTTGGTATTTGAAACTAACAACAGTTGGTGTCGTATATAGTGATACTTAAAATAATATAGGGAATTTGATCAGAAGTCCAAAGTATGCAAATGCAATAAAGTGTGTGTGTGTATGAAGTGCAGTTAAGTATGTTTTTAGGAATATGCTAATGGAAACATTCCCACTTCAGAATGAGGGATTTTCTTTCCTTAGTCGCTGGATAGATGGCGCTGATCTCGGTATTTTACTGCAAGAAACAGAACGTCACGTAATTTCACTTGGACCTAATGGTTATATTCGGAAGCTTATGCAAACAAGTGTCAGTCAACAAGTGACGAGTGTTTTTCAAGTGTTTTGGCTTTGGCACGTGTAACGTAGTCAGTTCAACACCATCTACCGAGTTCTTGGAAAAAAGAATACCTCTCATTTTACCTCTTACCACAAAGTTCACGACTGGACTAAATAAAAGTTATCGTTATAATTACTACTAAGAATGTTGTTTGTAAATCACTTTCTTTTTAAACCTGTTATGGGCTATTTCAGCCATGTTTTTTGATTTGTTCCCAAATATCTTTTTTATTATTTTATTTTAAAAGGGGGTGTTTGTCCATATGGATATGCCAACCCCATCGTAGCTTATTACCTAGTTACATAAATATTAGGAATACTTACTTACTATGTTTGTATTTAATGGAGAGGGAATCATTGATTAAATATCTTCACCAAGCCACACAACTTCTTTGCAATCGTTGATGTGGGGTTTCCTAAAATTATTTGAATTAGACGAACGTCCAGAATGTTTAATTTGAACTCTCTCACTCTAATCAATGATTTCCTTTCATTCTCCATCAGCAAATGTTGCACATCTTCAATTCCTTATATTTTGTAAAACATTAATATTTCTGTTGAAATCTCTTGACATAACTATTTAAAAATGCAACTGTCATTGATAAATTATACTGACTCCAAAACCAGGCAGATTAATAAAGTAGCTTCTACGTAAGATTAGTTTAAATCTCATTTAACCCTAGCGATTTTCTCCGTCCCCGCGGAACCCTATTAAGGCGCGGTGCAATACTTTTATTTTTAGCGAAGTTTTTTCCGTGGGCAGACGGGACGGAGCCAGGCCCTGCCTTGCCTTGCTAACTAATGTTTGTTAAGGGGAAGTTTGATTCTGTGAAAGTTTATGGACTTTAGTTCTAGTACGTCAATAAGTTTACAGTTGCGGAAGAAATTAGAATGCACTTGGAAAGCACAATTTATTAGGATGAGCTTCCGATTCATGGTGAAAAAAAAAAATGTAAAAACTAGGTATGCTTTTCTAAAAGTCTCTTTCTTTATGAATACTTGTGAAATAAATATGATTTATAAATAACTAGCTTTTGCCCGCGACTTCGTTCGCGTGGAATAGTGACTTCCGGCAGATTTTTGGTTTTACCCACATTGCCGACTCTTGACCAATAGATGGCGCTGTATGGGTCAGGACCAAATTTTTGACGGATACATACACGTTGTGGTGTCCGACTCATAAGTGACAAAATATTGCGAACAAAACATGCCTTAAAATAATTTTGGATAATTGCTAATAGTATCTTAATATGTTATGAACAGTCTCATTCATCAAATAATTTAACTACAAACTTAATTTCTTCAAAATAAAATATATACCAAGCTCGGTGTCTTTTCACGCTGTGTAAAATACGCATGTCCTAGCTTGACTACCTAAGAATATTTTGCCGCTGTTTTTTTTTAACGTAAGCTAGCATTTACAGTTTAACATTATTAGAGCCCTATAAACACCAGTAATCGTTTTTATAAATAATATTACAATAACCATAGTTTATTTTTATTTTTACAAGTAATTTTACATACATCCCAAATTTCTTTCCGTTGTAATACTCCTGTTGTGCGACACCATAATTTCGAAACCAATAAACATGTTTGGAAGTTTCTTGAATATTTTGTATGGCAATATTGGCTTCAAGCTGGCAACAAAATTTCGGATACAAACCGCCATGGTTTTTTACTGTCATTTGGGATTTTGTTTGTATCGTCAGCGCGTGTCGTTAAGATTTCCGGACTTTAGGTGAGTAAATTTGTAATATTTTTACGATTTTCTAGAAATTGACATATATTAATTAAATCCCCTTTTGCTTTATTGTTAAAAGGGATGCAGAAGTGTTCGATTAATGGTTAAATTTATGAGTTGTTGCATATTTAAGGTAAGATCGTAAATCATTTTCATTCCGTTGTGCGATTTGTGACACGAAATTTTGCGACGTGTCACAAGGGAAATTTATAAAGCTGTGTTTACAATCATTCTAATATCATTAGCTACCTATGTAATTAAAAGATTCTTAAATACTTAGATAATTGTTTAAATATTTAAAAATAGTTGAAACTTGGATCCTATTTGAAACTTTTGGTTTTGTAATTTAATTTATTTGGATTGTACCTACTACTTATTAAATATTTCTCGAAATATAATGTTTTTTTATTTATTCCACTTACCTACCTAAAATCTTACGACTATTTACACACACCCTAATAATTCTATTGTGCTACATTTATTTTCCAGTGTGACACATTCCGTTGCGATTTCCGTTGTGCGATTACGTCAAAAATTTGGTCCTGACCCGTATGTCCGGAATATTTTTTTTTTATTTTTTTTTTAATAAAAACGATCCTATGTCCTTTCTCAAGTTCCAAACTATGTCTGTACCAAATTTCACACAAATCGGTTCAGTAGTTTAGGCGTGAAGCAAAGACAGACAGACAGACAGACAGAGTTACTTTCGCATTTATAATATTAGTTTGGATGATGAATAAAAAATAAAAGACAGGTTTAAGAATTTTGGGTTTCTGAGGAAAATACAGGGTGTAAGAGACATCGTCTAACAAACCATGGATATAGTAAGTACAATAATATAAGACACCCGTTATTTTCAAATCTGTAAAACCTGTACGGGCACAATATGCAACGTATGAAACAGAATCCTGTACATGAAAGTTTAAGTCGCAATATCCTTGTCACCATACGCAATATGGTAAATTCGCAAAAAAAAACTTTTATACAAGTTCTCAGGTCTAGCTAACCATGAAAGAGCCTACCTTTAAGCAACCACAACAAAATCTGCATATTATGTAGATGCGAGCCAATTTTTACGAAACTCTAGCATGCATGATATCATACATAATATTTTAAAACATACAAATATATGCGCGTCTGTACTTCGCTTCCTTTCTTGAAATAAAAACTTTTGTTTTAACTTGATTCAGATGAAAAATGTGCCGGATAAGCTGTCACATTTTTCCATTTAAATAGAATATGTAATACGTGGGTTTTTTCAGGTTTTACATACATAAACTGGCGCCTTTTTTCCTATGGGGTAGGCAGAAGCTACAGAATTTGGTCCTTATGGGTACGGAAAGACCACTTCGATATTTTCAGTATTTAGGTGTGCTACTGAAAAAACTTGGAATTCTATGACCTCCATACTAGTTTTTGCCAGGCTGGAGATCGGTAGTAATCCCACACTAAAGTACTTTATTACCGGAATAAAATAATCTTATGTAAAAATAGCACCATCCCATAATTCTTCCCATGGTTGTCGTAAGAGGCGGCTAAGGTACCACCTACCAGAGAATAGGAACCAGCATTCTCTGCACTTTTGTAACAACCGTGCTGCGATTGCCAACCCGCCTGATAAGCTTGGTGAGTAAGGCAAAACTCCCCTTTTGGGGAGGCCTATGTTGAGCAGTGAACGTCTTACGATTCAAATGATGATGATGAATGTAGCGTAAAATGATCAGAAAGACTGAAAAAAGTTGTTACTTTAGCATAAATTAAAACAGTCAGAACAGTTGGTACACTGATTGATATTATTATCATTTAATTCTAATTATAATCTTGAGTAAAAGTAAACCTTAAAATGGCTGAAAATATTCATGTTGTAAGCTTAGCTGGCTTTCGCGTATTGGTCCTTTAGGTCTGGCTCGAAGGACCAATATACGAATGCTACATCGCCAACATGTTTTCTTAATAAACCTCCTGTCATTACTTTTATTGGCTCCGTTTAAGGCAATATAGCGAATGGTAGCCATGCATCGACATACTACAAATTCTTAAGTTTTTCGAGTTGTGTGAAATATCACGCCACTTAAGCGGTTGACATGAAGTTTTTTTCTTCATGAAACGGAGCAGAGTTAAAAGGTCATCTTAATTAATTTCTTCCATTTTTTTAATGTTGGCAACATTATCCGGATTCGTAACAGCCTGGTGGTATTAAAGAACAATGCTACAGATGTCACTCTTGTCGAGTAAAAAAATGCTTTAAGCACTATTACAGAATTCTTTTATTAAGTTGGCTGCAAAAACGTAGTTTTTGTTATATAGCTTGCGTATAACTAATGGCCCCTCTTACTTGTAGAATATTTATTATAACCCCCGTCGTCGCTAGCTGTATCTTTAAATACCTATGTATTTCCTTTTGTCTATAAAAAATAACAATTCAGTAAATTTTGAGCCTGTCTCTTACTATCAAGTCAAAAATTTGGATTTCTAAAATTTAAAAAGTGTTATAAACGGTTGCATATAAAAGGACCACCTTGTTTCTGCGGAAGGAGTAACACTAATTTTTTGATTTCCAGTTAGCAAAATTTTAATAAAATCAGGTTTTTTATAAAGGAGTAAAATAAAATAACTGCAATTAGTAGATAGGTAAATATAAAAATGTTTAAAGGGTCATGATGATTTAGATAAGGGCACAGAAGTTGTGCGAGCGGTTTTTTCTGCTCCTGTTAGCACACCCCCGCTCAAACAATGGCTTTTCAGTCATACAATTCAAATAAAGAACTCGGTTACGCAAAGATGCGTTCGAAAACAGCGAAACGTATTTGAAAAAAAGGCTCTTTTTTCTCCTTTTATTCGTTGAATCAGCTTATTTAACAATACCGCTGTGTGAATATGCAAATCGTATAATTGTCTTGGCGTTTTTATGATTTTTTGTCCGCGACGCTACTGTCCGTTGACTTAAGTTGGAATGACGCATCTGTCATTTCTGATATTATAACGCACCGCTTGCCACATACGTAAAACGGAACATTATAATGACTCTGGTTTTTGTCGCATAAAAATAAACGCGCAACTGCAGCGATGATGTATTTTTTAGTCTAAGATGTGATGAAATATCTCGAAAGGAATGAGGTCCGATGTTTTTCAGGGCCACTCGCTCGGATAATGCGTCGCTGAATTTTCATGAGTAGCAATATTTATCGTGTTTGACGCCATTACGGCCGCTGTCGGTGACTGGCGTAGCGCCCGCAGTACCCTTTATTTATATTACAAAAACTGTTCGCGACAACGCCTATATACTTTTATCGAATCGTGTATTTTTTTACCGTTGTTAATTCCGCAGATAATGGTCAGAGTCAAATGACCGGGCGGCGGTAAGAAACTGCGGGAATTTCAGCGATGCTCGCGCACTCTTTTAAGCGTGTTTTTTGTTTGGGACGGGTTCGGGCGGCGGCTCACGTTATTTTTTGCAGGTCCACCGATGAAAACCGTAATGGCATTTTATCGTGCATAAGAGCGGACGGAATCATTAATTATTTATAATAAGTGGCTAGCGCCGAATCGCGCCGTCCATGTTTATTTTAGTCCAGAAAGTTGAGCCAGCTGTTTTTTTGGCGCGCTCTGCGGCTATTTTCGCGCGCTTTGGTTCGCGACCACAGATTATCATGATCAAAGGCTTCGGCTTATAAATTCCGAGTCAATCTAAAAATGTTAAATGTTAATAACTTTATTAAGATCAAAATAAATTGTTATGGCTAACAATAAAATGACGATAGATACAGTTTCCAGTCTTCTTGATCAATTTGATGAATCTCTTCTCCACGCCTCTTTTTCTTCATTACCTTACTACAGTTTTAAATATTCGATGACCAGAAGTAATAAACTATCAAGAGCAAAGAGTTTGTAAGGGGTCCTTTTTTCCCCAAAGTAAAGAACAGTTTCCATCAACTCTCACTGATCACGACAACAGCGGGGGTGTCATACCTAGGCTGACTTTGCTAAGGCACTGTTCCAGTAGCATCTGACGAAAAAGTTCCGCAAAGTCTAGCCTCGAGTAAAACTTATTAATAAATAAAGACATACGGAACCTCACAGTCACAATCAAACAGCAACATTTATCAGCTAAACATTTACAATCTTCCATAATGTCCACATTAAATCGGCTGCAATTGCCCGATGTTTTTGTGCTCAGTTGCCATACATAAGAGAACGATTGTTAGTTTTTTAGCGAGCTCGAAAGTAGGTTACTCGTGTGCTTAAGATCGTTAACGATACTGTGCCAATCACAGCTGTTGCGGTTTGTGCGTACTCATGGCTTTTTCTAGGAGATTGACAGACTTTCGAGTTAAGTGGAGTTTCGACTATTACTTGGGGTAAACCAAAACAATTTAAGACTGAAATAATGAAGATTTTATTAAGAGCCCTCTTACAGTCCACTAGCGCCGCCAATCGAAAAAATGTCATAACTCGTAAATAGAATCAAAAATACAAAATATGTTCTATTATTACTGTGGAAAAGGCAATAATGTAATTGTATAACACCTTATCAACACTTTAAGCACATTAAGAACATTTCAAGTGGTGACAATGTGTTATAAAATTACGTTATTGCCTTTTCTACAGTAATAATAGACCACATTTTGTATTTTTGATTCTATTTACGAGTTATGACATTTTTTCGATTGGCGGCGCTAGTGGACTGTAAGAGGGCTCTTAAATGAATACACTCCGAGATTAATAGATAAGATAAGATAAGATAATATTTATTTGCTAAACATGTGACATACATACAAGAAAAATGGATAATGGGAATGGATGTTTAATGGGATAATGGTTAGTATAATTCTTTACCATTAACACTGAAAACAGGATATTTACTAGGTATTTGCTTTGAGTTACTGATATGTTCGGCGCTGTTGCAAGCACCTTGATCGCGGAAACATGGTGCCTACATATCCCGTAAGTGACCATGTCAAGTTTTAAAACTTGTAATTGTTTAGTCGAAGTAACTCTGGAGATGTAGGTACTTAATACTTTGATGAATTTCGTTAGTTAAATTGTGGGCAGGCTGTCTTATCAAAAGGTACGCTTATTTAGCTGACGAATCTCGTCAAACCTTCAGCAGCGTCCAAGTAACGTATGCTATGCTGAATGTGATGTATTGATATAAACAAATAAACGTAGCAAGCAGCTCGACGGTTACGTCGTAGAGCATTCCTGAACTAGCCCTTCTGGCGACTAGACGGTCCCTTCGAGTTGCACACTACTTACTGTAAATTGTGTGGTTTTAATCTAAACCTCAAAAGTGTACCAAGTGCTCAAAGTGAACACAAAGTTTTGCTAATTGACCCTGTATATTTTGAAGACTATTTTTAGTTACCCAAAGATGTCTACCAAAAATAACATTTTCGAAGATCACTTAAGGAAGCTTCCTTAATCACAATGATAGCCTGAAATAAAAAATAAGCCAGAATTAAAAACTTTAAAATACATGAATTAATTAAAATACTTGCGTGTTGTATAATTTATCGGCAGGGTAATGAATAATGTCAACATGTTAACTTATTGTTAACACACAGTAAACACAAGTAATATCTTATCTTGCATTAATTATGGGTTAACTTTGGTATTTTACACGGCGAAAGTTTTTAAAAAGCTTTTTTTACTTTTGATCAATTTATAGAAGCGTGTTTAAAACATACCTACAGGGGCACACTTTATCGCTTTCAGGCAAAATCCAACTGAACGAGATCAGCGTTAACTAAATTGAGTTGAATAGCTGTCAACGTCAAAATACCACAACTTTGATGGCACTGATAGCTTGTGAGCGCAGTTTTGATGCACTGACGCTGATGACGTTCAGTATCAATGGTCAAATTACCCTTTAATGACATTGACAGGGGCGCCCCACGTTGGTACCTAAGCATTTAGTGAAATTGACACAGAAAATCACAGAATCATAATATTTAGAAAAGAAGAACGAAGATGGTAGTGCTAGTTCTTCTCCAAGTTGCGGCCATAAACCAGGCTTGCATTTATTATGTTATAAGAATTAAAAACACAATTTATTAAAAGAAAACTAAATTCTTATAAGCTTCTATAATCTTAATCTAACCTAATCTTTAATCAACTCAAAGCCGTTGATATTCTTTTTTTAAACTCGAAGCTAACCCTTCCTTTGCCGCGGTGCGTTGATTTTTACCGGACAGGTCCGATATGATCAGCAGATGTGGGGCAGATGTTACTGACTCGGACAATTGTAGCAGTGGAGTGTTGGACGTAAGGCGGATATCCGAACGGATAATTGAAATAATTTAATTTTTTGAGAGCATTAAAGACAGATTTTGGGATTTTATTCTTATTCCTTATTGCACATTAAAAGTAACAAAGAAAAATATACACAAAATATTTTTGTTTCATTTTTTTATTTATTTAAATTAATTTTGAATAAATTTTCTTTGGAAATGTTTTGTGGAAAGAATAAAACATTCAAGTTACTTCTCTAAACCTTTCTTTCTTTCTTAGTAATATAATTGTAGTTTACTAAAATGTGTTCAGTACATAAATATCCAAAAAATATAGGGTTACTTTCCACAATTGAAAACTAATCTTGACATTGAAAGATAAGGTTTGAATTGGTACGATTTTTCGGTCCTTTTGTACGAGAAAGGTCAAAGACCTCGCCCAAACGTTTGTATTGGTACAATTACTTATTTCTGTATCGACAGGTGTTGAAGGGGATGTCATTGTTATGACTTTTAATATAAAAAAAGTATGTTCTCAATTTTACAAGTTTTGGTAAATAAAATATACTACTCTATTTTTATTTATACTATACTTGTCGAATTTTCATTTTTTTTAATGAAACAGATGTTTCAATAAAGGAGATCACCACATTTTTGGGCTATTCACAGATTTCTGCGCTCCATCGCTCTTTGGCAGACACCAAGGTGGAACTTTTGCAATAAGTTGAGTGAGTAGGTCTGAACTCCATTGTTTAGGACGGGCAGGAAAAACACAACGATGAATTTGGGCTCCAAAGAGACCAGTAGATCTCCCTTAATATTCGTCTTTATCGACCAGTAGCATTTACATTACAGTAATCATTATTACTTATTTAAATCATGGGTATAGAACTTGGGAATTTGTAATTGTTAAATCTGTAGGCTCTATGTAGTTATTGCGTTAATTTTAGTCAGCCGTCAAAAAAATATTACCCCAATCTGGGTGATCTCAGATATTTTGTGGTTGAATAATCGGTGAATTTACTTACGACTTTGGTGTAATAATAAAAAATGTTTATTATATCATGCTCTATCCGAATAATAAGTTTATTTTGGTTGGCCGGACTTTTGAAAATAGCCCAATCTGGGTTATGTCCTTTGTATTTCTATTAATTACCTGGATTTCAATGTTAACCCTAAAATGCTGTTGATCTGTTTTTGCTTCGAAATAAACACGGCGAATCGAATCGAATCTTCTTTATATTTTCTTAGAGTTTTCGTTTTGTAACATAAAGTTCCCGGTTCGTAACATTGTTTAATGAAAGTATTATTTTGTGAAACCGCAAATATTATTAAAACTACGACCACAAAATATGAAAACTTATTATTACTTTACTAGCTTGCTAGTCACTTCACAAGTATTACTAGAATCAGAAAAAATCAAAGCCAACTGTCGTTTGACCCAAATGATATGGCTGTACCTAATCTATTATGGTTCTCATATTAAAGTAATATTATGCGATTATCAACCTTATTACAAAGCGAATAAGATCACGGTCGACAGGCGGTGTGTATTAATGTTTGTAATTATTGTAATGACAGGATATGACCCGCGAATCGTTTTGTTTGTTTTAAGAAAAATGATTTTTAAAGGACATGTTTTTATGACTTTTTTGAGGAGCGTATACTTGGATTTTTCTGTCTTCTTTGTTTTTTTAGTGCTGTTTGTTTAAAATAAGCACATAATTCAATAAAATACGTAACTACCGATATTTAAGCAAAGAAGAACTGTTGAACTAAAGGACCAATTTAGCTTAAATTAATTAATTTATATTTTTAAGAGCACCAAAAATAGTGCAGAATAATATCAGGTATCTGTACGTACTAATTCAGTGTTTCGGATGCGTCTTGTTAATAGATTCTCTTACCAAGTACATGCCTCTTATTTCGTAGGCACATTATTCATCCTTCCTTTGTTACCATTCTATGAATGAATTATCTAGTAAATCTTAATCGTGCCCTCAGATGACCTCCAGACGTTACACGGGACGTCAAACAGCTGATTCACTCGCTTTTTCCTATCCCAATCGACACAGATTTATTTTTTACGAACGGCAGTGACTGTGGCCTGACTCAAACAGCCCGGCTGACGTCACAAAAACATTATCACACCTAGAGCGTAATAAATTACATCCTTCATTGCCCATTCGATTTCAATATACCTAACTAGAAAAAATTACCGCCCGTGGCAAAGGGGTAACTTTCAATTTCTCCAGTAATTAATTAACGTACCTAACACATGTTTAGACATACTATTTGTTACGCTTTCTCTATAGGCATTACATCACTAACCCTTTGCCACCTGTTGATTAAAAAAAAAGGCAACAGTTGTTTCCCGCCACGATTTGTTTTATTTCTTTTTAATTGTCGATCTGAGACATTGGTTTTTCGGATGCGTTTTAGGGTTAACTGATTTTAATGGCCGATGCATCGGAAGTGACATGTGTCGATGTGTTCGTCATTATATTTAATTTTATTGCTCGCTTCCAGTTTTTTCGGCCAGTGGAATCGAGTTGTGGACACACAAACGGACAAATTGTAGTCCCATTCTAATTCATCTTCTTATTTCTGTCTTGACATGTCTATGTTATGCATAAATAAATAATATTGAAATGCCGTAGCATGACACCTTTTCAAAGATGTGTTAATTTTATGCACTGCTGCATTTTAATAGTAAATTGTTTTCTTTTATAACTAACCATTTAATTGCGGGTTTTTTATGACACTCGTCAGTCTCATCACGGTCTGGAAAAAATAACAATTGTTTCCAACAATCCTAATTAATAAATAGGTACTTAAGTAATACGTAGCTTTTTTTTCTTAATATTAATGAATAATCAAATCAAATCATCATCATTCATTTATTTGCGTCAATATTAGGTATCCTATCTTAGCCATATTGTACCTTGGCATGCGTGCAAATATCTATCACAATAAAAAAATACTTAAATCTGACATTAATCGTTACATATTTAACCGTAGTCTGATATTATTAATAGGGTTTTTATGACATTCATATTATTACACTATTATTCACATACTTAATTAATATAAAATGTATTACATTTTAGACTATAATGATCAAGTAAGTCTTTAGTCTAGAACAACCTGGGAAAACTGATTTTTAAATTTAAAAATGTACATATATTTTACAGATTCCCCTTCAAGTTCAAGGTTTATTTTGTCACATAGCAGCTTGCTAAGCTAATAATATTCAATCCCTATTCATCATAATTTAAAACCGATACAATTAAAACCCCAATTGAAAAACTTTTGACGCAGAAAAACGCGGGAACTCAAACTGACGTATAGTCTATGGTTAATGTTTTTTTTATAACGACACCTGTAAGCGAGGGAGGAGTGCCTGACTGCCTGAGGATAAGGCCCAAAAAACTAGAAAAAAAAACTTAATGAAACGAACGTGAGAATGAATGTTTGATATTAAAGAATGGTGGTTTGTTTTGATAAGATAGGGATATGTGAAGTTATTTCTGGAATAACTAATCTGGTCTTTCATATACATATTATACATATTGGGATAAGTACGTCCAACGTGTCAGGACCTATATGATGAAATAAGTATGTTTTTTTTTGTATTCTTTCATTTTAGGTACTAACACTAATTGTTTAAGCTTTTATTGTACCTAATAACATACTGTGGATTCCACAAATCTGAAATAATTAATTTTTAGTTTACTATCATTAAGTACCAATTTATTTAGAAATTAATTTGCCAGTATTGAACTTAAGCATTAAGAAACAAAATCTGGTGCCATATATTATTACTGCTGGTGGTGGTGATATTAAGGGTAAACTATAATTTTTCTAGAAGAAATTTAATGATTTCACTTTATAGAGAACATTTTTTAGTGGCCCCCACAGAAATATTAAAAATATATCTATGGTGGCCCCCCATGATCATGATGCAACGCTTCTGAAAAATCAGCTTTTAGCAAACTACTCTTTATGTTGTCGGGAAGCAAAACAGACCAATAAAATATAAAGTTATTAACAGCCATAAACCCCCAACAGATTATTAACTGCTTACACATCATTTAAATCGAATACGGCCATCATTAAAATAAAACGCAACATCAAAGCCACCTTTACATTTTTAAATCAGATAATACGCCATCAAACCTATTTATTATTCATTTCTAAGCAAGGAGTTTTTATAAGACAACTGTCCACTCGCCCCCATTTCATTTTTTACGGCGCACTTTTTCTCTATGGTCATGTTTGACGTTCTCACGGAAGAGGCTGAATGGACTGGTGTTCCTCGGACTTAAAAAAACACGGAAGGGTTGCTAGTATTAAAAATTATTAGTTTGTTTTTCGTGTACGTAAGGTGCTGTTGGTGGGAATAAGTGACCCTCGGAATTAACATCCGGGAAGATGTTTTGAGGTTTAATGAGAGGAAGATAAAAAGTTCATTATTGGATGGACCGTGAGTGTTTGGTTACGTAATGTTTCGGTGGACGTCCGTATGGGGTGAAAAGGGTTCTATTGTCGAACGTATCTAATGGTCAAGATTCCACAGATGGGGTGTTTATCTAAGTACCTATCAAAAGACATCTATTCAATGTGAATGCTTTCTTGCTACAGTAACGGCTTGATTACTAATGGACTTTGCGTTTCTTACTTGAGGTCATTGGTGTCATTCGATCGTGATAACTTCTTTGATAACTGTGAAAACGGAATATTCTTCCAAAGCATTTGCAAATACTCTAGCGGGATAAATATTCCTATTTATTTACTCAGATATAATTTTAAGATTATCAACCACCTTGTTCCTCGGAATTGAATAAGTTTCCTTCAAATTAATTTAATAGCAATCAATTAAGCATTTCTGAAAGTTAAACTTATTACGAAAACGAAAACAGAACCGGACATGCGAAACAAAAGTCAAAGATAATTTTTGTTTAATGTTAAAAAAAACTTTCAACTGGAAATTACAATCAACAGGCAATGCACTTCATTTAACGCTAAAACGAATAAATTAGTAGACCGTGTCAATAGTAGTAGTGTAAACACGGTCGTCGTTGAAGGGTTAACCCGCGCCTGTCACTCACTGACAGCTGGCTAGCCGCGAGACGGATAGGGTTGCCAGACATTTTAATTTTTTGTTACATAATCGAGGCGATGCGGAAGTGAATTTTTGGGTTATTATTTTTATTTTGACCTAATAAATGTGTTTTGGGTTGTGGTTTCAAATGCTTTCTGGATTTCAGATTGATAAGAAGTAGGACAAAATCTGATTGTAACAATATGTTCTATCTATCATGGGGGGGGGTTTAGGTTTCCGCACTTAGTCCTTAAGGTGGACCATTGTGCGTGAGCCATGGTGGTCGGTTACTCCAACCAGCCCACCTCCCTCCAGAACAATATGTTATTAAAAGCTTATTGTGACACTGAACAAGTAGGCTAATCAACAAAGAATCATCATCATTCTCTTGTGATCCTAATTCATTTGGGGTCCATGCAGCATGTCTTCTTCTTCCATACTTCTCTATTTTTCGTCATCTCATCAGACACACAGACACAGAGTTCTTTTCTTGCCATATCATTTTCATCCCCCCATCTCGGAAAGAGTATTTTTGCTCTTCGATATCTGAGTGCAAAAGCCGTTTTTATCGTCTTGAGGGTAAAGTAAATTTGAATTTAGAAAATCGTGTGCACTAAAAGCATGTGAATTCAAAACATCATTAAACCTGTTTACTTCTACCTCTTTGGTGCCTTTATCATATTTTTTTTTTAAATTTGTTATAACCCAGACTCGGAACCTTCTTGGTGTACTTAATATGTTTTGCGCGCGCCATTTTATTTTCACGTCATATTGTTAACACCTTAGGTTAAAAACAAGGAATCCAACTTGAAAACAAGTGAAAATCCTAAAATGACCACTCATTATCTAGCGACGAGGAAGTTTATTTGACGCCAACAGAATTAACTGAATTTGTTAATAATGCGCATTTTTTTTGCGTTTATTAATTTCCTCGCTGAGGTGGGATGAAAACTTACGTGTTGCACTTGAGTGCAAAGATTTTTCACCTCGTGCTCTTTTGATTCCCTCGCTAACGCTCAAGATCATAAGTAGTGAATCACTCGCTGCGCTCGTGACTCAATTTTAGGATCTTTCGCTTGCTCGGTCATCAAAATTGAGCACGCGGTTAAAAAACAACTTTGCACTCTAGTATAACAAATAACTATTTCAACACAGTCCATCCATCGTTTCTTTGGTCTCCCTCTACTTGTATACCCATCCACATTCATACTCAAAACTTTCTTACCTAAAGAAAATATTTACATAATATTTTAAGAGACTAATGCTCATTTTCTCTAATTCTAAGCTTAGCCGATCCCAACGGTGTCATTACATAGCGCTTTTATTTTAGCATCAGTTTAATATTACACAAGGCAGCCCTAACCCCTTTCATGAATTCAACCCTACCACAGGCAATGGTCAAAAATAACGTTAATTTTTCAAAACGCACTTTTTATTTAGAAAAAACAAAAACGTTAAAAAACGTCTTGGCCGTAGAGGTGCTAAGTACGAAACCCTCAGGCCCTAGGGTATCAATTAGACGCTTTGGGTAACAAAGAAACATGTGTAAAAGTCCTAAGTGGCGCTTGGGGGTAAAAACTTTTTTGTGGCCGCCCAATTTATTGCTTTTTGAAGTTAGAACAAAGGAAGCAGTTGTTAATTGAATCTTGATAGGTGCAAGATGGGATAGTTGAATACGATATAAATTATTATAAGAATCACGTTGAAATATGTGTCCAAAACGATAGTTTAGAGAACCGAAAATCAAAAGTAAATTATTTGGGCTTAGATCTCTTGGAATCTTTTTCTTCTTGAAAAGATGGACGCACTTCGGAGTTCAGTTCCAAGAAATCTTTATTGTGTAGGAAACTACAGAATGCACTTTTTAACTTATGCAATTGCGTTTTTCTTGTATTCAGGACTTGGGTGTGTGTGTTTCTTCAAATCGGTAGATTGATACTAATGTGTAGTACCTTACTGTTATAGATAAGTCTGTCTTCTTTAATTATGTGCGTTACTGGTGTACTATAATTGTTATATATTAGTAGGTTACTTGTATAAAATTACCAACGCTAAATAAATACTCCTCTGGAAATAACAGTTGCGGACACCGCAATATACGTGTGTAAAAGTGCATTTGAAACATCAGTCTTGTTTAATTTTTAAAGACACATAACCCATCATCTGCCTAGCCCATCCATTGACATCACCAAGAGCCACATCGTCATCATCATCATCATTTCAGCCGAAATACGTCCACTGGTGGACATAGGCCTCCCCCAAGTGTCACCACATTGACTTGTCCCGTCACGGGACCGGTCGCATCCAACGGATTCCCGCAACCTTCACCAGGTCATCGGTCCACCTAGTGGGAGGTCTTCCAACGCATCGGCTTCCGGTTCGCGGTCACCACTTTAGAACTTTTCGGCCTCTTCGGCCATCCGTTCTGCGAGCAATGTGTCCTGCCCACTGCCACTTAAGTTTGGCAATTCTTCAGGCTACATCGGTGACCTTGGTTCTCTTGCGGATTCAATCACGCAAAGAAACTCCGAGCAACTTCGATGGTAGGATCTCCGATCTTGATAGGAATGGGTGTGACATGGGCATTCAACATAACTTTCTTCTTGTTCATGTTCATTTCAAAACTCAAAACATTTATTTCAACTAGACCATTACGGCCCTTTTGAATGTCGATAAAACGAAAAAAAAAAGGCTACAGTCACAGACACAAGGCATAATAACTTGAGAATGTACTGTAGTTGCCCATTTTTCACAAGAGACACATCGTGTTAGTTAATTGATTGAAACTCTGGCTGACAACTTATTAACCTTGTACCTATTATTGTTGCGTAATAGTTATTAAGTATTATTACAAAACTGAACCTTCTCACTGTTCCCTTTACCAGAAGAATGTTCAACAAAAAGTACGTGTGTATAGTTCAGTGGCGCACTGGGTCATTTTACAATTTACTTAGGGGTCGAGTCAAACCTGTTTTTTGTTATGCGTTAGTTGGGATCAGACCACGGTTCAGTCGTAGGGTTGTCTAGTTACTAAGTAATTGAATTTTATCATTATTTATTTGAGTTTTGGGCAGTAAATGGGTAAAAACTAAATTGGTAAGGAAAAATTGAGAGCAGCGGTGGCCCAGTGGGTTCCGACTTACGAACAGTAAGTCCCGGGTTTGAACCCAGACAGGCGCATTACTTTGTGTAATTTATTTCATCACCACTGCTCTCAAAACGGTGAAGGAAAACATCGTGTCTTCGAATTTTTGGTTCTAGGTTTAGAACCAAAAATTCGAAGACATGCGAGATCTACCAACCCGCACTGGGCCCGCTTGTTGGATTATAGCCCATACGCAAAATACACGCTTTGACGTGGAGTTGCGGACACCAGCCCGTTGTACATACAATACAAAGAAAAAAAAGTTAATTGCTACGGCGTAGCGGGGCGTTGTCATCGTAGTACGCTGGCTACGGCAAGCTACGCCGTAGTGCTTTTTCTAAAATTGTATTTTGTGTAGTAAAAAATGTGAATTGTGTTTTTGCTGTAGTAAAACTTATGCTACTTTATAATTTAAAAATTATTAATTTTATATCAAATTTGTGTTTTGATCAGGGATTATTTTGAATTGAATTGTGCTTATAGTTTGCACTAAATATGGCGTATTCATTCCTTTCATATTCTAGATTTTGATGAAAGGTTAATTTCAAGAATAAGTGAAGATTTAATAAAACAGTACTTAAACACACTTAAAGATTTTTCTCCTTACTTATTGATATTACACATATCCACTCCCTTCTTACTCTCGTGACAGCCCTACACTCAGACAAAAAACGGGGTCGGATCAGCATAAAAACCCTTGGGTTAGCGATTTATTGTCAATCTCGGGCGGTCACCGCGATAGAGTGAAATATTCCCTCGATAGACCTCTGATAAACTTGTTAACATACGAGAAATTAGATTTATTAGCTTCTTTGAGATAAGGCTAGATTAGAAAAAAACTGACTTTGTCACCTGGCATAGAGAAACGAAAGGTTATTTCGATGAAAGTGTTTTTTTTTTGTTTTTTAGGAATTCCTCCGGTATTGTAGGTTGTTTATTAACATTTGAACTCAAATACACAAACAGACTCAGAACTACTATCTGTAGGCCATACGAATATTAGTCCGTGCAGGAATCGAATCTGCGACACGCTAGCAGCCTCAGCAGCTCACTCACGGCGCAGAACGTGACGTCAAAATTAAAATTTTGAAAGTTTTTATGATATGAATTCAATTTAGACTCAAATAATGCTGAACTAGCTGCCCGTTTCATTTGAAAAATACAAAAATAGATATAATTTAATCGAACTAATTACAAATAATTACTCTAAAATTAAGCCTCAGCGGCTAATTTAAACTGCATACCAAGAGAAACACATGCCGGTCAAACTAATTTCTTTATTATATTTGATTAACCCTTCAAATGCGGCCGGTGGGTCGTAATTACCCAACAGATGCAACACTGATTAATTACTAGAAAAAGCGTTTGGGTCAGTGCCACCTGCCCGAAAAATCTCACTTTCGATCGGTGGAAAAGGTACTAAAAAACTGATGAGTCGGATGAGACATACTCTAATGTCCATGGTTCTGTATGTGTTTCTGAAATAATCTAACTAACCGATCTTTATGCCCGAGTTAATAAGGCTACCTTGAGGGGGAAGTGTTAGCATAACTTTTTGATGAAATCAATGGTTTTAAATGACTTTTGATGATTTTAATAATTATAAAGCCATTAAGTCATATTGGAGACGGTCGCGAATAATACTTTAATCAACATTCAATCTGACACAAACATGCTAATTGCGCTAATTTTCGCAGGCTTCCCTGGTACTAGTTTGAAACATTAGAATAATTTTCTACCATTTTTGCAAAATCAGGCTTCTACAATTTTACAATGTTAATCAGACAAACCGTTTCAGCAACATAGGTAAGATTTTTCGATATCTGGATGTGTAGAGTACTAATTAACGTTACACGATCCATAATAAGTACTCTTACTTCTTATTAACCACCTGACTGTATAGAATTGAACAACGTTTAATCAGCTGACGTCGAATTTAACTTGAACTGACTTTGCAGCCCTCTGTGGAAACTCCAACAAAGATTCGTTTTAATCTTTTTTGTGTGGAACCCCAAATCGTATGAAGAAAGTTTTTTCGGTCTAATCTCGTATGTAAATCGACCAGTCATTGTCTTTTATCGGTTTTTTCTGAACCTTACGTCAGCGGAAGTCATGTGGGATCAGAATTTTTATAATCGAGATTTTTTCATACTGACATTAGTTTCGTTTGGTAAAACAAATAAAAACTGAGATTTTTATTACTTTAAACGACAAAAGATATTGTGACTTTATGAGGTTGGTAACGATTCATAGGACGGTGGATAAACATTTATCAATACACTTCCTCGAAAACTGGTTCTTTTCGCACTACGATTAGGTTCAAAATGCAGCGTATTACACACGCGCGTGAGTTTTTCATGTTTTTTTCACACATGTGCAGAAAGCAAAATTGCCACAGATACATATATTTAGTCCAAATTGGTTCATTTCATAATTAAAAAAAAAAACATTCACCTCTGACAATAGACTCAGAGGCGAATGTTTATTTAAATTTTGGAAAAGTGAGTCTTATTTGTAAACTTTTGTTGAATATTGAAATTGTGTTTATAAATTCAAGATCGTAGATAAATATGATTATTTATAAGTAATATTTACTTTTATAAACAAATTAACATTTATTTGTGTTCTAAATTCAAAATTAAAAAAAAAACTGTTTTTTATATTAGGCTGTATAACGGCTTAATACTTTTGCCTCTCCTTCAACCTGGCGAGAGCAAAGCGCGAATAAAAATAAAATTTAAATCATAGTCTCGTGACATTCATGACACAAATATTTTACATTACTTTATTTTATTTCTTCAAAAGTGTATTGAAAAACGTCGTTTGATACACGTGGACATTTGTTATTGCAGTTCTCGGCTCAAAAACACCCTCGCCTTACGGCTCGTGTGTTAATACCGCCTTGAACTACAATAACAAACTTTCTCCACTTGTATCAAAATGTACTATTATACGAAAATTTATTTTAATTACGAAGGAAATTAATTTTAACTACTGCTCAAACTGTTAGACAAAAATGTAGCTAATAGTACACCCACCCACATATTACCTGTTATGCTTTAGTCCCAATTCCAACCAATCCATCAACCGAGCACAACTGCGAACTCCGTGGCTACTTTTGAGAATTTCCTAATAGGAAACCTCAATAAAACTTTGCACGACCTGGAAATCGAACCCAGGACCTCATGCTCAATGGTAGCACTGACCAACTAGACCAACCAACGAGCCAGTCAATTATGAAGATATTATTTGGTAATCCCTTTTTATAGTCTGTTGATTCCTATTTATCGGTTGTGTTTGAAAACCACTATTGTATTGGGTATTGTAAAGATAGTGTGTAAGTTTAATAATAATAAATAAATAAATAAAATATTTGTACGAGGTATCGCAATTGATACCACAAGTTAAAATATTGTGTCAGCCACATGTACTGCGAACTCATCACAGTTCATCTTTGGTTAAACAGCAGCAAAAACGTAACATTACACCAACATACTTCTTCGAATACCTAGGCACCTATTTGTAAAGACTACTCCTAGACTCCTACAGATTGAGACACTATACTCTGCCTCACCTGTGCACGATTAAATGTAATTAGTTTACCTCAATTAATCAGATTAAGAGAAACGATTAAAACCTGGCATTTAGTTTTTATTTCCATTTTTGCGTAAGTCGTTAGATTGGTAATCATACAATTAAAAATATCATATTTATCTGCTGTTTTAAATTCGTATCGTACTTGTTCATACGTGGTCCTTTATTTTTAGGTAGGTAAAAAGTGTAAAAAAACCTTGTAACGAAACCAAAAGTCACTTGTTCTCTCTGTCCGCGTCAGTGTAATCATTATTGTCTTACACCATACCTATATTGGGGTCAAAGTTACAACTTTTGGAGAAGTATTTTTTTAAATACAAGTTTTAAATGTAAGATTTTTCTCTTCTCTAAACACCTCCAAGACCTCCGTGCTATTCAATCCATCCATCAGCACAATGTTTTAAATGCGTTACATTGAGTTCTACCACCAAACAAGATTTTACACCCCAGAAATAGTAGTCGTTTCCCAGCAATATTTTTTGTGTAATGTTATTTAGTTTGATGTACAAAATGGTTTGTTGACGGCTTTGTGATGAGTGGATATGTGAAGGACGCGAAAGTAGGTGTCTGATAGGATGACTAGTGATAGATAGAGAAGTAGGTATGGAAGAAGAAACAGAGCGCCGACCACAAATGAATTGATGGCCATGCAAAAAAACCATACCTACGTATTAAAACTTTTAACAAGATGCACAGACAGACGCAGGGGCAAAATTCGCACGGAAGTTTACTAACAGAAAAAAAAAAACTAAAATTAAAAAAAACCTACCTCATGAACCCAACCTGTACAATACCGCATAAATATTCATAAATCAGCACAATATTACGCATATCAATCACCATGCAAGTGCTAAAAAGGATCTAATGGCATGCGTAAGCACACCCCGCCATTTTGTCTTCGACTGTCATTAGCGCCTTTTCATAGCGAATCTCTTTTTGTGTTCCTTATTCAAATTCTTGACAATAGACTGTTTTTGTTTATCCGTTAATCTTACGCATTATAATGTGAAGACGCTTTGTAAGATGTGTGAGCTTTGTGAATGGTTTTTATCATACAGTATTGATGATTTGTTTAAGCTCATAGCAACCATTTGAACCTCTAACGGCCGCAAAGAAATTAACCAGGTCATGTAAATAATAATAATGACTGCAGTAATTTTTAATTCCTTTTTTATTTAGATGTTTATAACCACAGATATAGAAAGACCTAGATAACACAAGAGCAACTACTTCGCGTGCCTAGTTTACGATAAAAGATCGTAAGTGGCCACTTTCGCGCTTAGTTTGGATCGGTGTATAGCGCTAGTCGGACGTCAGTTTTAAAATTATGGCAAAGGTATCCAAAAACTAGCACGTCGACGGCGGCATCATTGAATCGATTTGATTTTTCCAATACTAAATAGTGCTTGTGATGTCACAATAGGAAGTCAAAAAATGGCACGCTTGGTTTTCATACAGATCGTGATACTTGCGTTATCTAGGTCTATCTATATCTGTGGTTATAACAAAAAAAGATGCGTTCAAATTATGCGCGAGCACACCATAGATAAAGGATCAAGTTTTTTTTTATTCCTTTCGATTTAACCCTCACAAGCTAATTACCGTATTGAGGAATTAGTTGTTATTTTCGCACGGTGCGAGATGCACGTGTATGTTGCGGTAACCGAGTAGGTAATTAGAAAGGAAGCTGTTTGTTATGCTAATGTGTGTTTTTTTCGAGGAAATTAGTTTATTACCAGTTATTATGTCATTCGATATTAATTTGGATTTTTGTGGGATCTTGTTTCGTAAATAAATAAAGGAGCTCAGTTGTTTATACTTGGTTAGGTTCACTTCTAGTTTATTGATTGTGTTCCAGCTTTTCATCCGAATATTTAATAAATTTACATTCAAAAGAATGACACTTCTTGAACAAAAAGTCTGATAACCAGTCTTACCAAGTGATATCGTATTACCCAGTATTTACTGGGTTGTAGAGGTCAGATTGGCAGTCGCTCCATGTAAAATACTGGTATTCAGCTGCATCCGGTTAGACTGGAAGCCGACACCAACATAGTTGGGAAAAGGCTAGGCAGATGATAATGATGACTCTTCTTGAACAACATATCCTTGTGACTTCTATTATACCTAATGGCACAACAAACACCAATCCCTATAACTAGTCGGACTGTCGGAGTACCAGCTTTCCTCACTTGTGCGCATTCCGACCCACCTTTTCCTCTATTCGACTCTATTTGCATGCCCTTAAAGATCTGCGATTTGATAAAAATGACCGGCCTGCTACCATTTCAGTATGCAAATTCACAGCCTGTGTCGATTTGCCTTGGTATTTTTTGTTAAATTTCTTCATACCAGAATGTTTCAATTAAGCGAGAGCAGAACTACTCTAATTAATTTAAAATAACTCTGTCCTTAACGGTGTTATCAAGATATTTAACCCTAAAATATATGTTTGAAATGTCACGTTGACATCTGCGACGACGCTGCAACTATGTTGATATATTTTCCAGTAAGATATTTGAAATTATACCCAATTAATAAATGCACACCAAAACCAGAACAGCATAAGTACTTAATAGCAAATCCAAAAATAACAAAAAATCACTAAAAACAATTAAAAAAAAAACAAATCGGCAAAAAGAACAACTAATAAAAAATAATACTTTCCATATCTTCTCACGAATGAGTACCGCACGCTAATTAAACAAAGGTGCACTAACAAACTGGAGACAAGAAAAAACTTTTTACTAATCAGCAAAAAACGACAAGACATCGTGAGAGATGCATAAAATTAACTTGTAATACATACATGTATGCAAATGTCTACGTGACCACTTTTTAAAGAGAAAAAAAAAACAAAACGCACTGTGGTCGCTGCTACCCCTTCGCTAAATCAAATTGAAATTTGCATACGACTGTGGCGATTTTTTTACTCAAAAAGATTATGTTAATGTGTTTTTTGGACATCGGATGAGTGAGAAATACTTTTTTTGCCGGTAAAAAAGTGCGTCGGAAGAGTTAGGGTTAAGTTTTGAAGAAATGAGTTCTCATACTTTTCATGTGAACTTTTTTTTTTGTTTTGTGGAGAAACAAAAAAGTTTGAAATTAGAATATTGTTTTTTGCTTTGAATACATTGATTTATCGTAAACTTTCTTACAGTATTTCGTTTGGTATTGAGACAGTTAAGTATTAACTATTTAGTAACTCTATGAGTTATGATGATTTTTTTGTAAGTATTTAAAATACATCACTGTTTTGCCAATCATTGTTTCTCAATATTCTCGTAAGATCTTTAAATACTTCAAACCGTAAACGCAAATACCTCAACTGGGTTTTTCTTTAAAATACAGTTAGGTAAAACTTAGTTATGCAATTGTTTTCGGAGGTATGTAAGGAGGTTATTAATTATAGGATTAAAAATAACCCTTAAATCAAAATATCTAACTCACACGCATTACGTCTAGGTACATAATAGTTTCTTACATAAACGAATACACAAACGTATTTAACGACAACCCAATTTTTTTTTCAAAGTTTTTTGTTAGCACATAATTTTTTTTACCTGCGACCCTGGGTGGAGTCTACCCACCCCACATTTTTTTTTAATGTACAAAACCCAATAGTGCACTAGTAGGGGTGTCAACATTTTTTTCATAGCAACCCTGATCGATATTTTTCCCGCGCACACATTGCATTGGTTAACCCGTCCGCTAACAAAGGAGTCTTTATGTAAAACTTATTCATTTATTTTTATTCCGCTAACGGTCGTTCGTTTCTATTCTTTTCGGTAATGGCAGGGGTTGTATTAAAAGGGGTTATTTTTTATATGCGCGTCTCCTCACGCGATTTCTGACTGTTCAAATTGTTTGGAACACGCAAATGATCAGGCTTTATTTTCTAGAACATTTTTTGGTTTCGTTTTTCGTGTTTTATATCGGTTATGAAAGGACATGGGTAACAAGTTTGGAGGCAGTTTAATTGATAAGCCGCTTCCCCGCTATTTTATTCTTTAAAATCATTTATTCGTGAGCTCTTTTTAATATTAAGTAGGTATAGGCTATCTTGGTTTTACAATAAATACTACCTACTATTTTCCTTTCCTCAAAATGTATGTAATAGTTTTGCAACTAAACTTAATAAAATTGTTTTACAGTTACAATATTACAAATTAATTGCGTAATATATTTGTTGTTCTACAACGCTTTTAACGCTTCTAGAATCTTGCTCAAATCAAACTTGACGCCATTTTCAAACAGTAAACTATTCAAACAAAATACGCCCAATTTTGTCTATGACTAATAGTCTATATTGTTTATTACAGTGGTGGTGACGTCAGCTCCGGCTAACGAAGCAGAGCTGCAACTGTACAGGGTGATGCAGCGAGCTAGCTTGCTGGCTTACTACGACACGCTGCTTGAGATGGGTTGGTATTCATTCTTGCGATGAAATGTTTGTTAGCTTTTCTACACGAACTTAATTCTTTTATCCACGTCATTAGTAAGTCTCAGACAAGATACCGATTTTTCGTGGGAATGCAAAGATCATAAAATTCGAAAATGAAGGTTTTATGTGTAGCTATAAAACTTTCAGTAAAAGTACTCATTGCTGAATACTTTAATGTTAAACAATAAATCGTCGCTGCGCTTGCCAAAACCTCTATGTGTATTTAGTCAACTTTTCAGGAGAGACAAAAAACTGTTTATGATAGACTTATCAATAATTTAAAAATGCAGTATGGTGACAAGAAATATTACGTATGAACTGAGATACAAGTGAAAATGATAACATGTACTTTTCCTCACTCGCAAATACTCGCAATCCAATTCTGACATGTGCAACTATGGATAAAAACGTGATTTGAAAACGTTTGATGTGAACACATAACCAATTTATTGAACACATATCCAATTTATCATTGCCAGATTAATAGATTTTGTCAAATAGATTTCTAGACGGTATTAACACATATTTGTTTTTGTAATTGATGCGCAATTCGATTTCAAGAAAAACTAGCAAAGAAAATGCACATAACGGTTTTGGCAAGCGCACCGACGAAATGTGCTCATAAATATTCCGAATTTCCGAGATCAGATCATCTACAGAATTTATTTAAAAAAAAAACAATCAAAAGATAATAATGTCCCTCCATACCATACCAAACACAAGATCATAGGAACACAAGAAAAAACACTTTCTCATAACGAAATAAAGAAAAAGACGTAAAAAAACTCAACAGAATCTCCATATTGCTAAAAAACGCGCTCTCAGCGTCGACATGCAAATTACTTTTTTAATCTTTTACTTTTTTAATACCGCCGATTACTCGAGCTAAGGAAGGGTTCGGCCAGTCAGCCTTATCCTTTTGTTTTTTTTCTCGGCGCCCCTTTGCAAAATGGTCACGTAGGTATTTGCATATTTGCCTAAATTAAAACTGGTGTGTGAGCTCTTATTTTTTTACGGTATCTCACGTTTTTGTTACGAACAATCATAGCGAAATGAACTGGTACCACAACTCCGCAAGAAAGTCTTGCATATTAATGTTTATGGGACTAATCTATCTGTTTGCAACAATGGTCCAGTTTTTTTCTGTCATGTGAATGTAAAGAACTGATTATCGGAGTCCGTTTTTTAGAGACTCTGAGAAATAATTATTCTTCTCGTGCTTTCTTGGATCGAGTTTTATTTTAATAATGACTTACCGAGTTCCTTTTGTTTGCTTATGAGTCATACGTAAAGCTACATTTATAAGTAATGTGTTGGTATTACATTTATTACCGGAAACTTACTTTGTTTTTAGCTTCTATTTTACCATTCCAGGTGGAGATGATGTACAACAGCTATGCGACGCTGGAGAGGAAGAATTCCTTGAAATAATGGCCCTAGTGGGCATGGCTTCCAAGCCTCTCCACGTCAGACGTCTACAGAAAGCCCTCCAAGAATGGGTCAACAACCCCGCCCTCTTCCAAATACCGATCGTTCCTAACCTCTGTCCCTCCGAGAATCCTTTCATCCAATGTAACCAAAGACTTCTCAACATGCCTTCGTCCATCCCTAACTTACCAAGGACGGTCGCCTCTCCAGAAAGTTCGAGACCAATGTATAGTCCATCTCCCGGTGCTCCTGACAATAGTTGTGGCTCAACTGCCTCCGGCCCCAACGCCAGTCCTGTTCACCAAGCGAATACATTCGCTAAAATAGTCTTACCACCGTCCCCTGCGCCCGCAGCCCCTGTAACCTCTACTGCTTCTAGATCCTTCTCTCCACAAAGTGCCTGTCCTCCTGCATCATCTGGTTCCAGTCCGAGTTCCGTCACATCGCCAGTTCAGTTGACACCAGTTCTCTTAGATATTCATGTACAAAAGTTGGCGGCGGCAGCTGAAAAGTTGAGCAAGCATTTGCCTCAACTTGAGCCGAAGCCACAAAACACTAAGAAGAAGATGTGCAAGGACCTGGAGATGGTAATGATGATGCCGGAGTCGGATCCGAGACGGATGGAGGAGATCAGGAAGTACGCGGCGATATATGGGAGGTTTGATTGTAAGAGGAAGCCTGAGAAGCCGTTAACGCTACATGAGGTTAGTATCTGCATGATCGATCGTTAATTGACAAATATCATAGATATTGCTGTTTTCTACTGTTTTTTTTTTTTGTAATTGAAGGAAATACCTATGTGGAAATTGGTATGGCACACAAGTGCCAACAAAAACTAAAAAATTGAACCTAATCTTTTAGGAAATGGGCATGCATCCATTTTCCAAACTTCTCTTCTATTTCGTCGTTCCCTCAATGCTGAGCCTTGCGACCACATATGACACGTCTCGAAGCTGTTAAAGTTATCATAACTGAATAGAAGTGATATCATGCAATTGAAATCCCCATATAATAATCTCTTCTCTCTTCAACCCCTAGGTGATGGTAAATGAAGCAGCGGCCCAGATTTGCCGCTGTGTACCGGCACTCCTGACGCGGAGGGACGAGCTGTTCCCTCTAGCGAGGCAGCTGGTCAGGAGGGCCGGCCTGCACTACTCTAAGCACGGGTGAGTTTGCTCTTACAATCCGAGATTTATACGAAAGAGAATTGAGCTGATTAATTTGATAATGGTGTTGTAGAAAGCGTCGTTTACTGTCGTAATCGTTGTGAAAGGCCCTTGATAGATTAGACCATTTATTATGTTAAATTCACTTTAAGACTTTTTCTTCACCCACTAAATAACTACCTAAAAATACACGCATGCCCGAAATAGATTTATCTTACTACTAGGGAAAAAACAAAAAAAACTAGATACGTTGATTTTAATACTATATTAATATTCTCATATCTCTCTCTCTCTAGACTTTACTGAGCTTGAATGATTCGGCGAATGAGTAACTAAATGTAAATTGAGGTTTTAGATGAATATTTCAAATTGCAACGACATTCAATAATAATTTATAGTATGTAAGTCTGTCTGACTCTGTGGTTTTCCTTAGAATACCATATTTATCAGATTCTGCGATGGGAACGTGTACAAAATTATAATCAACTCTATTTTGTGTATCTGTGACTACTGAATTATAATAGTAGTTTATGCAACTGTGCATAATGAAGGGCATTACAACACGAGTGTGGGTTTAAGAAACGAGCCGAAGGCGAGTTTCTTAATAGCATCACACGAGTGTTGTAATGCCTAATTATGTATAGTTGCATACACTACTTTATCTACCCAAATATCATAAGGGCTCTATGATGGGTTCAGGAACCATAGGGAAATGACCTGCATTGTTACTTGGCCCTTGATTTTTGTGCCAACAGGTTATTAGTTGCATTCGTCGCTGCATTTACGATATCTGGCGGAGTATTCATGTCAATTTCTGAGTCACTATCACTCATTTTCGACAGAAATAAAGAATGGGTTACTGGAAATAAAAAGCTAACGAACAAATGACAGCTCGAAATGGCGGCGTTTCGGATATCTGTCATTTTTTTTTTAATCATAGGCAAACGAACAAAGTCACTATTCTTGTGTCACTCGAGATCGAAAATGTCGTGCGATTTATAATTAGAATCATACTGAATTGGGGTTTTTTTTTTTTATCTATATCTGATTTAATGTAGGTGGTACTAGAATAGCACACTCACTTGAATTTGACACCTGTTCCAAATTTAAAACTCATAACGCAACTGTTTACAGTTGCGTTATGAGTTCATTACAGTACCGTTCATTTCTGCAGGTTGGTAATGCTGGTCATTGCCTATGGTTTTTGAACGCATTAGAGAGGGTTTATGATATTTGGGTAGATAAAAGGATTTAAATAAGGATGACCTATTTAGGAAAATATCCAAAAATCGCATAATAAGACATACTCAAGAATACAGAGGTGACACGTGAGTTATTTGTGTAAATAAATGATCTATGCGTGGATTAGTATTCTAAACATGAAAATGCTAACGCGTCAAGATAACGATTGAAAGCAAATTATACATATTGTCCGTGCTTCGTAATCTTCTTTATTATATCTATGTTCGTAATAGTAGTTTATGCGACTGTGCATAATGCCTAATTATGTATAGTTGCATACACTACTTTATCTACCCAAATATCATAAGGGCTCTATGATGGGTTCAGGAACCATAGGGAAATGACCAGCATTGTTACCAGTGCAATGCAATAAAAAATAAATTAAACATATACAGAAGCAAATAGTTGCATTCGTCTGCATTTACGATATCTGCCGCAGTGTTCATGTCAATTTTTGAGTCACTATCACTCATTTTCGACAGAAATAAAGAACTTATCAGAAAATTTGTCTACTCGTAACTGGAAATAAAAAGCTAACGAACAAATGACAACTCGAAATGGCGATGCGTTCAAAACCATAGGCAATGACCAGCATTACCAACCTGCAGAAATAAACGGAACTGTAATGAACTCATAACGCAACTGAAAACAGTAGGTTATGAGTTTTAAATTTGGAACAGGTGTCAAATTCAAGTGAGTGTGCTATTCTAGTACCACCTACATTAAATCAGATATCGATAAAAAAAAACCCCAATTCAGTATGATTTTAATTATAAATCGCACGACATTTTGATCTCGAGTGACACAAGAATAGTGACTTTGTTCGTTTGCCTATGATTTAAAAAAAAATGACAGATATCCGAAACGCCGCCATTTCGAGCTGTCATTTGTTCGTTAGCTTTTTATTTCCAGAAATCCAGTTACGAGTAGACAAATTTTCTGATAAGTTCTTTATTTCTGTCGAAAATGAGTGATAGTGACTCAGAAATTGCCATGAATACTCCGCCAGATATCGTAAATGCAGCGACGAATGCAACTAATAACCTGTTGGCACAGAAATCAAGGGCCAAGTAACAATGCAGGTGATTTCCCTATGATTCCTGAACCCATCATAGAGCCCTTATGATATTTGGGTAGATAAAGTAGTGTATGCAACTATACATAATTAGGCATTACAACACTCGTGTGATGCTATTAAGAAACTCGCCTTCGGCTCGTTTCTTAAACCCACACTCGTGTTGTAATGCCCTTCATTATGCACAGTCGCATAAACTACTATTATAGCCAACAAGTCGGAACTCAATTACTTAATTTTCCTCTTCTTGATAGGATAGATTCACATTGAACCGTACCTTCAAGATTGCCTTAGGTTATAAAAAAAAGCTGTATTCCAAATAACATAAACCAAACAGTTCCATCTTCTGCGGGCCTAAAATGGCCGGTTTAGCAGAACATTTATTATGTTTTGCAACGTGATTCATATTATGTTCTGCTAAACCTTCCAGTTTAGACACCCTGTAGTTTGCAAAGTTTGAAACATGGCTACCGATCCTGATATGAGAGATATTAAGAGCCCTCTTACAGTCCACTAGCGCCGCCAATCGAAAAAAATGTCATAACTCGTAAATAGAATCAAAAATACAAAATATGTTCTATTATTACTGTGGAAAAGGCAATAACGTAATTGTATAACACCTTATCAACACTTGAAATATAGCTGTTTAGCTAAATCGTGCATTCAAAACATAAACGGCCGTTTTTGTTACAAATGCACGATTTAGCTAAACAGCTATATTTCAAGTGGTGACAATGTGTTATAAAATTACGTTATTGCTTTTTTTGCATTGCTCGTTTTACCGCCAATATTCGTTGCTTGGTCCCGTCTGCCACTATCATATTAAAATGTCTTTTAAAACATACATCCGTCATTCTCCGGCACTTCTCTCAATTTATTTGAAGTTGGCGAAGCATGTCTTCAATCATACTTTCCTTTTAGTCTCCAAGTCATGAGTTACCTCCATTTTAGCAATGTAACTTACACATATTTCTTCTTTTACTTTCCAGACTCCCTCCAACAGCGTCAACAGGCGAGGATCGCGACCGCGACGAAGACGAAACGCCTGCGAAGCGACCGCGACAGGTGGCGCCCCCTACTGTAGACCTCACCGACTAACACTAGGGGCTAAGCCACAGTCACTAACATAGGGGCTAAGCCACAGTCACTAACATAGGGGATACAGCCACAGGCACTAACATCGCGGATAGAGCCACTGACAGGCACTAATATGAGAGGAAATAAGTAGATGGGACGGTCGGGAGTCGTGGGTTGTGGAATCTTAAAGACAAGATAGATAGTGACATCCATATACAGGCTTTGATTCTTGCCACTTGCCATTTGGAAGTTAGGGCATAAACTATACCCCAGACAGACTACACTGCCAAAAGACTTATTTTCAGTACAAATTATTGTTGGCATCGTTTTCTCTCATCTCTATCATTCAAGTGAAATTTTCTCTCGTCACTTTTTTTTTTCAATTTAATTAAAAGGATCTTGTAGTTTGTTTGAAGAAAATTTATTGTTTGTTGTAAATAATTTGTCCATTTCAAATCAAAAGATTCCATAATCCACGGTCTAAAATTGCAAAAACAATAACATTCCAAAAGGGTAATTGTTACTAACTGGAATGATCGGTTTAAGGTCTAAACTTATTTCTAATAAGGATAAGAGAATATCTAATAATCAACGGCCCCATACTAAATTCCAATACCTTCTGTAAGAAAGTGAAATGTATGAGACAGCTGATTATTTTTTCGCGATTTCGATGGTGGTCCGAAAGAAAAAGTTGTTTAGTTTGATGGTTTGTAGCACACCCTTTCATATGACTATACCCTTTCTGTTACACGTTGCATAAGAACTTCAGAGCAAAATCATGACACACAAGTAAAGACCTAAAACCGTCCTTGGGGAACCCCAAAACTTTACGGCTGTTTTTAACAAAGTTGCTACTAATCTCTTCTATATCTCGGTATTATATGAAATTATTTATGTTATTAGATACATTCGAAATGTTATTCGTACTTGCATTTACTTTTCATTTGCATTTTTATAGTTAAAGGTAAGCATGACTCGATCAAACGCCTATTCTTATTATTTTATGGTATGCACTGCAGTTCATTTTGTTTTAGAATGGTTATGGCAAAATACTGACCCGGTGAGTAGAAAATTCAAAATTGCATTGTAAGTGTGCACGGTAGCTTTAAACTATTTTTTGTTGCTTATTCCTTTCATTTTACTATCCTTTTGCATTGTATTTTTTTGACTGTCACAAAAAAACAAACTCAAATAAAGATCTATAGTTATTTGTTATACAAGAGTGCAAAGTTGTTTTTTAACCGCGTGCTCAATTTTGATGACCGAGCAAGCGAAAGATTCTAAAATTGAGTCACGAGCGAAGCGAGTGATTCAAAACTTAGAATCTTGAGCGTTAGCGAGGGAATCAAAAGAGCACGAGGTGAAAAATCTTTGCACTCGAGTGCAACACGTAACTTTTCATCCCACCTCAGCGAGGAAATGGATAAACGCAAAAAAAATGCGCATTATTAACAAATTCAGTTAATTCTGTTGGCGTCAAATAAACTTCCTCGTCGCTAGATAATTAGTGGTCATTTTAGGTTTTTCACTTATTTTCAAGTTAGATTCCTTGTTTTTAACATAAGGTGTTAACAATATGACGCGAAAAGAAAATGGCGCGCGCAAAACATACCTATTAAAAAAGTACACCAAGAAGGTTCCGAGTCTGAGTTCTTGACAAATTAAAAAAAAATTGTATGATCAATTCGGCACCATAGAGGTAGAAGTAAATAGGTTTAATGATGTTTTGAATTCACATGCTTAGTGCACACGATGTTCTAAATTCAAATTTACTTTACCCTCATGACGATAAAAACGGCTTTTGCACTCAGATATTGAAGAGCAAAAATACTCTTTCCGAGATGGGGGGATGAAAAGATAGTTTTCTTTTTTCTTACGATTATTAGAAACAGTAGATTATGACGCAAGAGTCTAAACAAAAACACAATATTGTGTACATAATTAATTGTTTTGATTTTATATCTAGGAAGGCGACGAAGGCAACGGCGTCCGAGCAAGTCCTGATGCAGCCAGAAGCAATTCCAATAGGTATGTTATATGTTTTTCTAACTAGAACTGCTTCTTTTACCAGCTGTCGTGTAGTCTTTCTTCTTTATTTATAGGCAGTATTTTAAATGGTCCAGTAAAACTTATATCTTGTATCGCTTGATCGAATCTTGTTACCTTCTCCATTATAATCATTATCAATAGGGCTTACGGCTTCTCAAGTTCTCAGCATGAGTCCATGCCATGTTCGCACTTATTCTCGATGCTTCTTTACCAGCCTCATTTTTCTTTCTTCTGCCAGATTCTATCCTCGATACCATTAGCATATACCATAGCTTTACTGTATACTTTCAGTCAGTAACTATAGTGATTGGAAGTTAATTGAAAGTTTGACATTATTTTCTTTGTTTCCAGCTGGTGGGGCGTGAAAGCTGAAAGTGACGACGCTGACTCCAGGTGTTCATATTCCAGTACCAGTACTCCGCCACCGGTGAGCGCCGTTTCTTATCAGTACCTAATCATTCTCGCTCCCGGAATTAGAATTATTGTGGCTGACATTAACCTATTAACAATCTCGATCGTCAAGCATTGATTTCCATGTTTTATACATACATTTTCAACCGACTTCCAAAAAGAGGAGGTTATCAATTCGTCTGTATTTTTTTTTTTTTTTTTTTTTTTTTTTTTCTGTGTTTGTTACCTCATTACTCTCGACTGGGTGAACCGATTTCGATGGTTCTTTTTTTGTTTGAAAGCTGGTGCTTCCCGTTTGGTCCCATTTTAGTTTGCTGAAGACCTGATGCTGATCTTCGGAGATATACAACGGAACTCTTCAAAAATACACAGCAAATCTGCAGTGATTGCTGCCATCGCTTGTAGGTTCATTGTTTATACTATATTATGACGTAACATCACGCCTGTATGCTCTGAGGAGGTACGCACATGTGTAAAATACACCTGATTTCGAAAATATTTGTTACCTCAGTACTTTCTACTGGGTGAACCGATTTTGATCATTCTTATTTTATTTGAAAGCTGGTGCTTCCTGTGTGGTCTTATAATCATCAAATCAGTAGCTGATGATGGGATTCTGGAGAAATAGAGAGAATTCTTCACATTTTATAAGCACACTAGAAGCGGTTTGGGTAGTTTTAGGAATTGTACTTTCTCGAAGTGATCCCAATTCAATTTGATGAAGATCTGATGAAGAACTTCGGATATGCAACGGAACTCCTCAATAAATGATAGCAAATGTACTGGGATTGCCGAAATCTCATATCTGTCTATTGTTTACACCAGTTCATAACCTAAAATCACGCCGGTACGCTGTGAAGGGGTAAGCACATGTGAACCACTAAAAAGTGAAAAATAAAAACTTTTTTACAAAAAATAAAACCGACTTCAGAAACGCTTCAAAAGTCGGTGACAAAAAAACTAAATCAATCAAAAAAAGGTTACCGACTTCTGAAGCGTTTTTTCTGAAGTTATTTTTTACTTTTTTTGTTTTCTCTGAAGTCGGTTTTATTATTATCTTCTCATTTCTAATAAGTATCCTTCTCTATGGTGAAATTCTTAGTAGTATTTGAAGTTCATCCATCTTCAGTAGAACTCATCAAAGCTTATTCAATCAATTATTTTGTACTGTATATTTTACTAATTAGGAATGTTTCCTTAATTCCAGGATGCCGACGAATCCCGTCCTCAAATAGTAGCGGCGCGAGGAGACAGCATCATCGCGGTCGCCAACCCCGCGCTGCACCCCCCGCACCCCGCGCACCTCCCGCACCCCCCGCACACCCCGCACCCCTCACACCCCCCGCACCCCGCCAGGAACCACTCCAACTGATCATCTGCTCCTACGGCGATGGACGACAGCCTAATAACAAAGAAAAATAAAAGTGAAATTTGTTGTGTCCTCCTCAAGTAACATGGAGTAAAGGTAGAAAGACAGAGAGACAAGCAAATAAATTAAGAGCATTGCAGGTTTCTTTAAAAGAACAACATGATTTTGAGGAAGGTAGAGGACTGAAAGTGGATAAAGAAATACATACAGTTATTGACAGTGATATCTAATTGAGGGAGATCTATGATGGCACTGACGAAAATTATGTCGTTCGAGTCAAAACAATACTGAAGTCGGTTCATAAGGCATTGACTAAAGAGCAAGTCGTGACCAAAAAAAACAAAATTAAATACACTTTAAATTAAATAAAAGGCCTTGACAACAAACCAGACAAGTCAAAAAACCAGCAGCCACTATTATAATAAACGACAGAATTACTTACTCGATATGTTGGTAACAAACCGTAGTTTACAAAACTCAAAATTGAAAAAAAACTAACAGTTCAAGTATCTGAGAGCAAGGCAGTACCCCCGCAATATTGTTTTAATGACATTTTGAGAAAGATCTTGATTAATCTACTTTAAGAGATTTTTGCTGACGGAATATGAACATAGAACTACATAGTGCTTTTAAGATCTTTAAGTGAGACTAGTGAGTTTGGGAGTCTCAAAGTTCCTCTTCAAGATCTTAAAAGTAATCCTTATGAAGGATAAAGAAAGGCATAATCCTTCGTTCCACAAGGAACTAAACAATACTGACACAGAGTGTACAAAATACATTCCACCAAATATAAAACTAATTTATATAATTTTGTAAATAATTAGGTTATTAAGAATAAGTAAAGCCATAATATGCCTTGTAGTCATTATATCTATCAATTGGTCTTAACGAGTGGGTTGCACTAACAGATCATTTTTACGTTCGAAACCGCACTTTGTAAAAACAAAGTCATCGCATGGATCTATTGTCTGGATATCATCAAGTTCGCATCAATCACTTAAAATGAGTACTAAGTGTTTATGTAAATACATAATAGTTCTAGTACATAAATCATATACATTATGGGTTTCTATAATGTGTTTGAAAGATTTAATGTGTCCCTTAGGTAGTTTATAAATTAAATGGTTTTCGAAATTGATGAACATCGTACTGTTACGGATAAAGTTAATCAACTTAAGTTAACAATCAAAACTCACATCATGACTGCAATGTACAGTCGCCAACGCACCAGGTAATCTTAGCGTTAAAATATGGTTTTCAGTCATTTAGAGAAGGGGCTTCGAAGATTGTTTTAAGAGGCCTACGGAGCATGCGTTTTTCATACAAACGTAATACCAAAATAATTTGTAAATAAAACATATTCTTAAGGTTGTGTGTATTTGTTTTGATTGGATTACAGAATATATAGGTTCCCAAACACATATTTTGAATGTACACTGATTAAAACAAGAGTTATGAGAAATTTTTTTTTTCTGTAGAAATTTTAAAATTTCTCATATCTCGTCATTACATCATTGTCTTTCCAAAATATTTATTTGGAAACATAGATATTCTATAATACAATCGAAATATACACACACTACCTTAAGAATATGTTTGATTTTCATATTATTTTAGTATTACGTTTGTATGAAAAACGCATGCTCCGGCGGCCCCTTAAGAAGCCTGGCCGTTCTAAATTCTACCATTTGATTTTTTTATCAAAGTTAACCATGCATAAAACCTATACGAATCGATGGGCTGGTATCAGTGAATGGACTTTAACTTTGATAGCTCGTATCTTAGAAACGTGACATTTTGGAATATTTTGTTTAAAAGACTTTTTTTGTATTGATACCAGCTATCGACTAAGAAAGGAATTATGCGTGCCCGCTACATCGGAAAAAATAATAATGTGGCGAAAGTTGGAACGGCCATTGTATTCAAACCCTTTCGTCAGTTTGTGGTAACTAAGTAATTTGATGTACTGGCGATTGTACTACTGAATGCACTGACGTTCACACTGAGCCAGTTTTCACCCTTATGCCCTAAGTTATAAGGTTGATAAATTATCGACCATCAGTGCAAAATTCCTAACACCTTGTTTTATTGTTGAGATTCATTATTTTTAACTGACCACATATACCTACAAATAAGTGGCTAGTCCTCCTACATGTCAATTAATTAATATTCTATCAAACAATTAGTTATGTCTTTATTATGCAGATACTTAAGTAGTGTTGTATGTAAATATAATATAAATATTTTATTCGCATTAACACGCCATCGATTGCACAACTAAACAATTTGCATCAAACGAAGATATTTTATTATAATATTTATTAATTGCCTTCATGAATGTGACAGCCATAGAAACAATTAATTTAAAAAAATGAGCTTCAGTGCAATCCACTTCTTGTGATGTCTTCAAACGTGTGTTTATTTTTTGTATAGTTGTTTACGCATTGTGATATTCAAGAACAAAAAAAAAATTACATTCTAATCTGAAAAAAAAAACTGTCAGAGATATCCCCGAAGAAATCCGAAATAATAGTACATTGTTCACCGAGAGGAGAAAGTGACCGATTACCGTCGAGGGTGTCGTTTGAAGCCCGAGCCGTAGGCGAGGGCTTTAAAACACCCGAGATCGGGAATCGCACTTTCTCTCGAGTGATACATAGTGCTTTATACTACACCTACGAGGAAACAAAAAAATTATACGAAAACTGAATCCTCAAACAACACACAAATTGAAAATGGCGCCAATGGCGTCTGCAATTTTCACATGTTCTTTTTTCAAATTGTTTATCCTGTCGCCGCAGGGTCGCACTGCCAGCCCGACACCATCCAACACACAGCTAGTGGCCAGTGTCATTTTGCGAACTTGGAGATAAAAACTCACTGTAAAAACTTTTTGGCTTTTGATATTTAGGTTACCGGCGCATAGTCTTACCCAAAATTAAAAAAGAAAAACCACGTAAGAAATGGATTTTCATACACTTTTCTCTCCCGCTCAGATGCGTTTTCTCCCCGCATATTTGTTCGATATGCAATGACGTACTTTCTACCGTAAATTTGATAAAGTATCAAGGTACTTTCCAAGCAGGTGTAGTATAAAAGGTGTAAACAACCTCATCACGAAGCTGTCAACCAAGCATTCTGTAGAACATTTCTAATTAAGTAACCATATGCTTGCTGGAAAATTATTTTTTTTTGGTGAAAAATCACACTTTTCGGACTCAATGTGATGTACGGTCGAACAAGCTATTTGGTTTACACTTTAACCCACAAATTACATTGTAAACTGTAAACCAAATAGCTTGTTCGACCATATGTCTAAAACATTGTACCTACGAGAGTCGTGAAGGTGTTTAAAAGTAAATATCTTACACATGTATTCAAAAAGAAACTTGTGAAAAAGTTGGAACTTTGACCTCCAATAACTCCGTAACTAGAAAGTTCCCAGATATGGTCCAGAACAAAAAAAAAGATCACAATGACGGGGAGAGCAAGTGCCTTCCGGCTTCGTTATTAGTCTTTTTATACCCTCTAAACACACATAAAAATAAAATGTTCCGTCTACACATAAATTGTTCTAATCCATCAAGAAGTCATAAGAACGTGGACAAAACACAAATACTATGTGCTATGTAAATGTGTAAATAATATATAAACGTTAGAGTTGAAGTAAATGACCATTGCGAGCCATAACGTGTTTGAATAGTTAGCCTGTAAGGAAAATAAATACTTTGTTTATACCAAACTGCGTTTTATTGAAGAGCTGAATGTTAGTACAAAAATCTGCTGATGCTTGTGTTGCAGAAATATATCTTATTACTTATTTAGCTAGCTTGAAGCTTGTGGCTAAATAATGACGACCGCTTGGGCCGATTTAAGGTTAAGCCGTGCTTGCCTAGGTTGGTCTGTGGATGGGTGACTACCCATACATACCGAGTTACCTCCATGCCTTGGAAAGCACGTTAAGCTGTTGGTCCCGGCTGTCATTTGTCCATCTTTGGCAGTCGTTACAGGTAGTGGCCCAAAAAGTCTGACAGCCAGTCTTACCAAGTGGTATCGAATTACCCAGTATTAACTGGGTTGAGGAGGTCAGATAGCCAGTCGCCGCATGTAAAATACTGGTATTCAGCTGCATCCGGTTAGACTGGACGCCGACTGGAAAGGGCTAGGCCCTAGGCAGATGATAACTTATCTAGCCACGTTACATTTAGGAGAGTCGTAATTTTGTAAACTCTCGAAATATTGTCAAACGAACATTCTGCTTACAATAAAACGCATCATTTTTCGTGAAATGCATGCGATGGTAGTCAAATCACGCGGTGTGGAGGGAAGGAGGGGTCCCTCTTGCCCAGTGGTACCACTCTCATGAAAAGACAATGTACCATTCCTGAGAAATACAGATTAATATAACCTAACCTTATAACACTTCATATTCCCCTAGAAAGCGTAGTCGACTATTTCCGAGGGCAGGGTTTAAAGGAACCTAACTAACCTAACGTGGCGGTGCCCCAAGTCCTGATTATTATTCCTGATATATTATGTCAACTACGACGAGTAGCCGAAAGACGTCCACTGCTGGAGGCCTCCCCCAAGTGTCGCTACATTGACCGGTCTCTTGCGACTCGCATCCAACGGATTCCCGTCATCTTCACCAGGTCATCGGTCCACCTAGTGGAAGGTCTTCCAACGCATCGTCTTCCGGTTCGCGGTCGCCACTACCACCAGTACTTTTCGGCCCCATCGGCCATCCGTTCTGCGAGCAATGTGACCTGCCCACTGCCACTTAAGTTTGGCAATTCTTCGGGCTACGTCGGTGACCTTGGTTTTCTTGCGGATGCCTTCATTTCTGATTCGATCACGCAATGAAACTCCGAGCCCTCTCCATTGCCCTTTGGGTGACTTTAGCCTTTTGGTAAGGCCCATTGTGACCGAACTATTTTTCTTGTAAGTATCTAATGCATTTTTTTTTACCTATGTCCTTATTTCAGTGGTCTGAATGATTCTTAAAAGTTTGTCCGCCTGTTTTAATTGGATCTTATTTATGTATGAATAACAATGAATACAATCATCGACCAACTATCTAAACCTTCGGGGTATTACTGCGATGATTAACAAAAAAACCATCTAGAATATCGCTATATTACAAAGACCTCTTACCTCGTAAATATGAAGATTCACGCTGATGTTAATTAAACAAGGGCAAGGCCAGATTTTATAACACTTTCAACAAACTTCCGTTGCATTCAAGATCAAATAATATATCAACGAAATTGTATTTGATTGCGTAAAATACTCTCAAAAGCATGATTTTAATATTTATCTTTGTTAAATCTAATTGCGGTTAAATACGGGATAAAATTGATTTTATTTCCACATTGAAGTAGGTGTGAAATCACGATTTAATTTTTAAATACAGTAATGGATTTTAGATCTAGAAATCATCATCATCTTTGACCGGTCTCGTGTGCCTCGCATCCAGCGGATTACCTTCACCAGGTCATCGGTCCATTATCCGTCCCAAACAACAAATTACCACATAGTCAAAGGGACTTTCAAAATTAATTGGATTACAACTATGTTGCACCATATGATTAAAGGCAAAACGGGAAAAGTCAGTTGCTGCTGAGTCAGTAGCGAATGCAACTAACCATGTTTAACTATGATTTGGTTTGGTTCATGGCAAGATTTTGTAACACCAGTCGATATGCGTCATTTGACCATCATTTATTGTTTGGTCATTTACTCTTTGGATTTTCCAAACTATCCATGATTTCGAATGCCTTAATTTAACTAGCAAATAAATCGATTTAACAGACTTCATTGACCACTGTTTGGGGGAAAACCAGTAGTTTACTAAAGGTGCTTCCAAACGGGTCATATTTTTGCTGCAATGTAAAACTAATGAGTATGAATGTGGATGGGTATTTGAGTAGAGGAAGACCAAAGAAACGATGGATGGACTGTGTTAAGAAGGATATGGTAAGAAAGGAAGTGTCTGATGAGATGATGAAAAATAGAGGAGTATGGAAGAAGAAGACATGCTGCGCCGACCCCAAATAAATTGGGATAAGGGCAAGATAATGATGATGATGATGATGATGATGTATACTGTTGCAGGCAACATTATCAGCAATTACAGCCAGGCTGTGCACGGCGATATTTTATAATAGCCGGGACATATTATGGCCAGAGCCACACATCTTGGTTGCAGGACAATCAAACAGCAATCGAAAATACGGCAATATTACCCTGCCAGTCTTATTGTTGTGTCGTATATTTTGTAGATCGTGTACAAGAACAAATATATGACCATAGGTTTAGAATCTTTAGAATACTGCCGTTATTCAATGTTTTTGACAATATTGTAGCTACATGTTGCATTAAAAATATTGCTCGTTTAAGGCGCTTAGACGAGCTAAATTAGCAACTCTATTTGTAGTGGTTCAAACTTCGTTTGAAATGCTGTTAGAATAAAGTTTTAATCACCATGCACTACAAAGTGGTTGTTACGTCAGCCACTGCGGGCCAAATAGCGCGAAATAAGTGGTTTCGATCGATTTACAAAAAAACTATTGATTGGATTAAAAAACTAAAACAGTATCATGCAGCTAATATATTGCTTGTAGAACTATTTGCCAAAAAATCTGAATGATCGCATGTATATTAGTATGTTTTTTTATTGTTTGAAAGACATTTTTAGAGATAAGTTCGTGATTTCTTTTTATCGAGCCAAATTAATTGTATTATGTTTTCAAAACAGTATCATGCTAGCATATATCCTGAAGAATATCATATATTTTTCTGGTCTTGTTTGTAGCAGTGAATCATATACTTTTAGTAATTTTAAAACTCGCGTTAAGCTCATGTAATCGCCTTAACACCTTCAGATTTTCATTTATAGTATAAATATTTAACATTCGAGTCAGATTGTGAGCGGTCATCTGGTCAGACCCTGACCTCATTGTAAGCCGCTTGAATCACTTATTATATGGCCGCTAACTGATCAATATATACAAACATGCTTTGAATATACTTATATACAAGCTGTACAGATTGTTGATATGGTCGTCATTTCCGAAATGACTTCATTTTTAAACTTGTACGGGATATCTTCCGTGATTATTTTTTTTGTTGAGCTCCCGATATTTCGACGCTCTGTTGCAAGCGCCATGACGTGTAATATGGGGAGCTCAACATAAAAAATAATAACGGAAGATATCCCGTAAGTGACAATATAAGTTTAGTTTTAAACCGTGAAAGCCTAAAACAGTGACTTCATTTTTGATCATCATTGAAAATGTAACATGTGTTCTGGGTATAATACGACGATCGATTTGGGCGGCCCGTGTCCAACAGTAGATTGCTATTACGATTATGAAACTCTAATCTCTCTCTGTGAGAGGAAGAGGGCTGTAACCATTCACAAAGGCTCATCGCGAGTGGCTGGATGTCATATCTCTTCGGTTTGTTGGTTCTAGGATATGCCGGTTTCCTCACGAAGATATCCCTCGCCGGTTTGAGAGCAGAATATGGGCAGATGACATTATTGCCAGCGCGAGTATATTTTGGATGAGGCTATCACATGAACGTGGAGCGTGGTTCAAGCAAAGAGAGACCACCAGTGGGTAAAGTCTGGCTGTGGACGATGATGATGATGGTGATGGAATAATGTACACAAAGTTTGTCTGAGTTTAAAACTATGATCTACAAACTTGGTAGTCCCGCCCGAATCCACTCGGCCGCCACTGCTCTTGTAAATTGGCAATCTCGCTTCTTCTTCTTCAACTCTTGGCCACCCAATTGCTGTGTATAAGTCTCTTTCAAATCTCTCCATTTTTTGCGGTTTTATGTCATGGCTATGCAGATTCTTCCGGCCACTTTAACGAGATCCAGTCTGTCCACCTAGTCGGTTGTCTTCCAATCTCACTTAATGATTCATAATTGAAATAAAACCTCATAAGTTTGACTCTGATCAGAAAGTTCAGTCTCCAAACCTCCCTAGCAACACCCACAGACCATCAGACGACGATCAATAAAAACAAACACGTGTAATTTACGGAAACCAGTTGAGTGACTTCATAATCACAAAGGATATCATAATTTTACTAAAAACGTGTTCTTTTAAAATCCCCGGCAGTTAAAAAACTTGTTTTGGTATCAAATGCGTCTGTTTTAATATAAATTCTAGTCAAATATTGACGTGGTATGACAGCAATGCATGGCTGTAGATTGTATGTTCTTGGATAAGTAGATAGCTACTTCTGAAGGAAAAACTAAAGGTAATTAATTTCTCAAGGCGTTAGGTAGGTAGATACACTTACTCATGTATTACGCACAAAAATTATATTATAGAACACGCGAATTAGGTTAAGGGTCGAGGGAACAATGGTTTTTAGGCCTGATAATTGAATAACCGAGAACTTTAGGGAAAATCTTTTAACTTTTACGATACCTTATAAAATTCAAATTCAAATTCAAATATTTACTGCTCAACACAGTACATTTATACATTTCCAGATGTCAGGTGAATGCGCAGTCAACTGTATTGTACCAATTCAGGCATGCAAAATTTATAATTATACATTTCATAAAATCCAATTAATACCGCGAACAGAGTCGGAAAGAAAATAAAATGGAATTAAAACCTAAGACAATGTCATAAGTTCAAATTAATACGTTATATAAAATGTCATTAATTCAAAAATAATAAGTAAAATAATAAGTTAATTAAAATAATACCCTGTACAATGTCAAAATCAAATTAATCCGTTACACAATGTTATTAATTCATAAATAATACCTTTTACAATGTTTTAAATTCAAATTAATATGTAAGTAATGTCAGAGTATCTAATGTCAAAATAATTAAGAAATATGTAAATGGAAAAACATTGTAGATATAATATTAATAAAATAAAATAAAATAAATCGGACTCAAGCACCATAATCACACCATCATCATCATCGCACCTTAATTCATCATCTGCCTAACCTTTTTCCAACTATGTTGGGGTCGGCTTCCAGTCTAACCGGATGCAGCTGAATACCAATATTTTACAAGGAGCGACTGCCTGTCTGACCTCCACAACCCAGTTAGGACTGGGATTACCGAGTCCAGATTAACCAGTCTTACCAAGACGTATAATGGTATTAATCATACTTCTGGGTAAGACTGGTTGTCAGACTTATTGGGCCACCTGTAACGACTGTCAAAGATCTAGAAATGACAGCCGGGACCAACAGCTTAACGTGATTTCCGAGGCACGGAGGAAACCTGGTATGTAAGGGTGGTCACCCATCCACAGACCAAACTTAGGCAAGCACGGCTGAACCTTATGATCGATCCGAGTGGCTTTAACTATTTAGCCACGAGTTCCTCTTTCATTAACGATATTATTAGGTTTGGTTCGTTCCCACTAGTTCCAATAAACAGTTCTACGGTGGAACTAATGGGACTATACTTTTCCCAATAGTCCTACGATTTAAATTGGTACAAAATCGTAGAACTTGTGTGACCAAAAATTCCCATTTGCACCAGTTCTAATAAACTATGAGCTTATAAAGTCGGAACTATTTGTCAAGAGTCGGAATGAGATCACAAATTCAAGTCTAACATACAAATAAACGCTGACCATGTGGGTTTTCTAAGCGGATGTCAGTTCCGCCCAATGAAAACTTCCGGTATTCCGATCTGACAAATGAGATATTTCTTACAAGAAATCGTAGAATAAATGAGTCATTAATTAATTTATAAACAGTTTTTTTTAATGGCCGGGAATGCCCTGACGTACGTGAACGCCATTAGTGACAATCTTATTCACATTGTTCCCTTCCTTGATCCCAGACCCGCCGGACTCGCGGGCCTGTGGACGGTGAGCTATGGGCTAGTTCGCCGTCCGTCCGTCTTATGACGACAGGCCGAGTCGACGGCGCGTTCAAGTTACACGCGCGCCTCAAAGAGATGTCAGCATAATGGAAGGGCCCGCAAGAGGCGAAGCTGGCCGGGGCTGCGGGACTGTTCGAAAAAGATATCGTGGCCCTGGAACATAAAGGGCGAGGAAAAAACATGTTTAGGTTTTAGTCAATAAAAGTCTGACACTCCCTCCCGCTCCGCCCAGAGTGGGAAAAGTTAGTTGATAATTTCCAATTCGAAAAAAGGGCTACTTATTTTCTGATTAACAAAATTTGCTCAGATAGACAGCTTTTTAAATCGCCGAGGGATCTTCATATACAGTACTGGATGGTCGTCCTTACACGGAGCGACTACAGCAAGCATAGCTAAACGTACAATTCGTGTTTTTTTAACCACATGTTGTTTCTAGTGAAACCGTTAATTTGTCAATAGCATCCAGTTTTTGGCGTTTCTAATAGATTGCTGGATGGCTGACTCTTTTGGTGCTTCGTTTTGAAAGCATAGATACTGATGTAACACATAACATAACATCACGCATGTAACGAATGTGAGGCTCGGCAGAAATGGCTCTACTTGTATACATTTTGACAGTTAAGTTTAAGTCCGTATGTAAAATGGGGAGAACCTTTCATGGGCACAAATCCAGACTTCATGACTGCTACTGAAAAATTCCTGATGGAACCCGATAGAACTTTGTCCAATCTGGCAATTATACCCAGGACCTTATGCTCAACAGTTTAATTTGCGACCACTCGACTAACAAAACAGTCAGTGTTGTAAATGTGCAATAACCCCAGTCAAGCCTTTGATATTGTAAAGTAGTATCTAAGGCGTTGGTCACTATCAGAAACAACTAGATCGGTGGGCGGGTAAGCAACCTTACTAATCAACTTATGAATAAAAACATCTATACTAATATTATAAAGCAGAAGAATTTGTTTGTTTGGTTGAACGCGCTAATCTCAGGAACTACCGGCTCGAATTGAAAAAAAATTGTGTTGGATAGTCCATTTATCGAGGAAGGCTTTAGGCTATATAACATCACGTTACAATAATTAGGAGGGGAGCAGGAATGAAAAATGTTGCAAAAACGGGGACGTTTTTTTCCTTTCGTTTTTCTCTCTTATGTGACGCAGACGAAGTTGCGTGGGTCAGCTAGTTAATTATATCATTTTAAATTCTTTTCACGTATCTTTCTTAGAAGATAAGTAAACTTTACCATGTATCTACGTCAACAGATCGTAAATTAACGACTGATTCATTAAATAAATGCCATGGATACTACGAAATACTAGTCAGGCGTCAGATATGTAATAAATCAGTAGCCTGATTGACTAACAACGAATTCATAGATGTTGCATTTACACTGAAACGGAGATAAAAAAAAAAGAAGAGAGAATGGCGAAACGTGCAGGTCCATTAGACCAATCGGAAGATCAAGGCGAATAAGATCGAGGATTTCTCGGCTTTTTTCTTATAGGTATTGAGGACCATCAGCAATTCGACAATAAGACTTTCGGGATTTTGAGAAACTAGTCAAATATTCGGAAATCTGACAACCAGTTTATCCAAGGAATATTGTGCTACCCAGTCTGACTATTGTGAAGGTAAAATACTCGATTTCATCTGCATCCGGTTACAAAAAAACTGAAAGAAAGTCATCTATCTTGGTATGGACTTAGACATGTAATGAGGAGGGAGGAGTCGCATGTTACTAAAAAAGTAACAGATTTTAATGTTAATGGATGCAGAGAGGGAGAGGAGTGCCAAAGAAAAGATGAATGGATTGAGTGAGGAATGACATGAAAGAGAAAGGAGTAAAAAGCACAACGTCTGACAGGGGAGAACGGAGGAAGAAACATTTGCATCGACCTCAAGTAGAGTGGGAGAAGGGCAGGAAAATTATGATATGAATCCGGCTAGACAACAGTCATGAAATGCAGGCAGAAGATGAACTACAGGTTACAATGATACAAATACAGCAGGTTAAAACAGATGCAAATATTACAATACAAAACTTTGAAACCCAAGGATTTATAAATAAGACGCAATACTTCGCAAATAATGTCAAGTGCCATTACCGAGCAAAAAGCCTTATGTACATAAAATACCAGTTTTACTCGTGTAGGCGTACCTTCTAGCTACTCATTAATGGTCTATTTTAATTATCATGTTAAAACAGTGTGTCATGTGGCAGTCATTTTTAAGTTATTCCATTCTTAGAAAGATTTATGAGTGTGTGACATTCATTTCATATACTGCTGTACCGAGAAATCTGTGAGGCAATTAAAAAAAAGTGTAAACGGAAGACCCCTCAAGAAGCCGACTACCAAGCATTCTGAACACCAAACTAAGTAAATCTTACCAAAAAATAAATAAGTTAGCATTCAGAAGTGAACAAGACAACGAGGTACATAAAGTAATGAATACAACCGTTTATTCTAACTTGGAACAAAATATCAATTGCTGAAACTATCCATAACCACAACAAATCATAAGGAATTCAATAAACACGTAATTGCTTACAAAAGTAGCAAGTAAGTACACAAAATAGGAAAATATAAATCTTACAGCCCTTTGAACGATATTCCCAACGAGTCTCTCACTTTTATCGGGGTTAAAAAATTACGCTTTACAGTGGGACTCACTCAATGTAACGAACTACTAATTGAATGCATTGGCTGGATGTATTGGTGCAGTACAGGGGCTGTGGAGGCATTAAAAGTAAATACTATTAAAACTTAAAAAAAAACAATGTTTGAAAATGTTGGAGTTTTTGGAAACCAAATATCTCCGTAACTTGAAAGTTTCCCAGGCATGGTATTTAACAAAAAAAGTATCACAATGACGGGGAGAACAAGTCCCTTTGGGTTCTTTGTGGGTACTATTCTTTATAACGAGGTTAATTTGTCTAGCTACTTCGTTGGTCTAATGGACGCAAACGCTACTGTTAAGCATAAGTCTCCGGGTTCATTTCCCAGGTAGGGCTTAGTGTAATTGCGTATTATCATTCTCAGTACCCCGTATCTGGATAACAGGATAGGCAGTCGCTCCATGTAAAATACTGGTATTCAGCTGCATCCAGTTAGACTGGAATAGAAGAAGCCGACCCCAACATAGTTGAAAAGCTGGTTGTCTGTAAAGTCGGTTTACTGACGATAGTTGAACGTGACAACGTCTTAAGAAAATACTGATGGAATGGTAGCATTTTTTGACACCACATTCACTTTTCACTGCACTTGATACTCGATCAAAACATGTAAATGTACTATAGTATAGCAGCTGTCCACGCAGACGCATCGCTCATTCAAGTAGGAGAGAGACGGATGTCGAACGCTGCCGAACGCAAAGGCCGATTGTGCTTCTTTGTCACTCGTTCCGCGCTCTCGCTTGCACTTCAAGCCTTACATGGAACGCCTCAGAGCGATCAGCGAGATAACGCCGCATGAGGTAACGCCGCATGCATGAGTAATGTTTTTTCGTGCGTGCAGCCGGCTCTATCGAATTATAAGACGTTGTCACGTCAAAAAGGCTAGGCAGATGATGAGTTAAACATAACTGGCAAATTCTTGATTGTACTGCAGAAACTCTTGCGTCTATCCCTTAGGCAGTATAACGGCAAGATGTTGTTATTTTATGTTACTACTAGCGGACGTCATGCGGTTTCACCCGTGTAGTTCCAGTTCCCGTGGGAGTACGGGTACAAAATGTAGACTATGTTACTAAGGGTGAATGTAGCTTTACAATGGCGAAAGAATTTTTAAAATCGGCGCAGTCGTTTTTGAGTTTATTCATTACAAACATGCACACACACACACAAAAATACCATTTTTTCTAGTACTAGTGTAGATTAAGATTTGTTGTGCAAGTCATGGTCATCATATTCCTGCTCCTTTTTTAGGATGGGAAAACATCAAATAACTTCTCCCACTTTGGGCGGAGCGGGAGGGAGTGTCAGACTTTTACTGACTAAAACCCATCCATGTTCCTTCCTCGCCCTTTATATATATCCTTGTATACCTTTCTACTTGAAGTCAGCGCAACACGTTTTGTTCTTGCATTTTTCCCTGTCGCCAGACGTCATGGCATCATTTACTACTTTCTCTTTCATAATACTCGTCACACAATCCATTTAGGTATCTTTTCTTGGCCTTCCTCTCCCTCTGCATCCATCAACAACTATAAGTACCTATAAGCAACTAGGAATTTACAGGCGACATACCAAAAATGTTAGTCATGCCTTTCACTTATCATGAACCGTTGAAGGGTTTTCCCTTTTAGTAAGTCCTGTGCGCGATGGGATTTCCCCACCAGCAGTATGACAAATAGGGATGAATGTTGTAATCCTTCGTCAGGGCTCACTTTCAAGTACTAGGGTCAAAATTATGTACGTAACTGTCAAGTTGACACAAAAAAAACCTGATGTGCAATATTTAAATCAAGCATTTATTTTGTCCTTAAGTGGCAGTGGGCAGGGCAAATTGCTCGCAGAACGGATGGCCGATGGGACCGAAAAGTTATGGAGTGGCGACCACGAACCGGAAGACGATGCGTTGGAAGACCTCCCACTAGGTGGACCGACGACCTGGTAAAGGTTGCGGGAATCCGGTGGATGCGAGTAGCAAGGGACCGATCAATGTGGCGACACTTGGGAGAGGCCTATGTCCAGCAGTGGACGTCTTTTTAGGCTGAGATGATGATGATGATGATTTATTTCAACTAGGCCAGTTACAGGCACTTTTGAATTGTCAAAACAAAGATTAAAATTAAATGTAGCTACAGTTCCAGTCACAAGACACAAAAACAGTGAAAGTATTGTAGTGACTCATTCCCTAGATCAATGGAGAAGAATGGGCAAAAAACTCCACGGACAATCTTTTAAATGATGTGCAAAAGGTACGCCATCGCTCACAGCTCATTGTTCACCACACATCGTCTCCGCTGTCCTAAACAATTACGAGACATCTACTATGCTCTCTGGTCAACCGTTCCCACTAAAGCTAAGAGGAGACAAGAGGGGTGTCTAGCTAGTATGTCGCCAGTAATACAAGTGGTCAAATACGCATTTCGCTAGAAAGCGCATGTTGACAGAAACGCGTTTCGTCAGATTTGAACCACGTCAAAGATGCAGATGAGATACAAGCAGGTACTTAACTAAATAATTAAGGAGCAAAAGAATAGCGACAGCAGAGAGCAGCGGTGACCCAGTGGTGGCGGCCCCGACTTACGAACAGTAAGTCGTGGGTTCAAACCCAGGCAGGCGCATACTTTGTGTGATTTATTTCATCACCGCTGCTCTCAAAACGGTGAAGAGAAACATCGTGAGGAAACCGGCATGTCTTAGAACTAAAGATTCGAAGCCAAACCGCATTGGGCCCGCGTGGTAGATTATAGCCCATTCCCTCTCATTGAGAGGAGGCCGTGTCCTAGCAGTGGGAACATTATAGGCTGATGATGATGATGAAAAAAACAGCACAGTAAAAAACGAAGTTCTATTGGTGGTTGTACAACATAAATCTCCTCTCTTCTCGTTTCTTACCGCTTCGGTAGAGTGCGACCCTTAATTATGAAACAACATCGGACAGACTTGTATGTAAGTACCTAACAACATGTCCAAGATTGTCAACATCAAACCTTCGCGCGAGAAAGGGCGACCGGACATTAGTAGGCAATCAATCAAAATGTATCAAAGCTCAGAATGTGAGTCAACTGCAACTGGCCTCGTTTCGTTCAAGCTAAAAAATCTTACTACAAGTAGTAAATAAAATTATACGTAAATCAAAGACTCTTTCTTTGATTTCGTTTTTAGTCATGCCTTCAGAGGAATGACTAAAATAATACGGGATAAGGGCAGCCTTCAACATCATCTGCCCAGGGCAGCTGTATCCCAATATGTTCGGGTTGGCTTCCAGTCTAACCGGATGCAACTGAATACCAGTATTTTATATGGGCCTATCTGACTTTCAATACCTAAACAGTACTGGGTAGGACTATTTGTTAGACATTCGGGCTACTGACTACCTGTAACGTCTATAAAAGATTGGGATAAGTCAGCCTTATCCCAATTTATTTGGAGTTGGCTAATGTCTTGTTCTTCCATATTTCTCTCATGCTAATTTCTATAGGTACTGTCATTTTCACGACTACTATATTAAATTAAACAGTCAATGAAAAAAAAACTTAGTATTGGATTCCTGCCGTAAGTTAGAATATTGGAAAACAATGGACATGACGTATTTTTTGTTTTTGTAAATCAATGAATTTGTAAACAAAGGTAAAACGCATCAAAACTCGTAATCGAGAAAAATATAATAAAAGGCCCTATACAAAATTCTGATACCTACTCGACCTATGAGATAGTTGATTATTTTTTTACGATTCTGATGGTGGTCTCATGGATAAAGTTGTTCAGTTTGATGGCCTGTTGCACACCCTTCCATATGACCTATACCGTTTCTGTTACATGTTGTACTTAAATGTAAGTAAGTTCGAATAATACAACCGAAGATACGATTACATACTCTCTTGTTATTTTGAATGGAAGTTCAAAATACTTCGGCAAAATACAAGAGGCCTGTGCTGAGTCAACACGGTTGACCTTGCAGGATTCAAGTAAAAAACCTCTGTATTCTCAGCCGGTAACGTTTTAGCCAAAAAACTTGAGATGAAAACATAATTGTGAAGTTTTTGCACGTTTCATAGTGATTTCTTGGAGCTTTGCTGTTCGTTTGGCTTGGTAGGTATTCTATGTTATATCATCTTTATTGTCGCTATTGTAAACCACTATATCCGTACATGTCACGTTAAGGTACAGGTAAACTTTTGTTCAACGTCTGCTCAAATGAATACCACAAAATGATAGCGAATGATAACCGGAGTTTTGTTTAGCGCGATATTAGCGTTATAATACCTCGGCTTTATCCACAGACAAAGATTGAAGTAAGTTAGTAGTAGGTATCAATGTAGGTGCTGTTTCCTTATTATATCCCTTTAAATGACTGCAAACTGAAGCGTCATAAATAAGTAGGGCAACTATAGATCTTTTGGTACCCAAAGCGTCCTAATCGGAACTTGGGCCCCATCTTGGTTTTTCAACACAGTTTCCACACAACATTTTGTAATTTTTATCAACCTTCCAATACCAATAAAGCGCCAAAACAAGATCATGCTCCAATGTAAGTTCCTATCAAAATCAATAAAGCTTTTATTTCAAGTAGGCCAGTTACAGGCACTTTTGAATTATCGAAACAAAGATAAAAATGAAAGGTAGCTACAATCCCAGTCACAAGATATAAAACCTGTGAAAGTACTGTAGTTGCCCATTCCAAAGCGTTAATCTCTATGGAGAAGAACGGGCAAGAAACTCCATGGGTAGTCTTTTAAATCGGAATATTGTTACATAACCATCCTAATGATGAACCATCAATTCATAATGAGACTACAGAGTAAATCTACAGTCTAACTTACCTGCCAGTAGTAATTTCTAAGAACTAAACGAGGTTTCATGAGAAATCGGATTTGCCGTGTCAAAATCCTTGACGCCTAACGAGAAAAAAATAGCTACAAGAAAAACCTGAATAAGTCACTCAAATCCTAGTGCCACCTACTCACACGCACGTTCAAGGAATCTTACAAATGTCAGATAAATCGAAACGGAATTCCGTATGTCGAGAATTTCCATTTTTATAAGTTTCCAGTTAATGACGTTAATGTCACAATAACATAAAATAGTAATTATTGTTCTCTCGACTGACTAATCCATATACTTACATACTTATATAATAATGAGAAAGTAACTTCTGTCTGTCTGTCTGTTTTATTTACACTCGTTAACGGACGGACTTATGGGCCACAAGCCAAATGGGATTCAATTGTATAAAGATCAAATTGTTACGAAATGGGTGTTTTGTGATGCTCTTTTGTTTAGTTGTCGAAATGGGAAAGTTACGAGATGGGACGGATCCCCTGAATATGAGTACCGTACCTGGGTTCGATTATCAATTAATCGGGCAGTGTTGTGTGTAGCAGCTACTGAGTCTGGATTTGTGAACGGTTTCTGCGAATGAGCTCGCCCTTATTACAACATGGGACTTATGCGGAATCTGGGCGTACGACCCCATGGCTTGATTCACGACCACCACACGGGCGAATACATGGACTAAACCTAGTCTAATGTAAATAATTTACTATTATTCTATCTACTGACTAATAGGATATAAGTGAGACATGGTATCATTTGAAAGTTAGTGCAATAAACAAAAATGTCTTTTACAACCTTGTTCTTTGACAGTGACGGATTAGATTTCCGTGTCAGCCATATTAAATTGATCAAACTTTGAAATACATTGACGGATGACTAAGATACTAGGTTCAAGTCTTGCTTACTTAGCAAGCAGTGGATGACGAAATTTAACTTAAGTTATTGTGCCATTGTGTCGTTTAAAGCTGACTTATGATCTATGTTAGTTGTGATTCATTGAATGCTTTTTAAAACAAGTGAAGGTGTTTATCAAAGGCAACTTTGGATAGATCTACTTCCTAGCTATTTACTTATTGTAAGTCATGACGTTATTCGAGCCAGAAGAAGCCTAAAGCTGAGTCAAAGCTGGGAATATCATCATCATCACGACCCGATTGGCGTAGTGGTAGTGACGCTGCCTTACGTTCTTAGGGTCCTGGGTTCGTCGAATCCCGGTAGGGGCAAATGTTTGTGTGATGAGCACGGACATTTGTTTCCGAGTCATGGATATGTATAATAAGTATGTATTTACAAACATAAAAGTATATATGTAGTATATCCAACTATCTAGTGTCCACGACACAAGCTTTGCTTAGTGTGGCACTAGGTGGCGCTGTGTGTTAATGTCCAGCGATATTTCTTTTTATTTTATCAATTTCTTGCACCTAATATAATATGTATATTTTGGGGAGATGTGGACTTCTTGTAGAATTTTCCGAGTAGCCCAATCTAGCAATTAAAACACGAAGTAAAATTTACTTCTGCCCTATCTGTAACCGTCGTTGTTCTACCCTAGCTGAGGTTATCTATTTATTGTTATAAGTAGACAAATTAAAAAACTTTCTCTTGAAGTAATTATTACATGCAGGAAAAATGGTCCTTGTGGTCAAACAGGTTTTCCTTGTAGTTCCACATTTCTCCATTCACCGATGTTTTTGGTTCTAATAACACTTTTACTTGCCACATTAACTTTTGTTTTAAATCTAGATGAGGCCGGTGTTTCTTACCTAAGAAGGAACAGCCAAAACAATTTTAGAAGTTGTCATCTCCCTGCCGGGGTTGCGGGCCTGTTGGAAAGAGATACCGCGGCCCCGGAACGTAAAGGGCGAGGAAGGAACATGGATGGGTTTTAGTCAGTAAGAGTCTGACACTCCCTCCCGCTCCGCCCAGAGTGGGAGAAGTCATTTGATGATTTCCCATACTAAAAATTATTTTTTTTTAAAGTTGTCCTCTTGATTCGTGTTAACAATTAGATTACGTCTCTTCTTTTTCGTTTTTCTCTATCGTGACTTAGCTTTACATGCTGTTGAGAAATATTTCTCAATCGTGCTACACACGAATGTTTTTGATTTCGCCTATTTATTACTGTGGTCTTTTATTGGAAACATAAAGCAAACCAATAAACATTGCATATTACATCAGATCGAAAACCAATCCACAAAATAGAAAGTTGCCTCAGTATTTTTGGAAACTCCAGATCGTATCGATATCAAACAGTAACATAATCACCATTACACTATCACAATACACAAATACAATAACTTATAGTTCTAAATATGTCATTTAGAAACAACTGATGCATATCCTTGCACAACACACAAAACTGTTTTACGAAACAAATAACACTACTGATCGACTGATAACCCAATTTTGGTGAAATCACAAAAAAATCCCAACTTTCAGATCAGTTTTATTCGACATTCCACCAGTGATACACCATGACGGTTAAAGAAGGAACTATTTGTAGTTTGATTCAGTCATTTCCCGTGTTTTTAATTCTGGCACAAAATGCCCAGAAGTGTATCAAAACGCCCCTAATGTATAAGCCACCAACGCCTACGCATTCGCCGGAATATTACGAAGCCTTAGACGCGTTATTCCAAAGCCTATATGGGAACGGTTACCATGGAAATGGAGGCAACGAACATGGATACCCAGTGTATCAAACTCCGAGTGTGTCTAACTGTCAGTATTCGTATGGGTACGGGAAAAAGTGGTCAGGCTCTCCTTCTTACGGTGGATCAAAGCCGTGCTACCAATATGTGTATACTACAGGAAATAATTACCATTCCTATGGGTCTGGGTTACAAGGCTACCCTAACTATGGGGCCTACGGGCTAAAGAAAGGCAATATTTACTCGCTCAGTGGCAATATTAGCAGCACAGGATACGCTCCCACTCAGGTTTATAATACCAAGAATCGGTACCAGGTTGTGGTGAAGAAAACTAGGGTTGGAGGGAGGAAAAAGAGTGGGAAAATTCAAGCAGGTAAGGTTTTATTCAATTTTTTTTCTTAATAGTGTTCTAAAAACAAATTTTAGTCCTTCACAGTTATTGTCTATACATACAAAAACTGACTTCCCTAAACACACTAAAAACGTGAAAAAGTATTTCACATTGGGAAGTCGGTGACTTTGTATGTTTCATTAACTTATCTATCACCGACGTAAAAACCGTAGTAAACTTTATTCTTGTGACAATAAAGTTACTGTTGGATTGCTGGTGTCAGAGATAAAAGATCTGTGGTGTGGTGCCTTGAAGCGTACATATATTTCTTTGAGGGTTTGGATCCACCGATCACAGTATCAGATCACGTTAGCCACGGATCACGGCGAGTTATATCCACCGATACTGTTATCCGTTTCCCTCGTTGATGATGAACACAATTTCAGTAAAATTGCAGATGTTAAGTTGCAGGCGTTACTTTCAGTGGAAAATTAGGAATACAGTCTTAATTCCACGCCTTGGTTCAGTTAAGAATGCAAAGTATGAACGAATGCTTCACGGAGCCAAACATTATGTACATCAAATTAATAACTCTACGCAAAACATATTGCTAGGAAACGCCGTCTTTTAAGGCGCTTAGACAAGCTAAATTAGCAACTCTATTTGTGTGGCTTCGTTTGAAATGCAGTTAGAATAAAGTTCTAATCAGCTTGCACTACAAAGTGGTTGTTACGTCAGCCACTGCGGGCCAAATAGCGCGAAATGAGTGGTTTCGATCGATTTACAAAAATACTATTGATTGGATTAAAAAACTAAAACAGTATCATGGTAATATATTGCTTGTAGAATTATTTGCCAAAAAATCAGAATGATCGCATGCATATTAGTATGTTTTTTATTGTTTGAAAGATATTTTTAGAGATAAGTTCGTGATTTCTTTTTCAAAACAGTATCATGCTAGCATATATCCTGAAGAATATCATATATTTTTCTGGTCTTGTTTATAGCAGTGAATCATATACTTTTAGTAATTATAAAACTCGCGTTTAGCTTGTGTAATCGCCTTAAGTTGAAAAATCTCGTTTTACGATAGGACTCCGTAACGCACTCAAAACATTATGCGAATGAATGCATCGCATAGTACGGGGGTTGGGCAAGTGTTAAAAGTAAAATTGAAACAATAAAAAGTTGCATTTAAAAATTAAACTTGTGGAAACGTTAGAACTTTGAGTCCCATTTAACTCCGAAACTAGAAGGTCCCAGGTATGGTCTTCTAGAACGAAAAAATGATTGCAATGATGGGGAGAACAAGTGCATTTTGGCTTCGTTGAAGATATTTTTACACCCTTTATTTCTAGGTTTCATTGTAAGAAGGCCACACCCTTTTTTTTTTCTTTTTTTTTGGGATGGGAAATCATCAAATGACTTCTCCCACTCTGGGCGGAGCGGGAGGGAGTGTCAGACTTTTACTGACTAAAACCCATCCATGTTCCTTCCTTTATGTTCCGGGGCCGCGGTATCTCTTTCGAACAGGCCCGCAACCCCGGCAGGAAGGCCACACCCTTGAGTTCAAGTCAACGAAATACCTGCCCGCGGTGTTATTTTGCAAAATTTCGTACTTTATTTGGTTTTTTTTTTCAATATTTGTCTAATATGTAAGGGATTATACCTACCTAATACTCACAGACATATGTACAGAACCCATCTTTTCAACTACATATAACCTTAAATGCGTAGATATTTTTTAAAAGTAGCATAAACGTTAAAGTTAAGGCCAAAATACAAATTTAAATTAACTTTATCACACAAAACATTATTGTATAAATTTTATCCTTTGCTGTTTTCCTAAAATGTGTTTAAAAATAAAAGTCGTATTTATTTACGTTGCAAAATAATAATGATATAGGTACATAGTGAGTCTAATACGTGACAGATGGCCTCAATTACAATAATCTAGCCATTTACCTTATATATAAACACTTGATTATACTATAAATTGTATCTGTCATTATATACGTAACATAACATCACGCTTGTAGGTACCTAGTACATATTGTTTTTTTTTTTTTTAATCCCTGAAGAGTTGGGCGGAGATGTACATGATACATAGTACACCCACATTTCACCAGTTATGTTTAAGTCCCTTGTAATAGGGGGCGCGCCTATTGCCATCAACCGAGCGCAAATCGAGATTCCGTTGGCTGCTACTGAGAAATACCTGGAAAATCTCAATAACACGTTACGCTCAATGCAAGGGACGAAGCCTGCCGGGGCTGCGGGACTGTTCGAAAGAGATACCGTGGCCCCGGAACATAAAGGGTGAGGACGGAACATGGATGGGTTTTAGTCAGTGAAAGTCTGACACTCCCTCCCGCTCGACCCAGACCCACTCTGGGTCGAGCGGGAGTTAGTGAGAAGTTATTTGATGATTTCCCAACCGGAATAAAAAAAAGAGCCTCATGCTCGGATCTCGCGCTTGCGACCAGTAGACCAGCAGTCAGCATCTATCATTAGTGTACTCGTATTAACATTTTATGGTGTCATCATTTGAATAACCATCGATACCTCCAAAACAAAGAGAACTTGGTAATTAGGTGCATGCCTTGAAATGCTGTTTGACTTTGATCAGATCCAGTTAGATCTGACTAAACGATCCAGTTTGAACCCAATCTTATCGGTGTCGAAATTGTTGCCAATAACGTCTAGTATCACCCGTTTCAAGGAACTCAATTACTAATCCTGTATAATCTCTGGGTTACAAGAGTGACATTTCACCAGCCATGGTCTGGTCATGTTGGTGTATTCCCACTGACCCCACTGGTTCGTCCCGCTGGTTGGGTCAACGGGAAAAATCAAAACTGTCGTTTCGTTGACCCCACTAGGCTACTACTGGTGGGGTAAACGGGAAGTTTAATTTTGTTCCCGCTGACCCCACTGGTTCGTCCCACTGGTGGGGTCAACGGGAAATCTGCAATTTGCTGGGTGTGTTCCTTATAATAGAAAATAGGCCTATTGCTGGGCTTCTTTTTAGATTTTTTTTATGCAAAATCCCCTAAATTACTCCGCTTAAGTTGGGAACCGGACCCAGAATCCCATGCTCTGAAGTACTAAAGCGAGGAACCAACAGACCATCGAGGCAGCCGAGGCAGGCAGTAAAAACAAAATATTTATCCATGCTTTCAAGAGCTTGAAAATACGGGTGTGGTTTACTAATTTTTAAAGAGAAAACTTCTTTTTGAGTACTGCGAAAAAAAAAAAAGAATTCACCGTCACCTAACGCTACGTAGCACTCGTAGCCGATCCGCTACGGCGTAGCAACACGCTACGCCGTAGCGGATCGGAGGTAGGCGTGCGCGAGGCACAACCCGTAGCAGATGTAGATTACTTAGTTTTCACTATCGACAGTCCCCAAAAACTGCCTGCATGTTGTTTTTATTTTAAAGTAAACTCACTTCATTTAATCAATAAATAATACATTAAACTTTAACAAAAAAACGAAGATAATTCAGTTTATTTATCAACATTGAACATTTTATACAAAGTTTCGTGTCCGTCTTATTAACGGAGAGGAGGCGATCCTCAAAATCAAAATTAAAGCATTTATTTCAAGTAGGCCAGTTACAGACAATTTGAACTGTCGAAAGAATAAGAATAATTTATTTGAAACAAAGGCAACAATGAAATTTTGTATGTCTCGTACATACAAAATTTCATTACAGTCCCAGACACAAGACATACAAATTGTGATAGTACTGCACATAGTTGCCCATTCCCTAGCATAGATCTTTTGTTGCAAAACTTTGGTTACCTATACAGGGTGTAAACCACCGCATCACAAAGCCGTTAACCAAGCATTCTGTCATCATCATCATCATCATCTCAGCCGAAAGACGCATTCTGTACATCAAACTAATTTGCTCTGATATATAAATTGTAACGTGTAACTGTTTTTTGTCCCTAAATAAGTAAAATAAAATAAAATAAGTAAGTTTACGTAAAAAATATTGCTGGGAAACAACTTTTTTTTTTGAGGTAGAACTCAATGTAACGCACTTAAAACATTGTGCTGATGGATGGATTGAATACTACGGGGGTCGTGAAGGTGGCAAAAGTCAAAATCTTGTATTTAAAGTAAAACTTGTCTAAAAGTTGTAACTTTGACCCCCCATATCTCCGCAACTAGAAGGTTCCCAGGTATGGTGTATAACAAAAGAATGATCGCAATGACGGGGAGAACCAGTGCCTTTCGGCTTCGTGAAGAGGTGTTTTAATTCATGTTGAGATAGTACACTGTAGTAATAATATATGTGTGAGCGATGTAGTAACAATAAAAAACACAATAAAAAATTAAAAAAACATTTGGGGACTGCCGATGAAAGTGAAAACTCGTAGACTGACCCGACTCATAGACTCGTGGACGGCCACGCGAGTTCTATGATTTTCGTTCACTCAAAAGTGTTTGACACACCTTAAGAGCCTGTATCCCAAAAGTTGGCCAAATAGCTGTCAAATATTTACATGTTTTAATTAATTTGGTAATTTTACTGTGTGAAAATAAGAAATATGGCTCTGTAGTGGACTAAAAAATTGATTAGGAAATGCAATAATTAATATCGTAATACCGAATATATAGTTTTAAATGTAAAAAAAGTATTTGGGAACTTGCCAAATGCCTTTTTTACATCTGAAACGTTTACATCATCAAATTAAGGGTGTTAATTGCAATTCATATTCAATTTTTTTGTGCACAAATTAATGGTAAACTACACCTACTACTTAAATAATGCAAATGGATTTAAGATGTAAATAAACAAAGTATTCAATTATCTAACTACATACTTCAACCTGCTATTCATAAAAGATTCTTCAGAAATGTTAATGAAGTTAAAATATATTTATTATTATTCTCCATCTCCGAAAATGCGAATTTCCTTTAACATGGATAAGGTTCATATAAAATATTTGTTTGTTTTCATTGAGATTCTGTTAAAATCACATATAAAGACGTTAAGTAGAGCTTCAAGCTGGGCTGAACTCCACCAGGTCCTAGTGGTGGAGTAGGAGCAGGGCACAAGTGTTGCGGCGGTAAGACCCTTGATATAGGAGCCTTGAGAGAAGGCATGGTGTCCTTACTTACAGGTTGACACAGCCACTTTCCAAGCATGAGTGCTTCGGAAATAAGTTGTGCGAAGCCGGGGCGCGTCACTAGATTGGAACAAGGAAATATTTCCTGTTTATAGTAACTATGCTTGGAGATTCGTATAAATCCATTGCTACGCACTCCTCACAATATTCACCCTCACCCCATCGTCCCGTGACGTCACAAGTTAGTTCAGAGTTCGTATCTAGATGGCGTTGAACGAACAGGTCCATTTTCTGAATCGCGGTGTTAAGATTTTCCGGCGTCGAACGACCCTAGAACTGCTAGTAGTGCCTGCACTATGATTTTATAAAGGCGTAGGGGAAACCGTGATCAAGACGGCGGGTCCCCCAGGGCGAGGTCTTCCCATTGCACTGTTAGGGAAGCTGTTGACCCCTGCGATTCCCTAATGCGGGTTAATCGAACGCATAATTTTTGATAGTGAGAGACTGCAAGCAGTCTCTCCCAGAAATTTTATTGAGATATTGAGGAGAGCTCCAAATAAACCTCTCGATGAGGCGCCTCGGCAAAGAGTTATATAACAGTATAACTCAATGAAACAAATCATTTTACAAGTAACTTTATTAGGGCCAATTTAATAGGTCACATGTGATAACTGTCAGTGCGTAGTCAAGGTTCCCTTTTTTGTCATTAGGTATTACAATAAATATCAAAATCAAAATCAAACCATTTATTTCAAGTAGGCCAATAACAGGCACTTTTATAATTATTGTAATTGCTCTACTTGTAATATGCTTGCTTACATAGTGTGCATTTAATGCATGTTTTAAATTTCGTCTAATTCAGTTCAAGAATACTTTGTGGAATTTTATTATAGCATCTCAAACATTGCCCCATGACAGATGAGTCTACTTTAGCGAGTCTAAAGCCTGGCTGAACTATACTATACTGAATATATGTAATCGTTATTGAAAAATGTTAAGCAATTGTGCAATTCTCACTTCGAATAAATCAATAATTATTATTATTCCAGCCGTTACAACTCAAGTGTTAGCCTTATAATACACTTCTGGACACATCTATTGGCCCACCTTGTAATTTCAGTTTCGTTTGGTCCTAGCTAAAATTTTATACAGGGTGAAATTGAATAGATGCGACAAATTTAAATATACAATAATACGTGCTGTCAAGAAAATGTATAAAATATCAAATGTAAAATCCAAAAAATAATTGATCAGTGTTACGAAAACCGTTAAAATAATAAAAGTATCAAAAAATCTCGTCCGACACATCACGCAATGCTCAATATAGCGGTCATTTACCTAATTTTGCCTTATTTATTTTGCATATTACTGGAATACCGATAATTCGTACTTAAATAAAGATAATAACATCAATGAACCTTTTGAAAACGATAATCGCGTAATTTTTTTTAACGATTTCGATTGTAGAAAAAACCGTTTATAATTACTATGTTACTGTAACTGAAGCTCCAATTTCATTTTGTCGCATTAATTAAAATTCACCCTGTATTAGGTCGAGCAAAAAGTTTTTATGCAGTTTTGAACCTGGCACATTCACAATTTCATTCAATAGTCTTTTTTTGAATTTCGAACACAGAATTTAAAGAAACAAAAGACAATTTGGAGCCTGTTTGTTGATATCAAACAATCGAATACTAAGAAAACTTGGTTTTATTGGTTTACTTGGTTTTTTTTTTGGATTTTGGCACACACACTTTCACACGCTGTATTCTTAGCTAAGTATAGATATTAAATTGTAAATCCTTAATTGGCTGTAAGATTTGTTTAAATAGTTTAGATTTTGAATTGTAAAGAGCTGTGGATTTTGTAATCTATACTTATAATAAATCTGTAGAGAGTACTGTGTACTCTTTTCTGATGAGTCTAAAATTGTGTTACATGGCAATGATGGAAGGAAGAAGGTCTACCGACGTAAGGGAGAGCGTTTCGCACAATGCTGCTTTGAAGAGAGGGTTGCTCATGGCGGTGGCTCATGGACTGTCTGGGGCGGTATGTCCAATGAAGCAAACCTGCATTGATATTTCATCTCAGAAGTGGGATATGACAGGCTAGGTATAAATTTCTAGCAAAAAACGCTCACTTTGAAAAAAGTTACAACACACGTGCGTTGTTTCCATATTTCATAACGCAGCACGATGGAAGATGGATATAAGACATCTAACGAGCTATCCAAGCGTCAGAATTCGTTTTCAAATAAAAGAAAAGGATGCGATGACAAAGAAAAAAGGAAAGGGCGCAAGCGTAAAACACCTAGTAAAGATACAGGCACTAGTCGTCAGAATGCCAAGCAGGATCAGTGGGAGTAACCAAAGCAGTGATCATGATTCATAGACGTTATCAGATGAGCAGCAGCAACCGAAGTGGTCATCGGCGGCGCCGTTCGAGTAGAAGCAGTCGCAGCAGCCGAAGCAATCACCGTGGGCGTCGTGTGTGGTGCCATTCGAGTGGAAGAAGTCACAGCGACCGCAGCAGGACTGGTGTACGTGGTAACGGCGTCAATTCCAGGATAAATTGTCCGAAAACTAACCTCCAATGAAAATAGTAATTCTGATACTCTGAGTCAAGGGCGACGTCGGTCTAGGCAGTCAGTCAATGCACACTGATGTATTGCAGTGATGTTAAAATACTAGGAATTAGTTGGAACCAAATTATATCTTGTGTTGGTCTCAGACTTTTCAATACGGCGGCCTTAGGAGATGTGCTTAACTCTAGTTTATTGTGGTGGCAATTATTCAGGAACTGTTTACGTACGACTCTTAGGGAACGAGGTTTCATACCGAGAATATCTCGGTGGTAGGTACAGTTCCAGAAGTACGATTGCGAAACTAAATATAGAGTGTGTCTCGTATGACACAGGTAGGTGCACTTAGGTCCATGTTAACCAAAAAGATGACGGACGATTATCTAAAAACAGCTGTTTAAAACACATTTTTGTATGGAAACATGTCACATTGACAGCTGGTTTTAGATAATCAGACTGTATATTCTCGGTGAACATGGACCTTAGTCGTGCTCCTGTATGATGTGATAGACGTACTAGATGTTTTTAAATATATAAAAAGAGATATTTTGAAATATAAAAAGAGGTATTTTCTTTCATACGCTTCACGTTAACCATTAGAACTGTTCGCATGCTCTAGGAGAGGTAACGCTTATATTCTTGCGATTATTGATTCTTTTACAAAATTTTATAAGCATATAATGTTACAATAGAACCATATTGGACGCTTTGAGCATGAAATGCCACGGTAAAGGTGAAAACATTTGGTATGAATACGTCGGTCTCGTTCAGTCAAGTATGAACACCACAATGAATAAAGCGACGGGGAAAAGCCTATCAGAACTGTCATTAGGTTTTAAAGTTTTAAATTATAGTTTTAAAATAGGAAAGAAGCTAAATTAAAATAAATGTAAACAGCATCATTAAAAAATATAACGTTTGATAAGCATGGGAAACGAGTGATGTTTGTAACATAGGCGACTTTGTCAGGGTTGAAAGGACAATTATAGATCAATAACATTTGTAGGTCAATTTACGGTTTTTGATTGGGGACACTTCCTTGACTAGAAGAGGCAATAAAAAGTATGAAAATGTTGTAGCAATAGATAAGATACATAATTGGTTAAATTGTAAAATAAAGGGCCTAAAACACCTCTTCTAAGCGAAGCCGAAAGGCACTTGTTCTCCTCGTCATTCCGATCATTTTTTTGTTCTACACACAACCTGGGAACCGGGTGCGCCAAAATTCACCTAAATTTTCAACTCCGATAATTGGAAATCCGAAAATGTTCTTCCTAACATTTTTCATCATAACAATCACAATTCCTAACTGCTCTGTCTCTAATATCATAATTCCGAATCATTCAACTTCATAATGTCAGTAGCAATAAACATCTATTATACTACTAGCTGACTCGCGCAACTTCGTCTGCGTCTCATCAAAATCAAAATCAAAATCAAAATCAAAGCATTTATTTCAAGTAGGCCAGTTACAGGCGCTTTTGAATTGTCGAAACAAAGATGATAATTAAATGTAGCTACAGTCCCAGTCACAAGACATAAAAACTGTGAAAGTACTGTAGTTGCCCATTCCCTAGCGTAGATCTCTATGGAGAAGAACGGGCAAGAAACTCCATGGACACTCTTTTAAATCATAATGTTCTTACAAAATCTTGGTTACATCATTCCTGTTGAGATGGTGCATTATGTGAGAACAATGTAGCAAGATGTGCACGATAAAAGTGTCCATAGTTAAAACTAACAAAAACAATTCAAAAATAAAATAATTAATTAAAAATAAAAACAAAATCCGTGGCAACCAAGAGCTGACCAGTCCCAACCGACAGCGCCCGTTCACGAACATGACGCATGTATCAGCACCATTCAACTCAACCATTTTGAAGGGAACTAAATGACCCGACACACGCGCCACCATCAGCGGGACATTTGAGTGAGCATGACATACTCTTAACCGCCAGGGCACATTCAAGTCAAAAAATAAAAAATAAAAACGTAGGTTTCCCGCGAATGATAGCATTCTAGTACATGGCACTCACACAATATGGGATATGAGGTTATATAATACTAAAGATATTGAATTTATACAATGCAAAGATAGTTGTACAATCTTCAGCAGCTCCAACAATACCATTTAATGCTATCCATTTATGCGCCCCTGTCCTTGTGGAGCAGGACCGGCATTGAGCCAAGCATTTTTATCAGCGATATAATCGTCCAATTTGTAATATGCTTGCTTACACAGTGTGCGTTTAAAGCAAGTTTTAAATTTGGTTTCATTTAGTTCAAGAATGCTTTGTGGAATTTTATTATAGCATTTCAAACAGTACCCCATGAAAGACGAGTCTACTTTAGCGAGTCTGAAGCCAGGCTGAACTAATTTGTCTCTATTTCTAGTACTGTAATTGTGTCTGTCACCTCTTTTACCAAAAAGATGCAGATTTTTTCTGACATACATTATGTTTTCGTAGATGTATTGACAATATACAGTCATGATGTTAATTTCCTTAAACAGTTCCCTTAGAGAATCGCGCCTACGAAGATTGTATATGGCTCTGATGGTTCTTTTCTGCAGAATAAATATAGACTCAATATCAGCAGCCCGTCCCCACAGCAAAATGCCGTAAGACATTATGCTGTGGAAGTAACTAAAATAGACTAGTCTAGCGGTATCTCATAATTTGAGATTTAAACTATCCTATCTCTCAAGTTGGATCGAACTGCACATGGTGTGCGAATTTTATTATAATCGGTTAAGTGGTTTAGGAGTCCATTGAGGACAAACATTGTGACACGAGATTTATATATATTAAGATTATTTAATTTCCTATATTTTCTCAACATAACCATATTTTACACGATTATTCAAAGTCATATCTTTTTTGTTTAGATTTGTTTTTATTCATAATAATCAGTATTATACCCATTAATTTGGCGAAGCTTTATTTTCACATAACATAAAACACCTATATATAAGGCTAAACTAAAAGTGTCTTGGTGTTTTTTGTTTCTTCTCCACCCCTCATCCGTCCCGATAAGAGCGTCGCTTTTGACGACTCTGAAAAAGCAGAATGTCTGGCCGACAGTTTGGAATCCCAATGTTCACCAAACACTCTACCAGTAGACAAGCAGCATCTCGATGAGGTGGATGCAGAAGTCGAACGTAGAGCATCGCTTCCCCCTTTTGAATATTCCGATGACCCCCTGCCCGCCATCACCCCGGAAGAGGTCAAGGATATTATAGATAAGGCCCCAGGCGCCGACGGTTTCACTAATAGAGTTTTTTAGGCCCTCCCCGCCCGGCTCATAGTCCTTTTGGCTGCCATCATCAATGGCGCCCTGAGCAATAATATGTTCCCCCAAACGTGGAAAGAGGCCACCGCATCGTTGAACACGTTAGCGCTAGTTTCCAGCGTGGAGCGATGACGGGGGTGATGATACTTCGATATCGCGAAAGCTTTTGACAAGGTCTGGCACAATGGCTTATTATACAAGCTATACCAACTCGGTGTGCCTAACCGTCTCGTGCTCATCTTACGAGACTTTCTGTCAAACCGTACCTTCCGCTACCGTGTGGGTAAGACGTTATCCTCTCCCCATCCTATCCGCGCCGGAGTCCCTCAGGGCTCCGTTATCTCTCCCCTCGCGTTCACGCTGTACACCAGCGACATTCCGATGAACAAAAAGATTCAAACAGCCCTATTTGCTGACGACACCGCGATCTACGAGTATTACACTGGCCGTTCTCAGGCTTAACATCCGCCGCATTCTCTAAAAAGCTGCCGACTCGCTCGGCGCTTGGTTCCGTAAGTGGAGAATTGAAGTTAATCCTGAAAAGAGCCAGGCAGTTTTATATTATAAGGCACGCCTTAAGCGTTCGCCAGGTCCCCCTATCACTATGTTCGGCAAGCCTATCCCCTGGGAGAAGCAAGCCAAGTGTATCTTGGAGTTATTCTACCATCTGTCATTTAAGGCCCACATCAAAGCAGCTCGTAACCGGGCTGCCTTCGCTATGGGCCGACTCCACTTCATGATCACTAGAAAGAGCAAGTTGTCACTCAAGTGCAAGTTGCGTCTTTACACCGCAGTCATCCGTCCTATCATGACTTACGCTTGCATTGTATACGCTCATGCCCACCCGCGTCATATCCACACAATGCAGACCTTGCAGAACCGAGTCCTTCCGATAGTCTTCACGTAGACCTTAGAATCCCTACCGTTAAGCAGTTCATGAAACGCCTTTCCAAGCGTTACTTCGACACTGCTATCAAGCATAGGAACCCCCTAATCGCATCGGCCGCCCGGTACGACCCATCGCGTTTTAGCTCCGTCCAACGTCCGCGTCACACCCTAGTCGCCCCCGACGATCCGATCACTATCTTGCAAGAGAGTAGGAAAGATACCACTACAGTTCGTAGAATGTACAAATACAGACCGAAAACATTCCGACCTCGCCGCAGAGGTCCGGCGCGTAATCCCCGTTCAATCCCTCCCCGACCCTTGCTCGAGCCAGCCCGCGACGCTGAGCCTGTAGTAATAAAACAGTCCCTAAATAATGACAACCAAATCCAGCCTGTGCCTTTGCTGCCCCCAGCGAGGTTCTGGGAACCTTCTAGTTACGCAGATATTGGGGGTCAAAGTTGCAACTTTTTGACATATATTTTTTTAAATACAAGTTTTATTTGATTTTTAATGGATCCATCAGCACAATATTTTGAGTACGTTACATTGAGTTTTACCACAAAACGTGATTTTTCACCCCATAAAAAAAAGTTGTTTCTCAGCAATAATTTTTTCGTAAAGTTAGTTAGTTTGATGTACAGAATGCTTGCATGCTTGTCGGCTTCGTAACTTACACCCTGTATTTCCAGTGAAAATAGTGAAAAGGAAAATATTAGTGACGAATAAAATAAATAAGTTAGACTCGGATCAAAGTTGAGTATGATATTTTGATTTAAGAATTATTTGATTAGAAGGATTTCAAATGACAATAAAAAAAGAAGCATTGGTTGACAATTAAAATAGCATCTAAAACAGATGCTATTACTAAGTTGTAGACTTAAATGGACTTGACAGGAGACTTTATGATACTATGTTTAGGCTATGAGCAATCAGTGCATAAATGTTTGATTATAGATCATAGCAGACTAAATAGAGCATTACATTGAGGCATAAGCTATGAGCGTCCAGCGCAGAAAGTGAATGGCGATGAGAGTCATCGCACAGATGACCGTAGATCATAGCAGACTATGCAACTAGATGATACCGAGCACGAGTTGTGAGCGGTCAGTGCAGATAGTGAAAGGTGTCAAGCAGTTGACATCGCACAGATGACCGTAGATCGCAATAGATTGTGCAAATTAAGTCGATCAGGACCCGAATTTAATCAAATTAAGATGTGGAGCACGAGTTGTGAGCAGTCAGTGCAGATAGTGAAGGCTGTCAAGTAGTTGACATCGCACAGATGACCGTAGATCACAATAGATTGTGCAAATTGAAGTTGATTAAAATCTGAAATTTATCAAGTTAAACCATGTATTTTAATGTATAACGTCCTAAGTGATTAACTAATTATCTGTTATTTGTTTATGTTATGTTGTTAATGATTTTTTTTTGTTTGTTATTGTGTGATTGTTATGAATTTGTTGCCTATCAAGTGAGAGGAATGACTCTGATAGGGATGGCAGAGTTGTTAGCCTTATAATATTTATTCGAGTTTATGTCGGTTCCGCTTTAATCGATTCATTTCAGTATCGATAGTCAGACGTGCTGTTACTGGCCGCTACAGATGTCATTTACAACTGTCATTTTAACTGTCTAATTGGCATTTTTGAGTACTGCACTTGATAGTATATTATTGTACCATGCACTTACTTGATAAACTGCCATCAAACAGAACGCATTAAATTATAATATTTCTTGATGTCTATGTTACAACTTAAAAGTAGGAAAAACGCGGGAATCTACCAACGTGGCGGACGCGTCCTTTTAAATTTTGAGATAAATTATTATAAAATACGGTAACATAGGATCAGTAGTCTTAGGCCCGTATTACAGAACATCGCTCAATACTCAAGCATTACTTAAAACTAGATTCAAGCCATTTCATTGGTTGAAACTAGTTTTAAGCAACGCTTGAGTTTTGAGCGATGTTCTGTAATACGGGCCTTAGTTTTAGTGCTTTTCTTTAATTTATAATTTTCTAGTTTATTTCTTCGGTAGTGGTAAGTTTTTACTCAATTTATTGTTGAAGCCGTGTAATGAACCACCCGCCAGACCCAGGGGACTTTGTTCGCCCGGCAGGCAATTTTGTTACTATAAGCAATGAGTCGGGCACGGATACTGATGGGTCGTCCTCGGCTCGGCACCAGAAAGAAGCCGCGTACATGTATGCAAGCACTGTAACAAACGCCGTCTCACCCGAAAGAACCGCGGTTCCGAGACATCGGGTTGTGGTTGCACGGATCCTACACCTATTAGCTCCGTCGTTAACACCAACCATTGCTGCTGATATTCATGCTCCATCCGTAGCTGGGTTTATTAGGATCTATCCGTCTCTATCGCGCACGTCTGCAGATGAGTGCGAGTGAGTGAGACGGATGCATCCGAATACAGGGACGAAGCGTTAGAGAGTAGGGCCGCTGTTCCCGGTCGGTCGGGACAGCGGCAAATCGGTCGTAAAGCATACGACAAAACCAAAAGGGGTTGGTGGCTGTTGGTTCATTTTTAGGCTGCCTAGCCTTTTCCCAACTGGGTCGGCTTCCAGTCTAACCGGATGCAGATGGAAAATAATGGACAACACATACAATATAATCCAGTGGAACTATCGCAGTCTAGTAAACAAAAAGGGTGATGTTATATACCTTTGAAACAAATATGACCCATTTGTCTTTGCTTTAGCAGAGACTTGGCTCAAATCAAATCATATTTTTAACTTTAATAGTTATTTAACCATTAGGGATGATAAATCTGATGGGTATAATGGCACCACCATTACACATTAGCTATACTTATCAAGAACTCTTTTCCTTTCTCTATTGTTTCATAACCTCCTCATAGTGAGGAAACTTCTATTGCAGCTATTAAGGTGCACCAAACTTGTTTTGTTTCTATTTGCATTCCTCACCCTTCTTCTTCTATTCTTCAAGAGATGAATAATATCTTTTCTTTTCTTCCAAAGCCTTTCTTAATATTAGGGGACTTTAATTGCCATCACCAATAATGGAGTTGTTCCGTTTCTAATTGTCATGGAGAGGAATTATTAGATACTAGCTGACCCACGCAACTTCGTCTGCGTGACATAAGAGAGAAAAACGAAAGGAAAAAAAATCCCCGTTTTTGCAACATTTTTCATTCCTGGTACGCTCCTAATGGTCGCAGCGTGATGTTATTTAACCTATAGCCTTTCTCGATAAACGGACTATCTAACACAAAAAGATTTTTTCAATTCGAACCAGTAGATCCTGAGATTAGCGCGTTCAACCAAACAAACAAACAGACAAACAAACTCTTTATAATATTAGTATAATAATAATAATAATAATAATAAATTCATTTATTTTCTCTCACAATGGTTTTGTAGCACATAACAGTTTAGAACTATACAAATTCACATTGTGAGAGCTGGTGCCTGAAGTAGGATTTAAAAAAAAACCTGTATTACAGGTCACCAGGCCCCACTTAGTGGCATCATAAATAGAACGGCAGAAAGCATGTTTTTCTACTAAACAATTATAAACAAAAATAAATAAATGAAAGGAAAAAAAAAAGGTAATAAAATAAAATAACAAAACTAATCCTAGGGTGTGTGTGAAGTGTGAATGTGTAGGTGGATGGTGGTGCGTGTGTATGTGAATGGTGTTGAAAGTGTTGATAGTTATTTGAGATCAAGTATTATGAAATTGGGTGGAGCAACTTTTCTGTGTCATCATAGGAAAGAGTTTTCAAAAATTCTGTTACTTTTTTCTTACATATTGGTTTGTGCAATGAATAAATATTTTGACTTTTGTTGATGACATTATATAGATAATCCCCTAGGTAGCAGAAAAAATTATGGGACTGACGTAGACGGTAAAACTGTGTATTGCATACAGTACCCTTTCTTCGCTTATCTTTCAGTAGATCCAAATCATAAATCAGCTGCGAGTGCTTCTTAAGGACTGTATGCAGAACGAATGTTTGTCTTATAGACAGTACATCCCACTTCTTATATAAGTCGATTGTTGGAAATCGGAAGGGAAGACCCGCAGCAACCTTAAGAATGGCCCGTTGAGCTCTTTCCGCCTCCATCAAGTGCGTTTTAGCAGCACCTCCCCAGGAGATGACACAGTAGTCAATAAGCGACTGACACAAGGCATAATAGACCATCTTGATGGTACGACGGTCAGCTACATGTCTTAAACTCTTAAATATGTAAATGAGTTTGCGCAACCTCGTTACCAGTACATCTATATGTGGTTTGAAGCTGAGAAATTGGTCTAAAGTAACTCCAAGGTATTTGATGTTATCTGTCCTTTGAAGGGAGGGACAAACGCAAGGCTGGTGGGTTGACCAACACGTGTGAGCCGTGATTGACAATGAGCGTGGAGGTAGAACGTTTGACCGATGTGCAAATGCCACGTATTTGGTTTTTGTGACATTGAGAGTCAGCAAATTATTCCGCAACCATGCAACAACCCCGTCAAGCCCCTCCCGAGCCACACCAAAGACCTCATCCCAGCTATCACCACTAAAGAAAAGAGCAGTGTCATCAGCGAATGTAAAAATTTGACCATTACCAAGGTGAAGCTGGCACAGCTCGTTGATGTAGATCAAGAAGAGGGTCGGTCCGAGTAAACTGCCCTGAGGCACTCCAAAGGTCACAGGCTCATCGTTACTCACCATACCATCAATTCTAACTTGCTGTTTCCGGTTAGATAGATAGTCCTGAAATAATTTTAGTGGAAGACCCCGTACTCCCATATTTTCCATTTTTTGTAATAAGTGTGGGACAGAAACTGTGTCAAAGGCCTTAGCCAAGTCCAGAAACACCGCCAGACAATTTCTCTTCTTATCAAGATTCATTATGACCGAGCTAACCAGTTCATGTACCGCGTCATTGGTAGATTTACCACGCCTGAACCCGAACTGGTTAGATGAAAGAAGGTTGTTAACTTCAAGGAACTTAATTAGCCGGTCATTCATAAGGCGCTCCAGAACTTTTGAGAGCGTTGGAAGAATAGAGATGGGCCTGAAGTTGTTGACACAGTCCCTGTCACCACCTTTGTGTATAGGTTTTAAAATAGCTAATTTAAACGCATGTGGAAATGTCCCTGTAGATATGGCGAGGTTGCAGATGTGGGTAACAGCGGGAGACAGCAAGTTTGCATATCTTTTCAGGAACCGGCCCGAGATTTGATCAATTCCGACAGCACAGTCATCCCTTAAACCTTGAACGATTTGCAGGATCTCAGATTCGTCCGTTGGGAGCATGACCAAGGAATGAAGAGGACCAGTCTTCGCGTTATTATCAGCCATGTTACTGAGAGGGAACGAATGGGGACTTATTTTCTCGGCTAGGTTGCGACCAACGTTTGCAAAGTAACTATTGACTTCATTAATACTCTTATCCGGATTGCCGCTTGAGATGAGACAGGAGGAATGATCTGTTGCCCTGTTGGATCCGCTAATTTGTTTTATAACATCCCATAGCTTCTTTTTGTTGCCACTTGCGTTCTCAATCTCTTTTTTTTCATAGTTTCTTTTAGCTTTCTTTAATAGTGAAGTGCAGAAGTTTCTATAACGCTTGTAAGTTGTGTGAAGGATATCGTTATTTGGGTCCCTCTTCAACTTTTTATACAAATTATCCCTGTTGCGCATGCATTTTAAAAGCCCTTTTGTAATCCACGGCTTACTGACTAGTTTCCTTTTAGGTATTTTTACTACTTTGGAGTTATCTTTTATAGCCCTTGACAGACAACCCACTAGCAAGTCAGTTGCTTTATTTACATCGCTGCATTTTAGGATGTCTTGAAAATCTGAATTACGCAGGGCCGAGTCCAGGTTATCATAATCAATACGGTGACTAGTCTTATTTGAATACTCTAGCTGAGACTTGTGAGCAAGATCAAGGGTAATGGCCACACTCTCGTGATCAGTAATAGATGATTCGACTACAAGGCATGTAGCCCTCAATCTTGATTTAACCATGATGTGATCCAGGCACGTTTTCCCATGTGTTGGTAGTACATGACCTGGGAGCATGCAGTGACTAGCTAAGACATTAAGGTATTCGTGAGATCGTTTATCTGGGCTATTCATGACTATATCTATGTTTATGTCACCGCAAAGTATTATATTTTTGTAGCTGCTTAGGGAATTGAGGAGTGCATCGAGGGCGTCAGTAAAGTTGCTAGTGTTATGTTGGCTGGGAGGGCGGTACATTCCAAGAATGCAAGTATCTGAATTTAATTTAAGTAATAGACAGTTTGCGTCACTAATTGGTGGTTCTTCAACTGACACTTTGAGTTGTTTTTTGTAAAAAATTACGACTCCTTCATTTTGTGTCCTATGCAAAGTAGTTGATGCATAGTTATAATTGTCAAGGATGGGTATACTCTTGGCTGAGCGTAGCCAGCATTCGGAAAGCACCAACACGTCCCATGCTACATTAGACCTATGCAGAAGCGTCATGAAGTTTGGCATATTACATGAAATACTACGAATATTTTGAGAGAGAATGTTGAGATGGCGATTATTTTGATTTGCATGGGTTTTTATATCATCTATATCACATCTAATAACTCGAGCCACCGAAAAGGAATCCAGATCCGAGTGAATTGCTTCAATGGTTTGCATCAAGCGAAAATTATTATTATTAAAAGATACAGGTCACGTTTATAACGTGACCCGTTAAGTATATTACGATGTTGCTTGTCACTCGGGTCTAGTATGTCGGTGGCTATTGTCACTGTAATTTTATGATGTGAAATGATAAATGTAATCGGATGTTTAAACAGACGGTTATTATTGACGATAATTGCTCGATTTACTAAATCTTGACTCAAATTGTGCGTTGTGTAAAATGCATGTGGTAAGGGTGTGAGTTGTTTGTGTGTAACAGAAGGTTGTGTACGTTGTGCGAGACTGCAATTAGGTTTAACATAAGGTAACAAATAAGTGTAAATAAATTTAACGAACGACATAATCCAAATTAAAACTGATCTTAATACAGGTAATAACAATGCAAAGTAATCTATATTATGTACAATAACCAGTCACAAAATGAGTTTGCTTAACTCGGACTCATCATTAATACGCACTGGCGGTGACCCTTCTTCTTTCTTGATATAGACCTTTCCGTAGGATGTCCAGGCCGCAACAAGCTTTTTATCCTTGACCCTTAGGCGCGCAACGTAAAACAACCTTCTTGCTTTGCTTGATAGGTATTCCGAAATAAATAATGTACGTAAATCACCCTGAACGTTGATGTGTTGCGAGTTTAGACGTGGTTCCTCAAGTTGACGTCTAGTTTTATTAAATGAAATGTACTTGGAGATGACAGCCTCCTTACGCATTGTTGTAGTAAATTCTACCACTACGGCTTCTGACTTTGACCGGTAGATATCTCTTATCTCTGACCTCTCGATTTGTGTCTCAAGTCCCAGCGCTGAGCCGAGGTTCTGAACAATATTGAAGAATTTATTTTTGTTTTCAATCTCCTGTTTAGGTAAGTTGCGTATTTCAATAGTTGTACAGCGCGCATTCTTTTCGAGGAGGTCAATCTGGTTTTCTAGGATAGTAACTCGGGTTTTATACTCACAATTTTCCTTTTCCAAAGTAACAATTTTTGCCAGGAGTTCTTGATGTTGGGACGTGAGGGTTCCAATGGAGGTTTTAATCTCTTGGTTTTGCGTGGCAATAGTGTTCAAGGTACCGCTCAGCAGATCAAACTTGTGATCTTGTTGGACTTTAAACTCAACGAACATAGATTTGAGTTCGGATATGGAGGATTCAGGCTGTTCTGTGTACTCTCCAAGCGTGCGTTTTAACCGTTTAGTTATATTAGTATAATAATTATCTTCAGTAAGATCTGTTTTATGGGAGATATCGAGAGCTGAGTCCGAATTATAGTGAATGGGAGGATTTTGCGGATTCAACTTAGATGGCGATTTAGTAGGAGAGCGTAGTGCCATTTTCAGTTAATCCAGATACTTCAATGGTTGGGGTGGCGATACCAGTCACGTTCACAAGCAATGCACCCAGTCACACTTTATTCGACGCTGGAACACACTCGTTTAATTCGTCGTCGGAAAGTTGGTAGCACTCACAGCGCCACGAATATTGCGCGTACGCAGGACTTTCACGGTTAATTAGTTCGCACAACCGCTAATATTCCGTGCACTCCCGGGTTAGTCACTATGATACGGCACTTTTACAATGTTTTTTCGATGTTTATTATTGTAAGTATTTCACTTCGTGGTGGACCGAAAACAATTATTAGTGGATTTATACTATATCAGACTTGTGTTAAGCAGAAAAATAAATGTATTGACAGCCGATAATTAATTTTGCGGAACGAAAAAAATCTCCTTCTATAATAATAGAAGTATAGATAATAGACTCACATAACTTGTGCATCTTGAACAAAGGAGCTGCTACTCGCCGTTTAGATCCCAACCCAACCAAAACCAAAGTGCAATTGACCTTTCTATCTGTTCCCCAAACTTAGCCTCTTCATTAACTTGGCACACTCTATCCTCTGCTCATGGTAGTGACCATTTCCCAATAGTTATTTCTTACCCTCTTTCCAAATCAAAGACATCATCAAGGAGATCTAACTTAAAACATAAATTACCTAGTAGAATAAGGACTGGGACAAATTTAGAAGCATTGTTGACAGTGAGCTTTGCTCCTTGCCTGTAATTTCTGATGGCAATGAAAACAGCTGTGCTAAAGCATTAGCACATTTGTTAATCGAATCTGCAGTTGTAGTTTTTCCTAGAAAATATAACAATAATAGTACAATTTCGTCGCCTCCATGGTCTTTGAGTGTACAGAATTAGTTAACAAAGGTAAAGAGGCGGAACTCGCTATTATAACCTTAATATGTCTGATATTAATTTTGAAACTGTTAGTAACTTAAACGAAACTTATAAACTTTTTAAGAAAAAATAATTTAATCTTGGCGTAATTTCTGCTCATCAATTTCACCGAACACTCACCCAACGATTGTCTGGCGTAATATCCGTAGATTTCGATTTGTCACCGTAAAATTGTCAAACACGTTATATTACAATATAACGTGTTTCTCTGTAGCGATATTGTAATATCTCGAATTATTGTCAACTGAACATACGGAAGTATCTCTGCCCCCACACTAGGGACTTGGGGCACCCCCCCGTTAGGTTAGTTAGGTTCCTTTAAACCCTGCACTCGGAAATAGGGGCTCCGTCGACTACGCTTTTTAGAGGAATATAAAGTGTTTTAAGGTTAGGTAATAATAATCGGTATTTCTCAGGGATGATACAATATCTTTTCATGAGAGTTGTACCACTGGGCAAGGGGGACCCCTCCTTCCCTCCACGCACCGCGTGAGTTGACTACCATCGCATGCATTTCACGATGCTTGCAAATTGAAAATGATGCTTTTTATTGTAAGCAGTATGTTCGTTTGACAATATTTCGAGACTTCACAATCTCTCTAGTTATTTTACAATATAACGTGTTTGACAATTTTACGGACAGATATATCCACGTCTAAAAATGCGACTGTTTTATTCACCCGAAACAGAAATATTCCCACAATAATTCTCTTTTATAAACTCCTATCCCGATTAAAGATCATTTCAGATATCTAGGTGTAATACTTGACTGTAAATTAAATAGTGTTCCTCATTGTGATTATATTGTTAACAAATGTGTAAATCACCTAAACATGCTTAGATGCATCTCTGGTGTATGGTGGGGCGCGCACCCCTTCTCATTGAAACTTATTTACAACGCAACAGAAAGGGAAGAGAAGCACTCTGGATTATGGATTATTTCTACTGGAACCTGGTAACGTTATTCTTCGTAATCTATGTTTGAATAAAGCAAACCTGCAGTGATCTTTCACAAATATTGCGGCGGTAAGATGTAGGAGTGGCTGCAGGGACATAGTGCCCTGATTTACCATTTGACACAGGCACTTTCCAAGCATGAGTGCTTCGAAAATAACCTGTAATTACCCAGCCCCAGATTGGAACAAGATTTTTTTTTCTGTTAATAGTATCTATGCTTTATATAGTATCTATGCTTTATATAGATTCATAAAAATCCGTCGCGCAGTCTTCACAATATTCAGCCTCACCCCCTCTTCCCGTGACGTCACGAGTTAGTTCCCAGTTCGTATCTAGATGGCGTTGAACGAACAGGTTAATTTTCTGAATCGCGGTGTTAAGATTCTCCGGCGGCGAACGACCCTCGTGGCGTACTGTAGTGAGCGGGTGATATTGATACCTTACCTAAAGAAAACATATACCTAAAAGGCGTAGGGGAAATCGTGATCAAGACGGCGGGTCCCCCAGGGCGAGGTCTTCCCATTGCACTGTTAGGGAAGGCTGTTGACCCCCTGCGATTATCCCTAATGTGGGTTAATCGGACGCATAATTTTTGATAGTGAGGGACTGCAGTCCCTCCCAGAAACTTTATAGAGATATTGAGGAGAGCTGTTGATGAGGTGCCTCTGCAGAGATTTATACAGGGTTACTGGTAATTCGACGTATTCCTTGCAGGACGTTATAGAATGGTTATAAAGCAAGAAATTAAGCCACTAAAATCTAAATGTTCTATTGTAATTCAGCGGTTTTTGAGTTAGGTAGATTTTCAGTTTTTATGAAAAATCCCTGATTAAATCATTTAAAGCCAATTTAAAAACTATTTACATCGCGAATCTACTGAAAGTTAAGTTATTATCATAGCTGATGACGCAGCAGACCTTTTTGAACAATGAAAAGTTCAAAAAATCTTAAGCCTTTAGCAAAAATCACTTATGAAAATATATTTTTTTGTCTTTTTTTCCATTCCGTCATAAAAAGATGTTGTATAGTGAAAAAAAAAAATCGCAGATGTACAAAATACTAGAAAAATATCCTTGTTCTATCATCTCTAAAGGGTAATATATATAAAACTTATTGAAAAGTTATGGACTACATTATAAAAATGTTTTTGTTTTAGTAAAAAAGGTATGCGGAAAATCAAAAGTAAACAATTTCGTTAATTATTATTATTTTTAATCAATTTCACTTTTAAAACTTTAATAACTCACTTTTTACACGTCTTGTTCGGCTAGACGTTCTACCAGTGTGCCATATGTTCAATTATTTTAATAATATTGAACTCTGCTTATCCTTCCTACAAGATTTTAATGACAGAAAGGTTCAATCATTTTAAACTTAGCACAGCACCACGTGAGGACGCTATGTGGTACATCACAAATTTTTCCCTCTTGACAGTTGGACGTTTTCGCGGCGAAAATTCGCGGAAACAGGATTACATGATTAATTTGCTTATTAATACTCTTTTAATTACTTATATTTTTACAACATGGATTAACTTATAGGATAGGATTTTCATCCTAGTCATGTGGGACAGTTACCGATGTGGGCTCATGTGGGCCAAGCCGCAAAAGTGGTCATTATTTCAATGCTAATAAATAAATAAATAAATATCGCTGGACAATAACACACAGCTCCACCTAGTGCCACACTAAGTAAAGCTTGTGTCGTGGACACTAGATAGTTGATATACTACATATATACATTTTTGTTTGTAAATACATACTTATTATATACATATATAAACATCCATGACTCGGAAACAAATGTCCATGCTCATCACACAAACATTTGCTCCTACCGGGATTCGAATCCAGGACCCTAAGAACGTAAAGCAGCGTCACTACCACTACGCCATACGCTAAGGTTGGTGGTTCACGATTATTACGACGACTCGAGTCGTCCACCAACCTTAGCGACCCCGTCAATAATTAAACCACACTTGTCAATAACAATAACTGCCCCCCATTCCGGATAGCGTAAGAAAATACCCAAATATACTCACTGTAAATGAATTTCCCTATAACAGTGACGCAAGCAATCATTATGCTTATATCACATCATGCTGGCCGTGAAGTTCAGTCTTCGTTGATTGTCGGTCACAATCGGTCGTCGCCGAAGTGTTACTAGAGTCCGAGTGGTCGTGGAAACACGACGTATGTGAATTGATGATGGCTAAAGGATTTTGTGCTTTTCTGTGTCTATGTTTAAGTGTGCAAATTGTAGTGTGTCAATTTGGTGAGTAAATACTGCGGAACGTATTTTTTTTTCTGTCTAAATGGTGTTTTTTTTTTAATTGAGAGTTGAACTTATAGACTTATACAGAACAATTTGTAAATAATACGTTTCCTATATTTATAAATAACATATATTGAGTGACCTTATACAAAACTGCAAGGTTTTATCAATAACATCAACATCTCACAATTAGTGCGCTAAAAAAAGTTAATTACTTTAAGTTTTAATCGATTTGCTATACTTAATAACGATCATCACACATTCATTTGTTTTTTTTAAATACATTTTGAATAACGAATTCGAGTTCGTGACGTGACCAAGAAGGTTACGCTATATAAATAAGAAACTCATAAGGAAGAACGCGGAGATGCCTGTGCTTATTTTCTGGTCTGAAAACCTAAGCTAGAACATTACCTATGTCCAAGGATCATGCATTCTAAATTCTGATAGTTTTAATGCATTGAGTTGGATTCAAAACACCATTTAGATTATCAACGTAAATAAAATGAACATTAACAACAACGGAGGTAGAGGAATAATTTACTCAACAATAACGTACTTTTGAGGCAAAAAACGAGAAAAACAGCATCGTAGTAAAAAACATGAGATTGGCGTTTGGTATCATGTGTTCAGCATGATTATTTACAAATGATATTATCGTAAGATCAATAGGTCAATGGTACGGATGTGAATAAGGAAGGGCTTCCCCTTTTCATCGACATCAAGTTATGATAAATATTGATAACATATTTTTAAGACGTCACTGGTAGGGTCGGTGTTAAGGTTGTCCGCGAAACTCAATTTTGTTTGTGATTTTTGCAATTTGCAGGCTAGTGATAGGTTACATGTCGATAATTTTGAATTTTTTTTTAAGTGAAACTTCTTTATCGGGGTTGGAAAAAAATTTAGTGTAACATTTTTTAGTTACGCGTCACATTTTTCCGTTACGCGCCATCTTTTTCTTATAAAAAACAAAGTCGCTCTATATCGTTTTTTTTTTTTAATTTGAAACATAACGTCATAAAGAAGTTTCACTTCTTACGAGTGTACGCTAGTACACGCACACATTTTTTTTTTAATACAACCCTCCAAGTTCATAAATGTCGAGGAACTACTTTTTCGAGGTCGAAATGGTTCCTCAACCTTTGTGAACTTGGAAGGTTTTAATACATAGCACTGGCCTGCAAACTGCAAAAAAAACGTAAGATAATTTGAATTTCGCGCGCTACCATATTTTAAAAAGCCTACCAATTAAAGGTCGATTCCAATCGTCAAAAATCTTGTTAAGGATGAATAAACGATGCCGTTTAACATAATACATCCTAATTATTAGCGCTTCTAATTTCTTAAGGGTTCGGCCGAAGTCTATGTAGGTACCTTTAATACACAACATTTCGCAAAATTTTAAATCCCTTAAGGGTGAGCCTACTGCTATCGACAGGGCACAAATCCAGACTTCGGACTACTGATAAACACCACTTTGAAAAAATATTTGACACATATTTTTTCCTCAAATAAGAAAAGCTTTTGAAATAAACTTGTTTTTTTTTGGTACCTACTTGTGAAGAAATAATAGGCTCTCTTTTTATAATTTTTCTTTTAACTATTTGTGATTGATGATTAGGTTTCCAATCTTAATTTGCAGTTTTTTTAGTCCAGCTGTTTAATAAACCAAATATCAATCGACAACATTCCCAGACAAAGACAACATGATATAGATTCTCCTACGAAAACCTGTTCAGCCTGTACTTCTAGTATTTTAATTATTGAGGTACCTACAAACTTTTTGTGGATTGGTCATGGTTCCAAAATAATCGTTAGCTTTTTTTGCAAATTCTAATTATATTGGGCATTTTTAAACATTTCTGGTGTAATTAAATTACATTTTTAAGAATCGTGATGAAACAGTGTTTTATTCTTAAATTCAGTGTCTAAATAATATAGGGAATCCTCTTCAACGAACATAGACAAAAACAAACATAGTTTTAGGGTTCCGAACCTCGAAAGGTAAAAATCCAGCCCTTATGTGATCACTCTCTTATCCCTCTGTCTGTCCGTGTGTCACCACCGATTTTCTCAAGAACGGATGGATCTATCAAGGTGAAATGAATACCTACTAGAACCTATTACATGTATAAAAGCTTCAACCTGGTCAACACAATAAAAAGATATGGGCAAATTTAGATTTTTGCGAAAACTTGTACTTGCCATGTAACAAAACTGCGTATTATCGCACTGTGTATTATCTCTGCATCACCCTAAGGTAGACTGGTAGTAAATGCCTTAGGCATTAGGTCCGCCTTTGTACAGTTTTAATTGTGCATAAAGTTTTAATAAATAAATAAAATACATACAAGATTATGCGAAACCACCGGCGCGCGAGTCTAACTCACACTTGTTTAAGAATATCATTTGTTATGTAATCCCAAATTAATGATGATTTCGAACTCAACACAGAATCATAGAAGGGCTATGAACCATCCATATTGAACTTATTCTGGCAACACCACTGCTAGACACGGAACTCTGTAAATTATCTTACTACGCTCATTGTACACCGTCATTTTCCTCATGGAACTAAAAAACTCCTACACGTAGTTAACACCTTTTGAGACCGCATCCGGCATTTTTTTATTTACACAACAATATATGAGTTTAATGATCTAACACGGATTTAAAAAACACGGTCGGAAATATTATATTTTTATGAAATTGGCATGACGACATTATCAAAAAATAACAAATCTATTTAGTCCGTCAGTTAGAGTATTGAAAAATAATGGACACGTATTTTTTGTTTTTGTAAATCAATGAATATTGACAAAGATAAAACGCATCAAAACTCGGGAGCGCGGGGGAGCTCGTGACGTCAGAACTCGCTAAAAATTATACCAAGACGTGACGTATTGAGCATTTTATCTTCGTCAATTTTGGTTTAATAATAATAATAATAATAATACAGGAGCATGCACAACCCTCACGCAGACAGACTACACTCACAGGCACAATCAGGTGGCAAATGTCATTCACCAAAAACTAGCACTCAAACACTCACTAATTGAAAACACCAGCACTCCATACTACAATTATAAACCAGAAACTACTCTAGAAAGTACAACACACAAGCTCTATTACGATCGCGCTATTCTAACTGATAGGACGATCCACTACAACAGACCGGATATAATTTTACAGGACAAAATAAATAAAGTTGCATACCTAATTGATATAGCAGTGCCTAATACGCACAACATACAAAAAACGATAACTGAAAAAATTAGCAAATACGCAGAACTCAAAGAAGAAGTTACTAGAATCTGGCGCCAAGAAAACGTATACGTTGTCCCAATAGTCCTTTCCTCAACAGGGTAATCCCAAATCATCTCCTTCACAGTTTAAAATTATTAGACCTGAATGAAACCCTTTACATTACAATGCAAAAAGCAGCAATTTTAAATACGTGTAGAATTGTAAGAAAGTTTATGCAGATAGAAGAGAGTGAAATAGGACCTCATCACACATAAACACACCACACGCTACATTTGCTTTGGCTTCGGCCCGTAAATGTAGTTAAAATCCAGTCCAAGGGCTGAGAAGAAAAACACTTTCTGAAAATAATAATAAAATAATAATATTTATGTAACAAACGAAAAAATACGTGTCAAATATTTGTTGATAATGCAACTGACGGACTTATTATTTTATTTTCACTTCTCATGCTCTAAAAGTACGCCGTTATAGCCCTACGAAGCGGGATTAAAGTGACCGTTTATTCCCTAGGGAGTAAAAAGTAATTTAAAAATGGAACGATCTTTTACTCTGAAACATGGTCACAAAAGAGTAACTTGTCAAAGGTTTTATTTAAATTTCGAATTGGCTTGCAAATAGAACAGTTTATTGAAAAAAAAAAACAAATGAACTCTTCAACGCGATGAAAATTTACGGTTGTTTGTGTCCATCGTTGATTTTGAAAAGCAATGCCACTGTTGCTAGCCGCTGCAGTAATGTAGGTACTAATTATCTGTGGAGTGTGGATCATCTTCATTGCAAAACTGTTGTGAGTTTGTGTTGTGTTTTCAATGGTTAATCTGTGACTGACCTGATAGAAGAAAAAACTGACCGCTCAGTTCAGAATTTTTGTCGAGTGTATTTTTTTCAGTTTAAATGACTATTTTTCTCGCACTCGAAGTGAAAAGTACAGTTTGCACCTCGAGACTAAACGCCAATTTAATATACCCTCGCTTTAATTGCCTCCCTCGCAAGCTCGGGAGTCAAACCACCTCGGGTATATAATGGCTTCGTTTAGTCCCTCGTTATAAAATATACTATTTCTACTAGCTGGCCCACGCAACTTCGTCTGCGTCACATAAGAGAGAAAAAGCTCACAAAGGGAATAAAATTTCCCCCGATTTTGTAACATTTTTCATTGCTGCTCCGCTCCTATTAGGCACAGCGTGATGTTATATAGCCTATAGCCTTCCTCGGTAAATGGAATATCCAATGCAAAAATATTTTTTCAATTCGAGCCGGTAGTTCCTGAGATTAGCGCGATCAACCAAACAATTCTGCTTTATAATTATATATAGTATAGATTGACATTCCGTTTTGTTCCCATGTCATACAACTGTGGAATTTCAGTTGTCATCTTTGGCAGTGGTTACTGATAATCTTCTGAATATCTAACTAACGGCTTCAATAACTTACTAACAGGTATCGATAGGTTGCTATCTCGGTCTGCTGGACATTTAGGTGACGGACAGTTAGAAACAAAAAGGTTTTTTTTTTATTTTTCTCTATGAGTCAAGTGGTAGTAGTAGGTGACGTGAATAGGATATTTCAAGCCAACTTTGTTTATAGAAATACCGATAGCTACGAGACGTAGGCATATTAACTAAATAAATAATAAATAAATATCGCTGGACATTAACACACAGCGCCACCTAGTGCTACACTAAGCAAAGCTTGTCTCGTGGACACTAGATAGCTGAGATATTACATATATACTTTTTTGTTTATAAATACATACTTATTATACATATAAACATCCATGACTCGGAAACAAATGTCCGTGCTCATCACACAAACATTTGCTCCTACCGGGATTCGAACCCAGGACCCTAAGAACGTAAGGCAGCGTCACTACCACTACGCCAATCGGGTCGTCAATATATAATAAATAACTGTCAGTTAAACGTAAATAAGTTATAGAAAATGACCTTAAGTGACTGATTTTCAGACTGGTCAGACGCCTAATAGTCTGGGCCTCGACCCTGCTATTACGAATTACGATGGTGTCAGAATAGGCGATCATTGCCCAAGTAACACAGTCTAGGAGGTTTAAAACAAATCTGTCTACTGACAGTCTATTCATGGTTAATCTTTAGATAGGGGCTTTCTAAATATATGGTTTCAATAAAGAAAATGTATTCTTATAGAGTTTTTTTTCTCAAGCTTTAGAGCACTTGTTCTATAGCACACCTATTTCAAGTATGTCTATAGGTATATTGAATGTTTTAGGATAAAATGCTCTACAAATACACACATCAAAAGTGTCTAGGGATCAAGCATTTTTATGCGGATTTCTTGAGATTGAGATGTGGCTTTGTAATAAATTTATGATTTTATAAATTTATATGGATCCTTTTTGGTGCATTTCATAATTTGAATCAGGAACTGTGAATCAAATTCGAGTAAAAGATGAAAATCAGCTGTCAATATTTTCCCATTAAAAATATACAACGCATTGAAGACATTATTAGTGCTACTGTTTCCCTACTACTGATTAAAACCAACGTTATTATGGAGCGGCGACGTCATTTAAGCAGGGAAGAAATGCTCAGAGCCGTGGGAATGATAGAAGCTGGTTCCCGGCAACGTACTGTGGCTTTAGCTCTGAATACAAGTCAGAGTGTTATCAGTCGACTTTGGACACGTTACCGAAGCACTGGTACCGTGGCTGAGCGCCATGGAGGACGGTATCGCTGCACCACACGGAGACAAGACCGATACATTCAAATCTTAACTCGAAGAGCTCCAACAATAACCGCCATGATGTTAGCCGTGAGGCTTCATCACTCTTCAGGGAACTTAATTAGCGACCAAACAGTCAGAAACCGCTTGCATGAAGTGAACCTTCATTCCCGAAGACCGCTACGGGTACCACCTATAGTAATGCACAATCGTAGGATTCGATATCAATGGGCTCTTGAACACAGAAATTGGGCAGAAGAACAATGGCGTTTCGTGTGCTTTTCTGATGAGTCTCGTTTTGGTATGAGACCGGATACAAGACGTATACGACACTGGAGAACCCCTGGACGCCAACAGGATTAAAATCCTGCCAGGAAGTCCATCCTTATAGTGGTGGAACCATCATGGTATGGGCGGGTATTTGGATCGGCGGAAGAACTGAGTTGATTTGGATCAGAGGCAACCTCAACGCTCAAATTTATGCTGAGACGATTGTATCAGACGTCATCGTTCCTCTACAAGTGCAAATCGGTCCCTTATTTCAGTTAATGCATGATAATGCACGACCGCACACCGCAAGAGTTGTAAGACAGACTCTCGCCGCAGCTAACATCAATGTCCTGCCCTGGCCTGCTCAGTCGCCAGACTTGAATCCGATTGAGCATGCATGGGATATGCTACAGAGAAGAGCTCTGCCGAATATGGAGGGTATCCAGTCGCAAGAAGACCTTTTTTTGTTGTTGCAACGAACATGGGCGGCCATTCCACAGCGTGATTTGGATGAACTCATTTTGAGTATGCCAAACCGATGTTCTTGTGTTGTTAGTGTTCGCGGTAGAAACACGGATTATTAATTGTTTAAGTTACCCAATAAAATTTTAAAGAAAACTGTTATTTCAGTCTTTTTTTCGAACTTTTGTGTTAGTGGTTCAAATGTCAAAAATCCCTTTATTAGGAAAATGGCAAATTTCTTTATTAATGCAAAGGTGACTTGGTTTATCGTTACTGTGACAAACGAAAACACTTTATTTGATGAATCCTTAAAGAAAATTTTAATTAATATCAATCAGGAGAAAAGTTATTGCAAAAATATAATTATGTTGATCCCTAGACACTTTTGATGTGTGTAGTTAATAAAGCCTAAAGGTACCTAACTTGAAGTAATTTTATAGAAAAGATGGTATATTTTAAGATAAAACATTCTATTATTTAGCTATTGGTACTCTTATCTTTGTATATAAAGACACTTAAGTTTTGATAAAATACTTTAATAGATATTTTTTAGTTTGTCTAAAAAAGTGATAGTGAAAACGTGTATTTAGTGGTTTTATTCCTAAAAATGGCTTAGTTAAGTGCATTTGTATTAAATATTTGAATTGGATGATTTTATGCAATAGAGACAGTGAAAAAAATTAAAAGGTCTGGTGGCTTGCGTCGAAAAATCGGCAAATATTTAAAAAGAAAAAAAAAGAAGAAGAGATTCAAGATAATTCAGATTCCGAATCGGAATTTTCTCGTAACTTCCTCCAAAACGCAAGAAATTGTTCTGAGACAGAAGATACAACTGAATTTGAAGTGTCTCCTAGAACATTACAAAATTACGTTAGTGAGCAGTCCGACTCGGATGAAAACAATCCAAATGACGACGACGAAATTCGATCCACTTGCCTCAAAAGTGATCTGCGCGCCAGTGGTCAGCAACTCATGCTATAACTCACATAGCCTTGAAGTAGGTACTTATTTCAAATAATAAATAATTTTCAACCTGATACTCTACCAAAGGATCCGAGAACATTGCTCCAGACTCCAAGAACGATTGAAATGAAAAAAATCGGTAATGGCGAATACTGGCATCACGGGCTGAAGATTAATCTCACAAGATATTTTCAAAATTTGACAGAGAACAAAATAGTGACAATCGATGTTAACATTGATGGACTACCTACGTATAGAAGCTCGAAAGTTGAATTCTGGTAATTCTGGTATTGTCCTGCTATTTTACACATTGTCTATAGATAAAACAGAAATATCTTTTACTTACCCTCTTGAATTGATTAATTAAATTGCTCTGCTATTGCATAAAATGGTCTGCCGTTCACAACACATCAAATTACCTATTCACTGATGAACGTCTAGAAATACTGTGAGAAGATAAAAAGGAATACATAGATGACAGTTACTAGGTAATCTTAAACTATTCATAAATCGGTTTATTCTTTCACTAGATAGTTTAGTATGTAGCAAGTGAAATTATTCTTGTCATAGTGCTAGAGCCATACTACAGAAAATTCTCTAGAGTGTTTGTTCTATTAAATTCGTTTTTCTAGTAAATTTTATCTTGACGCCATTTTTATGATCTACTTTTGCTTCAAATGATTTTCGATACATATTCTAATGCTTATTTTCATGTTTTTATTATTAAATTATCTCTAATTAAACATTTAATATGTTTTAAATAACTATATTTCTAATAATATAAATATTTTAAGCATTAAAAAGCAATTTAAAAAAAATACTCATTAAAAATAATATTCATATGTGGTATAATAGTACATTATGGTACAAGTGTGTAATGTTGGTCATTACCGCTGAGGCGCTATTGAGACCCGAGCCGTCAGGCGAGGGTCTTAAGAAAGCCGAGGACGGTAATCATCAACACACACGTGTATCATACGACGTTTTTCAACACACTTGAGAATAAAATAATACTAAAATAGATATTTGTCCTTGGAGTTTTCAGGTAGTAAACATTCCATAACGTTAAGGGCTGCACATTTATATCGGGCGGTGTACAAAATAAATCATTTTCTTCATAGCTAGTACTTGTGGACATTTGAATTAATAAATAACTTTAATTTCAACATTGAAAACGAGTTGTGAATTTTTTTTCGCAATGGCGGGAATAATTAATCAGTTTTCCTATGCGCGCGCATCTAACAATGGCGATCGGCCATAGATTAAAGGATGAGGTTTCTTTTTTTTTGGTTTTTCGCGGATAGCGTTTTAGTCACGTACGAAATGGGGAATTCAAAGTTTTATTTAATACAGAGAAAACAAAAGTTAAAAAACTTATAAGTTAAATTATCTATGTAGATACGAAGTTGCATGAAAAGAGCAAGAAAAAGGTACATTAATTTATTTGTATTATTGAACACGATCTTTTTTGTATCGAAACTTTTTTAAGAACAAAGCAATTCAACCAATCAAATAAAAAAAAAACCCTATAACTCACTTGTGAATAATAGTAATGAAAAAGTCACAGTTTGATTATAGGTGTCATTATGTGCCTAATTGCGGTGAAATTAGAGCCACTTTATGAGCAAGTGTGTTGAAAAAAATATTAAATCTTGCATTTACAGCGGGCGCTCTTATTTTAAGAGAGTTTTACATAATATTCGACGATAGAATGTCAATCGCATATAGATTTGCTTGTTTACCCATTATCAACTATCTAAAACACAAGTAAAATAAGAAATTTGTTACGCCATGATGCAATTCAATTATAAGTTTAAATAACTCTTGTAAGTTCTGCGCCATTATGTGTCATTCTCTATTACAAATCAAATGTAATTTAAAGTTGATAGTCTTGAGTTAATTTTGGCTAAAAACTTGACGAGTAAAGACTTCTTCAAAGGTCTCAACTTTATCTATAAACTATCTACTAGTAAAAATTGTGGTCTATAAACAGTTTAGTGAGGCACTAGAAAAATCTCTACAGACCATTTGAGAATTTACAACTCTTATCTCTATCTATTCATGTTTTCTTAACTCATTCTTATGAGAACGGATAAGGTTGTGCCCACTTTTACTAAACTGTGTCTATAAGCGTTCTTGATTACTACTAGGGAGATATTTTACTCTTATAGTAGACAATTAAATTAAATTCTATTAGACGACCCGATTGGCGTAGTGGTAGTGACGCTGCCTTAGGTTCTTAGGGTCCTGGGTTCGAATCCCGGTAGGAGCAAATGTTTGTGTGATGAGCACGGACATTTGTTTCCGAGTCATGGATGTTTATATGTATAATAAGTATGTATTTACAAACAAAAAAGTATATATGTAGTATATCAACTATCTAGTGTCCACGACACAAGCTTTGCTTAGTGTGGCACTAGGTGGCGCTGTGTGTTAATGTCCAGCAATATTTATTTATTTATTTATATTTAGATATCTAATAGTCCGTTTATAGATGCGATTGTGTTATTTGGGTGAAATCATAATGATCAAGTTCTGTCAAGTTTTGACAAGTTTAGTAATCTACTAATATAATGGCGTCATTGTGACTTCTCAATGAACAACCTCTGACAATCCATTGAAAGAAATGTCATAGAATATTAATCTCGTACATGAAATCTGGCATGAATAAAGGTTCGCATTTAGTAGTAGATTTCGAAAACCATTTGTACGAATGGTTTTATAATAATGGCAATACGAAAATGCCATTAAAACACAATTTTATTACGAGACCATCGTGAATTTAGCAGATTACGAACTGACAATGGGATGAGAATGGAATCGTGTCGGAGTGACGAATTTATTAAAATAGCAGAATTAGGCCCCTTATTTTTTTTTTTAGGATGGAAAATCATCAAATGACTTCTCCCACTCTGGGCGGAGCGGGAGCGAGTGTCAGACTCTTACTGACTAAAACCCATCCATGTTCCTTCCTCGCCCTTTATGTTCCGGGGCCGCGGTATCTCTTTCGAACAGGCCCGCAACCCCGTCAGGAGAATTAGGCCCGTGACAACTAGTTTTAGCAAAGGGGAAGTCAGATAGGCAGTCACTCCATGCAAGAAAGAAGTCCTCCTCCAGTCCCGTATAAATACAGCTGCATTCGGTTTACTGTAAGCAAAAGACAGACACACAGACAGGTGATGAGGCAATTTATACTTCAACTAAACTAGGTAATAATTTCATTCAGTTTTACATGAAAAACCCCATGAGTTGTTGTCTGTTTGTGATTCCCTCTTGATCGTTCGTTACGGTGGAGTTCCTCCAAAATATTGGAATTATAGTCATTTGGTTTGTCATTAGCGAAGTGTCCGGTCTCCAACTGACCCATACTTTGTTGAATCATATCATACAAATAGGAATAATAAAGAAACAAATTAGTAGCTGTATCATTGCAATGTGATTTCAGTTTTAACAAAAAAGCTGCATCCAAATGACTTTATACTTACCTACCTACAGGCATTCAGAACCCAACTATGTAGTTACCTACTAGCTACTTGCAATAATAAATAGTTAAACTTATATTGTCACTTACGGGATATCTTGTTCGTTTTTCTTCGTTCTTCTTCTTATCTCCTATCTTCTTCTTCTTCTTTTCTTCTTCTTCTTCAATTCGGGAGCTCAAAATAGTAAATAATCACGGAAGATATCACGTAAGTGACAATATAAGTTTAGTTTTAAACCGTGGAAGCTTAAAACAGTGTTTCATAAATAGTTTTCATTTTTAACTTTTAACTTTCGATACATGTGGTTCAGTGTACCGGTGTACCTATCTTGTCCTGGCAACAAAAAATAAATCAAAACAATTGAATATACAGGATGGAATTTTTCAAAGTACCTACTCGAAATACCTACTATATAATTTATTAAATTGACGTGCTATCCACGTCAATTTTGACGTATGCCACATTGGGCACCCTCTTTAAAGGCACCTGAGGTAATGGCACATGAGGTATTCCACATTCGGCACCTATCAATAGTTTTTTTATATTCATGGTGGAATATTTCAATTCCACCCGAAGGGAAAGTACTCGAAATACTTAGAAGATAGCAAAACTCAAAGCACTCCTCGTCTAGGTCGTCCATCCCGGGTTCAACGCCCGTGTGTAGCAAGCGAAGTTTCGAAAATATGTGAATGCAGAATCGTTTCCTTTTAAAAATAAGGAATGTTTCCTTTGAGTAAAATTTGCTATCTCCCACCCCTGCCATTTCATTCTAGAAGATAGAATCAATTAGAAACAAGAAAAATCTTACAGTAATTATCCGACAAGTTAGACCACGCATTACATATATGTATTTAAAGAGTGTAAAAGGCAAGAGTGTAAGTTCTCCCCGTCATTGCGATCATTTTATGTTCCGGACATTTTATGTTCAGGGAACATACTAGTGGCGGAGATATTGAGGTCAAACTTCAAACTTTTTAACAAGTTTTTTTTCAAATAGGTACTAGGTTTTAAGGTCGCTTAAAAATTACTTGAAATACCTCCATAACCCGTTTAGTATTAAATGTGTCCATCAGCACGATATTTTGAGTGAGTTGCATTGAGTTTACCGTAAAACGGCATATTTCACCCCAAAAGTCATGTCCCAACAATATTTTTTGCGTAGAGTGATTTAATTTGCTGTACCGAATGCTTGGTCTGCTTATACCCTTGTATGCAAAGCAATTCGAGATGGTGTATGTAATTTAGATTTACAAACTCGAACATTTAACTGGAAGCTGTTTTAAATTCAATATAAGTTCTAGGAAAAAACATTAGGCAAATGAATTATACTCAAACATTGTTTCTCTTAACCCATACCGTGTCGTAATCAACAACGGCCCACCCTGTAGTCTGCCATCACATCTTTCTTGTAAGGGAGGTGCTCTAACAGTAACAAAAATAATATAAAAACCATATAAAAAAGGCAACCAAGAGAATTACAATTAGTAAATTTATGCTAATTACTGTATTGCGCATAATCATAAACCTGCTAAACTTCGTACGTGTCAAAGGTCCTTACAACAGTTAAAATTAGCTTACATAAAAGTATATGTAAATAATAACAAGTTCTACTCGCAATAAAAATAACAAAGTGACTCCTCCATGGCGATAAACGGTGCCAATTAACACTGGACATAACGACTTATTATGTAGACACAAAAAAACCAAGTACATAGTAACCTGCGTGGAATTACCTCATCACATGGTTGGGTATAGTTTGATAAGGTAAACATAGTTATTTTCATTTAAAAAAAAACAATTAAAGTCACACTGATCATACTTATCGTCGGCGTCAGTGTAGGACCTTGCACAACTCCCTTTTTTACAGGAGAAACTAAAAACTTGTAATATCAACTAACAATGTCGAAAGTCCTAGATTCACCTAATTTGCCGACCGAGCGTACTGATTAGCTGTCTCAATGTTTTGGCACCGCTTTAAGACAGGCTACTTAGGTTAAATGAAAAAATAATTTAGTTGATACAAGATCCTGCACTGACGCAGATTTGTATTTGGCGAGTACCTACCTAGTAAAACAGGATGGAAAATAGAAAAGAATATATATCGTCTGTTAAACTTGAAGACGCTTCGCGTGGGCACGGTCCTCGGCATTTAGGCAACGAAGTAAAAGAAAAATAATTATATCATTTAACATAAATGATAATGAAAATATAATTTTAATATATTTTTAAACAAGAGAAAGAAGATAGTATATTTTGACTCGAAAGAGACTAAAGAAAAAGTGTTATGAAAAATCTTTAAACCAATTATTAAAAAATATGTGTAACATGTGAAAAACACATTTTAATAGACCTTCATATCTTAGATGGACCTTTTTTTTGGATCGGAAATCATCAAATAACTTCTCCCACTCTGAGCGGATCGGAAGGGGGTGTCAGGCTGTTACTGACTAAAACCCATCCATTTTCCTTCCTCGCCCTTTATGTTCCGGGGCCGCGGTATTTCCTTCGACAGTCCCGCAGCCCCGGCAGGCTTCGGCCCTTGCGGGCCCCTCCATTATGCTGACATCTCTTTGAAGCGCGCGTGGAACTTGAAAGCGCCGTCGACACGGCCTTTCGTCATAAGACGGATGGACGGTGAGCTAGCCCATAATAGCTCACCGTCCACAGGCCCGAGCATCTTAGATGTACCCGCAACAGCAAAATGATACGTGATACGTAGGTACTATTATAAAAAGTAAAGAATAGTACATTGGTTCAATAGATTCATGAAATGAGACAAGAAGTTATTGTGACCACAATAGGTCTGATACCATCGAAACAATCGCCAATAGTTAAATAGTCACAATCTCACAATGATGCATTTTAAAGTTTCGAGCACATATTTTCCTGCCATTGTATCTTGTTTGCGGATCTATTAATATATGTTTATTCAATCATTTGTACTGATGCCAAAATATTGGAAGCATTGCACCTTTGCCCACGGAGAAACGGAGAAACGGTGAAGGTAAACGTCGCGACGTTTACCTTCACCGTATCTCCGCGTCGCGCGTCGTTAGGAATCCGGCATGTCTTAGAACCACAAAATCGAAGAAAAGCGACATTCACGAACCTGCACTGGTCGTCGTGGCGAACACCCTACTCCCTCCTAAATAGAGGAGGCCTGTATCCCTACAGAGGGAATATAATTATTTGATTAGGCTTACGCCTACTCCACGATTGTTGGTAAATTCAGGTTGTTTTACAGGTAATCCCATTTTACAATAAAGATTAAAACGAAATTAGTTTACGATTAAAATCACACCGGTATTTCATATGACGCCAAACACCATAACCGGTCAGACCTATATTGTCGTAACGATCTTGAATAGTAGTTAAATCAGGAACCAGTTTTTAACCGGAATAACGCGTAAACAAATGATAGCAGAAAATACCGTGATTGTTATACTGCATGTAGTATTGGATAAGTATCTATGAGATAATAGCATTTTTTTATGCAAAGTGAAATGCGCTATTGAATCAGCTTGGTCCATCGGCAGTTTGGCATCATTATTTTTCCACCTACTAGAAGTTTGGAAGTTTTTCCACGAGATATGAAATGAAAGGGACAACGAACAGCAAATTGTTACTATAAAATTCAGTGTATGATTATAGACCCATCAACGTTGAAATTTTTCGTGCGTCATGAAATTAAACTGATGTTACTTATATGACCGTGAATTTTTTTTATGGTACCGAAGTCTGTTAATGATATTAGCCGACAAACTTATTTGTTTTGGGGTCTTTGATTCTGTGTACAATTCATATTATCAATTTGCCCATCGATGTCTCTTACACCGCTAAAATGTCTACATCTGCCAGTAGGATAGTGCCATTCTATTTTCGTAGTAAAAGAATTCAACGAAGCTAATTTTTTACATTGTTCTCGTTGAGTCCATTGTGATTAAGCACATGCCCCGCTACACCAACTCGCTCTGGTGGAAGAATACGTTGATTCGAAGCTTAGCTTTAATGCTTATTTGTAGAATAAAATCTCTGGTGTAAAGGCAGTCTTAAGGCTTTACATTGATCCAGGATTTTGCAATCTGGTGACGCTGGCTCCTCTCGACTTATTGGGCTATGAATGGCTTCCTCAAGGTCAGCACTAGCCACATTAGGTCCAGCGTCCTGATTGAAATACTAGATCAATGAAAATCAGTGTTTATAAAGCAGAAACATAATACCAAAACCAATATTCCAATTCCAGTTTTTCTTCCACAGGTTTCTTCCCACAAAGAGAAAATCGTAACAATGGCTGGCAGGGAAGGAGATTCAGAGACAGACTGTCGGGGTTCTTCAACCCGCAGCCTAACAGACCAGCAGTCATCAATCCTAACAATCAGCCAGACACCGTTTACGTAGTCGAAGTGCCTGAAGGAGCCACACAGAACGGCTACGATAACTATGAGTATAATAATGGACAGAACTTTGGAAGACCAATAGCTTTTCCAACTAACGGTCCAATTTATACTGAGAATGGACAGAACAATGGGAATGTTAACTTCCAACCAAACCCAGCCAATGGAAACTTCCAACCACATTATGACAACGGTGCCGTCTCTGAACCACCTCAAGATGGAACAAATGGTGCATACCAAAATGAGAATAACCAGGAGAACAATGTGGGACCAAATGAAGGTAATTTACATTGATTTAACACTTTTCATATATAGTATGGAAGTAATACCACCTATTACTTCCATAGGCATTTTCTACCAATTATTTATTTTTTGGTTACATGGTTTTATAGTTTAACAGCTAGCTGTTGCTCACGTCTTCGTTCGTCGTATTTTGCATGCAAAAATGCATATCATAAATTAAAGAAGCCTATGTCTTTCTCCAGGTTCCGTGCTTTTATCTTTTTCAGTACTTTAGGTTTAATAAGGTCAGACAGTTACTCTCACATTTGTAATATCGTTGATACAGGAAATAGCTGTTTTCTCCAGAATTGCGCCATGATAAGCAACTACGCCTATACATATATTATATATGTCACATAAAGGTCTTTTAATTTTTGTTTAACATTGTGTTTGTTATTTGTTAACTTAATTGAGTTCTGGATATCGTAAGTCAGTTAAAATTTTAAAACTGTTACTTCAAATCAGACGATCGGCTTAAGACGTCTATCAGGAAGATCTCCATTATAAAAACAAGTTTTTTAAATTTTTGTTTGAGGTTATCGACACATGTGTTTAGTTAAAATCTCAGTAAAATGTAACCTTTTGACATTACGTCAGTTTATAGAAGTCATTGACCGTTACGTGCCAACGTTTTATGTATCACCTTTTTATTTACACGCTTTTTAACTCATAAAAACTGTTTATTTGGCAATTATTATGAGTAGCATTAAGTCCTTTGCGAAAATTGTACGGGGAAGTACTGCAACCATACCTAAATTTGGAACCATAAATCTTTTATGGCGTGGTCAAAATAGGGATAAGCGCCGCCAGCTTGCTTTTTCAAAAATAGTGTCTGTCAACGTCATATAGCACCAAAAGATGAATTTACTGCGTTCCAGTTTAGAGGAATGAATGCCCGTGACAGTGTAGGCGCAGGTATATTATGACATCCCTGCACGTCAACCAATTATCAGTTCAAATCATAAAACTAAAATAAATGTAACTTTTTTCTTGACAATCAGTGCCACCTTGAACTGTAAACTTTAAGTGCTCATTCTGTAGCTATATCTACGATATCTCAGTCATTGCAGGGGTCATCTATAGATTGGATAGATGACATTCAAGTCGATGAACCGATTTGAATGTTATCCAACAAAATAAAGTCAATGCAGCAATCACATTATGTCCCTACTTCACAATAAAACCGATTTTTCAAGTTTTATTAATATTTTTAAACCTTTTTTTTTCATTAAATTGACCGAGGTAGTAAAATCAAAGTCAGTAAAGCAATTATGATTGAATTAAATCATAACTTATTTATTTTATAATTCGTTGAAACTAATAGAAAATTAATTTAAAACGATTCTAACAGATTTGAACATAGGTCACATTGCTAGATTTTTTCCTTTTTGGTTTTAATCTGATTCGATTAGTATTTTGATTGAACCAGCTTTGCAACTTGACTTCAAGCATAATTTAATACTTACTAAATAAGATTAGAAAGATCTGTTTTAAGCACAAATCACCGAATATCTGTCGAAGAAGATTTGAAATATTTCTTTTTAGTGCTAAACATATTTATGGTACTTCAAAATATTGATAGAACCGGAACGTTATTTTCAATTGCCCAACAATGATAATAAGTAGTATTTCTAAATACTGGTTTAAAGACAAAAATATGATTGTAATTTCTATGAAACTTTCAACAGATACCGGAGTGCCAGCAGAAAATGACCCAGTAAGCTTTGACGAGGTTCCAAGTGTACCACAAGAGGGTACCACGTTACCTCCTCTGACGCCAGTACCACCGACTGTTAACACAGAGTCAAGAAATAACTTCAACTTCGATTCAAACCCATCACCATTCAGTAAGTTAATAATAACAAATATATGTGTTGTAACAACAGACGGTTTTTTTTATTAACTTATTGTAAATAACCCACTAAACATACTGGAGAACGCCTTGGTATTGGAAGGAGTTCCCCAAGGCATTTGCGATTTTACTAAAGCGTTCGATTGTGTTGTTCACAAAAAAGTTGGTCGAATTTGTTGCGGATTTCAATTTAATCGATCCTTGTTCGTTCTCATTTGTTTTGCTAACAAAGCTACCAAAAAGTACTAAACTAAAAACTCATTTATATCATTAATGTCGTGTTGTACACTTATTTACTTACCACAATGCTCTCGTAATCAATCTGTTATCTCTTTTCTACTACGACCTTTCCTCATAATTATGCACTTTGACAACGTATAGTCGACCAACTTTCAATGTTTTGTTAATAATAATTGAAACCTTCGATTATTACCTGGTGGGTCAACTCCTTGTCCATGGTAACTTTATCATTTTCAGAGCTTCTTAAAATCGTAGAAGGTAGATCAAGTATTGCTACTGATAGCAAACCTTTTGCTAGATCTTCAAGTAATATTTGATTTTGATTGTTTATTGCCGTGGTACCAACAAACGATCCAGTGGCACCACGGGAAATTATCTGTTACCCGTGATACCACTGGGATTGGTACCTACAAGACATAAGATCAACAATCATAATTTTGACGACCCGAATGGCGTAGTGGTAGTGAGGCTGCCTTAAGTCTTTAGGGTCCTGGGTTAGAATCCCGGTTGGAGCAAATGTTTGTGTGACGAACGTGGACATTTGTTACCGAGTCATGGATGTTTATATGTATAACAAGTATGTATTTACAAACAAAAAAGGTGTATTTGTAGTATATTATCAACTATCTGGTGTCCACGACACAAGCCGTGCTTAGTGTGGCAATAGAAGGCGCTGTGTGTTAATGTCCAGCGATATTTATTTATTTGTTTATAATGTCAACATTGAAAATTTCAAAACCAGATTCCCAACGTCTCAAAACCTCAACACTAAAATATCAAACGTTTATTATATAAACAAGTCATAATCTCAATATAATATTAACTTACAATAAACTGGCATACGTGACGCGGTTTCACCCGCGTAGTACCCATTTCCGTGGGAGTACGGGAATAAAATATAGCCTATGTTACTCGCTGAAAATGTAGCTATCCATTGCTGAAAGAATTTTTCAAATCGGTCCAGTTTTTTAAAGTTTATTCGTAACATACAAAAATACAAATCTTTCCTCTATAAAATACTAGCTTCTGCCAGCGGCTTCGCCCGCGTGAAGTTTGATTATTGTCCCATGGGATCTTACTACCGGGATTAAAAGTATCCTATGTTATATATCCAGGTTATAAACATATAAACTATCTGATCCGTTCAGTAATTTTCGCGTGAAAGCGCAACAAACAAACTTACATTCACATTTATAATATTAATAGGATTATAGGATTAATAGGGTTACGGACATCTATTTTTCAATCGGTAATTCTAAAATTATTGAGGGTTACGATTATGGTGTTCAGATTTTCAATGTTGAGATTATTAAATAATTGTGTTAATCATAATTTATTATGTACCAATCCTAGTGGAACCACGGGTAAAAATAATTTCCCGTGGTACCACTGTATCGCTTGGTGGTACTGCGGGATACCCGTGGTAACACTGGTGGTATCACGGGCAATAAACGTGATGATTGTTTCGTTTATGCCTTAATTCTTACCAAGCCCTGACTGACAGAGGTATACTTAAATCTATATGATTTTTGTCTAAAAATACCATTTCAGACACTAATCGGCATCGCCCTCGTACGATCTGACCAAGTACATGTATGAACTTTTAAGGAGACTGACCTCTGATTTTGTCTCGGTGTCCCTTCTTAGTCGTACAGTCACGAGCACCAATATGTATACACTTTCCAAAATTAAAAGCAAATTTCTTGATAAATTACGTTTGTAACTTGCGAACTAACATCTATTCATAAAAATGTGACTTTCAGAATTCTACGTTCGTAACAACATGAAATTTTAATGGGAACAGTAGGAGAAAAACACTTGTAAAAGTTGGTAAGTGTTTCCATAGTGGTGCTCGTGACTGTACTTATAGGGAACACCGACTTTAACTAGTTTTTGTGTTTGTTTCTAACAGAAATAAAGTAAAATTTATCATTCACTCAATATTTTCATTGATCATGATCCCAATTCATTTGTGGTCGGCGCAGCATGGTCTTCTTCTTTCATATTTCTCAATTTGTCATCATCAGATGCTTCTTTTTTTTCTTGTTACTCAAAAATCACTAGTCTTAAAGTTCTTGTTATTCCGTCCGTAATCTTCAAAATACCGTTCAGTGTGTCACGGCTATTCGCCGGGCACGGGCAGGTCCACCTTGTGCAGATGACCTGTCACCCACTGATAAGATATACGTTCATATTTTTCTTCATCATAACATAACCTATATTAATGACAAATGGCTAACCTTGCCCAGAATTCAGTTAGTCGTTTTTCCTTTAACCTAACTAGTCACTGGTTTGATTTTTTCTTAATAGTTTTGCTCGCGGCTTCGTTTGCGTTATGAACCGAAATTATGCGGGAACATTAAACATATATCTTATTTCACTCCCCTATACATTATCCCCAGTCTACACTGGTGCTTTCATAAGTGAAAGAATTTCCGGAATCTTTGATTCAGGTGTTCAAAGAGTCCGGGGTTGCGGGCCTGTTCGAAAGAGATACCGCGGCCCCGGAACATAAAGGGCGAGGAAGGAACAGGGATGGGTTTTAGTCAGTAAGAGTCTGACACTCCCTCCCGCTCCGCGCAGAGTGGGAGAAGTCATTTGATGATTTCCCATCCCAAAAAAAAAAAGAAAAGGTGTTCAAAGAGTCTCAGGAGTCAAAATCGGTTCAGACGTTTCGAGATTATCCAGAACAAACAAACTGACAAAAACACCGACAGAGAGATAGACATACCGTGTCATATGTCTTTTTTGTTCGTTATGCTTCAAATGCACTCAGTAAATACTTAGCTGTTTAGTAAAAGATTACAAACAAACTCCTCAATTTTATTTATTTGTAGATCCTAAAATGTCGCATAAAATTCAATTACAATAAATTAGTACCTACCTACTTGACACGGATATAGAACTAAAAATAAAATGTAGTAACGTATCAAATTAGTTAATAACGGCGATCATGTGTTTTTTTCTTATAATAATATAAAAAGCATCAAATTAAAAATGTCTGTCTTTGTGTTCGTAACTTCAAGGTCAGTGAGTGGTCAGTTCGGGTCAAACTTTTTGTGGATTTGTGGCCTTTTGTGATACCGTATTGTTACTATTTACTGATGTTGACGTAACAGGAGACGGATGCTATAAAAATAGGCAATGACTTTGTTAAATGTGCATTGATAAAGAGACTTGCGACACTAGAAAATATCAAAAATGTTTACAGGAAAAAAAAAACTAGCTCAAATCTTGAAAATTAAATCAAATCTTATGCAAACCAATTTTCATTGAATGAAAGTAAATCTATACTCAATACTAATATTATAAAGCAGAAGAGTTTGTTTGTTTGTTTGTTTGGTTGAACGCGGTAATCTCAGGTAGTACTACTGGTTCGAATTGAACAAATCTTTTTCAATTCGGACCAGTACTTCCAGAAAAGTTTGATAGTCCATTTATCGAGGAAGGCTTTAGGCTATATAACATCACGCTACAATCATAAGGAGCGGAGCAGGAATGAAAAATGTTGCAAAACGGGGATTTTTGTGGTTTTCTCTCTTATGTGACGCAGACGAAGTTGCGCGGGTCAGCTAGTTTTTTGATATACCTTCAATTATTCAGATTTTTCCTCCTCTCACTTTAGAAATTACAAGGGAAAAATACTTCTTTAGAAGCGACGAATATCTTATCAGTTGAAATAAGTATTTTAGGAGCCTAGATATATTTTTTCAAGACCTTTCATGGAACCTCGCGCAGTTAAATAAGTAGAAATGTATTTTCCTCCTTCAGCCACACATAATACGGAGGGTACTTAAGCGCATTACATTTATTTATCATAATTCTACCTCACTTTTTCAGGTTATTGTCTATAACCCGCAAAATTGAGGTACTCTGTACTCTCACTCTCAAAAATTCAACTTTGTGATGCCAACAGTCTCTGAGTAAAATGGCTGTCACATACGGACGGACAGACAGACAGACGGAGACGACGAATCTATAAGCCTATAAGGGATCTGGTTTTGCCATTTGGTAACGGAATCCTAAAAAGACTTGCCCTCTTATTACAAATGGGACAACCCTTTTTCTGATCCAAAATCCTTAAAAATATAGAAAAAATTTCTGAAAATCAATCTATGGTTTAAATTCAACAAAAAATCGGCGTACATGATCCCAACTAACAAGTGACATTTAAACAAGTATGTAGCATTAAGCGCCGAATACACTAGGGAACATTTTGTCCCGCAACATGACGCGCGACACTAAATATACGTGACGCTGCAACGTTGCATAGTGTCCCGCAACATGACCCACAACATTGTACGTGACGCGGGGCATGTTGCTTGCTCCCGCCTCGAGAGCGAGCGCACGTGTCCCGCGTCAGTGTTGGACCAGTGTTGCAACCTCCTCGGGCGACATTTCTATAAACACTGAGAAGTGTGGTCGACAAAATGTTCCGCGACATGTATGTCGGCACATTCCACGTAGTTGTTGAGGAACATGTTCCGCAACATGTTGCTCCAATTGTCCCCTAGTGTATCCGTGGCTTTATGATCAAAATAAATATGAACCTACCGAGGTGCTAAAAGACGGATGTTGCTTTCAAATGGAGTCAAAGTGACAAAATGTCCTCGCTATTAATTGATCACGTAAGGTTGGATTGTGAACTTATGAAACGAACTCTATACAGGGTGGGAACATTGACGCACAAACAATTACCACGTGTTTAGTACATCATTTCGAAGGGCCACATATTTTTTTAATGAAAACCTCTAAAGTCGCGTTGAGCATTTTTTAACCGACTTCAAAAAGGAGGAGGTTCTCGATTCGTTGGAACCTTTTTTTATGTTTGTTCCCCGATTACTCGAAGATGGCTGGAGCGATTTGTACTATTATTTTTTTGTTTGAAAGGGTACACCCTTTCAAACAAAAACTTCCCAGGAATAGAATAGAATAGAATAGAATAGGTCTTTATTTGCTTAGAATGTAGGTACTTAAAAATATGATGTTAAAGGTGGTCTCATAAATCTTCAAATTTTATAGGCACACTTGATGTGATTTGTTTTTGGAAGAGTACTTTTTTAAAGTGGTCCCATAACAATTTGGTGAAGATCTGATGAAGAACTTCGGAGATAGGCAACGGAACTCCTCAATAAATGATAGCAAATGGACTGGGATTACTGAAATTTCATGTCTTTATCTATTGTTTACACCAGTTTATAACATAACATCCTTCGCTACGCTGTGAAGGGGTAAGCACAAGTGAACTACTTAAAAGTGAAAAATAAAAACTTTTTTGCAAAAAAAACACACAAAAAAGTGAAAAATAACTTTAGCTTCAAAAGTCCGTGACAAAAAACTAAGTAAATCAATCAAACAAAGGTCAAGGTTTTTTTTGAGTGAACAAAAAACATGGAACTCGCGTGGCCGTCCCGTACGCTTTTCGTAGCACTCGTAGCGGATCGGCTACGAGTTTTATTTATTTATTTATTAACACTTCAAGCACAAAAGTACAGAGGCGGACTTAATGCCATAGGCATTTTCTACCAGTCAACCAGTCAGTCGTTAGTTTTCGCTTCTATCACCAGTCCCCAAAGACTGCCCCGAATGTTTTTTTTTATCAGTATTATTAAAAAAACAGCTGTTTTTACATTTTGGCCATGTAGGTATTGCATTTTTGTAGAAAAATAAAAGTGCCTTAACTACCATTTTTCTGGAATGGATGCCTACACTACACCACGAAAATTGGAAAGAAATTGGGAGGCCTATGCCCGGCAGTGGGATAGAATAGGTTAATTAATCTTTTGAACGCCATTGTCACATATAGGTGACAAGCAAGGGGCGTGCCCTGAACGCCAAACGACACAAATGCGTGACAAAATTGTAGGTGAATTTTTGGCTTGGCGTGGAGGGCACGCACTCGCGTTTATACTCTGAAGTACAACGGCTGCCGGACTGGCGAGTCCGGCAGCGGCGAGCAGCAGCAAATTGTAGGTGAAAACTAAGTTATCCAAAACAAACTTTATCTTACTTATTATAAGGTTGATTTTGACTAAACGTTCTATGAAAGCGTTCGGTGACGATGACGTGACCCTAAAGAAGTTTTCACTTCGACAAAGATGGTTTCAGTCGACCGCATATCATTGGTAACACCTAGAGTTTGTCTTGACCTAGCGTGGTTTCGGAATTTCATTAGAATAAGGATCAGCCTATACTGGTTTGCCATTGATGAGCAGCCCACTGTAATCTTTTCATTATTAAACGATCTCTGTACTTCTTTAGGTAATTAAATACCAGTACCTACCTATGTCACAACAAAGACGCGGAAACCGGTTTTCAATGTTATTTTACATACCTCGTTATGTATTTTTTATTTATTTATTTACATTTCATCATTTACCTCATCACATTTGTATATTTGGAAACTAGGTAGATAGTGTTGATATCCGTCGGGAAATGTTTGGCTTAACATTTGTCTGGACTTCGTGACATAACATTCATTTTAGGTAGATACTTTAAAAGCCCCCCGACCCGTCTAGGTAAATTAATACTGAAACAAAAATAGTTATTTACCAATAGAGTAAGGACTTATTCACATGCAAAAAAAAGTTCGTCATCATCATCATCAGCAGCCTATAATGTTCCCACTGCTGGGACACGGCCTCCTCTCAATGAGAGGGAATGGGCTATAATCTACCACGCGGGCCCAATGCGGATTGGTAGATGTCACATGTCTTCGAATTTTTGATTCTAGGACATGCCGGTTTCCTCACGATATTTTCCTTCACCGTTTTGAGAGCATTGGTGATGAAATAAATAACACAAAGTAATGCGCCTGTCTGGATTTGAACCCATGACTGACTGTTCGTAAGTCGGGGCCGCCACCACTGGGCCACCGCTGCTCCAAAAAAAAGTTATAGTTTCGAAATTAAAAAATGTGTTTTTGTCTTGTTACATTCGTAAACGGACTTAGGACATGATCATCTATAATTTTAAAGAAGTGTAAACAATCATTTGAAATTATGATCCATGTATGTATAGACAAACACATAGGTCTAGGTACGTATTTTCCTCAACTCACTCAATGGTCGAGAGCTCGAGAAGTTGAGCAAATACTTCGAACCAATTGAAGATGTCTACACAAACTATTTCCATAGCCAACTCGAATGTTAAGGAAAACGTCGCCTAGTTACTAAAAGAGAAAAATAATTCGCAAAAAAGTGTAAACCTAAAATCTTGAATGAAACAAGAAAAGTGTTATGATTTGTAGGTAGACTTTAAAGTGTTCCATGGCACACTGCTATCGTGTTCGCAAACGCATCTGCTGGGCGTGGGGTACTAGGTTCGGTTCCCGGTAAGGGAAGTGTCTAGGTTTTTCCATTACGAATTTCTCAGTGACCGGAAATGGCCAGGAAGATTACTTCTAAGGGCCGGTTTTTCATTCATAAGGTAACTTTTGTCTGAAGAGTAAATGTGACGTTTTGCCAAAGCGTCCATACAAAACTGTCAAAATGTCAAACTTATTCGTCGGATAAAAGTTAACTGGCGTCCTGGTGATTGAAAAACTCTTAATTAATTAATTAAATTAATAATTAGTATAATCTCCCGAAATCAAGAGGTAGGATTCAACAGTAATCGTTTGACATTTAAGCTTACGGACGATAGAAATAAAACGTGTCTGAAAAGCTTTTTGTCTTTTTTCTATGAATCAACTTATCTATGGTAAGCGGTCAGCCCTCCGAAAGACAGACAGGTGACGCGGATAAGATATGCCAAGATAACTATGTTTATAGAAACACCGATAGCTACGAGGCGTAGGCATATTAACTGACGGTTAAACGTCAGTACATTATTGAAAACGGGCTTTAACGAAGGCGAAATGTTCTTATTCTTATAATGACGGGGTCATTGCGATATTTTTTTTGTTCTACACCATACCTGGAAAACTTCTACTTAAGGAGATATTGGGGTTCAAAGTTCCAACTTTTTGTCAAGTTGTTTTTTTTTATTTCTTAAAAGTGTTTCATCATCATCATCATCTCAGCCGAAAGACGTCCACTGCTGGACATAGGCCTCCCCCAAGTGTCGCTATATTGACCGGTCCCTTGCGACTCGCATCCACCGGATTCCCGCAACCTTCACCAGGTCATCGGTGAAGGTGTTTAATGAAATATTTTTACTACTACTTTAATCACTTCCATGACCCCCGTACTATTGAATCTATCCATCAGCACAATGTTTTAAGTACGTAACATTGAGTTATACCACTAAACATGATTCTTCACCCCAAAAAAAGGCATTTTCCTACAAACATTTATGCGTAAATAATTACTTAGTTTGATGTACAGAATGCTTGGTTGACAGCTTCGTGATCAGACTGTTTACGATCATTTGTGTACAGGTATTCAAATGACTAAAAAAAGACAATAAATTCTATTATACCTTCAAAAAAGGACGGTCTACCTTCACACCTTTGGAACTCTCCGCTTTAAACAAGCCCTCTCTTTCCAGGGGAGACCTGTCAGACAGTGGACGGTGGGCTCGGCAGCTGCATCTCATTGCACAGCTGTCAGCCATACCTGAGCGTCCTCCAGGAGTCCAGGACCAACCCCAACGCTGTGCAGCTGCTGAGGAGAGCTCATTGCGGCTTTGAGGGAACTGCTCCTAAGGTAAAGCAAATCCAAATGCAACGACTTAGAAAACAATCCCGAGTTAAATTTCCTGGGAATTCTCATTGGTTGGACTTGCATCCAGTTGTTGGCACATTCATCTTCTTCTATGACCAAAAATAGCTTATGACCAAAAATATGGATATGTCTAAGACTAACTTATGCCCGTGACTTTGCCTGACCAAAAATATGGATATATCTAAGACTAACTTATGCCCGTGACTTTGCCCGCGAGAAGTTCGATAACTGTCCCATGGGATCTCACTATCGCGATAAAAAGTATCCCATGTTTATGTAAATTTCATCCAAATCCGTTCAGTAGTTTTTGCGTGAAAGAGTATATAAACAAACATCCATACTCACAAACTTTCGTAATATTAGTAGAAGTAGGATATCGCAGATGACCTTGTTGTGTTTTTTCGTCGATTGGGAATTGTTGTTGAGTGCCTCTTATCTCTAGGGGTTAAATGACACTTTTTTTTCTAGATGTAACGGCTATCTGCACTTTATATAAGCTCTGATAACCGTTATGGTCATAACGAACTATATTAGGTACTAGCACTTCGTCCGCGAAAATTGTGATATCTCAGCCAATTTGCATGATATCAATCTAATTTATATCCTATGTTACTCAGTAAAAATGAAGCTGTCTAATGGTCAAATTTGTTTTAAAATCAGTAGATTAGTTCTTTTGTTAAATCGTAACAAACAAAGAAATATCTTTCCTCTTTATAATATTAGTGTAGATTAACCTAGAAGCCGTAATAACCACACTTTTAAAACTACCCTTTAAATCATCCTTTAGAAATTCTTGCCTATAGTTAAACGATTTTTTTTCTCAGGTATGCTGCCCCCGCCCAGGTATACCAGCAACTCCTGCACCGCCACCGCCGACACCAGCCCCTACTCCAGCGCCGACCCCCGCCCCAACCCCAGCCCCTACCCCAGCACCCAAGACCAGTGAAGGAGACTTCGTGGCAGAGCTCCCCGAGCCCCCTGTCTGCGGATACAGCAATGCCACCTTCAGCAGAGTCGTGGGAGGAATACCTGCTAAGCTAGGTAAGACTTAAAAGCCCAGTTTGGTTCCTCAAATAACGAGGAGCTCGTGGCTAAATAATAACAGACGCTCGGGTCGATCTTTAGGTTAAGCCGTGCTTACCTAGGTTGGTCTGTGGATGGGTGACCACCCTTACATACCGAGCTACCTCCGTGCCTCGGAAAGCACGTTAAGCTGTTGGTCCCGGCTGTCATTTGTCCATCTTTGGCAGGTAGTCAGTGGCCCAATAAGTCTGACAACCAGTCTTACCAAGTGGTATTACCTAGTATTAACTGGGTTGTGGAGGTCAGATAGGCAGTCGCTCCGTGTAAAATACTGGTATTCAGCTGCATGTGGTTAGACTGGAAGCCGACCCCAACATAGTTAGGAAAAGGCTAGGCAGATGATGATGGTTCTTCAAATATATTTCTTGTAGTTTGACATTTGTGTGACAGTAACAGAAATAATGCAAAACTACAAGGTCGACATTTGCACATACTTCATATCACGTACGTTGACATTATTTCTGTTACTAAGTCTAAATGTTGTGACACATGTAGTAGGAGAAGATGTGCGGAAGCACAGAGCTTATGAATTAGATAAGATAGTTCGCCAAAATGTCCGCCATTGGCCACTTCCTAGTATTTGTGCCGAAGAGAAAAAGTGGCGGAACAAACTCCTCAGCAAAAGCAACATAATTGGGAAACGGGCAGGAATATCTTTGATCTAAAATCGATTAGTGAATCTAACTTAATAACAGACTATATTGCTCAATTCCTTCAAAAATATTAACACTAGGGTCATGGGGTCCGAGTGCCCACATTTCCCGAAATACTAGTTTCGGGAAATGGCCAAGCGGTTGGTCGGTCTTTACGTGAGCAGAGGGTGGGCCTATTTATTGGCCAAAGAATCCAGAAAAAAAGAAAGCAGCATTTTCACGTGGGAATGCTTCCAGCCTTCTGGGCACTTTTACTGTTGACAGTAATGTGGACAAAGTTTTCGACGCCTTGTGACCCTTTTTGATACTTGTACATATTTGTAGGTACTACTAACTATTATAGAGCTAATGTGTAAATATTGTAAATAATACAAATTATTAACTAAGTCCTCTCCACCAGGCGACTTCCCCTGGATGGCACTCCTGGGTTACAAGAGCAAAAGGACCGGCGACACCAGCTGGCTGTGCGGGGGATCCCTCATCAGCTCCCGACATGTGCTCACTGCTGCCCACTGCATCCACAACCACGAGGAGGACCTGTAAGTATTTTTCTTATGGGCAGGCAGTACTGCAGTAGGTACCAGATACAATTCCGGGCGCATTTGACAAGGCTATTTCAATGTGCCTGCCGGGGCGGCGGGACTGTTCGACACAGATATCTGTGGCCCCGGAACACAAAGGCGACAAACGGGCCAAGTGCGAGTCGGACTCGCCCATGAAGGGTTCCGTAGCAGATTGAATTAAAGGTAAATTGCTGTTAACGATTTAAGACGTATTAAAAAAAAAACTTCTTACTAGATCTCGTTTAAACCAATTTTCGGTGGAAGTTTACATGGTAATGTACGTCGTATATTTTTTTAGTTTTATCATTCTTTTATTTTAGAAGTTACAGGGGGGGGGGGACACATTTTAGCACTTTGGAAGTGTCTCTTGCGCAAACTATTCAGTTTAGAAACCTTAATATCATTTTTGAAGACCTATCCATAGATACCCCACACGTATGGGTCTGAAGAACAAAAAAAAATGATTTTCAGTTCTAAGTATGGGGAACCTCCAAAATTTTATTGATATTTTCAATTTTTGTGTGAAAATGCGGTTCACAGAATACATCTACCTACTTAACCAAGTTTCAACAACATAGTTCTTATAGTTTCGGAAAAAAGTGGCTGTGAGATACGGACGGACAGACAGACCGACAGACAGACAGACATGACGAATCTATAAGGGTTCCGTTTTTGCCATATGGCTACGGAACCCTAAAAAGGAACATGGATTGGTTTTAGTCGGCAAAAGTCTGACACTCCCTTCCGCTCCGCCCAGAGCGATATTTCTTGACGGCGTGTAAAGCCAAGTCAGAGGCCAATGAGCGGCATAAAAACTCTGACTCCGGGTTAGGCACACGAGAAACATGAAGATGTCAGAAAACCGATGAAACGCAATTCTCTTACAACGCATCATATCAGGCGAATTCCGACCAAACGCAAGCATACTTAGTAGGTATTTGAACTTGTCAATTGAGTAACCTGTAGTTATTTTAGCCTGTTATGTATTTATTAGACATTTTGAAACGGTCATGCCCCCCTACACTTCACCTATTCATGGCGGATTTAAATCGAGATATAATTTACACAAACAGCAATGTTGACGATACTTCCGCGAGGTTATATTTGCACATAATGATGCGCAGGGGCACATTACGCGAAATTGTAAAGTAAATATCACATATTCTATTCATAGAACTAGTTTTAGCAATCAAACGGAATTCCCAAGTAATTACTAACTAAAATACCTAGTAAGCACAATAATAATAAATATCTTCTTGCCTAGATTTTTACAAGTGACAGGATGTCGTATATTATATCTGAGAATTTTAATCAAATCTATTTCATTTAATCAAATCTAACTATCAATAGACTCGCCCCCTATGAAAAGACTTAAACAAAACTGGCAAAATGCGAATGCACTAAAAAATATAGTTAGGTACACTTCCACTTACACAGTTTTTAAGTTATGAAGACGACGACGTGGAGACGAAAAAATTCAAACCTAACCCATTTAGCTAGAGTCCACTTTGCTAGTTTATTTCACCTTCTCTTAATGAAGATGGTAGGTAACACAAGTAGATACCTAGAATGGCTAGAATCCTACTGACTATTTGTCTATGCCTCGTAACGAGGTGCTAAAATAATACGTCAATAGTTTGCGGTTAACTCGTCAAGGTTTGTGCAGCTAGCAAGTTTGCACTACATGTGTGCACTTATAATGAGATTTACCTATATGGGTTTTGTAATTACTAAGAAAAGTATACCTTACACAAGCACGCACAATGGTCCATTTTAGGGACTAAGTACAGAAACCAAAACCCTTAATATAGAACAACGTTCCTTAGACAAATGCCCTGCACTCCTTCCATTTTTCTAGTTTTGCAAATAATAACCGTTTTCGCGGATAAATCTACAGTTTCACTAGAATTGTATCTTTCACTAAACCTGATGTGTAAATTCTGAAAAGTGCTACAGTTAAGGTTACTTCTTTTGCCAAAGCATGTCCGTAATGTGTGATGGTAGAATTACAGGCATCAGAGATTCTTTTTTCGACTCCAAGGTGGTAGGAGTGCAGAGAAACCTCTGCTGTTACAGTCGTTACCAAAATCAAAATCAAAGCATTTATTTCAAGTAGGCCAATTACAGGCACTTTTGAATTGTCTAAACAAAGATGAAAATTAAATGTAGCTATAGTCCCAGTCACAAGACATAAAAACTGTGAAAGTACTGTAGTTGCCCATTCCCTTGCGTAGATCTCTATGGAGAAGAACGGGCAAGAAACTCCATGGAAAATTATTGTTACAAAATCTTGGTTACATCATTCATGTTAAGATGGTATATTATGCGAGAACAATGTACCAAGAAGTGTCCATAGTAAAAACAAAATAATTCATTCAAAATAAGCCATGGCAACTAAGAGATGATCAGTCACAACTGACACCGCCCGTTCACGAACATGACGCATGGATCAGCACCATTCAGCTCAACCAGTTTGAAGGGAACTAAATAGTCCGACACACGCGCCACCATCAGCGACACATTCAGTGAGCATGACATACTCTCAACCGCCAGGGCTCATTCAAGTCAAAAAAAGACTTACTGCGTCCACCAGACCAAATACTTACGCTACAAACAAGGATGGGGATAGCGGGGTCGAATCATAACTCCGGTATCCCGTTCGTGTTATCAGTGGATAGTGCGGCTCAGTTCAGACCCAAGAAGAACGTAGACCAGCTGAGGACTACATAAGTAATAACAGCATAATATCATAATCAACCTAGATATATCTAAAGTTTCAGACAGAGGCACAGGCCTCTTCTCTATGAGAGGGAATGGGTATGGCGAACCCAAAGCCGATTGATGCATACAATCTGATAACCTACTTACCACAATCAACTTAAGTATAATTAACATCTGTTCAGTACATGAAGAAATCATGAATGATATTGTATTGATACAAATTCTTAGAATATGTCATAATTGTTTTCCCACGCGTTGCGGGGTCATGGCTAAAATGACTTACCACGCGTAGAAGTTTACCAGTTAGGGAAAATGTCAGATCTTTAAGGGAAAATGTCGTACTTTACTTTTGCAACCTAAACAATACCAATTTTCTAGTATAAATGTCTAGTCAAATATTTGCAAAGTGGATTGCCCCGGAATGCACTATACTGCATTTTTAACGTCGCCTCCTGTGGCTTATCAGCCTTTAATGTATCCATTGCTGGGGCACGGGAGTCCTCTCTGTGGAGGAAGTCTGCTGTTATCGATCACGCGGGCCCAGGTCGGTTTGGATTACTTTGGATGCCTCACGATGATTTCCTCACCTTTTGGAGAACCCTTAAGTCTTTGCTTGGGTTAAACGAACATTCCAGGACACTTTAGCCGAGGCTAATGCCATAGAACCGTCACAGTTTTATAATGCATCCAGAACTCTTAAAACATTAATGACATCTCAAAGAACCGTCATGTGCTGACCCAATTTTTATTATCTTAACATAAGCATTACTTAAACTGTTATCAAATAGGCATTACATCGCATTCAACATACGGCTTCCGATTTCCGAGCCTTGTAAAGAAAACAGGTTAACACATAAAGGGCTATCAAAACTCATCGATCGTCAAGTTCAGACTGAATTACTACGTTACTACATGAGACAGAGGCAAACCGGTTGTTATTTGTAATCGAATTGAGTAAGATGCGCGCGCGCATGCAATGTGACGCAGGGGTATACAGGGTGTTAGGTTATTAATTCAGTAACTGTCAGCGAAGTAGACACAATAGTTAAACAATGGCGTCTGACCATTACGGACAGGCTTGACAAATCAAGGGTTAGACAAAGAGACCCGAACCCCCATGTATTCTTCCGTATTCATTGAAATGACAATTGAGGGTTTGGAGTGTTTACGGATATTGCACGTCATCACCATTTTTTTAACATTGAAATCTTCCATCAGAGTGAAATTTAAAACAATGGTAAATATTTGCAAGCTGCGACTGTTATTAGATTCTGGAGGGCAATTTTTCAAGGTCAAAATCGTTCCTCGACCTTTGTGAACTTGGGGGGGTGTATTGATGATTTTCATGATTATAATTCTGTTACGACATACGCCTTACAGCCACGAACGATATTTTGATCAACGTACATACAACCGAGCACTGGCCTGCAATTGCCTTAAGGCGCTTAGTTAGACGAGCTAAATAAGCAACTCTATTTGTGGTGGTTAAAACTTCGTTTGAAATGCTGTTAGAATAAAGTTCTAATCAGCTTGCACTACAAAGTGGTTGTTACGTCAGCCACTGCGGGCCAAATAGCGCGAAATGAGTGGTTTCGATCGATTTACAAAAAAGCTATTGATTGGATTAAAAAACTGAACCAGTATCATGCATATTGCTTGTAGAATTATTTGCCAAAAAGTCAGAATGATCGCATGAATATTAGTAAGTATGTTTTTATTGTTTGAAAGATATTTTTAGAGATATGTTCGTGTTTTCTTTTTATTGAGCCAAATTAATTGTATTATGTTTTCTAAACAGTAACATGCTAGCATATATCCTGAAGAATATCATATATTTTTCTGGTCTTGTTTATAGCAGTGAAATATATACTTTTAGTAATTATAAAACTCGCGTTTAGCTCATGTAATCGCCTTAAGAATAAATACTTATTTGATTTTACAACAGCATGTATAAACCAAGTACTTTTAAAAACTCACACGCGCCGCGAGTACAATATATTTTATATCCCGGTTGTACTTGACCAACTGCGTAACGTATGGTTCCACTAAGGCACAGAACATTAACTCTTTGTTTCACCTCTAGTTACAGGCAGTTATGGGCTATAAAATGACATATCGAGCGTTTATAGAAGTCATTCGACTTTATAATAACTAGGAAGTAAGGCTGATTTTACACAATCACGGATCATTTACTTAGTATTCATTTATATGCTTTTTAAAGGGTGTGAGAAACCTCTTAACGAAGCCGACAAGATTTTTCTCCTCGTCATTGCGATCATTTTTATGTTCTACACCATATCCGGGAACTTTCTAGTTACGGAGATATTGGGGGCGAAAGTTCTAACTTTTTTGACAAGTTTTTAAAGTTATATTTTAACTTTAAACACCTCCACGCCACGTACTATTCAATTCATCCATCAGCACAATGTTTTGAGTGCGTTGCATTGAGTTCTTCCATAAAACATGATTTGACACCCAAAAACTAGTTTCGAGAGTTTACAATCTCGCTAGAGAGATTACAATCTAACGTGTTTGACAACTTTCCGGTGACATATACCCCGATAGGATAAGAAGAGATTTCAACGCCTCTTCCTTCCTTTCTTCTTGTCTCGTAAATCTCCTATAATATGAGGTAGATAGACAAATTCAAACTCTGAACATATCTGTTAAAAAAAGAAAACATTTGAAAAATCCTTTTACACATAGCAGCAGTGTTAGCTTATAAGTGATGTAACTATCGAACTGCCACGTCATAGGTCTCGACGGTTCAAACCCAAGGCACGGACCTCTTTTTAATTTTTCGAATTCATTTGCGTATTGTACAAAAAAAGACTATGGGGTTCAGTTTCCTGGATTGTTTGAACTTCGCAATGTGAACTACAACCAAATGTTGATTTAGTTAAGTTTCTCTTTAAGTGAACTTGTAATTTGTTCTTTGAGAAAATAAATGTCTTTAAACCGAAATATCACTTGCTTCGGTCAAGGAAAACATCTTCAGAAAACTAACATGCTCGAGAGATATTTCTTGTCGGCATGTAAACCCAAGTCAGAGGCCCATGAGTGGCATAAAAACTTGACACCAGGTTAGGCACCAACATAGTTGGGAATAAAGTCGAAGCTGCGATCATTTAATTAACTTACTGTAGGTAAGATTTTAAATTACTTATGTCTATTCTATTTTTAATTATGGCGAGTTCTGTCGATGCCAATGTCGACAATTCTGCCCATGTCAGAAGTGAAATGAGAAAGCAAGAGATGTATATAGAAAAGGAAAGAAAGAGACAAAAAAAACAAAATAAGAATTTAAAAAAATAATAATAATAATAGATCTATTAAATAACTAAACTCGAAACTAACTCTAACTTGTTGTTGGGTTAGTAGGACAGCACTGAAACAAACAGGAATATGTTTTAAGTTCATTTAACGTATGTATAACTACTTACTGTATTAATTACCCATTTAGAAAATAAACCATTGTCAATTTTTCTAATTCCATTTTCCATCTTATTTTCTAGCTACGTAGTACGTCTGGGCGAGCTAGACCTGGCTAGAGAAGACGAAGGCGCAACTCCCACAGACTTCCTGATTAAGAAGAAGATCAAGCATGAACAGTACAGCGCTACTGCCTTCACCGATGACATAGGGATCCTAGTGCTGGATAATGAGGTTACGTTCACGGGTAAGAATTCTTTTGACGTGAAATTGTTAAAGAACTACAAGGAACAGGATGTAAATTCTTCATTCCATGGAGAATTCCACATCCCACGCCTGATGAGCGACCACCATATAGAAAACAGCCCAATGATAACAGTCGGATTTTTCTATATGGTCTTAACTCTGAGAGAACTTAAATATCGCGATTCAGGTTTCTGATGTTTAGTTCTCATTATGAGCTAATCGTGGTGGTAAACAAGTCTAACTGTAAATTGGTAAATCATATGACCTCATCGGCAGAAGTGCTTGGTTGAAGACTCCTTTCAAAGATGATCCTGAAAAGAAATCAAAGTAATACGGTTTTTTTTTTAACTCTCCCACGATAGATTTAGAAAAGTTGGATAAACACTGAATAACTTTATTTTCTATATGCAGACCTGATCCGGCCAATCTGCATCCCGAAGGACACCCAGCTGAGAGCCAACAACTTCGAGAACTACAATCCTATGATCGCTGGATGGGGACACACTGAATTCCGTAAGTTGTATCTTCTTATCGATAACATAATTCGGGATTCTTTCTATGACCTCCCGTATTGCAGCGCACATTTATAGCAGCGCAATGTAACGGCATATCTGCTAGCAATAATGAGGTGACGCTGATATCGATCCTATGCAATGTTTATGAGTGTACAATGATTGTTATGCTCATTCATGTCATCATTTAGCTTTATGACCTCATTTCTTCCTCCAGGTGGTCCAGCAGCCACGCACCTGCAGGTCCTTCAGCTGCCAGTAGTCGGCAACGATTACTGCGTGCAAGCGTACAGCGCGTACAAGGCGCAGAAGATCGACGAGAGGGTGTTGTGCGCAGGGTTCAAGAAGGGAGGCAAGGACGCCTGCCAGGGAGACAGTGGGGGACCGCTGATGCAGCCCGTGGTGAGTACCTTACTATTTATCACTGACAGTGTTCAGTGTTTCTGTGCTCGCTGCTTCGTTGATCTAGTGTTTGCAGGCACCGACGGCTGAGAATGAGGTCCGTGATTCGATTCCTTTTGTTTTTTTTTCATTGGCCTGCCACTAGGTAGGCCGATGATCCGTTGTGGATGCGAGTCGCACGAGACCGGTCAGTGTGGCGACACTATGGGGAGGCCTATGTCCAGCAGTGGACGTATTTTGGTTGAAATGATTATGATCATGATTCGCATTGGGAATCCAGTCCTAAGTTCTCTGGATGAATAGAACTTTCAATTTTGAGCATATCTTGCGAGAAACAAAGACTATTTCTCTTCTTTCCATTAACCCTTCATGTGCCGGAACGTAGATCCACGCGAGACACAATGACTTTTTAATTGTTTCTATAATTACGGCATACAAGAGGTTAAACATATTGTTTGTCTAGTTTATTATACCTGAGAATAAAATAAGTTAACTGTTGGTGAAACTTTTACTACACTCCCTTCCGCTCTGCCCAGAGCGGGAGGAGTCATTTGATGGACGTATGCCACTTTGGGCCCCCGCTTTAACAGCACCTGAGGTATTCCACATACAGCAGGTGGATAACCCATCCGAAAAAATAAAATGGTAAAACTTCCAGAAAAATAAAGATTTACTGACAACTAAAATGAATCCTCTTCTTTTCCAGTGGAACCAAGAAACCTTAAACACGTTCTTCTACCAGATCGGCGTGGTCTCCTACGGCAAGAAGTGTGCAGAAGCGAACTTCCCTGGCGTGTACTCCAGGGTGACGCACTTCGTGCCCTGGATTGAAGAGAAAGTCGTAGGATACTCGACGTAACTGTGATTGATTCGACTAATTTAATTTAAGGCTTTTATTTTTAGACAGTTGTATACACTTCTGACGAAGCTGCTTCGATTTTTTGGTTATGTTCATCGATATTTCCGTCAATATTATATCTCGTCGACCGATTTACGAGATTCTTTTTTCATTTGGTAAAGGAAGTTCGCGTGATGGACCCATTTGATAAGATATAAGATGTTGAAGTGAAATCAGTCTCCGACTTCCGAAAGTAAAGTTCTTTGCAGCATTTTAGTGTTTTTTCTTGGAAGATTTTTAATGCTAATTTTCTGCTAGTATTAGTCGACATCATTCCACTGCTAGGCAAAAGTTTGTGGGCCACTGATCTATGGTTTTTTCCAACTCCATGCGATATTTTTTCTTCATCGTCTTTTACGTGTAATTTCGTTTGTGTCACAAAATTGTATTTAGTATTGTATTCTTTGTTACTACTCTTTATATTTCTCCTGTTATATTTTATGTATTCTAATATTACTTTATTTTATATGGTACCTATGTGTGTGATCACTTGAGTTTCTGACTCAAATCGAGGCAGCGTTGTCGTAAGTGTAACATTTTGACGCCACATTTAGTAAATCTCAATCAAGCTCTCACCTTAACTGTTGTAAGACTTAAGTTATAATTTACTTGTAAGTATTGACTACTGTTATATTAATGTTTATAGATCTAATGGTATTTGTAAGCGTAGTTCTTGTCACTAAAATATTTTTGTACTTTGAAGACGCAACCAAGTGATTTTAATTTAATAAATGCTCACGTTGAATTTTGTGACTTTAATTTTATCTTTTCGGAGAAAGTTGGTTTTAAATACTGCGTTTCCAGACCCGATTTTACATCAAAATTAAATGTCCCGCAAGGGACAGGCTCTATCTCGCTTTTTGGAGTTAACTCGACCGTGCGTGCAGAGGAAGTGCGGGTTGGTGGCACACAAGAAGTTAAATCTTCACAGAAATATCATGAAATACGTAATGCTTATAAAAAATAAATTATTCTCTGATTGTAAGTTGCAATTTGTAACACTCTCTCCTCGGACTAGGTACCTATTGTTTGAACCGCCAGTTTTCTAATTAATAAAACTTTTTTGATTTTTGTAATATTTTTGCAAACACAGGCCACGAATATATGCATACACACACTATATAAATAGACCCGTTAGGCACTTTTGTATAGTCAAAAAAATCTTTATCTAGTATAATATCTCATATAGATATCTTTTTAGACATGTAATAAAATCGATATTTTTTATTGTTCTATAATTCTTCTACATGCGTAGAACGAGAGAACAATAAAAACATAGGTGACTGCGGGACTGTTCGAAAGAGATATCGTGGCCCCGGAACGTAAAGGGCGGGGAAGGAACATGATTGGGATTTAGTCAGTAAAAGTCTGACACTCCCCCTTCCGCTCCGCCCAGAGTGGGAGAAGTTGTTTGATGATTTTCCATCCGTAAGTAGTTACAGGTATGAGAAATAAATAAAATACCCAAATAGAAACACACAATGAAAGGTTGGTTCATAGATAACTGGATAAAATCATAAAATGTCGTTCTATCTTTTTGATTCCGGCTTCTGACGTCATTTTATCCGTGCTATCATCCCAAAGTAATGATTTGAAACGTCGCGATAGTCTACTGATAACTTGAATTTGTTTAACTGATAACCGCAGCTAGTGAATGGAGATATCTCCGGCTAAGCACACGTACTTTCAAAATTTTGATTTAGCCAAAAATAGTACGAGATTTTGTGATGTTTTATCAAATATTATCAAATAAGTAGTTATATTATGCTTCTAGCGCAAATGGTTTGAAGTGAGTTAGATATATAACTAGTGTTTTTATTCACTGTGATATAATAGTTTATTTTTCCTATAATGATATTATTGAAAACATTTATCTGTACTTATTCACTTAGGGATTTTGAAAAAGTGTTTTAGAAATGCTGTTGTGAATTTTATTGTGAAGTGTAAAAAAACAAGTGGAGTGTAAATCAGTATAGACGTTCAAAATGTTGGTGTTAGAAGGAAAAACAAGTAAGTATTATTTTCTATTTATTTTTATTGTATTTTAAATACTAAAAAGGATTAAGGAACTAGACTACAAAAGGAAAGGAGGCTGTAAACTCTGGAATGAGAGTTCTCTCAATGACTCCCGGTCTCGAGACGTCTCTCGAAGGAGAGGAAACGAGGACCACCGAGGCTAGACAAGCGCTACTAAAAAGGGTGTAAAAAGACTCCTAATGAAGCTGAGAGGCACTAGGCTTAGTTTCCACTACAGCGGGGTGGATAGGAAAAGTATGCAAACCGACTAAATCTAAATCGCGGCTCCCGTCTCTATAGTGATTGGTCGAATATTACACATCTCACGTCTCCGCTCTTCTTCGCTTTTGTTTAACCTGGACCTTATTCTCCCCATCATGGGATCAGTTTGTTTTAGACCATACCTGGGAACCTTCTATTTACGGAGATATTAGGAGTCTAAGTTCCAACTTTTTGCACGTTTTTTTTTCTATAATGTAAGAACCTCCACGCCCCTCACCCTATTCAATCATCCATCCGCTAGCACTCTGTTTTGAGACCAATAAACGTGATTTTTCATCCTAAAACTAAATCATACAGTGTCTCAGCAAGAGTGTACAATATACATACAGCCACCATTATGATAGTGGCAGAGATTAAGTACCATGGGTCGAGCGGGAAATGTTGAACATCGACTGCACTGCTGCGCGTCCAACGCCATTGATCTCTGTCAATGTTCTCCGCGTATGATAACCGTTCTATAATAGACATGATCTAAACCACTGGTTCCCAACCTGTGGTCCGCGGTCCTGTGGTGGTCCGCAGGAGCCTCGAGTCCGCGAAAGATTAAAATGTTATTCGTACTTTTTAACACAGAAAATGCAAGCTCCACCCAACCTAATTGAACCTATCAGAGGCAAAATTACTAAATGATTGCTAAATTTTTCGAGCTCAATTCGATATCTTTTATCCAATTTTTGTATAGTGTAAGTTAAAGATTCAATCCCCTAGTTATAATCCTGTCGGTGTCCATGTTTATCTAGGACCATATGGTCCATGTTAACAATGAACATACCAAAGTGGTCCCTGGCCTAAGAAAGGTTGGGAACCACTGATCTAAACCATGGTACAATAATATATTTGACCATGATCTAAACGTCAGTACGCTGATGATGATAGGCAAGACGACAGTTTAAAAAAAATGTAAATCTATTTAGTCCGCCAGAAAATAATGGACACGTATTTTTTGTTTTTGTAAACAAATGAATATTCACAAAGATTAAACGCATCAAAACTCGGGAGTGGGGGCTCGTGACGTCAGAACTCGCTAAAAATGATACCAAGGCGTAACGTATTGAGAATTTTAACAGCGTCGTATCATCGTCAATTTTAGTTTATGTTACAAAAGAAAAAATACTGGTCAAATATTTGTATAAAAACTAACTGGCGGGCTAATTCGTTTCTTTTTTGTCGTCTTATTACGTTCTAGTCGGCATAGTAGTATTTCCGTGCCTGATACGCTCTTAACACGGCCACCAAAAAGTATATAATCACTTCTTTCACGTCCACGATATCGGCAGTGGGAAGACTCCTTAATATTTTACTGAATTCAATGTAATTGTACCTACACCGAGAGCACACGCTTGGATTGTTATATCCACAGAGTAATTAGACTGTGTTATCTGTAAATAAAATTTAAATACTACTGGAATTTATTTGCCTATCTGAATTATCGCAGGGAAATGATAAGAGAAAAGTTATTAATGCTAATTATCTATTAATCCGTATTATGTAGATAAGCTAGCACAGTGGGAGGCTAACAATTATTATGTGGTTCCGTATTTACCACATTAAGAACATAACATTGCGCCTGTTATTCCCGAAAGGTGAGGCAGACGTGTACCTAATAATACACACACACACATTAAGCCAGTTATTTTAAATTCCATACAATAGAATGAAGCCGTTACCATCAACCGGGAACAAATCCAGACTTCATGGCCGCTACTGAGAAATTCCTGATGGAAAAACCCAAAAACATTGATTGCCCGACCAGGGTATCGAACCCAGTAATATAGAACCGTTATGCTCAGCAGTCGCTGCACCCACTAGACCGATGACCCAATGGCCTCTTTCCTATTACGGAAATTATAAAGTTATTGTATATATAAAGTATCACCAATCCACGGAAAACGTACTCAGTTTACTTCAATTATACAGCGTATATATGTCACCGTAAAATTGTCAAATACGTTATATTGTAATATCTCTAGCGATATTGTAAAGTCTCGAATTATTGTCAAATGAACATACTGCTCACAACAAAACGCATTATTTTTCGTGAAATGCATGCGATGGTAGTCAACTTACGCGGTGTGGAGGGAAGGAGGGGTCCCCCTTGCCCAGTGGTACAACTCTCATGAAAAGATATTGTACCATTCCTGAGAAATACCGATTATTATAATCTAACCTTAAAGCACTTTATATTCCCCTTAAAAGCGTAGTCGACGGAGCCCCGCTTCGCAGGGCCCCTATTTCCGAGTGCAGGGTTTAAAGGAACCTAACTAACCTAACGGGGGGGTGCGCCAAGTCCCGATTATGGGGGCAGAGATACTTCCGTATGTTCAGTTGACAATAATTCGAGAGATTACAATATCGCGAGAAAAAACACGTTATATTGCAATATAACGTGTTTTGATTTTACGGTGACATATATACAACTGTAAGGGAAAGTGAGGGTACGGTCATAAAAAAAACCGGCCAAGTGCGAGTCAGACTCGCGCACCGAGGGTTCCGTACAAACTTTATTAAAAATATTTTTATTATATGATGTAACTAAAAATTTATGCATTTCGCAATTTTTCCTTTATCTGTGTTATAAGACGTTGCTTCGTACCAAATTTCAAGATTCTGAGTTCACGGGAAGTACCCTGTAGGTTTTGATTCCCTTGCGAGTGTCGAAAATTTGCGGCATAAACGGGAGTATCGTTTGATTTTTTCACAGCTCCAAGAGACCATAGACTTGAGTATTTGATATGAATTTCAGCTTGATACCTCCACGCGTTCCTGAGAAAAAAGGTCTTGACAGACAGACAGACAGACAGACAGACAGACAGACAGACGGACAACAAAGTGATCCTATAAGGGTTCCGTTTTGACCTTTTGAGGTACGGAACCCTAAAAAGGTTATGGACATATGAAAACGTGTACCGCAGAACATCAAAATGAACATCATATTCTTCAGTGGACCGACATCGTAGACAACATCCCATAGAAAAGTTTTTCAGTTTGTTAGTCTATCGCATACACACAATCATTTGACTTTATACCAAACTAGCGGACGTCACGCGGATTCACCCGCGTTGTTCCCGTTCCCGTGGGAGTACGGGGATAAAATATAGCCTATGTCACTCGCTGATAATATAGCTATCCATTGCTGAAAGAATTTTACAAATCGGTCCAGTAGTTTTTAAGTTAATTCGTAACATACAAAAATATAAAAATAAATATCTTTCCTCTTTATAATATAAGTATTAAAGTATAGATATCTTATCCCTACACTTATCAACCCTACCCTTTCTGTTACACTATACATAGTTGTTTTTTATTTGTAGGTATTAATACTAGGTACCTTATTTTAACACAGTTTTACTTTCTTGGATCTTCAAAATCAAAACTGTGTCAGATGTTCCATTTGTTACAAATGGAACCCTACTTGGATACAAATCGGATTGAAAAGATAACTGTAGCGAAATCATTCGTAGCCGATTTTAATCAGCCCCCAAGAGTAAAGAGAAATTGGAAACATTCTATTATATAACATTTTGGTTTTATATAGTTTGGTCACGAGGATGGTTGAGAGGCTGATGTTGAACGACCTGCATGATATAAAGTATATAAAGAAAAGTAAAAGACCTCTTAACGAAGCCGAAAGTTCTCCCCGTCATTGCGATATTTTTTAGTTCTACACCATACCTGGGGCCTAATTCAGCTATTTTTTAAATTCGTCACTCCAAGTCCAACACGATTTCATTTTCATCACATTGTCATTTTGTTTTAAGGTCGTAATCTGCTAAATTCACAATGGTAGGTCTCGTAATAAAATTGTGTTATTTTCGTATTGCCATTATTATAAAACCATTCGTACAAATGGTTTGCGAACATTTATTCATGCCAGATTTCATGTACGAGATTAATATTCTATGACGTGACATTTCTTTCAATGAAGTGTCAGTGGTTGTTCATTGAGATGTTATAATGACGCCATTATAATAGTAGATTACCAAACTTGTCAAAACTTGACAGAACTTGATCATTAGGACTTCAATGATCGCCTGTTCTGACACTATCGTGATAGCAGAATCGAGGCCCTGGGAACCTTCTAGTTACGGAAATATTGGGAGTCAAAGTTTACAAGTTTTTTTTAACAAGTTTTTATTGTAACATTTTTACTATTCAATCCATAAAATCCATCAGTTCAATGTGCGTTACTTTGAGTTCTACCACAAAATATGACTTTTCACCTTAAAAAAAAAGCCCGGTTTCCCAGCAATATTTTTTGCGTAGTTAATTAGTTTGTTGTACAGAATGCATGGTTGACGGCTTCGTGGTGAGTTTGTTTACACCCTTTAGAAATTACTTGGGCACATAATATACAAGAGCTTAAGTAAGTAGGCATCTCCAAGTCAATCTCCAAGGTACAGCAGTGCATGTCAATGTCGGTCCGTTACATGCCGAGTGTTCTCCGTGACTCGGAGAACGGAAGTCCCAGCTGTCTTTTGTACATCTTTGCCAGTCGTTTCTGGTAGTTAGTCGCCCGAAAATCTGACAACCAGTCTTACCAAGGGGAACCTACTGTATTTCTCTGTTCTAAGTGGGTTGTGGAGGTCAGATTGGCAGTCGCGCCATGTAAAATACTGTGTTTCAGGTGCATTCGGTAAAACTGAAAGCCAAACCAACATAGTTGGGAAAGGTCTATGCAGGTGGAGTGTATACCGTGTCCTATTCTTTATGAAACATCACCTCATTACCAGGGCATGGTTATCTTCAACTGACCGCAGAATTTCCTTGCTTCAGCTGTCCTTAGGAGCGAACGCCTTCATGACCTCCACATCCCAATTAATGATGGGTTATAAATACCCTTTGGTCAGACTGGTTCTCAGAATTTCTGCCCATTTCCTACCTAAAGACTTGACGTGCTTTCCGACGCACGGAGATAACTCAGTACGTAATGGATGATCACCCATCCACAGACCAACCTAGACAAGCCCTGCTTAACTTTGGAGATCGACCCGTGCAGCCGTTATTATTAAGCCATAACTTCCTATTGTCACGTGCTCAGAAGAACAATTAATATCTATACACATTTCACCATTGACTGTACCAATTATCGTCATTCCTCAGTCTTCCACAAGCTATGGTACTTCCTACGGACCTACGTGTTGATGCTGAAGACCTTCGACCTGTTCCTGCAAGGCTCCTTCCTCATCGTCATCCTGCTGGAGAGCAACGTCTTCTTGCTGCTGAGGAGAGATGCTAATGAGGGATACCACTCGGCGCTCGTGGAAGGTAAACTCTTCATCTGGGTTATTTACCTCACCGGGAGTATTTGCCTAAAATGTACAGTCCGGCCGATTCTGTAAAATTCAAATAACAACTCGCTTCTCTCATCGCTATTCACTCTCATTTCGCATAAAGTTCTGTGGGCATTCTGTGGGCATCACCACGGAAAGTGACGGGGAAATTACCTTACAGAATGCCACGTCTTACGTCATCTCACTCATACTTTATCATGTCAATTTAGTTCAACACGCTCACAAGGGTGGCGCTTGTGTTATTCGAATTATCATCCGAGTTTTTAGAATGCCAGTCAAGAGAGGTATTATACAATCACACCCCTGATTCCTACATTACATCAGTGAGTGAGGAGTACCAAGCATTACTTATCATCGTCATCATTTCAACCGAAAGACGTCCACTGCTAAACATAAGACTCCCCAAGCATCGCCACATCCAGAGGATCCCCGAAACCTTCACCAGGTCATCGGTCCACCTAGTGCGAGGCCTTTTAAAGCAACACAAGATTTGTGCGCAACCTTGTGTAACAATTACATGTTTCTTTACATAATCGAATCTTGGATTAAATTACAAGTGAATGCTACGGTGAGGGAGCTTCTTTAAGTTCTAGGTACAGCATCAGGAAGGTCTGGTCATATTTAAAGATGAATATTAAGTACTTTCTCAATGGGACCATCATCGTTTTCGCGAAATAAAAGCAATCGCTCCATACAACATTTCAATATCTACTCGACCCAAGTCAGCTGTTAAATGTTTTTCGAGGGAGGGGGGATGGTACATGAATATCTCCCTTTTACTCAATTCTGTTTCTGATACATACTCTTTAATGTGTTAAGAGCTGAACAGGCAATAAAACAGACACTAGCGTTGAGCTCAAGATTGAGTCAAAGTATTGGCCACTACCTGTTGGACGGTAAGCTAAACTTTTCACTTAGCCGGAGCCTTTGTGGCTAAGATTGCGGATTATCTCCAGTCATATACATGTTCATTTTTCTACCCCTGTCCTAGATGACTTGTGGTCTGCAGAAGACAGTTTTTTCTTCCATTCTCTCCCATTAGCCGTCATTCACTCCTTTCTCTTTCACCTCACTCAATTCATTCATCTTTTTTGGCCTTCCTCCCTCTCTATCTATCAACACCACTTTTTACTCACTATCACTAATCAATTTGCAACATGTTCCAGACTATGTGATGCTGGGTGCTGCAGGTGCAGAGTTTGTCCTTGGTGCTGCAGTGGCCTGGTGGGGTCGAGGACGGAGACAGCTAGCCCTCTCCGGCTGGTTGGCAGCCACGTCTGCCGCAGGGCTCATGGTGCTCGCCTTCCCCTTCGCTAAGTCCAATCCTGCTAGTGTGGGTAAGTTAGTGAAACTGCCGAACCGCTTCTGACTTTATTAACACATGGTATTTTTTCCTAGATTTGCATTTTGATTGGCAGACAACCGGGAGTTGAGACTTGGTTGAGATTTATATGATAGTGGCCAAGTATTGGACTCGCGACAAAAGGTCTTCAATTTTTTCTGGACCAAATCCTGCCGTTTGCACAGCGCCGTCGGGGGCAGAACACTGATGAGTGTATGTTTGGGGACAAAGAGCAGAAAAGGACTTAATGGAACATAGTTTGCGACACCGCTCCACTCACAGCAACCGATGCCGCTCCGTCGAGAAAGTACCACTTTTCATCTTCCCACATGGCTTTGAAGACGGTTTATGATGGGATGTATTTTCTTGATTGAGTTACAAGAAATAGTCTCACTGACAATCTCTTCCAGAGCTATGTGGCGAGCAAACAGTCATCAACGTCGCCTCAGACAACAACGTAGCAGCCAGAACAGCTTTCTTGGTGATCACTGCGGTGCTGTGTGGGCTGACCAAGCTCAGCATCTGGGCCCACGGCCTCACGTACCTAGATGACCATGACCCTCAGAATGGGCCGTATTTTTATGGTAAGTGTCACACAAAATAGATGGGTACAGAAGACTGGCACCGTGTTTTGAGGGCCTATACAAAAGTATATGTTTACTCTCAAAAACAAAAGTCTGACAACCTGTCGTACCAAGATGTATCATATTACCCAGTCAGTACTGGTTGAGTTATGGAGTCGTTCCATGTAAAATACTGGTATGACCACAACATAACTTGGGAAAGGTTATTCAGTAGGCATATTTACACATTTATTTAGATGATATCTGGGAGGCCCGGGCCTAGGGCGACAAAATAAAGGGGGCGGCAAATTTTGAACGTCGTTGTTTTTTAGTAGGTGCCCATGCACGCGCTTACGTGTAAAAACTCTAAAATGTAAAAGCATCCCGCGAAAAAAATACATGTATCGCGATTTTGATTATTAGAAGCGTTGCTCATGGAACTGATTCTTTTCTTAGTTATTTATTCCAAGGGTTAATTTAATTTCTATAGGTTATTTTTAATGCTTTACTACTTTAGGGGTCGGCAATCTGTCGTAGGCCGCCAACGTATCAAATCCGCTCCTGGATGATGTGTTTACTTCTCTGAGCTATCTTGAAGTTGGTGTAAAAACGAATGAAAAATGTCTCAATCCAATTCCTCTTACCAACACTTTCAGGAATCCTGATCTCCATCCGGCTCTCATTGGGTCTGAGCGGCAGCAACTGGTTGCGGCCCAGCTCGGAGCGTGAGGACTGGTGGGAGGCCCACCTGTCCGTCTGTATGCTGACCTTCATGTTCGCCTTCCTCTTCATTTTGTTCCCTACTAGGATGTCCTCCTTCAAGGGTATGGATGAAGGGAGGGATTCTGATGTTGACACTGGTAAGCGGTTTTTATTGTGAGGTCATTTTTTAGTCTTTTACAAGATTCTTCGGTATAAGAAGGATCTAACACCTATGGCCTCGGTTCACGGTCTCTACCATTTTAACTTGTATCAAGCGACATGTCGACTGTTTCCGTTAGCGTTAAACCTTCCGTACTCATGACACGCTATGTGAAACTGTTTACATTGGTTGTCCCCGCAACTGATGTTCCAAACACGTGTGGTTGAGAGTGTACCTCGAAACCAAAGGGATCTTTGTTATATATTTATACCTCCGTCTCTATTTTTTGCGCATGCATATTGTTTATGTGAATTTGTATCTGATCCAAAGAACTATCTTTCCTTTGCTCGTGGTTTTATTCCTCTATAACCCTTGAATCTGTTAGGCCTCTGGTATTTCAAAGTGCAGTGCCTAGGGGTTAATCTAACGGCAAGCTAGGGGGCATGCTGGCCTGGCTAATCACAAATCTTTAAATTATAAAAAGAAAGTTATTAGGGATTGTATTCTTCCACGTCGTTAGATAGTTACCAATCAATAACAGAAACAGACATACTAGAGGCACTTGACAGGGATCCTGCCGTTTTGCCGAAAAGATTTTGACAAAATTTCATTACCCAAACAAATTTTAGCAACCTTTTTTACCATTGCAATATTTCGAATGATTTTAGTACGCATATTTTTATTTGGTCAAATTTTTACGTGACAAAATATTACCAAGTTTAATGTCATTATGGCTGTAGTAAATCATTTGATCAAATGATTTATTACAGCAAACAATCTTCAGACAATAAACGTTTGGTAAAATGATTTGTTAAGACTATAAATATTCAGGCAAAACGACTTGCAATAATAGAAAAAAAAGATATTCTTTTTAGTAGGTTACCCGGAACTCAACTATTTCGATTACGAAATGGGTAGGTTAGGTTAGGTTAAAACTGTTACCTCCGAAACGACTTGCATTAATAGAAAAAAGAGATTGTTTTTAGTAGGTTATCCGGAACTGAACTATTTAGAACTGCTTTATTTAACTACTGATTTAAAAAAAATGGTTAGGTTAGGTTAAAACTGTGACCTACCCAACTACATTATATAGAAAAAAAAAGGAAAACTGACGATACAAAATATTTGGCTTATTTGATTTTGGCGAAAAACTGTTATTCCAACTGAAATATTTGACTAAATAAAAAATGAGAAAAGTAGTAGTTGGTAAACAAGTTATAGTTTATACGTTCATTTCCCAAACATTAGGTTTGCGTTACAATTTTTTGTGAATAGATTTTTTGCTAAGTAATAATTTGACAAATGAAATTATGCGAAAGTGAAAATTTGTCAAATTCCTTTCGGTCAACAAGGGAGACCCCATTTGACAACTTTCTCATTTAAAAGGTTTGTTGGAGATCTAAAAAAAAAAAAAGATGATAATGATGCCTTTCTCACTAGAAAACCGATTTTCCTCAGGATTGTTACCATCTCTGGGTCGGCTGGTGCGCAACAAGGCGCTGATGACGCAGACGTTGGCGCTCTCTTGTCTGAGCACCGCCGTGCTGGTCTACGTGTACTACGACAGGGCTTATGTTCAGGTGATTATCAAACTATTAAAGGACCTAATCAACCCGTCTATACCAAAGAGGTGCCCTTGCAAACAGTCGATTGTTTTCGATCTTTGGTGAAGAATGCTTCTGAGAAATATAAGGTGATGATCAGCAATAGCAGACCTAGTACTGAGTCAAAGGCTTTACAAAATTGACCCTCGCCCGCCTCTCCAGAATTAAGCCTACTAACAAACGCTCGGATCGATCTTCAAGGCTGAGCAGTGTTTGCCGAGGCCGGTCCGTATACTAGTGACCATCATCACGTACCGAATTCAGTTGACAGGCGTTGTTAGTATTCAGGTGCCAGACGAGTTAGGTTATACAGCAGTCGCTCCATATAAAATACTATTATAAAGTGCATTCGGTTAGACTGGAAACCGACGAATATAGTTTGGAAAAAGGTTAGGCAGATGATTATACTCCACTTGTTTATAAAAAGTCTTTCAGAGTAAACAAGCTGATGTGACCGTTGACCGACCATGTTTATCAAGTGATCATGTGAAGCAACGGATCCTGTAGTGGAAACCGCGTAATTCTTTAAGGTGCCAGAGAGATCCAGCTGTCCAATACAAACTTTAATACCCAAATGTATGGGACAACTACTTTTTTTTCGCGAATTTTAAACTCATACATACATTTTATTTCCAGGCGAGGTACCGTGTGGAGTCGATTCGGCAGGACCCTCGAACCTCGCGAGCTCTCTCTGATGTATTCCGAGCTCTCGTCATCATTTTCTTCGTCATGGTAAGAACACTAGACACTACGACTGTAGGACTATTATTTGAAGACCAAGAAGTTTGCTAGACCACTTCTTTATAAGATTATTTGCCTACTTTACTGTTTACGCAATACCGTCGTTGAGCACAGGCACGTTGCTCGACGACATCACTTTCCACCTCGCTGTTGCTCTACGCCTAGGCGCCCCATGTTGTTCTCCTCACCGCTGTCACTGTGGTGAAGTTGTCAACAGCCTCGGACAGCACGGCCTGCTATGCAGCCAAAATACGGGCCGTTTTGCACGGCACGCGAACTTGAATGACATCATCCGCCGATCTTTTGTTACCGTCGGCGTTCCAGCTTTATAAGAACCCAATGGTTTGGCAAGCGACGCTGGCAAGAGACCGGACGACATGTCTTTGTTTCCATGGAAGATGGGTAGGCCTCTAGTGTGGGACGCAACATGTGTCGATACTCTTGCGCCTTCCCATCTTCCTAGTTCATCGTGCTGTGAACCCTTAGTTGACACTTTCCGTGGCTCTGGGCTGACTTTTATGTTGGCCAAAAGCTTAGCGTTGCCAAACAGCGCGGTAACGCCGCCAGTCTCCTGGGGACGTTACCAGTTGACAGCGTTGAGAAGTTTTTTGACGCCATTTTTTAAGTTTATAGTTAAAGTTAGTTTAGTTTATGTTAATTTATATTTAATTTACATTTAGTTTTACGTTTAGTTTTATTTTTGTAATTATATATTATTATTGTATTATAATTGTACATAATAAAAGTTCATTTATATAAAACATTGCTAAATTTATAAACATATCATCATTTATCATTTTTTTTTTCGTTTACGATTTTAACTTTGAGTATTTAAATTGTGCAACAGTTTACTAAACTGAAATTATTTTCCATTATTTGCTAATCTTTCCACACAGATATTCCGCGTCCGTTTCTCAGCGCGTCGACCGGAAGGCGTGAAGTCCAACACAGCCTCCCGTGTTGCTGGAGTGATTGCCATCTTCGTGACTATCTTCTTCGTGGCGATGGCTGCGGTGGGATGCGACACTGGCAACATCAGTGGACTGCAGTCCGGCAACTACCATCAACCTGCTTGCAGCAACAGCTGTGGGTGAGTTAAATATACGTCACCGTAAAATTGTCAAACACGTTAGATTGTAATCTCTCAAGCGATATTGTAAACTCTCGAAATATTGCCAACTGAACATACAGAAGTATCTCTGCCCCCATAATAGGGACTTGCCCCCCCCCCCCCCGTTAGGTTAGTTAGGTTGTTTTAAACCCTGCACTTGGAAATAGGGGCCCCGAGAAGCTAGGGCTCCATCGACTACGCTTTTTAGGGGAATATAAAGTGTTTTAAGGTTAGGTTATATAAATCGGTATTTCTCAGGAATGGTCCATTAACTTTTCATGACAGTGATATCATTGGGCAAGGGGGAGCCATCCTTCCCTCCACACCGCGTGAGTGGACTACCATCGCATGCCGAAAAATAATGCGTTTTATTGTAAGCAGTACGTACGTTTGACGATATTTCGAGAGTTTACAATCTCTCTAGTTATTTTACAATCTAACGTGTAGTTGACAATTTTACGGTGACATATACATTGTTTAATAAACTCATGCCTTTTTCTCGTAAGTTTCGGCAGAAACTACTGAAAGCAGGTGGCTTTCAGTACTACGATCTTCACATACTCTTTTCGCAACTAAGACCATCCCAGTTGTAAACGTCCCTTTGTGGTTATTGACCTTGTTTCGTTCTGGCTCCTGCTGATATGGAGCGACGTGGAAATTTTGGTCTTTTGTACTCCTCCGCAAAACTGTTCTGATTAATTTCGTTGCGGGATCCAAGACAGTTAAATTGTTTCTCTGGTTTTTCGTCGATCTTCTTTGTTTCGACGCTTTTCTGGTTGTCACCGCTGTTTATTCTGGCTTTCAGGAGTTACAGGGGTTTGGGAATAGTGTGGTGGGCTTGTCCCAAATAAAACTCTTTTCGCGGTTAGTGTGTGCCCTTCTACCAAGGCGTCGGGGTCACGGCGTCGCCACTCACTTCTGCCTTGTCAGTAAACCAGTGCTTCGTAAGAATACGTGCTTTATTCGATTGCCCTGGCCGGCTACCGACTGCCTCATTGATCTTGTTGTCACAAGCACTGCTACTGCTGAGCGAGAGCTTGGATACCCAGATCAGGCAATGTTGTTAGGTTTTTCTACCCGGAATTTCTCAATAACGCAATCATCGCCCATATGGCACAGTTGACTTGGACTTGGACGCAATTCCCGAGGCTGGTGGGCTACGATTTTTCAAATTTGGAAATTATGTTTTCTGCGTTTGTTATTAAAAATACAATTGTTACAGGTGCAACTCTGAGCGCTACGGCTACAGCCCCGTCTGTGCTCTGGACACAGGCGTCACGTATATCTCTCCCTGCCACGCCGGCTGCTCAAGTTATGAAGACCTCAACGGGTTTCAGTAAGTCTTCTTATCCAACACTCTTCTGAAAGCAACAGCGAAGCCACCCAATCGCAAACACAAACTGTAAGGACTTGAAATGCTGCTACGGTTTTGATTCCGAACGCAACGTCAAAATACTGACGGCAGCAGTACCTATCTCTTCTTTAGTTAGTTTGTTTAGTGTGTGTGTGTATGTGTTTGTGTGTGTGTGTTATTTAGATCCATTTTCTTGCCGTGTCGATGGCAAAATAAATTAAGTAAGCCCAAAAAGGTGACGAATTTGGTGCAGACGCTAGCTCCAAACTACCCGAAGCTTAGGGATAAAGGTGAAAAATCTATAAAAGAGATTTTACAGACTGCAGTAGTTTGATTTGCTGACTGTACATTCAGTAGCTCCTGTGAAGTGCAAGTAATAGGACAGGCAGGACACTATCCCTAGTAGCAATTGCCGTTGGCTTCCTTATGCCAACAGTTGGGAATGTATTGGCAGACGGTTAGTTGTTCCGCCAACCTAAACTTAAAATAGGCCCATTGTCATAAACATGCACTATTTGCCCAACGAACAGCCAACGAAGAGCCTTCTGTTACTATTCCTACTGATGGGTGATTTTTGCAGGGATTTCAGTTATTATAACAACATTGGGCCAACTAACGACGGGCCTGCTGCGTCTATTCCTACTGTTGGGAGTTCCTTGTAGGGATTTAAGTTACGATAACAACTAACATCCCTAGTAATGCCGTATTGTTCCATTTTAGAGTGTAAAAATTATAGTAGGAGGAAAAATCTTAAAAATGGAGGTATTTCGTATCATTGGTTAGTACAATTTTCATTGTTTTCTAATAAAAAGCTTATTTTGTTAACATTTATTAATATTTAATAGAACGGTTGGGCAAAATCAACCTTACACAATTAAGTTAAAGTTTATTTTGGATTGATTCTATTCAATAGAACACCCTCGAAAGCACTTCGCTACTCAAGTAGTGATGTGGTCAAGTCGAATATTGAATTTATAGATTGATATCGATACAAGGAATAAACAATTTTTAAATTCATTATTTATTTAGTTTTACATTACAATACAAGTATAAGGTCACCTTTATTCTTCATAGATTGCATAAACGCTTTAAAGGAAAAATATGTATAATCAATGTTTTAAATAGTAACGTAATTATTATAATTTATTAATGATTGAGACCTTGCATTGATCACTAAATAGACATCAGCAGGTCCTCTAACCTTCATTTAAAATACTTTTAGGTTTCCCAAAAAAAAATGTCTCTTTTGAACACTTGTAAAAGGCATGCATGCATACATACCAGCACTTTTATTAATTCTAAATTTACCTGTCTGTCTGTGTCTATTTATTTATAATTTAAATGAATAGCTGCTTGTGTACCAAATAAATAAATGTACTCCCAACAACTCTTATTTTTGCGAATTGAAGACCATATGGGGTATCTATCGACATCGATAAATAAATTTAATATGCTACGTGGTCCGGCCTTGACCGAGTAGCAGCAGAAACCGACCGATCACGCAAATGTCAACCATATGTTTTAGGCGTTTAAGTTCATAATTGCCACCACTAAGAATACCGCCATCTATGGGCAAGTAGCGGAATTGACTCGTCAATCGAATCTAGTGTGACTATAAATCGTAAAAACGTTTTGCCGCTAAAGCAAAATACATCTTATTTGTAAAACGTCAGGGTTTATTTCCAAATCTGTGATGTAGGCTAATTTTGACTAAACTTTGAACAACGAATCAAACGAATTGTTTTTTTGTAGTGCAATATATGATTATCGGTTTAAATGTGTTAGTTTGGTGACAGCGGTTCCTGCAGTAATTTTGGTGCATTGCACTTCCACTGTTTTCTCTGTTCCGTGATGATAGTATCGTAAAGGTTCAAAAATTGTACCCCAACCTCGATAGATGGCGTTGTAGTCCAATTAGAAGTCGCTATCGTTGTGTTACCACGATTTGGTTGGGTTCGAGTGAATTTTAGGAAATATATCGCCAGCTTAGATCAGAGTAGCGTTTAGTTTTGTCAAACGACTTCCAGGAAGAGGAGGTTCTCAACTGGACTGTATTTTTTTTTCTACCTTATTAGTGTTCACACTGTGAACACTGTTCACACAAGGTTGTTGTTAGTTCAACACTACCAGCTCGGTAGTTAACATAAACATTGGTAGTGGTTGCAGGCTCAAGTACTTACTTACTTGGACCTTCGTAGGCAAATCCACGTAGGCCATCAGTTTTGGGCCCAACCCGCAAACTGCCCGCTAATTGTATGCATTTGCCAACTAACCAGAGGTATGTGGCCCAACTAAATGCCAACAAAAAATGCTACTAGGGATATCAAGTGTCCCATCGTTTGCGTAGCAACTAACACTCCAAGGCGGAGTCATCTATGAATCTCCGCCTGACAAAGGTTTTCCTTGCTTCGGCCAACCTATGACCGTTAGTTTAGTTCTGTTAGTTTCACGAGAGTTACAAAATAAAATGAAACTTTACAATAAAACAACTTTCTTGGTCATGGACATGTGCATTCTTCCCATTTTGACATTTGGATTTCAGACTAGGTGTTTGACAAACATTCAAAAGTCCAAGCTCAAGGTTTGACAAACTGCGCTCCAAAACACAAATCACTGACGTTGCTCAAAAGGCCGCCAAGCTAAAGTGAGACTGGGCAGGATGTCTACCGTATGCCCGACGCGCTGTGGACCAAAATAACCACGATGTGTGGAGCCCTGACACAGCCAGAAGGCGACGCGGTAGACCTCGCAGGAGTTGGTGGGACGAGCTAGTCAAAACCACCAAACAGTGGTTCACAAAGACCCTGGATCGAAGAATATGAAAGTCATGGGAGGGAGGCGTATGCCCAGCAGGGGGATGACATAGGCTAACAGTAACAGTAATAAATCAGTGCTTCTTCGTTTTTTCCGCCGAATATAGGTATTCGTGCACATTGTTGAGGGATTTCGTTCGTCTGGTGATTTCTAGGAAGGTTTCTCCCTCTTAGTTACCTTGACGGATCGAGGTGTCTCAGCAAAGGGGTATTTTTGTGTTTTAAATTAGATATGAGTGTTGTCTTTCGTAATTTTATTTAAGGCGATTACATGAGCTAAACGCTAAAACATAATACAATTAAATTGACTCGATAAAAAAAAATCACGAACGTATCTTTAAAAATATTCATACGATCATTCTGATTTTTTGGCAAATAATTTTTTATACTACACCTGCTTGGAAAGTACCTTGATACTTTATCAAAGAAGAACAGGCAAAAAAAACCCAGACCCGACAGAAAAGTAACATACCTCAGTTTTTTTGTTATTATTTATATAATCATATTATATAGTTTTTATATTCGAAATCAATGGCTAACACCAAAATATTGCCTTATGTTTTTGTTCAGGCTTTACACTAAAAAAGTACTAAATGCCTACGTATCTACACAATTCGTAAATATATGTAACTGTATGTATGACGTAGAAAAGTAAGTAGTTATAATATATCCCGTATTAAAATAAAAAAAATAATGAAAAATAAATAATTAAAAAAAAAAAAAAAAATTAAGTTATTTTTTTTTTTAGTCAGTAAGAGTATGACACGCCCTCTCGCTCCACCCAAGGGCGAGAGATGTCATTAGATGATTTTAAACCACCTAAAAAAACAAAATCCTAAGTTGAATGTTGTACTAGGAGTTCAAAAATTATATAATACAGCTGTATCTCCAGGTCTCCTGGATACATCCCATAACTATTTATCGTCATTTAGTTACATACATTACGAATTGTGTAGATAAGTAGACATTTTGTATTTTTTTAGTGTTAACCCTGAACAAAAACATATGGCAATATTTTGGTGTTAGCCATTGATTTCGAATATAAAAACTATATAATATGATTATATAAATAATAACAAAAAAACTGAGATATGTGACCTTTCTGTCGGATCTGGGTTTTTTTTGTATGGGACGTGACCGTTCTTCTTTACGGTAGAAAGTACGTCATTGCATATCGAACAAATATGCGGGGAGAAAACGCATCTGAGCGGGAGAGAAAAGTGTATGAAAATCCATTTCTTACGTGGTTTTTCTTTTTTAATTTTGGGTAAGACTATGCGCCGGTAACCTAAATATCAAAAACCAAAAAGTTTTTACAGTGATTTTTTATCTCCAAGTTCGCAAAATGACACTGGCCACTAGCTGTGTGTTGGATGGTGTCGGGCTGGCAGTGCGACCCTGCGGCGGCAGGATAAACAATTTGAAAAAAGAACATGTGAAAATTGCAGACGCCATTGGCGCCATTTTCAATTTGTGTGTTGTTTGAGGATTCAGTTTGCGTAGAATTTATTTTTTTTCCTCGTAGGTGTAGTATAAAGCACTATGTATCACTCGAGAGAAAGTGCGATTCCCGATCTCGGGTGTTTTAAAGCGACACCCTCGACGGTAATCGGTCACTTTCTCCTCTCGGTGAACAATGTACTAATAAGCAATGTTTTAGCATGATAGTGTTTTAGTTTTTTAATCCAATCAATATTTTTTTTTGAAAATCGATCGAAACCACTCATTTCGCGCTATTTGGCCCGCAGTGACTGACGTAACAACCACTTTGTAGTGCAAGCTGATTAGAACTTTATTCTAACAGCATTTCAAACGAAGTTTGAACCACCACAAATAGAGTTGCTAATTTAGCTCATCTAATCGCCTTAAGTACTAGCGGACGTCCCACGGTTTCACCCGCGTAGTTCCCATTCCCGTGGGAATACGGGGTCAATGTAGTTTTCCAATGGTGAAAGAAGTTTTGAAATCGGCACAGTAGTTTTTAAGTTTATTCATTACATTAACATACACACAAAAATACATTTTTTTTCTTTAAAATATTAGTGAAAGATGCACTGACAATCGTTTCTAAGTTTTTGTAACTAACCCTTGGATCTAGTTGTCCCAAAATAAATATACTTATTCGAATTGAATTTTTGAATTTGGAATAGTAGTTTATGCAACTGTGCATAATGAAGGGCATTACAACACGAGTGTGGGTTTAAGAAACGAGCCGAAGGCGAGTTTCTTAATAGCATCACACGAGTGTTGTAATTTGTAATGCCTAATTATGTATAGTTGCATACACTACTTTATCTACCCAAATATCATAAGGGCTCTATGATGGGAGCGCTGCATTTACGATATCTGGCGGAGTATTCATGTCAATTTCTGAGTCACTATCACTCATTTTCGACAGAAATAAAGAACTTATCAGAAAATTTGTCTACTCGTAACTGGATTACTGGAAATAAAAAGCTAACGAACAAATGACAGCTCGAAATGGCGGCGTTTCGGATATCTGTCATTTTTTTTTTAAATCATAGGCAAACGAACAAAGTCACTATTCTTGTGTCACTCGAGATCAAAATGTCGTGCGATTTATAATTAAAATCATACTGAATTGGGGTTTTTTTTTTTATCTATATCTGATTTAATGTAGGTGGTACTAGAATTATGATATTTGGGTAGATATACATATTTATCTACCCAAACATCATAAACCCTCTCTAATGCGTTCAAAAACCATAGGCAATGACCAGCATTACCAACCTGCAGAAATAAACGGAACTGTAATGAACTCATAACGCAACTGAAAACAGTTGCGTTATGAGTTTTAAATTTGGAACAGGTGTCAAATTCAAGTGAGTGTGCTATTCTAGTACCACCTACATTAAATCAGATATCGATAAAAAATAAAAAAAAACCCAATTCAGTATGATTTTAATTATAAATCGCACGACATTTTGATCTCGCGTGACACAAGAATAGTGACTTTGTTCGTTTGCCTATGATTTAAAAAAAAATGACATATCCGAAACGCCGCCATTTCGAGCTGTCATTTGTTCGTTAGCTTTTTATTTCCAGTAATCCAGTTACGAGTAGACAAATTTTCTGATAAGTTCTTTATTTCTGTCGAAAATGAGTGATAGTGACTCAGAAATTGACATGAATACTCCGCCAGATATCGTAAATGCAGCGACGAATGCAACTAATAACCTGTTGGCACAAAAATCAAGGGCCAAGTAACAATGCAGGTCATTTCCCTATGGTTCCTGAACCCATCATAGAGCCCTTATGATATTTGGGTAGATAAAGTAGTGTATGCAACTATACATAATTAGGCATTACAACACTCGTGTGATACTATTAAGAAACTCGCCTTCGGCTCGTTTCTTAAACCCACACTCGTGTTGTAATGCCCTTCATTATGCACAGTTGCATAAACTACTATTTTCTCTTTGAAAACATTTTAAGAATGTCCAGGTCATAGAATGGCGTTCCATAATTTCCTTCACCGTTTTGAAAGCCATCACCTGAAGTGGTCACTGATTCGTTGCAGGTTGTTCCACGAATGCTCGTGCGCGGCTGGCTCGCAGCGTGCGGTGCGCGGCTCGTGCACGCTCAGCTCGTGCATGCTCGCCTACTCTGCCTACCAGGTCGTGTACACCGTCATGCTCGCAGTTTCTGGTGAGTTTACTATGCGAATGGCATGGCATGACGACAGTATCAAAAAATGACAATAATTGTCACGTGATTTTGATTATCTAACTTTTGTTGTGCGTGACCAACGTTAACGTGCCGCTAGTTCGTGTATAAATTTTTTGTATGTATGTATATATGTATTTATTGTTATATTATAGTCTTCATAATTTTCTTTACTCTTGCACCTACAGTTTAATCTCTGCATCACCCTAAGGTAGACTGGTAGAAAATGCCCAAGGCATTAAGTCCGCCTTTGTACATTAAGTGCATAAAGTTTAAATAAATAAATAAATAAATAAATAATTCACGGATAGTTCGTGAATTGAGAAGAATTTAGAAGTTTGTTTTCATCCATAGGTTGTCCGTAATCGTTCAGTTTGTTGTAGAAGTAGGCTATGTTCATGTACATGTATTAATTAATCTACTACAGGCGTCCCATGAAGTAATTAAGATCTACATGAGCTGTTTTAATTAAATTATTATTGCAATTTCAATGCAATTACAAATGGTTTAAAAAAACTAAGTTTAAATATTTTCCGAAAAATGCTCTTTATTTCCCCGGATGTCTGACAACATGACAATAAAGCAGCGGCTTTTAGTTTGTACATTAGTCGCGAGATATAATTTGGGGAGAGTGAGAGCGAGTCGTCATATGAAAATGGTATACTTCTGAAATGCGGTGAATATGTCACCGTAAAATTGTCAAACACTGATTGTAATCTCTCTAGTGAGATTGTAACTCTCGAAATATTTTTAACTGAACATACTGCTTACAATATAACGCTTTATTTTTCGGTAGATTGTAATATATCGAAGTGAAACCGTAATATTGTGAAAAGCATGCAGTATTATTTGTTAGTTTCATACACAAGCCTCGCTATGCATCCTCACAATTTTTCAAATTAGTCTAAAGGTGAACGCACACCTATCTGCGCCAAAAGAAACATTTTGTGATAAGTACGTAAAACGTTATCTTTTCGTCCGATTCGACGCTGATAAATGTGTGAAGTTTCAAAGGATTTCATACAAGTAATTCTAAAATTCGGTTCCCTCGGCACTGATAAGTGTGTGTTCACCTTAAGACAATAAAAGCCACGTCAAAATCGACAGTAGGTATCCTAAGTAGTTAAAAAGTTTGGAACTTTGGAAGAAAGGATTGTAACGCTCCGAAACCAAAAGTGTTTTTTGTAGCAACTTGCCCCTATAGGTACTAAGCTAAACTAGAAATTTCGTAATTTTCCCCCCTATTACATAGGACTTTTTGACGGTAAATAAATACCCTATTGTTTTCAGCGTCAAGTTTTCTGATGCAAGGGATGGCGGTGCTCCGCGCCGTTCGGCCCGGGGACAAGGTGACGGCCGTCGGGGGCTCCCTGGCCGTGGTGGCGCTACTGTCGTTCGTGCTCGGACACCTCATCTACATGCTCATCAGTCGTAAGTCTCTTTGTAGGAGGCCTAGGGACCCCATTTGTCCCAAATGACCGGCTTTTTTGCTTCCGTCCAGGTTTCCCGATTTCAGCCCCAAACAGGGTTGCCTACTGTAAAAGAAATTCCCTCGTACAAATGCAGCTAAAAATGTCGTACATTGACTTTCAAACCTCGTACGTTTAATAATGCATCGAAAACGTGCTAAACCAAAATGAAAGCTACTGGATTTAGGACTTTTACTCAATGAAATAAACTATTGCAATTTTCTACTAAATAAAACATCACTTTGTGTTGTATTTCAAAAAAGCCTTAGTATCACTCCAGTAAAAAAAGAAAAACTGTGTAATACATTTTTTTTATACGAAAAATTGCAAGTTTCATCATTTTCATTTCCTCTCCAAACATTATGTCAGGAACAAGTAAGTCGTCGTTTTTTCTGTCGTAAATTTTTATCTATTGTCATGCGGCCATACATTTCTTCTGTGGATTTCAAATTGCCGCATTTTTCAGTACGAGTTGAACCTTTTGCGCTCTCTGCAGCAAGAAGTATGCCGTTTACTGTTTCCACAGTTAATCGGTTTGTTATCTCTTTCTTTATTTAATTGACTTTAATAAAAAGCTCAAACACTGAGCTGTTCTTATGTCCATTTTATCAAAATCTCGGACATAATTGTACGAGGTTGAAAGTGTCCTCGTACCTCGTATAGGCCACAAATCTCCTATTTGTACAAGGAACCTCGTACGGTTGGCAACCCTGGCCCCAAGCATGAGACATGATTTTAGCAGTAGGTATGTATGAATGTTTTTACTACATCTATTTGATAAAAACTAAACAATATTTCCAACACCGTATCTGTTGTAGAAGGTTATCCTATGGCCTAGAACAAAACCAAACTGAGGAACAAAGTGCCTTCGGGTTTCGTAAAGGGTGGCGGTGAGGGTGAGGGGGTGTCTTTCTTTTTACATCTAATAGGTGCAACTCTACCAATGGAAGAAGAAGAAATGCTGCGCTGATCAGAAATGGGATAAGGGCAGAAGAATGGATGATGAAGTGTAACTGTACCTAAGCCTTCGGGTATAATATTATTATAAGCCTATATTGTCCCACTGCAAGGCAAAGGCCTCCCTTCCCTCCTTCCACATTTTGCGATCTTGCGCGATTGTAGGCCAATCCTTTGCGAAAGAGTCTAGCTCATCTCGCCATCTCTTTCTGGGCCTGCCGCGTTCTCGTTTCCTGCTATTTAGTAACCACTGAGTGGTCATTTTTGCCCATTGCTCTTCCGACATGCGGCAGATGTGACCAGCCCAGTTCCACTTTAGCCTAGCAGCTATGATGCCAACCTCAGCTATTTGGGTTTCGGAGCGAAGTAGAGAGTTTCTGACACGGTCCGTAAGTTTGACACCCAGTAAACTTCGCTCCATTGCTCGTTGGCAGACCCCAAGTGCACACTTCTGACGATTTGTAATTGACCACGTCTGCGCTCCATAGGTGAGGGTGGGGAGAATGCACATGCCCATGAGCTTTCGCTTAAGTGCGAGAGGGAGAGATCCCTTCTTAAGATGTTTCATCGACCAGTAGCTCTTCCAGGCAATCGGGTATTACAGGTGTGATGTTATGTTTTCCAGATCTAACCTGCGCACACTCAGCGAACGGCGCGTGTCTGCTGCATACGCCCACGTTATGGGTCGCCTGCGCAGCCAGTGCGCTACTCGCAGCAATGGCGGCCGCCGGCAGCCTCGTCGCCAGCCGAATGCCGACGGAAACGCACGAACCCACCACGGAGTTATGATGACACATAATCCACTCATAGATATAGTAGTCTCATCAAACTCAAACAGACAGACAATTACTAAAGGGAATTATATGTCTCGCTCGCACTAGTAAAACAAATAGTCTGTCTAAAGTCTATAGTGTGCGCAAGCCCTTAAATAAAAATGTATAGTACCTACTTTTAAAACTATGACAGACTTTAAATAATAATAAAACATACGTATCAGAAGCAGAAAAAACATAAAAAGGTCACAAATGAATTTTGCCCTGAAGGTTACTTTCAGCAAGGGAATTTTGATTCTTTGGCCAAAAAATAAGCCAGCTCTCTGATCCCGTGATACCGTGATGGTTGATAAACCACTTGTCGATGACCCGAAAGGTTATCAGTCCCCATGGCATGGCCCTAACCTAAAAATATACACGAATTAACTCGTTTACAGGCACTTTTGAATTGTTAAATTATGCTGCAGCCACAGTCCCAGACACAAGGCAGTTATAGTTGCAAATTCCAAAGTGTAGATCTCTATGGAGAAGAATGAGCAAGAAGTTCCTCATCTGCCTAGTTTCGCAACTATGTTGGAGACGGCTTCCAGCCTTACCTGATGCAGCTGAATACCAGTATTTTACATGGCGCGACTGACTATTAGACCACAGTTCGCAACCCAGACCGGACTCAGTTACTGAGTATCTAACATTCACTTTTATATGCCATAATCTATAGAAGTGCTAATGTTAATAACTAGCAAAACGCGAAATTCAGGCAACTGTTTTAAAGATTTTTGTTTTATTGCACATTTGGACGGATCGTGCACAACGCAGTGAAAAGTCTATCTGATCTACAGGCTGTAAACCGACCCTCCACAAAGTCTTCAACGAAGTACCTACTCATTTAAGTAATTTTATGCAAAAATTACATACTGCAAGAAACCATCTCATACGGTAGGACTGTGGTAGGACTCCATGTAACGCATTCAAAACATTGTGCTGATAGACGCGTTCAATAAAACTGGGTTATTGGAGGTATATTTAAAAAAAAAAGGTGTACCATAAAAACTTGTATTTAAAAAAATGCCACAACGTTGGAACTTAAGTATGGCAAGAACAAAACTAAATATCGCAATGACGAGGAGAACAAATTAGTGCCTTCCGGCGGCGCCCATTAACAACGTGGGCACTATGGGCAGCTCCAGTTTCCAAAAATAGAGAAAAAAATGTTTTTGGAAACAAACCTCAAAATAAACAAACAGATACGATTTGATTAAAACCACAAAGTTTAGACTAATATCGCTCGACCAGTCAGTAATTTAATATTAGTAATTCTTAGATTTTAAGTTATTTTTAGTAAAATTTTGTTACGGTGTTGAAATATGAGGGAAAATCAATTTATTAAATTATTTACTGATAATATGCTGTTTTCTTTCTCTTTCATACAAATAACAACTTATATTTTTTGTTTTTTTTTTGCGAGAGCTGTTAAACCCAAAACTAATAACATAACGTATCTGAATTGGCTCAAAAGTGGTGTGTAGGTACATCATCATCTGCTCGCCTTTTCCCAACTATATTGGATTCGGCTTCCAGTCTAACACCAGTATTGTACATGGAGCGACTAGCCGACTGCCTATCTGACCTCCACAACCCAGACAGCACTGGGTAATACAACAGCCCGCCAATCGCACCAACCAATCTACACTGGGCCCACGTGACAGCGGTATAATCCGTCGTCACGTGGGCCCACGCGGGGCCATTCATTCTCATAAAGAGGAGGCCTGTGTGACCTCTGTCCCAGCCGTGGATACATTGATAGGCTGATGATGATAAGACAGCCCTTGGTAAGTCTGGTTGTCAAACTTTCGAGCCACTGCCTACCCGTAACGACTGTAAATTTACAAATGAGAGTTGCGACCAACTGCCAAACACTGGCCCACCTTGGTAAGCGCTGCTTAACCTTGAATGTCTAAAGTTGGTGTACAGCCGCTAGCACACGCTACAGGAAACTGTCAAATTATCCCAATTAACCTTGTGCCTTGTTTTAGCGAAGAAGTTTAAAAACTATTAACGATATTTGACAGATAGTAGCCAAAGTAAATGAACGAACGAAGACAATAGTTAACTTCGACAGTTCACGGTCTAACGAATAACAATAGTTCGACTACTCATTGCTTCGATAACACATAACTTCGAAAAACACTGCTTCGACTGATCCCTTCTCCGATATGCACTTGTTCGGCGGTTACCTAACTTCGACATTATAACACATAAATAGCTGTTATGAGATATTTACGCATATAAAGATTTTTGAGTGCCATTCCGTGATTTATTTTCGCCGTGCACTATGGCGGATTTTTTTAAAATTAAAGGTCCCGTTCCCGCTATATCGTGACGACAGATAATCGTGTAGTATCGTGACTTATGTATTTAAACGGAGGTTTACATTTAGGACGACACGATAACTGACGTCCACAGTGACGGATTAACCCTTAATCAAATTAAGCAATTGCCTAGGGCATCACGTCTGGGGGGGCACCAGAAGAAGCACAGACAAAAATCCGTCCTTAGGGCATCACGTCTCATATAGAGAAGATTAGCATGGCCCCTGCGCAAGGATCACACGCAAAATCGTGAAGCGTTCCTTGAGGCGGCGAGCCGCCCATTATCTGAACGTGCCCCTAAAGGTGGTAGCCGTGAATATGGTCCGTGGGTACCGCACGATAGCCCGCGAGGCAGCGGGCCTGCTTGCCGGATTGCCGACATGGGATCTGGAGGCGATAGTCCTCGCGCGCCTACACGACTGGCGCGCGGAGGCACTACGCCGGGGGGAAACTCCGCTGCCGTGGCATATCGCCGCTCAGCGGACGGACCTCCGGCGCGATCTCATGGCGACATGGAGAGAGCGACTGTCGCAACCCCGTGCAGGGAACGCCACGATAGTGGCGATAAAAGTCAGTAAAAGTCTGACACTCCCTCTCGCTCTGCCCAGAGTGGGAGATGTCATTTGATGATTCCATTCGAAAAATAAAGCCCCAACAGTCCCGCAGCGTCATAGAACTTAACACGCCTGCGAAGCATGCGTATTTCATACAATCGTAATACCAAAATAATTTGTAAATTAAACATATTCCTAAGGTAGGTAGTGTGTATTTAGTTCGACTGAATTACAGAATGTCTAGGTTCCCAAATACATATTTTGATTGAAAACTGATTTTAACAAGAGTTATAAGAAAAATAAGTTTTGTATCATTGTCCTCTCAAAAACTATATTTGGGAACACAGATATTCTGTAATCCAATCGAAATAAATACACGAATGTGTCAAATATGTGTGTGAGTCAAATATTTACAAAATCTTTTTTTTATCTATAATAAAATAATTCTAACTATAGTAAAACAATTTAACCTTAGATATTAAAATAGTTTAGTCTATAATAAAACAATTTAATTCAAATTTAATTTACTCTAATTTAATTTATTTTAATTTAATTTATTCCAATTTATTTTTTTTCTAATTTAATCAATTCTAATTTAATTTATTCCAATTATTTTTTTTTCAAACTTTATCAATTGTAATTTAATTTATTCCAATTATTTTTTTTTCTAACTTTATCAATTGTAATTTAATTTAATCCATGTTATTTATTTTAATTTTAATATTTAAAAGTAACCTGCATAATTATTTTACCAAACCATGTATTTATTGTTTTAATTAATGATTTAATTGTATATTTATCTCCGCATAATGTAGTGCATGCTGTGCTTTTCTATAAGTGATGAGGCGCTTAGACTTAAGTTTGTGATGTACAAATGATATTGTAACAGTGTACTCATTGTTGAGAAGCCATCTAATAAATAAATAAATAAATAAATAAATAAATAAATGTGTTTGATTTACAAATTATTTTGGTATTACGTTTTTATGAAATACGCATGCTCCGCCGGCCCCTTCTTTTTTTAAGGATGGGAAATCATCAAATGACCCCCCCCCCTCTCTGGGCGGAGCGGGAGGGAGTGTCAGACTCTTACTGACTAAAAACCATCCATGTTCCTTCCTCGCCTTTTACGTTCCGGGGCCGCGGTATCTCTTTCGAACAGGCCCGCAACCCCGGCAGGCTTCGGCCCTTGCGGGCCCTTCTCCTTTTGCTGACATCTTTTTGAGGCGCGCGTGGAACACTCTGGCGCCGTCGACACGGCCTGTCGTCGTCGTTAGACGGCCGTCCACAGGCCCGCATCTACGGTGGCCGGTAGCCACCACGTGGCCTCCGCCGGCCCCTTAACCTACAACATTGACGAATTGAGGAAGGAACATGGAGGGGGTTTAGTCACTAAAATTCTGACACTCCCTTCCGTTCCGCACAGAGTGGGAGAAGTTATATGACGATTTCCTACTAGCTAACTGAAAATCCGCGCGTATTAAGTTGACATAGAGTCTGACCTAGACCTTTTGGCGATTCTAGTTGACATCCATAGTAGTTGATTAAACCCGCTAATCTACTGTTGTCTCTAACCGAGGTGGGAGAGGTTGTTTAAGTCCCGGTTAGTAGATACTCGGTGTATTTTGACGCAACTTGCAAATAGTCTTTGAGGTTACATCCAGATAAATTATTGAGAATTTACCATGCAGTCTGCATTGAATTATATTTTGGAAGAGGATGACGTTTTGGACGAGTTTGAAACCCTAGAGAGACTTTTGCGAACTCCTCGTTTGTTTCCTACCAGACGACACTACTTCACGGAGTTTGGTGAAAGAGCCTTCCTCTCAAGGTTTCGTTTGACCAAATCAAGCGCCCTGGAAGTTCTTGCTTTGATAGAGAAAGATATAGAGTTCCCAAACGATAAGTAAGTACCTACTTACCTACCTTTATATAGATACCATAAGTATGAATACTTTCGCACGTATACAAATCGAGCATTTCATATATCTACCACAACATAAGCAAGTAAGTACCTACTATGACTTTATATTCAAACCAGTCTACATAAAAATATCCATGTAGCACGTAGGTACCTACGCAAAATACCTAAGTATTTTATTTTATTCTTTTCAGGAACAATTCGTTGAGTCCCATTAACCAATTGCTGTTGACGCTTCGCTACTACGCTACTGGATGTCACCAACTGACGATGGGCGATTTCGCAGGCGTTAGTCGACCAACAGCCAATAGGGTGATCCACCGCGTCTCAGCAGCAATAGCTTCTTTGAGCAAAAGCTTTATTCAGTTTCCTGCAACTGAGGAGGAAATTAAACAAACACAGCTGGGCTTCTATAATATCGCAAAGTTTCCCAGGGTTATAGGTGCATTAGACTGCACCCACATTAAAATACGATCTCCTGGAGGTACCCATGCAGAGACATTTAGAAATAGAAAGGGCTATATGTCTTTTAATGTGCAAGCAATATGCAACTCCCAGATGCAGTTAACCGATCTGGTGGTAAGATGGCCTGGGAGCACTCATGATGAGCGAATTTTTAGTGCCTCAAGGAGGAACGCGGTATTCGCCCTACGCACGTATGGAGATTCGGTTCTTGTGGCAGACAGTGGGTACATGAATCGGGAATAATAATGATGCCCCTTGACAGAGTTCAGGCCCAAGAAGAGTCTCTATACAACGAATCCCAAATAAGGACCCGAAATCCTATTGAGAGGCTATTCGGCATCTGGAAGAGGCGTTTTCCAGTTTTAGCTCTGGGGATGCATGTACACCTACAAAACTGCATCCCAATAATTGTTGCTACAGGTGTACTGCACAACATTCTACAAAGAAAGAATGAGATGCCTCCAGACGACCCCAGTTTGCAACTGCCAGTACCTTGGGAAAGCATGATTGAAGAGGGTACAATAAGGCAGCAGAGGTCTCTCAAGTACCCACTCAGTCTCAAACTAGGGATCTGAACCCCGTCAGACGGAGATTAATTAATAATTATTTTTCAAGTCTCAATGATAATATATGATTTTTTGTATTTGTTTTTTTATCATTCATTTTAATGACTTTTTAAATATAGCTTTTTACTTTACAATATTCTACTGAGTTTGATTTACGACCATTCATAATTTTAAAGGCAACATAATAATTGTTCTATTAGCAATGTTAATTTATGTCAACTCTCTCTTTTACAAATTTAAGGAAACACACGGGTATTCTGTAATCTTACCCGTCATAATTAAATATCATCATCATCAGCCTAATGTTCCCACTGCAGGGACACGGCCTCCTCTCCTCTGAACATAATTTTAAAAACATAAACAAACCACATACATACGAGTAATGCTAATAAAAAAAACAAACGGTTTTTGTTTGAATCTATATAATATATATAATTATTTACAAATCAAGTTAACCTATTTTCGTTTAGTAATATTGAAGTTTTAATTTTTTCTTGTCTCAATTGTTCATCCAATATTAGATTTTTTTTGATTCCTTCTTCTTTGGCGTTTTCTATAAGTGTCTGGACCAATTTAATTTTTTCTTTAATCAATTGGTCAGACAGACTTTCCGCTTGTGGCCTACGTCTTTTCAGCCAATTAGTTTTTTTTGTCGTCTCGGTCAATAGTGTCTCGGTAACAGGCTGCCTCAGCGAGCTTGGTGTCCAGTCCTGCCAGGTTATTTCAATATTATGCTGAAAATAATAGGAACATCAATAACATTGAACACTCATTAAATATATTATTATCTCCATCATCATCTGCTTAGCCTTTTCCGAACATGTTGGGATCGGCTCCCAGTCTAACCGGATGCAGCTGAATACCAGTATTTTACATGACCTCCACAACCCAGTTAGATCTGGGTAATACGATACCCCTTGGTAAGACTGCTTGTCAGACCTTTTGGCCCTGACTACCTGTAACAACTGTCAAAGATCTACAAATGGCAGCCAGGACCAACATCTTAATTTGCTTCCCTAGAACAACCTAGACCAACCCATTCACAGACCAACCTAGGCAGGCAGGGTTTAACCTAAAGACCCGAGCGGCTGTTATTAATTGGTCACAAGCTTAATAATTACAATACATTTTGTGAAACACATAATAATATACATATTGATGGTGTGATGGTCTTTGTGTGACTACATAACATTGTATAGATCAAGAGAGTAAATACACATGCATTATTGTACTTAAACTAATCTTACTACATAGTTACTAATAACAATAAACATAAATCCTTACTTAACTTGTAATCAACTCTACACTACTCTACTCACTTCTATTCTACAAAATAATTCAGGATACACAATAACCTTCTCTTGTGTTATGTTATTGCTTGATCCTGGAATAGACATTATGTTATTGCTTGATCCTGGAATAGACACTATTTCATTTAGGTCGTTCACCTGTAATCAACACAAGTATGTATTATGATTCAAGTATATATATTACATAAACAAATTATTAGGCAATTATAAAGTTTTCAGACACTTCACTTGAAGTAATATATTAAAGTCTCTAAAACTTTGTAGATTTTATTTAACAATGCTACTTTTTCCAAGTCACTCTAACTGCATATGTCGTAGGATAATTTGATACTTCGAATCTTCGCGGAAATCCTAGGGGTTTTGCGAAATCGCGGATAATTAGACATAGGCGAAAAAATATCAAATCTTACTGGACAAAGTCAGGATTTTTGCGAAAATACTCGTTACTATAGTAAGATTTGATGTGCTCAACACTGATTGGCTACAATTTTGCTGGCTGACTTCAAATTGGTTCCTAGTTTGCCGATGATTAACTTCAAGTATTGTATCATAGAGTTATGAAGGTTTAGAATTTTATTTAAGTCCAAGTAGGTACACTATTTACGATAAAAAACAAAACACTTCTGCAATTTAACTCAGACACAAACGTAAACAAATAACGTGCGGCAACAAATGATTGACATTTAAGACGTCAACCAATCAGAGACGATCTCTTATTGAACGCGCTGACCGACCAATCAGCGTTCTTATTTCATAACAGCCAGCGTTTCGTTTCGCAATATTGCTATAATAACGAGTATTTTCGCAAAAATCCTGACTTTGTCCAGTAAGATTTGATAATTTTTCGCCTATGTCTAATTATCCGCGTTTTCGCAAAACCCCTAGGATTTTCGCGAAGATTCGAAGTATCAAATTATCCTACGACACATACAACAACAAGCTGCTGCCACTGCTGAGTGAAGGCCTCATTTTGTTTTATAACCAAGCTACCACAAACCAATTCCAGTCTGCTTTCAAAAGTCAGTACATGTAATTAGTATTTAATAAGAAAATCTTGAATTTGGCCTGTCTGATACAATAAAAGAAGACAGACATGCTATTGAAATATACACTTACCTCAGTATCATTTTGGGCAATGTAATTTGCACTTGCTGATTCATTTTCTTTATCCTAAAAATAAAATAAAGGTCATCATTACTTATGTTTTTAAGATGTAGAATATAATACGAAGGATTTCACATTTCATTTATTATCTCAACTGCATCACTGTCATATATATTTTCTAAGCCTTCCAATGCCGGGCCCAATATTGCCTCCACAATATTGTCTTTGTTGCTGGGAGATGGTGGGGGCTTTCCGCCGACTGAAAATGTTAGGTTATTTATTAGTATTAACATTTTAAGTCTATACAGGAATTTAGGTCTGCGATAAAAACATAATACCTAGGTACTCACCTGTCATGAAAATTTCTTTTTTTCGGAAGGCCGACTCCTTTTTTTTTTGCCGCTTTATGTTCTCCCAGCAAGTCTTTAAGCTATTAGGAGTGCGATAACAATGAGAGCTTAGATTGTTAAACTCTTCAGAAAGGGTAATCCACCCCTGCAATTTTTGGGAGTTTGTGGCGGCATCGGTGCGTTTGTTCTCAACCACGCGTTGGTGCTTTAACACTAAGTTTGTAACAATTTCTTTTTCGTCATGCGTAAAATTAGTAGTGCGCTTCTTTTTATTCTCCATCTCCATTATTTATATTAATTTATTACCTATCAAACAAAAGTTCAAATTCAAACACCACAGATAATTTGACGGTTTTATAGAGCTGTCATCTATAGGTATAATGCAACCATTTTAAGATGTTTAGCATTTTTACGGTTCTTTATGTGTGAAGTTACTCACCCTATTTGACTGTATTATAATCATTCGGTCTTTCATTCCTAAAACGCTCATTTACTTAACCGAGCTAGAACAAGTTGTGGTGAACACCAAAATACCCGCCACATGTATTAACAAATGTTTACGTTTAGCAGGCCGATTACGAAATAGTCGGTTATTTTGCTGTTGGTGAACATGGCCCATAGTGGGAACGGGGGGAGCAAAGATAATTGACGTCGAGTCGATTACCTAAAAACCTAATACTTTTGTGTTATGTATGAGTTTTCGTTCGAATATTAAAAATACATGAACCCCTCCTTTTTAAACACCTCTTTTTTTAACATTGAAGGCCTTTTAGATTCCCGGATGCTGTTTTCTTTTGTTCTACATTTTTTCTATAGCAAGCAACGACCTATTGCCGGGTCTACGCTGTCCCCCCATACTTTAGTACTAATGCTGTAATGAAACATAATAATATTGTAATACCAAATTATTTGAAAAGAGTAACCATGGAGTTTCTTGCCGGTTCTTCTCCATGGAATCGACCAACGCGAACCGTGCACCTTTTTCGACGTTTTATAAGTGCCCATCCAGGCCTATGTGAAATAAAATATTTTGATTTTGATTTTAAAAAGTCGATTTAAACATCGAAGGCTTTGTTTAATTTAGAAAATAAAATCAGAAATTTTATCGGGAAAAATACGTAATCCTCGCGGACAAAGTTTTAATAACCACCCTTTCAAAGAGTGGAAAAAATAAAACATACTTTTTTTAAACATAATAATATTTATTATAATTACTTACAACAGTTTGACCTACGAGGTTAATGGCACTAAATCTTAAACTAATTAAATAATGTATTTTTGTATTGCAAACCATTAAACCTTGTTTGTTACATAAAAAAAACCTTGATAAAACCTTCACAGTGATTTTCAACCCTATGCAGTTTGACATAGTGTTTAAAACATCTTGTGTTTATACATTTTTGAAGTGGAAACTTCTATATGAGCGTTGAGCGCTTTGGGTGAACTCATCAAACTCGCGTCACCGTCACCGAACGCTTTCATAGAACGTTTAGTCTAAGTCAACAAATTTATTTGGGATTGATTCTATTCAAATGCAATTCACAAGTTACGTAGTTTTCACTAATATCAGCAGTGCCCCAAGACTGCCTGAATGTCTGTTCAAAAACATGTTTCAAAAACAATGTTGAACAACTTTTGTTGCATTAAAATGGCAGAGAAAGGGTAAGATTTTACATTGAAAAACAAATCATTCGAATATAAACCGTTTACGTATAGGAATAATGTTGTAAATATACTTGACATACACTGTGTTATTTTCTTGCATATATTCAATAACATTTGGAGACAATGTAAAATATTACAATTATTATTATTTTGACGAAACAACTTTTAGTTCTGCTCAGCATAGATGTTTGTTTTCACTAATCCTATAAAATAAGTAAAAACTTTATCAAATATTAAGATAAAATCCTCCTTTCCGTTCAGTATTGAAAAAAATATCATTATTTATAAATTACTTTCAATTCAAAACCCAGATTTTTTTTTTTACAATTTATGGAAACCATATAATTTATATATTACAAGTTATATTTCATTTACTTAGGTAAACTTTACAAATATAAGAAATAATAGTTTATTCTTAATTATTATATTAAATAAAAAGCACATTTAAAATATCTAAGAAAATCTAAGTGCAGTATATTATTTAGACCTATTAAATTGCGCTATTTGCTGTATTAAAAACAATGTTTAAGGCGACTACAAGAGCTAAACGCGAGTTTTATAATTTTAAGTCTATTAAGATTCACTGCAATAATCATAAAAATATTTGATATTCTTAAGGATATTGTAGTATGATAGTGTTTTGAAATCATAATACAATTAATTTTCCTCGATAAAAAAAATCACGAACTTATATCTAAAAAAAATGTTTTAACGAGTAAAAACCATACTAAAATACATGCGATCATTCTGATTTTTTGGCAAATAATTCTTATTTATTAGCATCATAGTCTTTTATTTTTTTAGTCCAATCCATAGATTTTGTAAATCGATCGAAACCATTCGGCCCGCAGTGACTGACGGTACAACCACTTTGTAGTGCAAGCTGATTAGAACTTTATTCTAACAGTATTTCAGACGAAGTTTGAACCACCACAAATAGAGTTGTTAATTTCGCTCATGTAGTCGCCTTAACTGTAAATTGTAATTGATTTAACCAGTACAATAGTTATAAACCTGTCAATAGACTAAGGGGCCTACCATAGCGGTATTACATTCTAACTTCGGTGTGTGAGGGAGATGGCGCTATAAGTCTGAGATAGCTCTGTCTCCCTCCCACACCGAAGTGAAGTAGTAAAGCTATAGAGGGTGTAAACAAGATCATTACGAAGCCGCCAACCAAGCATTCTGTACATCAAACTAAGTAACTTTACGCAAAAATGTTTGATGGGATGGAGAAAAATCATGTTTTCTGGTAGAACTCAATCTAACGCACTCAAAGCATTGTGCTAACGGATGGATTGAATATTACGAGGGTCGTGGATGTGTTTAAAGTAAAAATCTTACATTAAAAACTTGTAATAAAAAAATAACTTGTCAAAAAGTTGAAACTTTGACCCCCAATATTTCCGTAACTAGAAGGTTCCCAGGTATGGTGTAGAACAAAAACATGATCGCAATGACAGGGAGAACAAGTGCCTTTCGGCTTCGTGAGGGTTTTTTTTACACCCTTTATGATCTACACAGGCCTACGTTTTTACTTATAATTTAGTATTGAAGCTAAAGATTTGTTTAATGATCCAAAATACGCAGGTTTCCGGAAACTATCTTGTTTTCTAGAACCGCCCCTGATGGTATATCGATACGGTCGCCGTGGTTCGCTATAATGATCACTGTGCCCTGAAAACAAAAAATAAAACATTATTTTTCATCAATTTAATATTTCACTGGTATGCGAAACTCGCTCTTAATAAATAAATATAAATAAATATCGCTGGACATTAACACACAGCGCCACCTAGTGCCACACTAAGCAAAGCTTGTGTCGTGGACACTAGATAGTTGACATATTACATGTATACTTTTTTGTTTACTTTGTGTAATTTATTTCATCATCGCTGCTCTCAAAACGGTGAAGGAAAACATCGGGAGGAAACCGGCATGTCCTAGAACCAAAAATTCGAAGACATGTGACATCTACCAATCCGCACTGGGCCCGCGTGGTAGATTATAGCCCATTCCCTCTCATTGAGAGGAGGCCGTGTCCCAGCAGTGGGAACATTATAGGCTGATGATGATGACTTTTTTGTTTGTAAATATATAGGTACTTATTGTTACATCGGACCTACTAGAACATTCGAGAAAGCCAGCGATTACAGTGTGTGTACGTTAGAAGTTCGAGAGCATTCTATTATTATTAGTTTTAAAGTTAGGTAGGTACAAACTCGCGACCTATTTATACAAAGACATTAGAATTTCGACCGTATGCCTAGGGCATACGGTTCATATTTGTTTGTTTTGTATAAGTAGCTTATTCCTACTACTTTTATAGGTAATACCTACGTGGTAGGTAGGTACCTACGAATCTTTTGTTAGTGTTTTTTATGACCCTCTCGAATGTTCGTGGTTGTTCTGGTGTATCTGTTGGCGAGTATAAATAGAGCGCTCAGGGCCGCGACAGTCAGTCTTGTTTTGGCTACACAGCGAATCGAAGAGAACTTGAAGTGCGATATCTAAGCGAATAGTGATCAGTGGTGTATTTGTGATTAAGTTTAAGTTGTTTTGTGATTAATAAAGTTATTGTGTTGTTTAATCGGTAGTAATTAATTTATCTCATACCCAGCTCGTAACATTATTATACATAGAAACATCCATGACTCGGAAACAAATGTCCGTGCTCATCACACAAACATTTGCTCCTACCAGGATTCGAACCCAGGACCCTAAGAACGTAAGGCAGCGTCACTACCACTACGCCAATCGGGTCGTCATATATAATGACAATAGCTTCAATTGTATTCGTACATTGAATGACTAATTTGCATGAAATAAGTAACTAGCTGATCGCGCCACTTCGTCTGCGTGAAGAACCGCTCGACCTATTTTGTGCAAACTTCACATAAACTATCTACTAAATAGTCCGAACAAAGCCTAAACATTTGGTTTGGATAGGTGAGCCCGTTCTTGAGTTATAAAATTACAACGAAAAGTGGCGTTGATTTTTATATATTTTGATGATTTATAGCGTATAGCACTCACTAATAATGTATTTTTCAATTAAAGAAAAAAATATTGAATTGAGTCATGAGTTTCGGGGACTACCCCCTATATACAAAATTACCAACAAATTTACCTCTTTATAATATTAGTATAGATAGTAAAGATAATTCAGACTGGGTCTACTACTGAGAAATTCCGGATAAAGACAGCTCGATCTGAGAATCGAACCCGGGATTTCAATTAAAAATCATTGGACATTACACACAGCGCCATTTAGTGCCACACTAAGCAACGAGGCTTGTGTCGTGCACACCAGATAGTTGTTTTAGTACATATTTACTTTTTGTTTGTAAATACATACTTATTGTACACGTTCATGACTCGGAAACCAATGTCCATGCTCATCACACAATAATTTGCTCTTACCGGGATTCGAACCCGGGACCCTAAGAACGTAAGGCAGCCTCACCACCGCTACTGCAAGCAATGTGGAACTATGAAGTAGTATTATGTACGAACAATGTGACGACACTTGGGGGAGGCCTATATCCAGCAGTGGACGTCTTTTGATGATGATGATAATGTAGACTAACCTTCAAAGAAACTCCTCTCCCAAAGGTGACATCTCCGGACACAGTGAGGTGATCCAACTCGATGAGGTCGGGTATCGTCGCGAACCTGTTCAGGAACTCCTTCACCTTCGCAAAGTGATTGTCACCGAGCTTCACGAGCGGAGTGGACGGGAACATACGCTGCGGAGACATCACTAGCGAGCCGTGAGACAAACTGTACAGGTTCGACATCACTAGTAACAAATCCGAGGTCTTCTTCACGGGCAAGAACCTAGATCTTGGAACGTTGACTCCAATTCCGCCGTCGAAGCATTTCATGGCCGCTCCAACGGCTGTTTCTAGTTGGATGACGTTCAAACCGTCAGCCAAATGCTTATTATTAACAATGATCTCCATATTCAAAGATCCTTGTTCCACTACCCTCTGGACAGCATCCAATTTTGCCCACAAGTTGTTTGTGTTGAAGAATTTGAACTGACTGACGGATTTGAAGTCGTCCACGTGTTCTTTTGGCACTTGAGCGATTTCCAACAATCTCAGTTTGTCCTCATATTGTATTAGGGTACCTCCTTTAACATCAGCCCTGGTCTTGTCAGTTACTTCCATGACGAATTCTGAGATGATCTTCTGAGGGTTGTCGGGGCTGAGAAGGAGATTCAAGATGTTCAGGTCGACGGTGGCTCCGAGATTGTCGATGTTGCTGATGAAGCAGTAAGTTCTTCCTTCCTTGATGAATTTCTGGAGAAGACCCGAGTTGTAGAAGGACTCGTAGAAGTCGCCGTGGCCGGGGGGGTACCATCTGGAAAGAATATTTGAATTTTATAGAATATTTCTTGAAAATGAACATCCCATAAAAAAGTACAAGGAACAGTTAAGTTAAGGATGTCTTTTTACCCTACTGAGAAAGGGTAATGTGTTTTCAATACACTTCCTCGAAAATTGATTCTTATCGCACTACGATTTGGTTTAAAATGCAATGTGTTTCACACGCGTGCATTTTTTGTCCGTTTTCCAACACGTGTGCGGCAATGAAAATTGCCACAGATAACTATACCCATACTTAGTCCAAATTGGTTCAATGCCATAGGCATTCATGTCATGTCAGAGGTGAATGTTAGTTTTTTTTTTATTTCAGCAAAGTAATTTGCGTCTTTCCGGCGTAGACATTTTTGAAAAATTTGAATATTCAAATTGTGTTTGAAATAGATCCATAGCCAAACACGATTATTTAACACTTATAAGTATTTACTTTTATAAACAAATTAACATTTATTTGTGTTCAAAAATATAAAAATAAATATAATTATATTAGGCTGTTTAACGGTTTCATACCTTTGCTCCTTCTTCACCCTGGCGAAAGCAAGGCGCGGAAAAAAAGATAATTAAAATCATTGTTTCGTAATACATGACAAAAAATATTATTCGTTCTTTTTTTTATTTCTTCAAAAGTGTATTGAAAAACATCGTTTGATACACGTGGACATTTGTTATTGCAGTTCTGGACTCAAAAACAAGCTCGCTTACGGCTCGGGTGTTAATTCCGCCTTGAATACAATAACAAACTTTCTCCACTTGTATCAAAATGTTCTATTATCAGCCTATACATACATTCCTTTGTGGCACTCTGGAGACCAAACGCGTCTCTTGCGAGTGTCACTAAAGACGTGACAGTAATCACAATTAAATCTTATATTATCATATTTTATTATTACTTAATTACTACTATTTTTAGTACGTACAGCATAGATTAATAGTAGCTAAAAATTGGTCGCTTATCTCTTTTCTTTTATAACCCCTGACGCAAAAACGACGGGGTGTTATCAGTTTGACGTATCTGTATGTGTGTCTGTGTGTGCTAGTGTGCCTGTAGCATCGTAGCCCCCGAACGGATGAACCGATTTTGATTTTGTTTTTTTTTTTTTTGTTTGAAAGGTGTTCTTAGCTATGTTTGATAAAATCAGTCCAAGATGGCCGCCCCTACAAAATGGCGAAATACAAAATACATATTTATTCAACAACTCCCTCAATATGGGTATCAAATGAAAGGGCTTGACTAGTAGAATACTATACACTATGATTCATTAAAAATCAAAAATGGTCGCCACTACCAAATGGCGAATTAGCGAATTATTTTCTATTTAACTTTTAGTACATTGTGTCGTTGGGTTTTGTTAAATTTTTAATTTAATTTTACTTGTTTTTTGGCGGTTCACCCTGGGGTGGCGGGACTACATCCCCACTCCCCCTATAACTGCGATCTGCGAGGGCCCCTGTTGGAAGTCGCAGGGAGACTCTTAGGTGCGGCCAAATACAAGAGGCGTCGGCCGGAAGCGAGGCGCGGGCGTAGCGCGGGCGAGGTAATGGCGCGGCACCTGTACACTGTACAGCGCAGAACAGGCGCGCTACCGGTGTCGGAAAGGTGAGGCGCGGTCGCATTCTAGTGTGGGCGCGTGGGCGTAGTAAAATAAAATAAATATCGCTCGTGTGACACTAGATGGCGTTGTGTGTACTGTACATACAGCGCCATCTAGTGCCACACTAAGCAACGAGGCTTGTGTCGTGGACACCAGGTAGTTGATACACTACATAGATACTTTTTTTTTATAAATACGTACTTTTATATATACATTTAAGCAACCAAGACTCGGAAACAAATGTCCATGCTCATCACACAAACATTTGCTCCTACCAGGATTCGAACCCGGGACCCTAAGAACGTAAGGCAGCCTCACTACCATTGCGCCATTCGGGTCGTCGTAGTAATAGTTAAAGTCTATATTGTCACGCATTTTCGCCGTCTTGTTCTCTCCCTGTGCATGCCACTACTAACTGCGGCTATGCCGAGGGCGAGGAAACGGCGCCCGTGCCACGCCACGCACGGGCCACGCCCGCACTACGCCAGCGCCACGCCGGCTCAGTATGTCCCGCGCCACGCTTCTTCTATACATTTTGTATGAAATATCAAAGAAGTGGCGCCGCGACCGCGCTGCGCCTGCACCTCGCACTCGGCCGACGCCTCTTGTATTTGTCCCATGCCTTATCCCCTCACTCCCGCCGCGGACTTGAGGAGGCACCTGGCACTAACGAGGTATTATGTAAGGCGCACTAGTTTCCATGATCTCCGGTGCAAGTGTGGGAAAGGAACACCAGGGTGGTGTTTAATCAGTTAGACTGACAGACCCCTCCGCCTTTCCCAGGGCGAAGGACATCCATAAGTATTAACACCACGGAACAAAAAAAAACCCTGCGGGGCACTCTATGGGGACTGCAGACAGAAGTGAAAACTCCTAGCAGATGTGCTACGGCGTAGCGTAGGCGTAGCCATAGCGGATCGGCTACGAGTGCTACGAAGCGTTAGGTGACAGTCACGCGAGTTCTATGTTTTTGCTCACTCAAAAAGTGCTCAACTCTCTTAAAGAATAGGTGACAGGACAGGTTTGGTGATGGGTGGACTACATGCTAGTATCTAGGAATACTCACGAGTCAATGTCGGCCTGCACGTCAGCATGCCTGGGCACCGGCAGCAGAGACTCGCGGTTGACCCTGGGGTGGCAGGACTGGTTGAAGGTGTGGATCTCCAGCTTCAGACCCTGGTACTTGCGGATGACCTTCTGCGTGTCCTCGTCGGTGTTGAACGAGTTCATCAGCACTAGGGGCACGTTGCATTTGTAGGTTTTGTTCAAGTGCTGAAAATGTGATGCGAAAAATTAGTAATACTGGCTTTTTTTGCCTTTATTGTCATCACAAGGTTTAATTGGTATACAAGTTTTTGCTAACCATTAGGTTTAATTTTCCTAAGTTAAAAAATTATAAAGTTAAAAAACTAATAACCCGACGATGTTAAGTTAAGTACATCTTAAAAACCCAACTACTCAATGAAGTCGGTTAAAATGTAGCCTTTCTTACCGTGCCATAATAACGAATCGATTGACACCTTATTCCTCAAAATTGGTAGTTTAGGCGTTACGGATGAACATACGTAAAAACACAAACATTCATACATACATTAGACTGCTAAAATCATTACCCTTACATTTAGCTTTGCCGCAGTCGGATAAAAATTTTAAACATTGTGAAGCCAGGGAGAGTCACTAGTACTGTCATAAATACATATATTTATGTAAATAATATTATTCTTAGTGCAAATATAAAATTTACGATCCAATTTTCAAATGCAACTGCATTTTAAACAGGATTAGAAATCATATTTTTTACTTCTATTTATGTTGGTTTAAAATAAACTTTCAAACGTCAAAAAACAGACAGATAGGCAGATAGACATGAATAATAAATAAATAAATACCGCTGGACATTACACACAGCGCCATCTAGTGCCACACTAAGCAAAGCTTGTGTCGTGGTCACCAGACAGTTGATATACACATATATACCTTTTGTTTGTAAATACATACTTATTATACATATAAATGTCCATGCTCATCACACAAACATTTGCTCCTACCGGGATTCGAACCCGGGATCCTAAGAGCGTAAGGCAGCCTCATTTGCGCCATTCGGGTCGTCAGATAATTCTAGTATGGATTCAATCTTACCTCAATCTGCTGTACAGTAAGATCCAAGAACGTCAGATCATTCCTGACCTGTATGACGGACTTAGGACCCTTACATCCCATAGATGTGCCCAGACCACCATTGAGCTTGACCACCACCAGCTTATCCAGCATGTGGTGAATATTGTCTGTGGTAGGAGTGATCAGTGATGAGTAGTCTATGACCGCACCTTCTGGCAGCTTCTGGATCTTGTCCCATGATAGACCTTCATGTGGACCCTCTGTAAGAAGAATATGATAGGTGTTAAGATTTTTTTTGTATCTAGTTTTTTTTTAAGCAGTCAATGGAAATGAAGTGAACATGTTGGTTAGTGGTAGAATTAGCACAATTTGATTTAGAAATCCGAGTATTTTTCCGAGGTTTCGTACTTTCATTTCAAAAGAGCTAAGGAAAATAATGAAAATGTTTACTTGTATTAGTGCAATTGCATTAAAAATCACACACTTATTCCTGCTTAGGAGAAACCAGTTACTACAACACAAGAATCTATATTATATGTTAATTAAAATATTATATAGATGAAGAGTTTGTTTGTTTGAACGCGCTAATCTCAGGTACTGCTGGTTCGAATTGAAAAAACTTTTTGTGTTGGATAGTCCATTTATCGAGGAAGGCTTTAGACTATATAACATTACGCTACGACCAATAGGAACAGAGCATACATGAAAAATGTTGTAAAAACGGGCAAAATGTATTCCTTTTGTAAACTTTTTCTCTCCTACTTGACGCAGACGGAGTTGCGTGGGTCAGCTAGTTAGGGATCAAAGTACAATTTCCGGTGAATAGTATGAAATATGGATCTGTAGAAAGAGACACAATTATGAGAGACAAAGACAACTCTCTACAAAGCTGAGCCGAGGTTTTGTAACAAGTGTCCATAGAGTTTCTTCACCATTCAGATCTGGCTTTGGAATTAGCAACTAGTTTCACAGTTATTATGGCTTTGATAATTCAACAGTGACTGTTATTGGCGTCCTTGAAATAAGCAGAATATGAAAAGCAAAGAAAAGAAAAAAAACTCGATTCGACTTGTATTAGCTAAACGTAATGTTATTTACCAGCCATGATACTAGAATGGGAGAATGATTTAACATTTCACATAAAAATTGTCCATGGTTATTTATATCCAGTGCAAGTTTTCAGAAATAATACAATACGCTTATTTGTTTTTGCTTATCAAAATCTGCAGCTTTGAATGTATGTCGGCCTAGCCGGAATTCGGTTTTTAGGGTCCCGTACCCCAATGCTGTCAGTCTGGAACTTTTTAACAGTTTTTGGTAGCTTGTTGATTACAGAATACCTACTGCGGTATGTTTGCCCTGTGACTTACGAGGGTGTCAGTAAAGAGCTTTAACAAAAAAATGCAAAATCGGTTCAACCGTTCCGGAGCTATGATGCCAAATTGCCAATGCTACACAGATAGATCGGGAGTTAAAAAGATATCAGTCGCCTCGTTTTGGATCGGACAATGATAAATGCGACGAATGCGATGATGCTGGCAACTACAGTACTTTCTCAAGTTATTATGCCTTGTGACTGTGACTGTAGCTTTGATTTAGTTTTGTATTTTTGACATTCAAAAGTGCCGTAATGGTCTAATTGAAATATATGATTTGAGTTTGAGTTTGAGTTTGAGCTTTGCTCACTCCTTAGAATACAAATCGGCGTAATCTTCGTCTTCCATAGAATAAAAAGTAAGGGATCTTCATACAAACGCACCACGCGCGTCTTGTATGTGTATCGATTGAGAGTACCTTCTATGTCTCTGGATACTTCTCGTAAAACCTGACACGGCACGGAGAGCAAGCGATGATCACCGAAACTAAATGAGAGTTTCTATATATGTACATTTTCGCACCCGGAAGATCTTCGTGAGGGTACGGCCACTTACGCTATTAAACCGTAAGGGGCCGGCGGAGCACCCTCAAAGAGATGTCAGCAAAAAGAGAGGGGCCCGCAAGGGCCGAAGCCTGCCGGGGTTGCGGGCCTGTTCGAAAGAGATACCGCGGCCCCGGAACGTAAAAGGCGAGGAAGGAACATGGATGGTTTTTAGTCAGTAAGAGTCTGACACTCCCTCCCGCTCCGCCCAGAGTGGGGAGGGTCATTTGATGATTTCCCATCGTTAAAAAAAAAAAAAAAAAAGGGGCCGGCGGAGCATGCGTTTTTCATACAAACGTAATACCAAAATAATATAAAAAGCAAATATATTCTTAAGGAAGTGTGTATATATTTCGACTGTATTATAGAATATCTATGTTCCCAAATAAATATTTTCGAAAGACAAATATAAAGACGAGATATGAGGAATTTTAAATTTCTATAGAAAATTTATTTTTCTCATAACTCTTGTTTAAATCAGTGTACTTACATCCAAAATATGAGTTTGGGAACCTATATATTCTGTAATCCAATCAAAATAAATACACACTACCTTAAGAATATGTTTGATTTACGAATTATTTTGTTATTACGTTTGTATGGAATTCGCATGCTCCGCAGGCCTCTTAAAGCCCAGAATCCACTTACGTTCAGCCAAAAATCTGGCGAAGAGGTTCTTGAACCCCCTGAACTCCTTCTCGACGAGAGGGCGCCTGGTATCGTGGACTGTGGTGAGGAGTCGCTCCAGGTCGCCCTCCAGCCGGGTGAGGGCATCGCGCTTCGTGGCCTCCTTGAAGTCTCGGGACCCTGAGGGGGTTCTTTGGTGACTGCGGATCTGGAAAGCAGATTTGGAGGTGAGCTTTTAATCGTGTAGTTTTATAGAGGATTTTAGGGAGAAAACTACATAGTGCTAATATTTCATTTTCCATAAAGATTTGCATGATCTGTTCTACCTATGGATCTGTGGAATCTAACCAACATCCGTACTGTATGAGCTTATGAGATATATGGTGTTGGAAATGGTGACTGACGTTTTTGCTAATCTATACTATAATATTATAAAGCAGAAGAGTTTGTTTGTTTGTTTGGTTGAACGCGCTAATCTCAGGAACTACTGGCTCGAATTGAAAAATTATTTTTGCGTTGGATAGTTAATTTATCGAGGAAGGCTATAGGCTATATAACATTACGCTATGGTTACTAGGAGCCGAGCAGCAATGAAAAATGTTACAAAATCGGGGGAAATTTTATTCCCTCAGTGAGCTTTTTCTTTCTTATGTGACGCAGACGAAGTTGCGTGGGCCAGCTAGTGATCCACTCTAAAACATATGGAAACGGGTATTTTTCGTGAACTTTTCCTCGCGACAAATACTTATGTGTTCTGATCGTGAAAATGTAAAAAATCTATGATCCACTTGTATTGAAAATATGTGGTTGCGTGCATTTTTGCAGTGTTTTTTTGTATTTTTTCAACCGCCAAATAACTTATTTGAAGACTATATATACGGCGTTTAATAGGGCGTACTCAGAAACTTGGCAAACTCGCCAGTACCTGTCAAATATCACCCTGTTTTAGGTAATTCATTTCGAAATATTACTGTATGGAAATCGAAAATGTGGCTAACGAACTACTTATGTACAATATTGATTACGAAATATAATCATTAGTATCGTTACACCGAATAATCAGTTTTTTACATGTAAAACCGATAAGACAGCGCTCATTTTATATGTATATATTGACATCTGTACTTTTGCTACATATGTTCATTTTTTTTTTATTATTAGAATTTGATGATATTAATTATTGCATTACATAATCGATATTTTACATAGTTTGTTAGTCATATTTGTCATTTCCATACTGCCAAATTAATCAAAACAGCAAAATATTTGACAGCTATTTTCGATGTTACTATTTTTGCTATAATCCTCAGACAGATGACATATCTGAAGATTAGAAATAAGGTCCTAAGTTTTCTTAAAAGTCATCAACGAAATGGTTCAATTTTACAAACAATTTTCGGAATTGTATAAATATGAACGGACTTGTTAAACCAATCATGTATGTATGACCAACAAATCATACATCAGAGCGAACACATCGACCTTACTTTGTTTCCCTAATAATCTTTGCTTTGCAATGCCATTGAGCTGGGTGTTTATTTTTAATATTTACTTGATCACCAATTAATTGTTTAGCGTGACTGTAGAAGGCCGCAACCATCATTTTTTTGCCCTTGTTGTATGTTACTTGAGTTCGGCGGAACACGGTTTTTCTTCGATTCCATCTGTTAAGCGCCATGCTTTCTTTTACTCCTGTTTGTTTCATATCATTCCCTACACAATGCATTTATCTTCTCTATAGTTTTCCTGTACCTCCAATTCCTCTCAATCCGTCAACATTTATATTCTTAATCATGTCCTAGAACCAAAAAATCGAAGAAATGTGACATCTACCAACCCGCACTGGGCCCGCGTGGTGGATTATAGCCCATACACAAAATACGCGCTTTGACGTGGAGTTGCGGACACCAGCCCGTTGTACAATACAATACAACTCTTTTAACCTTTTGAACGCCATTGTCACAAATACGTGACAAGCAAGCGCGTGTCCTGTACGCCAAACGACACAAATATGTGACAAAATAGTAGATGAAATTGAGGCTTGGCGTGGAGGGCACGCGCGAACGGTTATTCTGTGGCGGTCAAAAGGTTAACCTCATGCGACCTATCTACGACGACCTACGTGTAGTTGTGTTTGCTATGTACATATTATGTTAAAACTTTTCTGTTATTGTTAAATGTAGGTACATTTAACAATAACAGAAAAGTTTTAATTGATATTTGTTTTTGTTAGTTCACATACATCTTTTTGCTTCTCTCGTCTGCCAAAGTCTATAATACTGATTATTGTCGGCTTCTACTTCATCTTTTTGCACTTCTACGCTACGCTACGCTACGTACGCTATCAACTGTCACCAAGAACTAAATTAACATTTTTTTTATATCGCTGGACATTAACACACAGCGCTGTTATGCTGATAAACAAGTTAACATTAGTTAATTGAATTTTAATTGGCTTTTTCTAGGAAATCAGGGAATAAAGGAACACCCTGACCAGTTAAAAGATAGTGTAAATGTAAAAAAATCCTGAACTCACATGCAAACTGCGTTATAAAAGCCACTTTAGCCTGCTGTTAGTAACTAACAGTATTCGTTATCTCTTGTAGTGTGTAGATTAAATCTTATCTTAGATACAGGATGTATTATAAATTAACTTCTTGTTTGTTTTCTGAGATTACCTGTAGTTACACAAATTAACTATTCAGATTAGTCTAGTTGGAATATTTACGTAATAAATAAAAACTAAATAGTTCGTTGAATATGATTTATCTACGAAAGACATGTATGTACCTACTCAAATAACTTCGTCGTAATTACATATTTAATTTGTGATACCGAGTTTCCCACATGAATAAATACAATTATTCATGCAAATAAACCGAAATCTACATATTATTTTGGCTATGGTCAGCGTCTAGAGAGGCCACTAATTAATCTATGTTTTTAATTATCAGTCTCTATTTTCTAATGTAACCAACAATACCAGTAGCTATAAGGGTCAACATTGCGTAGTCTTATCCTTCTGCCTCAACCTCGAATAGAGCGTCCTTTGTCGGTCAGATTAATCTATTTGACAATAGCAACCGAAATAGCCCATTAATCTACCTAAACTAATATTTGTCGCGATCACAACAGAAGTCGACATATCTCCAATTCTCCACATACCCAAGACCTGCACAGTTCTTCCTCAAAATCCATGATTTTCGCGAATTATTTTATTCACAAAACAAACACAGCAACATGTGGTTCGTCACACACGTCCGTTCATGAGCAATTCTTTCTGCTGACTGCGTTTGATTCGATAATACGGCTTATCGCGCTTGCGCATGGACGGATGATTTAACACAGTATGGACTTGACATTGTCGAATCGCCGAAATCATTTCTGGAATTGAAATGTTTACATAACATAACATCACGCCTGTGGTCCGTGACGGGTTAGGCAGCTAGTAAGGTACACCACCTTATAGTACTGTAGAGGTACTGTGATGATAGATCGTTCTGGAAGCTAGTTGTTTATTTATTTAATCACAACGGTTGTTTTTTTAAAACCAATTACCAGTAACTAAAAATAAAATTAAAATATAAAAATAACAAAGTAAAGGTTCACACTTTTTTAATTCCTCTTAGAGTACTTTTAACATGCCAATATCATCTTCATCCATCCGTCCGCAAACAGATCGTCTCGTCTATTGGATTAGAACCCAGCGAGGGCAGAGTGCGAGAAATTGGCGATTTAGCACGTGCAACAGTTCGACAAGGAGGCACGGCCTACAGTCTGTGCTTTCTGCCCCGGCAGTAATTGTCCGGAACAAAGAAGGGCGCCAGCAAATTAATAAGTATTGGCAGCGGTAAAATAAATATACATGTAAGTATTTGGATAAGTACCAAAAAAGTGAAAAGGTTATAATATTGTCATTACAACAGACTAGAAAAATAACTTAAGATAAAACATGTAATTATTTATTTAAAGATTTAAATATAAATAGATTATCCAAAAAGGATTATAATTTGGTAGTGTAGCAACCTATACACTCCTCAAGTTCCAAGTTCCTACAGCCACATTTTGCCAGTTGTGCCCCATGGGATCAGTTAGATCTAAGCAAGCCCAGACTCCGTAGCGGGTACTGAGAAATTCTTGATGGACAACTTCAATAGCACTTGATCCTACCCGGGAACACAACCCAAGTCGACATGTTCAGTTGCCGTGCTTACGTCCACTAAACCGACGAAGCAGTCCATGAAATGTTTATTTGGATAAAAGGGCTTCAGTGTGGTTTTCATTATAATAATACCACAAAAACCCGCCTTATTAATTGGTTCGCCTACAGGCTTGTTAACTGAAAAAATCTAATTAGTCCGTCTACTTAGATTATCAAAAAATATTTGATCCGTATTCTTTCTTTTGTCACATAAACCAAAATTGACGAAGATACGACGCTTTTAAAATTCCCAATACGTCACTGTTTGGTATCATTCTTAGTGAGTTCTGACGTCACGAGCCCCCACTCCCGAGTTTTGATGCGTTTTATCTTTGTCAATATTCGTTGATTAAAAAAAAAACAAAAAATACGTGTCCATTATTTTCTAATACTCTAACTGACGGACTAAATAGATTCGCAATTTATTGATGGTGGAAACTAGCGTATTATAACTTGTTAGCTTGACCGATCGGACGCGTATCGGTGAACTATATGACGGCGCGTTAATTATATTGAACGTAGATAAGGGCAAATATATACCAATTAGTTTTACATACTTTTTCGATTGTCGTACTTATTATTGACAAAAACTGGGCTGTTCTTACGAGTATTATCATTGACAAAACCTGTTCGATCGCGTTAAGCTTCAAAGTAAAAATTGAACATAACATAACATCATATCATAGTTAGTAAGTCTTGTCTTGTTTAGTTTAAGATCTTGGTTGTATTTTTTTTTTTAATTTTGGTTGCTTTTTGTACACTACTTTTACCATTACAAAATTTGTCATTGAAGAGCGAGATCTATATCTTTAACTTAAAAGGAGGTCGCTATTGTAAGATTTATTGTAAAAGTTGTACAAGTTACTGCTTTAAACATTTTTTGTTTTTTTTTTTATTTAGGTACATTGTATCACACCTTACAATCCCCAAAGGGTAGAGCAGAGGCCAACAAGTACACTCACATTTAGCCAGTTATGTTTAAGTCCCATGTAATAAGGGGCGAGCCTATTGCCATCATCCGGGCACAAATCCAGACTCCGTGGCTGCTATTGAGAAATTCCTGATGGAAAAAAGCCGATGACACTTTGTCCGACCTGGGAATCAGACCCAGGACCTCATGCTCAGCGGGCGCGGTTGTGACCGCTCGACTAACCAGACAAACCTCAATATTTTTTGTTAAAAAGTAATTGAACGTATGTTCATATTTATAATCTGCATATTAAGAATGTTTTTACTCTATGCTACTGTCTGTCACTGTCACAAAAAAAAAAAAACTGTCTGTGTTCTCGGGCCATGTAATTGTTTTTTTTGCCCCGTTCAGCTTTTAATTCAAATCACATTTTATTTAAATAATCACTGTATTTTTCACCCAATATTTATGATTAAATATATGGAAAGTGATCCAGCTGTTTGAATCAACGAACTTATCGATCCACGCTGACCTCCCAACAGGTTATGCCCCCAGGAGAAAACACGCTGTGAGTACTGCGCAAATTTCAAGAATCAAAACGATTAAAAACATATTACCAAGTGATTTACAATGTCGAGCGAGGGCGCGCAAGGGCCTCATGCCGCCTACTCATTCGACAAGCTGGACGGTGTGGCGAGCTACCACAATTGGAAATTCCAAATGAAAATGGCTCTAATTATGGAAGGGCTGTGGCCATGTATTGAGATAATTGAGGGAGAGGTAATAACTCCTGCCAAAGACCAAAGAGCGTTGGCACGAATCTGCCTATCTGTGAGAAGCAACTGCATCCAGTACCTCAGGTCAGTCACCACCGCAAAACAGGCATGGGACAAGCTGAAGGACGTTTTTGAGGACAAAGGGTTGTACCGAAGGGTCCTGCTGCTCCGGAAGCTACATAGATCGAATTACAACGACTACAGTTCCATGGGAGAATATATCGACGGGGTGATGACACTTGTACAGCAGCTTGCTGACATCGGCCGTGTCATCGAAGACAAGGAAGTAGCAGAATTACTACTGAGTGGGCTGCCGCAGGAGTTTGATGTGCTTGTTTCGAGTCTGGAGACCGCAAATGTCCTGGAAAATCTGACAAGCGAAGCAGTGCGAGCGCGTCTTCTACAGGAGGAGTTCCGCAAACAGAGCGACAACGGAGTCTCCGTACCCAGCGAGTCGTCCTTCGTGGTTTGTCACTACTGCAAGAAGCCGGGCCACGTAAAATCGAAGTGTTTTAAGCTTAAGCGTGATAACAAAAATAAAGGCAATAAAAAGCCAGTGCAAGCCTCCGCGCAAAGTGAAACATTTTTGGTGTGTGCCTTAGCTGAGTGTATAAATAGTGCAAACTGGTTAATTGACTCGGGTTGCACATCACATATGTGTAATAACAAGAACCTCTTTACGTCTATGAACACTAGTTTCACAAGTGAGGTTACTGTGGCTGATAATAATGTATTGCAATGCAAAGGGAAAGGTCATGTAACTGTTTCTTTTGATAAGTGTTCTAGAACCATAGAAAATGTCCTCTATGTTCCTAATCTCTCGGCCAATTTATTATCTGTAAGCAAATTAACTGATAAAGGATATTCTGTGATATTTAACAATGATAAATGTCATATTAAGAACAAAAACAAAGTATTAGCCTCTGCATCTCATATAGATGGTCTTTATAGGTTAGATTGTTCTGTGCCTAACTCTTCTTGTTCTCAGAGTAGTTTTGCGTCCTCATGCACCCTGCCAGGTAAAGTACAGGAGCAGGAGAGTGCTTTAGCAGCTGGTTCGGTGCCAGTGGATGTCTGGCACAAGCGGCTGGGACACCTGAGTCTTCGTGGTATGTGTGCACTTCGTGATAATCTTGCTGAAGGTGTAAAATTTCACAGCAGTCAGTTTGGAGATTGTATTCCGTGCATCATGGGAAAGCAAACAGTGAAGACCTTTCCTAAGGGTAGTACCAAGCGAGCTCAACGACTGTTGGAGTTAGTACACTCTGACGTCTTTGGTCCCATGTCCGAGCCTAGTTGGGGAGGAGCACGTTATCTGGTGACGTTCACCGATGACTACTCGCGGAAGACATATGGTTTCTTAATGAAGAACAAAGAGGAGGTAATGTCATGTTTTATCAAGTTTAAGCTTTTAGTGGAGAAACAGACTGAATGTTTGATTAAATGTTTACGGTCAGACAATGGCGGTGAATACTGCAGTGCAAAATTCACCAATTATTTATCTAGTCAAGGGATAGTCCACCAAACCACTATACCGTACAGTCCGCAGCAAAATGGTGTCGCAGAGCGATTAAATAGGACTTTAGTTGAAAAAGCGAGGACAATGCTTTCTGACTCTGGCCTAGGACCGCGCTATTGGGGTGAAGCTGTAATGACAGCGATTTATTTGAAAAATAGGTCCCCTACTGCTGCGTTGCCTGGCACCACCCCTGAGGAAGTTTGGACTGGTTCCAAAGTGAACCTTAGTCACTTAAGGGTGTTTGGATGTCGAGTATTTTCTCTTGTACCTGAAAGTAAACGTAGTGGTAAATTTAGTGAAAAATCTAAAGAATTTATTTTTGTAGGCTATTGTGATTATTCGAAAGGCTACAGATTGGTGGACCCCTGCAATCCTAAAAGGATAATTAAATCTAGAAATGTTTATTTTATTGAATTGACAAATAATGATAATTCTAATATAAAATATAATAATAATAATTTTATTAATTTGGACATGAATAATAATTCTAGTAGAAATAATGATAATATTGTTGGCATTAATCAGATTTTTTCTCAAATTTCAGACACTCCAGTGCAGGAGCCCTCTGTTGGTATTGAGGCCACCAGTCAGAGTGATTCTCTTGCTGGGGAGAGAAGCGAGTCTCCAAGCGTGGGGAAAAGCCGGTCTCCAGTGGAGGAGAAAAGTCAGTCTCCTGCTATAGAGAGAGGTCAGTCTCCTGCTGTGGAGAGAAGCCAGCTCTCTGATGAGTCTGACAGCTCGTTGTGCAATGACACAGAGGACACCGAGTTCATTCCTGAGATGGCTGCCAGTGGTCGTCCAGTGAGGACAACAAGAGGTATTCGACCCAAGAGGTATGATGACTATCTTTCTGATAGTTCTTTTCTCTCTCATACACCATGTTTTGATGAGCCCCAGTCTTATGATGATGCAATGGCTGGTACTAATAAGACTGAATGGGAGTCCGCGATGAAAGAGGAATATAATTCTTTGATTAAGAACGGGGTTTGGACGCTTGTAGACAGACCATTGAATAGAAATGTTATAAAGTCGAAGTGGGTTTTCAAGGTCAAACAAGACGCGTCAGGAAATTTTGATAAATTTAAGGCACGTTTAGTTGCACGAGGATTTAGTCAGAAACCTGGTGTGGATTTCGATAAGACGTTTTCACCCGTAGTTCGACATTCAACTTTGCGTATTTTATTCAATTTAGCTAATGAAAAAGATATGGACATTGACCATATAGATATCACTACTGCGTTTCTGAATGGATCCCTACAGGAGGAAATCTATATGGAGCAGCCTCCTGGATTTGAAATAGATGATAAAAAAGTATGTATGTTACAAAAAAGCATCTATGGTTTAAAACAAGCAAGTAGAGTATGGAATGAGACTGTACACAATTTGTTAACTAGTCATGGATATTCACAAACACATTGTGAGCCATGTGTTTATGTAAAAAGAAATAATACTAAGTCTACAATTTTGGCATTATATGTAGATGATTTTTATATATTTAGTAACTGTAATTTAGAAAAAGAAGCTCTCATTTCATTGTTAAAGAATAATTTTGAGATCAAAAACTTGGGATCTATCAAAAACTGTCTTGGCATCAGTGTGCATAGAGATAGAGATAGAGGTACTATTATTTTAAAACAATCAGAGTACATTAAAAGACTCCTTGTTCGTTTTGGCATGTTAGAATGTAAAGGTGTCTCTACACCAATGTCTGTAAATGATAAATTTGAAAAACCTCTTGAAAATAATGAGTGTAAATTCAATTATAGAGAACTGATTGGAGGCCTTATGTACTTAAGTGTATGCACTAGACCTGATATTTCATTCAGTGTGAGTATGTTGAGCCAATTTAATAATAATTATGATCAAAGTCATTGGTTGGCTGCCAAAAGGATCCTTCGTTATTTGAAAAATACTTTAAATTATGGTTTGATTTTTACTAAATGTAAAAATGATAATTTAGAGGTGTTTGCTGATGCTGACTGGGCGAATGATCCTGTTGACAGAAGATCTTATTCAGGATTTGTAATTAAGATTGGTAACAATACTGTCAATTGGGAAAGCAGAAAACAACGTTGTGTTGCATTATCTAGCACCGAAGCCGAATACTTGGCCATAGGCGATGCATGTAAAGATGTATTATTCATAAAAAGTTTTTGTCATGAAATAACAGGTTGTAAAATTAAATGTAAGGTGCGTAATGATAATTTAAGTGCAATTAAGCTCTTGGAGAGTAGAGAGTGTCACAAGAAGACAAAACACATCGATGTTCGATATCATTTTGTGAAAGATTTAGCGTACAATGGTTGTATCCATGTAACTTATCTTCCTACAGACAGAATGATAGCAGACATTCTGACTAAGGCTCTGCCATGTAGTAAACATAAAGGTTTTATGTATGACTTAAATGTAAGAAATGTTTAATAGAGTTGAGCATGTATCTCTATCCTATGTAAGTGTTTGAATGTAAATGTTTTTGTTTTAATGATAATATGCAGCTTAAGGGGAAGTGTTAAAAAGTAATTGAACATATGTTCATATTTATAATCTGCATATTAAGAATGTTTTTACTCTATGCTACTGTCTGTCACTGTCACAAAAAAAAAAAAACTGTCTGTGTTCTCGGGCCATGTAATTGTTTTTTTTGCCCCGTTCAGCTTTTAATTCAAATCACATTTTATTTAAATAATCACTGTATTTTTCACCCAATATTTATGATTAAATATATGGAAAGTGATCCAGCTGTTTGAATCAACGAACTTATCGATCCACGCTGACCTCCCAACATTTTTAACCGACTTCTAAAAGGAGGAGGTTCTCAATTCGTCGGAACCTTTTGTTTTGTTAGTTCTAAGATTAAGAAGGAAGATATCACTGACTGTGTATCCGAGTTGTTAAAGTTAAAATGTAGTAAAATCATATTGTGTGCTTTTCCCTATTTTGAAAATTTGGGTAATAGAAAAAACAATTATATACACATGTCAAATAACCATATTCATTTTCTAGTAGGTCACTATAGTGATAGACTTATGTATCTGGATATCAACACTATTGTTGGTAATCTTAAGTCGACACGAGGTAAGGTGTATCTACCTATTGTATGTAGACACAAAATAGCTCGGCTATTATCTTATAGTATTCACACAGACATAAATAGTATGTCTAAGTTTAGTTATATTATTAATACATCGACAATTAGTAATTCTACTAATGTTCAGGTGACTGGCACTAATGAATATAGCACTAGTGCTATAAATGTTTACACACATACTGAGAAGGATTCATCTGTCACCGTGGAAAATTCTCAATTAGGGTTTATTAGTGATAGGGTCTTGTTGTCAGAGGATGGCACGGGAGTCTCCGGCCTCACTCCATATATTAATTTAAACTAGAAAGTGAGACAACAGAAGGTACCATTAACAATATTATTGTTAATCCTACCAACAAAAAGGTATCTTCTTGCACTCAATTAGTGAGTAAAAAAGGGCCTCAGCAGAACACCTTAAAATTATTCCACCAAAATATCCAAGGCATTTCTTCCAAATTATTAGAAATTGAATTGTTTTTAGAAAATAGTAAGTTTGACATTATTTGTTTCACTGAACATTGGCTAAAGGATTACCAAATGCTTATTAATTATGAGAACTATATGGTGGGTAGCTGCTTTAACCGTAAAACTATGCTTCGTGGAGGATCCTTAATATTAATAAAAAATAGTTTGAAATATAAGCAACGTTATGACATAGTAGGTCTCTCGGTTGAACATTGCGTCGAACTGTTCTGTGTTGAGCTAGATAAGCATGTAGTTGTGTGTGTGTACAGACCCCCAAACTATCAAAACTTTTCCTTATTTGAATCAATAATGGAAGATGTCCTGGCAAAACATGCAGCCAGTAATAAGTCAACAATTATTTGTGGTGATTTCAATATCAATATTTTAGAAGAGGATTCAAATAGCAGTCGGTTATTAAATCTTTTTAAGTCATTTGACTTGACCAACACTTTTATAGAACCTACTAGAGTAACTTCATCTTCTGCTACTTGTATAGATAATGTTTTCTGCAATTGTGATTATTTAGATAAAGCCATAGTAAATTGTTTGCCGTCTGACCATAGCGGACAAACTGTAACTTTTAGGTGTAAAACTCCAATACAAAATGTTCAGATTAAATTCAGACCTATAACTTCTTGCAAATTAAATAGATATAATATTTCCCTACAGAACAAGTTAAGTGAAATGAACCAAGAGGATATTAATATAAATCAATTGTATGATCGTTTCTTTTCATTAGTTCATACGGAATTCAACAAAACTTTTGAAAAGAAGACAAAGAGTATTTGCCCTAAATTTATATTTAGTGATTGGGCAACTAGAGGTATAAGAAAAAGTAGGGAAAGACTATTTGAGCTTTATAGCCTTAAGCCTTTTATAAACACAGAAACTTTTAGCAAGTATGTTGCTACGTATTCAAAGATTTTTAGAAATACTTGCAAAGTTGCTAAAGCCCTGCACATTAGCAACAAGATCAAAACAGCAGAAAATAAAATAAAGACCATTTGGAAAGTCATAAATAACGAGACTAACAGAAAGAAAATACGTAATAATAGCTATACATTAGATACAGCATGTGGTCCTAAAAGCTCTAATCAGGAAGTAGCTCAAGAATTTGTAAATTTCTTTACCGATATCCCAATAAAAACTACGGAGGCCCTTAATTCCTCACCTGAAATATCAATTAGCTTATTAAAGGCGAATGTGTCTGGCTGCCTGGCTGAATTTAAATTTAAACACATTAACCCTATAACAGTTATTAAAGCTTTCCGGCAAATTAAAATCAAACTGACCGAAGATTTATGGGGAATGTCTATCAAAGTTTGTACATCTATACTTGAGACCATAGCCCCGTACTTAGCTTTAATTTTTAATTCATGTGTAGACCAAGGAGTGTTCCCAGATTTGATGAAATACAGTAAAGTCATACCTCTTTTCAAATCCGGGGACAGTAAAGATGCCAATAATTATAGACCTGTATCCGTGTTACCAGTTTTTAGCAAGGTTTTTGAAAAAGTAATGCTTAATCAAATGCTCTATCATTTTAACACCAACAGAATCTTGCATGATCAACAGTATGGTTTCACCAAGGGACGTTGTACAACTGACGCTGGTGTAACCCTATTAAAGCACGTTTTTGCTGCGTGGGAAGAGTCCCAAGACGCAATAGGAATTTTCTGTGATCTCTCCAAAGCTTTTGACTGCGTAAATCACGACACATTACTTTTGAAACTGGAGCATTACGGACTGGGTAAACTTGCACTTAGCCTGGTAAAATCATATTTGAGTGATAGAAAACAACACGTTCAAATAAATGGTGTCAATTCACAGGGTTTGAAAGTAAAAATGGGGGTTCCACAAGGCTCAATATTGGGTCCTTTCCTTTTTCTAGTCTATATAAATGATCTACCCTATTTATTGAAAAACCAACCACATAATATCGTGTTATTTGCTGATGACACTTCCCTAATTTTTAAGATAAATAGACGGGCCCAAAATCTAGATGAGGTGAATAACGCCCTTCTTCAGGTCCAAAATTGGTTCACAGCAAACAATTTGGTATTGAATGAAAAGAAAACTAAATGCATAAGATTTTCATTACCGAATGTTAAAAGTAGTGATTGTGAGATAATATTGAATAAAGAGAAACTCGAATTCGTAGATAAAACGGTTTTCCTGGGGCTTACGCTTGATTCAAGGCTACAATGGGGGTCTCATTTAACATCGCTTGCGGGGCGCTTAAGTTCAGCAGCATATGCCATCAGAAAAATCCGTCAATTCACTGATGTAGATACCGCTAGACTGGTCTATTTTAGTTACTTCCATAGTATAATGTCTTACGGTATTTTGCTATGGGGACGGGCTGCTGATATTGAGTCTATATTTATTCTGCAGAAAAGAGCCATCAGAGCCATATATAATCTTCGTAGGCGCGATTCTCTAAGGGAACTATTTAAGGATATTGGCATCATGACGGTTCATTGCCAATACATCTACGAAAACATAATGTACGTCAGAAAAAATCTGCATCTTTTTGGTAAAAGAGGTGACAGACACAATTACAGTACTAGAAATAGGAACCAACTAGTTCAGCCAGGCTTTAGACTCGCTAAAGTAGACTCATCTTTCATGGGGTACTGTTTGAGATGCTATAATAAAATTCCACAAAGTATTCTTGAACTGAATGAGACGAAATTTAAAACATGCATTAAACGCACACTATGTAAACAAGCATATTACAAGTTGAGCGATTATATCGCTGATAAAAATGTTTGGCTTAATGCTGGTCCTGCTCCACATGGACAGGGGCGCAAAAATTGATAGCATTAAATGGTATTGTTGGAGCTGCTGAAGATTGTACAACTATCTTTGCATTGTATAAATTCAATATCTTTAGTATTATATAACCTCATATCCCATATTGTGTGAGTGCCATGTACTAGAATGCTATCATTCACTGGAAACCTACGTTTTTATTTTTTATTTTTTGACTTGAATGTGCCCTGGCGGTTGAGAGTATGTCATGCTCTCTCAAATGTCTCGCTGATGGTGGCGCGTGTGTCGGACCATTTAGTTCCCTTCAAAATGGTTGAGCTGAATGGTGCTGATCCATGCGTCATGTTCGTGAACGGGCGCTGTCAGTTGTGACTGGTCATCTCTTAGTCGCCATGGTTTATTTGAATTAATTATTTTGTTTTTGAGTTGTATTTTATTTTTGTTTTGCTATGGACACTTTTAACGTGCACATCTTGCTACATTGTTCTCACATAATATACCATCTCAACAAGAATGATGTAACCAAGATTTTGTAACAATATTTTGATTTAAAAGAGTGTCCATGGAGTTTCTTGCCCGTTCTTCTCCATAGAGATCTACGTTAGGGAATGGGCAACTACAGTACTTTCACAGTTTTTATGTCTTGTGACTGGGACTGTAGCTACTTTAATTGTTCATTTTTGTTTCGACAATTCAAAAGTGCCTGTAACTGGCCTACTTGAAATAAATGCTTTGATTTTGATTTTGATTTTGATTTGTATACTTTTTTATGTATACATCACACCAGTACGCTGTGAAGGGGTATGTAAGCGCAAGTGAACCACTACCCTTGGTAACCTTTGTTTTATTGGTTTAGTTTTTTGTCACCGACTTCAGAAGCTAAAGACATTTTTAACTTTTTTTGTGTTTTAAGAAGTCGGAAGTGTCTCACGCGCAAACTATACAGTTTACAAAAAAAAATATGTTAGAAACCTCAATATCATGAAGACCTATCCATAGATACCACACGTATTGTGTCGGGGTTTTTTTTTTTAATTTTAAATTTAATTTTAATTGCTCCTTAAACAGCTGTACAAATGCATTCACGATCCGCTGCAGAAAATCGAGGCTTTATACGGTAACATAGACGTAACAAATCAGTCTGGAATTCTTATTGCTTTATGCATATTTATGCTATTAGTACCGCTTTGTTAAAAAACTAGGCGTATCCTCCAGCAAATAGCTGAAAATGCACGGAATCCTAGATCAGACATGCGGGGACTGCCGATAAAAGTGAAAACTTTCTGCTACGGCCGGGATGTCCCGCGCACGCCTACGGCGTAGCACCACCGCGGTGCTACGCCGTAGGCGTGCGGATCGGCTACGAGTGCGCCGAAGCGTTAGGTTAGGTCACGCGAGTTCCATGATTTTTGTTCACCATAAAAGTGTTCAACGCGTCTAAACGAACGCGTTTTCACTTCAAAATTCAGAAAGCACTGTAACCTTGAATATAAATTGCTTGGCAAAGTTGGTTGTACTTTTAATTACCTATCTCTATTAGCTATGTAATCAATGGAAGGTCTTTATGTCAATTAAACTACGACAAAAGGATGCTCTAACGTTCTGATATTTTTCTTTATGAGTTTATTATCAAGAAAAGGCGAATTTATTGTTTTGCCTTCAGATAGTAGTCATTTCATTTGTTTAAACTTTAAAATATTTACAAAACTAAAGACACAAAGGTGGTTTTGTATGTTATTCTAATTAATGTCTATCGTGCCTCATTTAGCTTAGAAAATTATTATTGCCAATTAATATCATAGAAAAATGTCGTGGACGTACGTTATAGTACTTACACGTGCCAAACGTCATACGATTTCCCGCGCAAATCACCACAGACTATAGAAAATTGTTAATACTCATTATTTGTTCCATCATTTTATGAGTTAGGGTTATCAATAATTTTAAGTTTTATACTTAATCGGAGGCTAATAAACATAATATAATTTTCCCCATAGTAGTTAGTTGTCGAAGACCTAATAAGTAAACTTTGCCCTTTGACATTTAAAAAAACTTGTTTTTTTCCGGTTACAAGTTATTTTATCGCTCGTTTTTTTAACCATAGTTACTCTAAAATTCATATAAAAACACACTCTAGATTTAAAAAAAACAGTTATTCAGCTGGTATTCATAAATGTTTGTCTATTCGCGTTGATTGTCATACAGAAAATTGCCATCAGATAGTGCGCAGTTGTAACGATGAATCTATGTAGATAGACCTATTATTATGTTGACGTTACAAACACAGTAAGGTTGTCCGTATTTAATTTTATATAAATAAACTAAGAATTATTTTATTTCTTTACTAGCTTAAGCCCGCGGCTTCGCTCGTGAGGAGTTTGATCACTGTCCCACGGGATCTTACTACCGGGATAAAAAGTATCCTATGTGTTAATCCAGGTTATAAACTGTGTAAGAGCTAAATTTCATACAAATCCGTTCAGTAGTTTTTGCGTAAAAGACTAACAAACATCGAAAGCCTGACAAACTTTCACATTTATAATAATAGTAGTAGGATAAAATTTTGATCCTCACGAAACATAAAACATGCTGCAAATGAACTGGCCTTCTACTTGTCAATTTCAAACGCATTTATTTCAAGTAAAACGATTTACAAGCACTTTTACTAATGTTAATAGTCCGTTCCAAAACGTAATCTCTACTGAAAAATATTGGCAAGAAACTTCGTGGACACTCAGTGAAAAAATGCTGACTGAACCACCTACCCTGGCCAGTCAGCCCTGGCTGACCTTGCAGCTTACCTAATCTTTTTGCGAGACTCCTTGTACTTACATGCACTAACATCAGATAAGAATTAGGTACGTTAAATATATTGTAGACAACAGCCATCGCACTGATTATAATAATATATCAATATCTCCATAAGTGGCAGATAATAAAGGTCATAATTGCTAGGCAGCAATTTTGATAAGCGCACGATAACTCTAGATAACTCCACAACCTAAACTGTCGATTTGATAAACAATAAGTAAATGACATAAATAGTTAGTTAATGAAAAACATCGTTATGTAAAATTCCCACTAATAAAAAGCTACACTCACGGGTTTCTAATGAAATGAAAAAATAAAATACCTTTAGTTAACATAGTAATTTTGTAAGTGAAAACTTCTTTAGGTAAGTTCAGCACCTTTTTGGTGAACAAAAATCATAGAACTCGCGCGACCGTCACCGAACGCTTCGTAGTACTCGTAGCCGATCCACTACGGCGGCGTGCGCGGGGCAAAGTAGCAGTGCTACTACTGGGGCGGTGCCTGTGTTCTTTTTGTTTTCACTTCTATCGGCACTTCGGCAGTCAACAAAGACTGTTGTTTTTATTGTTTAAGCAATTTGTCAATATGTATGCACAGATTTTTACTTCTTTTATTTATAACAATTTTATTATTAATACTGAACAAAAAAGGCCCTTCAGGAATCCTTCAAAGAGGTGTGTCGACCCCGTCTTAATAAACAACTTTATGAAAGTAACTCAATAATGATTCTTGAAAAAAAAAACAATTTTCCATTCAGACACTATTTCGATGCACGTAAGTATTTTTCTTTTTCACGAATGGAATTTGAGTTTCCTCGGGAAAGTTTTGTGAAAATTTCGGTTTTATAACCTAATGCTTATTATATCCTATTCTAGACTAACATATACTTGTTTAAATATTTTATTCTCCCTTGCAAGTATTTTGACAACCCTAATTTGTTATTGTAATCACACATTCCCGTCTATTTAAATGACATTGCAACAATAAAGACCATTTCAAGTTCTAGTCCATTATAATACTTTGTGGCATAGTAATATGATGGCCCATATTTTTCTACTAGCTGACCCACGCAACTTCGTCTGCGTCACATAAGAGAGAAAAACGAAAGGAAAAAAACGTCCCCGTTTTTACAACAATTTTCATTCCTGCTCCGCTCCTAATGATTGTAACGTGAGCGTAAGCCTTCCTCAAAAAATGGTCTATCCAACACAAAAATATTTTTTCAATTCGAGGCTGTAGTTCCTGAGATTAGCGCGTTCAACCAAACAAACAAACTCTTCTGCTTTATAATATTAGTATAGTATAGAAGTATAGATAGGTCACAGTTATTTAAATAAGTTAGAAATACTATAAGGGTTTTTAACAAGATTTACTCACTTAAGTTTCGAAATATAAAAAAATAGAAAACAAAAATAACGGCTACAGTAAACTACTAACATCTAAATACTTCAAAATCTAAATCTTGATCTTCTAAATCTAGACAAAAAATGGCAAGTTTTGTAATAGACATGCAGGTCACGCATCCAATGAGTTAATGAGAATCAACAGAACTCACTCATTCACAAGTCACCGCATTATCATTATTCGTGAACCGATGACCGTCAAACAACATTGAAAGGCAAGAAAAACTTTATTATTATTGAAACAAACAATTCTTAAACCAACCTTGCTTAGTATATCCATGTCAGTTTTTAATTCCTCGTTTAACTTTAAAAAAAAAAAACACAAGCACTATGGCACGTTCGTAATTCAAAAGATTTGAGCGGGAGACGACGCGCGTTCTCGCTCAGAACGCAATGGCCGACTACGTACTGCTATGACTGTGACAAATAATATATAAGTAGTTGATAAGTTATCATCGTCAATGCGTCTGAACCATTATTAACTCAGATGATTTGAAATATTGTCTACAAGTAGCCATATTCATGACTGGTAGTGCTACATAACAAATTTATAGAATTACGGAAACGGACAAAGACTGAAGACGCAATTGAAAAATTCATGCAAGTAAGTGTCACACCTTCTACAGACATAATTTAAGTTATCTACGAACTTACATAAACTGCAACAAAATATCAAAGAACTAATAACTACTTCAGCCTTGGACCTTGCCCGTCAGATTAGTGTGATTTACTTATACAAAAAAAACTAGAAAAAGGATTCTTAGATAAAAACTAAGCACAAGGAGTACCTACTCGTTTGACGTTTCAAAATTACGTTGAGCTAACTTATTTCCCGTTTTGTATTTCATTTTCATTGAAAACAAACTTCAGAATCAAGAGTTACTCAAGACACGTCTAATCCTATAATTATTTATGTAAGGAGCAATATTTGTGATGTAACAATAACACGTCTTTAGTAATATTGATTTTGTTAAAATTAGCATGTTGCAGTCAAGTGAGGTGTTAACCAAACATTAATTTGCAGACTGTTAGGTTCTAATACGTCTTCCAGACGACAACGTTGAGTTGGACGGCCTCGCACTAGGTGAACCGATACCTCTGGTGAAGGTTGCGGGAATCCGCTGGATGCGAATCGTACGGGACCGGTCTATGTGGCGACACTAGGGGGTGGCAGTCCAGCAGTGAACATGTTTCGGCTGAAAAGATGATGATGAACTCTCCCGGGATACAATAGTTTGATCGCTATAACCAGCAGGTCGTCCTTCTTAAACCTATCGATCGCAAAAAAATCTAATATATGGCCCAACATCCAGATAACCTCTTCCGGGATACAATAGTTTGATCGCTATAACCAGCAGGTTCATCCTTCTTAACCTATCGAAAATCCAACTAGGTACGCAAACTCCAATCACGACGCAGTCATACCCACAGGTGACAATGCATGCGGTGCAAAATGGAAGGTGGGTCCATTGTCTGCGGTCACCGGTCGTTGAGTCCTAGCGATAAATTAATTCGTCTCTATTTGAGACCTGACGGCTAAACTAGTAGCCAATTGAATAAATGCACAGCAATAAAACACCAATTTGTTTGACCGCAATTCTGTAGAAGTTTGCATGTGCCCAAAGATTCTGATAGGTGGGTGAATTCTGGCAGTCTTGAAGGTTTTAACAAAAGATGTTACCTACAGCGGTTTGTCCTTGGATCCGTGACAGAAGTGATCAATCGCATTTGAGAGAAATAAGGCCTAAATGATGCGCAAAATGCGCCTTTTGTTTAGTTTATAGGGGCTTATTACATTTTTTCCGCAGATGCGCCCTTTTGCTTACGGGGGCAGATTTGTCGTACTCCGGAACAGACAGATTACAATATTATGTCCATCCAGATCTAACAAAAACTTTACATCTAGGATATCTTGCTTTTACGCGCCTCTGGTAAATACGTATTACTTCATTTGTTAATACTTCTGACACAGATTACTTCTGATGGCAAAGACTAATGTCAGCGTAATTAAGTAGGTTTGAGTAATTAGTCGTGGCTATTTTATACTCCATTCATAATTATGGTGTACCATATTTATAGTACATTGTACATGTGACTCAGGTTGGCTGGACAAATCTTCAAAATAGCTCGCATTTTACTAGGTCAATAGGGCACTTTATGTGACGGCTAAACACCCTTATGTCAGAATTTGTGACGCTACAGAATCTTAGATAATCGATCGAAAACGGGTCCAGCCATCTTGAAAAGCCACTTTTCGCTGGTCTCTCAATCTCGGTAACGGAAGTGATTTTGACGACTTTTTGCATATCAACGGGCGTCACATAAGTTTGTGACAGGCATCGAGCTAAAAGTTTTGTGATACGTACAGTGGTTTAGTAGAAAAATGCAAAAATCTGTGCCAGCCATCTTGAATTTACTTTTGGCTGGCACTTCCGAATCTCAATAACTGTAGCGTTTTCGAATATGGTGGAATGATCGATTATCTAAGATTCTGTAGCGTCACAAATTCTGACATAAGGGTGTTTAGCCGTCACATAAAGTGCCTTATTGACCTAGTAAAATGGGAGCGATTTTGAAGATTTGTCCAGCCAACCTGAGCCACATTATTGTACGGCCTGAATTCGTCGCGTCAGTCGGTTACGTGCGTCAGCTAGAACAGAAGAAAACACGCGCCGTAGACGTCAGCGTCCCAGTATGGCGCTATATTGACAGGAATTCAAGCCTAAGCAACGTAAAGAGCCGAGTGGGTGTGTGCAAAAAAAAACATGATAAAAACTAGTAATGATGTTAATAATACTTTATTCATATCAGAATCTAATCTCATCATTCGATTAAATTATGATAACGGAATTAGCAGAAAATCTGCTGATCATAGCGGAGATGACGAACTTCTCGATTTTTCGTAGAATGAGACTGCATTTTCTGAGACTGACTTGCGAAAACCTGCCTGACGCTGCACGCTGCTTGGTAGCAAACATGTTGACTACATTTATGTTGTCATTACATCAGATTTGCTGACACACCCACTACGGTCCTACTGTTTATCTTGTAGCTGATGCAAAATGGGTGATTATGTTTTACATTTTAACATAGTTACAGGATAAGTGAATGCCTATTCACAGTTTTCACACCCACTCTTACAATTGGCATGACGACAGTACCTATCAATAAATTACAAATCTATTTAGTCCGTCAGTTAGAGTATTGGAAAATAATGGACACGTATTTTTTGTTTTTGTAAATCAATGAATATTGACAAAAATAAAACGCATCAAAACTCGGGAGTGACTCGGGGCTCGTGACGCCAGAACGTACTAAAAGTTATACCAAGGCGTGAGGTATTGAGAATTTTAAAAGCGTCGTATCTTCGTCACTTTTAGTTTACGTAACAAAAGAAAAAATACGGGTTAAATATTTTTTAATAACTGACGGGCTAATTAGATTTTTTCAGTTGACAAGCCTATTGCCGAAATACCAGACCACACCCTAAAATTTTCGTTTTCTAAATGTTGGTAGTGGTGCCATCTTGAAGTTGCATCGATACGTGGACGTCGTTGCTGAGGGTGCCTCTATCACAAACGATGTCTCATCTTCTGTACTGCTCCTTCGACAACTCCTCCTACACTTTGGGACCTATCTGAAGCCACTGCTAATGCTGGCGATGTCGCAGAGTTCTAGTTGAAGCTGAAGCTCGTTTAGCTTTCATATAAATATCACTGACAAATGACGAATACTAAGAAAGCGAGCTTTTCGAGCCATTTCTTACTCCGAACGAGTTCTCGATGAATACATATTTTCCTACAGGGTCTTACGATTCTTTCTTGTGTTAACTGCGAGAAAAGACAGTTATAGATTGGAACTATTTTAGTTTTGTTTGTCTACAAAATTGTTATATCCAGTTTATCGCAGGTTTTCTATTTTTAGTTTTTAAGTCAATGGTGAGGCCGAAATTTCCTCAAGTCCTTGACAGAACGCCTACAAAGCTGTTAAATTAAAATAGGTGTGTCACGATATCGCGCGCGGTGGTTAATCGCATTATCTGGAAAATGGTGACGCAAATCAGTTTGAAAATTAGTGAAAAGGCGTTCTTACGCAGTCTATTAAGGGCACATTCACATGGGTTTTTCACGACTACGACTTTTTATACGTTTGGTGAAAAAATAGTTGACCATGTAAGTGAATGTTCGTATTTGAAAAAGGGCTAGGAAATGTCTACTACATGCCGCCTGCCTGCTATACTGTGGACCCAAATAGCCCAGAACTGGTGCCTGGGACAGTAAAGCGAGGTCGTGACAGGTAGCGACCGAGATTTCAAGACGAACTGGATAGCTTCTGTCAAAATTCATAGAAGCGGCGCGGGCTCGCAGAAAATGGAAAATTTGAAAAGCGAAGGACCTTTGCCAAAGAGCAGCCTTTGATAAAGATAGATTTCTGCATTAAACCTACATTGTGAACACGGTTTTCAATTATTATCATTACAACAGCTAATAGATAAAAAACAAATATGAATGAGGTAATTCAATAAGAAGTTGTTGTAACTGTTTTTAGAGTTCCGTACCCAAAAAGTTAAAACTGGACCCTCTAAGACTCCACTGGCTGTCTGTCTGTCTGTCACCAGGCTGTATCTCATGAAACGTGACAGCTAGACAGTTGAAATTTTCACAGATGATGTATTTCGATTCGCGTTAACAACAAATACTAAACACAGAAGAAGATTAATATTCAAGTTGGGTATATACAACAAACGTGTATTTTTTGCCGTTATTTGCTTGATAATTATTATTTTGCTTGATTAATATAGGCAACAACAATAAATAATTAAATAAAATAAAATAAAATAAATATTTAAGGGGGGCTCCCATACAACAAACGTAAGTTTTTGCCGTTTAGTCTAATCTATACTAATATTATGAAGAAGAGTTTGTTTGTTTGGTTGAACGCGGTAATCTCAGGAACTACCGGCTCGAATTGAAATATTCTTTTTGCGTTGGATAGTCTATTTATCGAGGAAGGCTATATAATATCACGCTATGACCAATAGGAGCGGAGCAGCAATAAGAAATGTTGCCAGCGGGAAAAAAGCTTCCGTTGGGCAGGCAATGCGTTGCGCTATCAAAATTTCACGCGAACGAAGTCGCGGGCAGAAGCTAGTGTTGTATAGATAATCGTACGGAACCCTTCGTGCGCCAGTCCGACTCGCACTTGGCTGGTTTTATATTTAATCTCGTCATCATGAAAGTGCGTTTTTGTTCAAGTTATATAATTCCAGACCAAGATTACAAACACGTACATTAGTTGATTGTGTTAACATGCTGCCATTTTGCTACAATTTTAGCTAGCTCTAGCAAATGTCAAGAAAAAATAAGACTTTCCTTCCTCTTGTTCACGCAAGTTTCTGTAAGGTTTTTCCCGCCTTGTACAATTGTGGGTTATTATATGACTAAAATGTAAAATTCATGCAAACAAGGTAAGAAAATGCTCATGCAGAATAACCATTTTATGAATATCTATAACTATTCCTTGCAAAATAATAGTTTTTAACATTACAACATGTCAACTTGATATATTTGATTAAAATTAAGAAATGGATAAATTAATAGGTGTAGGTTTATTAATGAGTTAAATAAAATGAACATGCTTATTTATTTAATTAGTCAAAAATACACAAATTTTTATTAACAGCTTTAGGCATGATAATGGAAATGATGAGGTTCTAAAAACTAGTAACCAGATATGGACAGTAAAAAAAGGACCACTGCCCCATTCATTGATTAAAAATCAATCCAAATAATCTATGGAGAGATATCCTTCATGGACCAAACAAAAACATAACTTGTGAAATAGAATAAGAAAAAAATTCTAATCAAATGCTACACAATTATCCACATAAAATAATTATCTACACCAAATTGATACAAATATATTGTTAAAAAATGTAACATAGAAGAATGTAGCCAAGTAAGCTTACCGCTGGCTTCAGCCGGTTGTTGTCAGCCTGAAAGGTTTGTGAATAAAAAAGAAATTAAGCACCAGAGACAACTATTTTTGAAAGTTATTGCTGCAAGAAGTTTGTAAGCAAAAAGGTTGATCTACAAAAGTATGGTATGACCACAGACAAGTTCCAATTATTTGTTAGCTTTTCTGAATATAGCCCAACATTTGAAGGTGGTCATACCTACTGTAACATTATTTTGCAGAAACAAGAGTTAAGTTTTTTTTATTATCTAAGTACAACAAAGACTACATCTAGCACCTGCCTTCAGAAATTATTTACCTATACATACAAAATGTTTTGCCAACTAAGTGTTAATAAGTTATCTAGCATAAAAAATGTATTTTGTATAAAATTGTGTGCAAGTAGTATCTATGTAATGACAAAGCACATTTTACAGTGATTATCTCAGCTCAAGGCTAGGTAAGGCCTCTTCAAGGTAATCAAAACAAGTTACAAGTATTAAAATATTATTTTTGCCTGTCTGTGGGTACAAGAAATATAAATTATTCCTAAAAAGATTTTCTATGTTGCATTAAGTACATTAAGGGCCAGTTTCACCGGTTCCGGATAAAGTGTCGGTTAGTTATCTGATAGTTAATACTATCTACCACTTAAAGGCTGGTTATAACTAATACTTTATCTACCAGATATCGCTATCCGACACCTGTGAAACCAAAAGTGTTAGTTTATCTGGCAGCTAGGTTCCTAATAGGCTAACCGACACTTTATCCGCAACCGGTGAAACTGGCCCAAATAATTGTTGAATTAATGCCAAAGTCAACACCTACGTACGCTTTCCGACTTCCTATTTCAAAAATAGGCGCCAAACATTTTGCGCACAATTTTTTTTATTAATGTCAAACTCAGCATGCTCGAAGCAGTGTGCGGAGTTTACTAGCCTGTCATAAATAGTGGTTTCTTATTATTAAAACTGTTTAATTAACATGACCACGACATGTGCGAAATATAGAAGGAAGATTTAATTATTTTGAGTGACCCATTGTCGACCTCTAAACCCTAGCAAGGTCATGTAAGATAAATAAATGCTAATAACAAACCGATTGGTACTCGTGCGATATCAAACGTTAATTCAGTCACACTATAGATAAAAACTATTTATTACCTTCTTATCGCCGTCTCTTGAGTCAGACATTATTCCTTTACGTAATAATACTGATACAATACGAGATAATCACAACAAACCGATCGCGGATCGAGAAACGCGCGGTGTTTTATTACTTTACCTGTCAATTTTGACAGATTTCGCCAAACAGATGATTGTCAGAAAACGTTTCGTTTCATTGAAGAGCACTCTAACAGAATTCTAATCAAATTGTCCAAATTATTTAATTCATACCGTAAATTCCCTGGATTAATGTTATCTGAAACATACCACAACCTTGAAAAGAGATCAGTTTAAATTTATATAACCTATTTAAAAAATAAAAGACTAGGTAATACAGAATAGGTAATAATCTTGTGGAGTTGTGTAGTCTGCACTCCGCAATACCACTATTAAGACTACCAAGTTATTATATTGTGTAATGCGCCGTTTGGGTTTTCAGCACCTAGTACCAGCCTCCTCGACATAGACCGCCGTGCTAGGAAGATGGGAAAGCGCAAAGATGTCGATGATGGCCTACCAAACTTTATTCCAAGGCATTATGGTCATACCGTCTGATCTCTTCTCATCGTCATGTGCCAAGGCATTGGGTTCATTATAAGTCCAAACTTACGAGGCTCGGCCTCAAGGAGCCACGTGGCCTTAGTGGGAACGCTGCTTTACAGCGACGTGGAGAGACAAGGATGCTGCAGTTCGTTTTCATTAATACTGAAATCTTTATTGCATTCCAATGTATTACATAGATGGTGTTATCAAAATAATATAAAATCAGTATAGACCCTATCGGGCGCAGCAACATTAGGAGAGAGGAAGAGGGCTAAGTAGCAATTCAATAATATTACTACCTATCAATTATTAGATGTAAGTATATATATTATGAATAATTATGTATAAATATTTTTAAATTATTAGATCAGTGTAACGATTACTTAATTTTAGATAATTATTATGACGGCGGCCAGAGTCAACGCATTACACTTTACGGGTATCAAACCCAGTGCTAATCGTAAGTTTTCGCGCATGGCACTGACTGACAAGACAACCAACTTTTTCTTCTTCCTGCCCTGAGCCCTCGTCCCAAGTTATTTGAGGTCGGCGCAATACGTTTTTTTCTTATGTTCCTCCCAGTCACACTCAATCCATCATTTCTTTGGTCTTCTTCTCTCTCTCCATCCATCAAAATTGCCCATACCTAAACATATAAATATTGTTACAACTTATTAAATAAATAAATATCCCTCGACATTACACACAGCGCCATCTAGTGCCACACTAAGCAACGAGGATTGTGTCGTGGACACCAGATAGTTGATATACTACATAGATACTTTTTGTTTGTAAATACGTACCTACTTATTAACCCGTATGTGAACCTTTGTGAAAAGAAAAATAAATACATATTTGTATTGTATGTATAACCATTCATTCCTAAAAATATTTCTAGTTTAAGAATTAGTTTTTGAAATGAAAAGACAAAAACAAGGAGATCTATAGCACATTTAATTACATACATTTATTTTTTATATAAATACCTTAATTATCTAACACTCAGTGCGTATGTAGTAGCCACATCGCAGATTAAAAACAGTCACGACTACGTCTCAATAGAAAAATACTGATTATTTATAATTTCAGGTCCAAAATTTTAGTACTTACTTACTATAATTTCTTTTGAGCAATAATTTTAAAAATTCGAAACATTTTGTGATTTCTTTCCATCACAATATTTACATTCAGTAGGCCAATTTGATTTTTTATAGTTTTTTTAATAATTATCGCAGAAATACGATAATCAGTTAAAGTTATTAATATTTCCAAAGTTTTTTTTCTTTGTAATGATCCCAAAACCAGTATGTTAAGGGGCCGGCGGAACATGCGTATTTCATACAAACGTAATATCAAAATAACTTGTAAATCAAACAAATTCTTAAGGTAGTGTTTATTTATTTCGATTGTATTACAGAATATCTAGGTTCCCAAATATAATTTTGAAAGGAAAATGATATAAAGGCGAGATATGAGGAATTTAAAATTTCTATAGAAAACTTATTTTTCTCATAACTCTTGTTTAAATCAGAGTCCATTCAAAATATACATTTGGGAACCTAGATATTCTGTAATCCAATCGAAATAAATACACACTACCTTAAGAATAAGTTTTATTTACAAATCATTTTGGTATTACGTTTTTAAGAACTACGCATGATCTGCAGGCCTCTTCAGTAATGTTTCGCTTTGAACCAGTATTAATAATATATCATCTTCCCGCCCCTACATGCATATGGTATATATACTAGGTTTACTAAGTTTATAATAAGGAAAGTTCACCCGTCTCAAAATCCCTAGGAAGTATACAGGCGAGATGCTATCCTCATATTTATCAACTCACTTAAGAATCGCAAGCGCAACACAGAAGCTGTGACAAAAGGATCCAGACAGTCTGCAAAACAACTGTTTCGCAAAGTGGCTACAACATAAATTATTCGCAATATCTAACATTTATCATAAACATAGACAATTAGATAGTTTTGGCAAATATTGTAAACATTCAGAGTAATATTGTGGACAGTGAACATCAGTATTCTACGTTATACGACAATAGATATAAAACAGTAAAAAAACTAAAAAACAGACTACTATTAGGTTTTTTTATTCTGGAAACTTAATTTTTAACTAGACGCAAATAACGAAAACTTTATCTGCTACACATTGGTGCAAATCTAACACAAATGATTGAGCTGGCCAAACTTAAGCAATGCAACATGTGATGTAACCCAACATCTATGGAATTTGTTTCAGCGTTACGTTTCATCAATCTGTGTAACAAGCAACAGAGTGTTACAGACATTGTTTGTTTCTACGAACACTTAATAAACGGACACAGAAAGCCACGCTCATACAATGCGTGATATTATTATATGAGTATCCTTGATCAATAATTTATTGTTCGAAGATGAGTATAGAAAAAATTGTATAATTTCTGTTCCAGTAATAATCTTCCCACCCTTGTCTCACGTTAAATTTACTCCATTTTCTTTCATATCACTCCTCACACAATCCATCCATCGTTTCCTTGGTCTTCTTCTCCATCTCCATTCATCAACATTTACACTCAAGTTCCAGTAATAATATATCAAGTAAATCTAAAGTTGCTCCCAGTTAAAATAGCAATAACGGTCAATGACCCCACCCACATTTAAGTTCTTAACAAAAAAAAAACTAAACTAAAAAAATCTTGTTTTTCGTTTGTCACTAACATAGCTTATAAGTAGTGTATATTACATCATATGGATCAAGGTCTGAAATAAAGTTTTTTTTTTTTTTTACATCTAAAAATAAGCCTGTTCAAATCTTGAATCGTTATCTATCGTGATCTTCAACATTTTTTCTAATGAAAACGATACATGGTTCATTTGTTTTGATTCGTACGAGGAGATATTAGGGAAAGGTCAATGATGGTTATTGCGATCTTATCTGGCAGCAATTATACATGAGTTTTGTAAGGAAAGATACCAAAATACTGGTTTTACAATATTGATTTCTAGTGTAACTACTGTTCTATCTCTATTGTGCCTACATACGGTATATTGAAAATCTATTATTAATCAAAACACGATTTACTTTTTGCAGAATCATTAAGTGTTGTAACAGGCATGCTATTATTTTGAGAAAAATGTCTTTTATGAAATGTAATTTAAAGTTTTACAATATATTAATCCAATAAAACTAAATCCATTACTATTGATATTAATCATGATTGACTACACAAAAATAAATATTTTAGAGTTTTTTAACTCATCCAGAAAGTAATAAATTTCTCTTACATGGCTAAAATATAGGCGTTATAGACAGAAACAAGACTAATATAATATAGAGTTCATAACTCCAACCTCTCTAAAGCCCTACCAGATATATTTCAGGATTTTCAACCAAATTTGACAACAAATAAGGTTCAATATCAAATCTACAGAGAAAACACATGTAAGTTTCAGTTGAGTTATGTGAAAGGGTCATTGCTGCAGCCGTATAATGCATATTACAAAGTAGTAAGAAATGTTTTGCTTTGCATCATGGCATAAGCATAATTAGCCTATTTTCCTCTTGCTGGTACATAGATAGGCCTCCTCTTCGTAAATGGAGTGGACCGTTACATATCTTGGATTTTTAAGTTTCCCTCTGTTTTGAGAGAAAAACCTTGTAAAATCCTTGCTGAATTTTTTTTCTGCATTTCTTACTACTCTGTTACTAAAGCCCCGTTAATGCAAACCAAGTTCCTTAGCTGTGGTATATAATAAAACTGAAGCAACAAAAAAAAAAAATGCCTTGTTAAATATTGTTTAGATTTAAACAGGGCACTTTTATTTTTGCCTTAACTTATTGTATGCCACAGACAATTCACTCCGTGTATATTTGCGTGGTTTTCCATTTTGCAGTCAGTTCATGTACTTGTATTTTTGTTTCTTGTCTTCAGGGCCCTTGGGTTCAGTCTGACCGGTCTGACTGCTCCCACTGGCAGCAGTCTGACCGCTCTGACTGCTCCCACTGGCAGCCTGATCTCAGTCGGCTGTCCACTGTAAAATGGAAAAATAAAAAAATTGTTACTGACAAATAAAAAATAAAATCAAAATATTTATTTGCTAGAATAAAAAAGAAAAAAAAAAACACAGTTAACCATTCGATTAAAAGATACATAGAATACTATTTATATTATTTACACCATAAAATGTACAGATGTCAGCACATCAAGGTACCTAAAACTGTCAAAAGGGTTTGAATTTTTGGCCAGTTTCACTTCCGCTATTTTGTTTCAACTTAGGCTTCATACAAAAATGTTCAAACCTCTCCCAATAAACCTTGAACCTTGCAGTAGCTTGCTGTGATGGCATCTGTACAGGTAGGTATGAAAAAAGGACACACAACTGTGTCACTGATTTTGACAAGGATTCCTAATAATAAGCACTGCATAAAGTGCTATTTATTTATATTCCCACCTTTAATGCAGGTCCACCCTGCCGGCTTTGTTCCTGTTCTCTTTTCTCCATCTCCTCAGCCCTCTTCTGATTCCGCAGTACCCTGCTGGGGTCTTTGACCCCACGGGCAGCCTCCTGAGCGGCGCGACGTTCGGCCGCTTCGATTTGCTGCCGACGTCTGGTTTCCTAGTAACAAGTATGAAGGTCGTAAATAAAATTGTCTTTATTTTGTTTTTTTTTTGGTTGAGAATTTATGGACGGCCTGTTTAGTTTGGTCAGTTTTGGAAGTTTGAAATTCGAGATTTAACACCCCTTGCCAAGATTTGTCATGGAAGATGGGAATATGCATAATTATATTGAGTTTCCCTGGTGCATCTGAGCACATCCTGCTGTCATTTGTAGATCTTTGACAGTTGTCACAGGTTCATTTTCCTCCATTGTTAAAATAAAATTAAAAATAAATATCGCTGGACATTACACACCGCGCCATCTAGACGAAGCTTGTGTTGTAGACACCAGATAGTTGATGAACTACATAGACAGGGGCGGATTTCCCTCTAGTTCAAGTAGGCCCGGGCCTAGGGCTACAAAATTTAGGGGCAACAAAATTTGGTTGTTTTTTTATTAGTTGCCTACGTGTTAAAACTCAAAAACTCTCAAAGAAAAATGGCAAAAACCAGTATCTGAGATAGTTAAATCATTTACTGACTATTGTTTTTTTCCAGTAACTTTTTTTGAATAAAATCAAATTGAGTTTATAAGGTGTCAAAATTAAAATCAATTTTAATTAAAAGCACTAAGAAGTATTAATATCAACTTCGGTTTATTTATTTATTTAACAATTATGTACACACTAAATATAGAGAAGAAAGGAACAGAAAATAGTACAAAGGTGATGCTTATTTCTAAAGAAATCTCAGCATACCTGCAAAAGGAGATACTAAACAGAGATTCTAGTAAAAAGAGTTTTTTGAGTTTATGCTGTGTGTTAATTCCTCAGTCAGTTATTCAGGAACTTCTACGTTCCAGAACCCCTTCGCCAACCTTCCCAAGAAGTTATCACTTCAATAACACTTGGAAACGTTGCTCCACAAAAAGTAAATGTAGTGTGGATGCACCATTACAGGTCAGTCAGGGTCCAACAACCTGTCTTAACAATGAGATGTAGGTATAAAAATCTGTAACTGAATTACAGATTTTTTTGCATACAGTTAGACGGGGTAAACGTGGTTAGGAAAAGGCTAGATGATGAAGAGTTTTAGAGGGTAAAAGGTAAACAATCAAGAATCAAGTTTTAGAGGGTAAAAGGGAAACAATCAAGAATCAAGTTTTAGAGAGTAAAAGGTAAACAATCAATAATCAAGTGTTTTACATGACAAATGTTACAAATGTTTTAAACGACTAAGGTTAAGTGGCTGCTAGCTCTCTAAATCACGCTGAAGGACTGAGTCATTTGAAAATCAATGTCGCAATAAAACAAGTTTTTAAAATAATCTAAGCGATTCTCCTACCCATTCTAGAACATTAAATAATATTGACCAGCAAATAGTTCGATTTAAAAACGATTTTACGATAATTATGGCAACTCACTGAGTCAGGAGTTAACACCTCCGAAGCTGAAGGTCTACAGCAGGATGTGACCAGCCCCATATTTAGATAAACTTTATCTATAAGCACAAAAACACAAAAACTACAATCTCACTTTCTAGTTTCTTATCAACGATACACACGTCAATCGCCATTGTCAAATTGACGACTTGTAGAGCGTTCAAAAACGAATAGAAATAAGTTTTTTTTACGTTCAAAAATCAATAATGGTTCCATGAAAACAAACTAGCTGTATCTAAAAACATGGGCCAGAAAAAAAACACAATTCTGTCAGTTCTTCAAATAGAAAGTTAACTAAAACCTTAAAATTGTTGATTCTTGCAAAGTAAAAGCTTTCGAGGTAAAGATAACATTAGTAAATAATTCTATTTATTCACCAGTCGCATGCAGATCCAGTGGTGCATTTTAGCACAGCCTCCTACCTCTCCATCTACCAATTTATACTAGGATATAAGCAATAATCCCTGAAGAATGATACCGAGTATTGTTATTTCCCCTTGCATGGGTCTAAACAGCCACAATCCACAAATATTTAATAAACAAAAATAGCAATCTTCTAGTCCCACCAGTGAGCCTGTTATTGATCGAGTGGTATCATGACCAAGTAATAAAATCAAATGATGTGAAGCAAAATATAAACTTACTTTCTGACATAGTAAGTTAAAAAACTTATTTAATTTCTATTCAATTTATTTTCTTGATACTTGTCGTGTGTTCTAATTATTTTTTACGTTGAAACAAAAAAAACTAATTCGATCGACTATTTTTACTCGAATCTATCGATTGTTGTAGCACTGGAGTACATTCCTAACGCAAAGTACATTTTGCTCGGGGACTGTCGATTTTCGTAAAATAATTTGTGAATTGCTTTTACAAAATGCTATCGCGCGTAGCTTTGCGTTCAGGTATGTGTAATTAACGAACATATCGTATAAAAGTTATAAAATGTGTTGTTACTGTGTAATTTTTAACCTTAACCCTGGGTTACGGAGGTTTATGTAATCACTGATTTGACGGGTGTATCCGCGATTGTGGAAATTATTTAGATGAAAATTAGAGATTTTACAAGATAAATAATAGTTATGAATATTAATTAAGTGATATCAGCCGTTCAATGTCGCGTTTTGAGCATATATTTATAGGATAACCTAAAATAGAGGTTCATTGCAGCTGATAAAATTTTCTGCAGTGCAGCTGATTAGTGTCATAACTGCAGTTTTTATGGATTTTTGGATTTAAATGTGTCTACTTTTTTATTTCAGTTTTCTTAATAATGAACATAACAATAATTATGGTCATGTAGAAAACTTAACTTTTTGATTTAATTATTAAAAATAAAATTATCTTAATACGTTACAGCTGCGACCAGACAGTCCACCGCCCTGGTCGCACGGGGCTCTGCCTCAGCAGTGTCAGGAGTCCGTGATGAGACAAATTTCCCCCGGCCAGTTCGAGGAGAGCCTGGCAAAGTCAGGCTTGGCTTCATTCCTGAAGAATGGTAAGAATCATGAATCTTAATAAATAAAATAATTTTGGGGGACAGCAAGTTGGTGCCAGAAGACATGCGTTGTTGCCGAGGGAGTCCTAGAAAATGTTGGCGTGACGACTTAGAGGCTTTTGTGATAGATTGGGCAGAAAAACCGCGTAGAGGGACGAGTGGAGGGCTATGGGTGCACCTTTTACCCAAAAGTGGGACATTTAAGGTTAAGTAAGTAAATGTCTAAAAGCTTACAGGATTTTATAACAGGTAAACTGATAAAAAAAAAATCTGTGTGGAAGGGACTCCAACCAACCCCCAAACATCACTTATGCAGTACATCATAACATTGTGGGATTCACATTGAAATATTTCATAAAAAAAAAAATATGGCTTTTCAACACCTTTTTTTTAAATTGAATGCAGCAGTCAGCAGTGAATCTTTGTATATTAATTGCAATATGCAATAATTTAATATAATAATATGCAAAATATTTTTGAAATAATTACATCCAAAAATTCTGTCTATTTTTATTTATTTATTTATTTATTTAAACTTCATGTACAAGAGTGGTACATAGGCGGACTTAATGCCACAAGGCATTCTCTACCAGTCAACCTTTGGGTCAAATAAGACCCAAAGGGGTCAAGGGGTTATTTTTGTTATAATTATGCCAAGCTTCTCATGGTCACTCTCACACATGAACAGTATTAGCACACACATAATCTCTAAGCCTCAAAAACCACCAATTCCAGGTTCCAATTCTTCCACTCAAAGACCGGTGTAACTGGTCCATACACCTTCGGAGTGGGTCTGGCCACATACCTCTGCAGCAAGGAAATCTATGTCATGGAGCATGAATACTACACCGGTCTGTCACTGCTCCTCATGGTCGGTATTGCCGCTAAGAAGCTCGGACCTAACATCGCTGCCTGGTTGGATAAGGAAGTCGAAGTAAGTGGTTTTCTTCTATCTCAAATATTTGTATAAACGGAGTAAAAACCTCTTAACGAAGCCAAAAGGCACTTGTTCCTGTCATTGCGAACATTTTTTTGTAGAAATCCATACCTAGAAACCTAGTTACCTAGATATTGGTAGTCAAAGTTCCAACTATTTGATGTGAGTGCATTACATTGAGTTCTACTACTAAACATGATTTTTCACCACAAGAAAAAGAGTTAGAATGCTTGGTTGACGGCTTCATTATGAGGTTGTTTACACCCTTTAGTATCAAGCCTTAAATATAACATACATAGAGAATGTACGAAAAAGACAGGCCAACCTGATATTTTGTTTGCCTTTTGGCGGGGCACAGCTCAGTTCTTATTTACTATAACATATTATATGTATAGATAGATCTTCTGTATGTAGCCTGTGTTCACGAAATAAATTAATTTGAACCTATGTGACATAGAAAATGCTCTACAAACTCGTAATAACTTGATTATTGCATAGATAACCATCATTTAAATCAGCAAACTCATTCTAACTTTCCAGACCATCGAAACAGAATGGAACGAGAGCCGCACAGACTCCATCAAGAGCTTGGAGCAGGCGGTAGAGTCAGAGAAGACTGCCCAGTGGCGCGCGGAAGGCCAGGAGTTGCTCATCCAGGCTAAGAGGGAGAATGTTCTGCTGCAACTAGAGGCTGCGTACAGGGAACGCCTCATGAACACCTACAATGAGGTGAATAGTTTTGATTGCTGTTTCCCTAGAGACAGAGATCTATCAGTGTGATAAATGTATTTTGGGATGACAAATGTAGTTACTTTTACTTTTGTAGTAGTAAGTACCGTAAAATTCTTATTTGGACCATTAAATAATTCTGGAGGAGTAAATTTGCAAAAGTCACCACACCAGAACCGCCTGGGCCAAGATGGAGGGTACCAGCAGGTTAGCCTGGCGACTGGTCTGCACCATATTTAAATGATGTTCTGATATATACCAGCAGGCAACTGAACGGGCGAAGCCTATGGCCTGAATTCTTGTCGCGTTGACGGTCGGTCGTGACGTCATCTAGAACAAAATCCGGTTGATTTCGTACGGTCGGTCGTGACGTCATCTAGAACAAAATCCGGTTGATTTCGTACGGTCGGTCGTGACGTCATCTAGAACAAAATCCGGTTGATTTCGTACGGTCGGTCGTGACGTCATCTAGAACAAAATCCGGTTGGTCTCGTACGGTCGGCCGTGACGTCAGCTAGAATAAAATCCGGCCGGTCTCGTACGGTCGGTCGTGACGTCATCTATAACAAAATCCGGTTGATTTCGTACGGTCGGTCGTGACGTCATCTAGAACAAAATCCGGTTGGTCTCGTACGGTCGGCCGTGACGTCAGCTAGAATAAAATCCGGCCGGTCTCGTACGGTCGGTCGTGACGTCATCTATAACAAAATCCGGTTGATTTCGTACGGTCGGTCGTGACGTCATCTAGAACAAAATCCGGTTGGTCTCGTACGGTCGGCCGTGACGTCAGCTAGAATAAAATCCGGCCGGTCTCGCACGGTCGGTCGTGACGTCATCTATAACAAAATCCGGTTGATTTCGTACGGTCGGTCGTGACGTCATCTAGAACAAAATCCGGTTGGTCTCGTACGGTCGGCCGTGACGTCAGCTAGAATAAAATCCGGCCGGTCTCGTACGGTCGGTCGTGACGTCAGCTAGAACAAAATCCGGTTGATTTCGTACGGTCGGTCGTGACGTCATCTAGAACAAAATCCGGTTGGTCTCGTACGGTCGGCCGTGACGTCAGCTAGAATAAAATCCGGCCGGTCTCGCACGGTCGGTCGTGACGTCATCTATAACAAAATCCGGTTGATTTCGTACGGTCGGTCGTGACGTCATCTAGAACAAAATCCGGTTGGTCTCGTACGGTCGGCCGTGACGTCAGCTAGAATAAAATCCGGCCGGTCTCGTACGGTCGGTCGTGACGTCAGCTAGAACAAAATCTGGCGAGTCTCGTGCGGTCGTTCGCGACGTCAGCTAGAACAAAATCCGGCCGGTCTCGTACGGTCGGTCGTGACGTCAGCTAGAACAAAATCCGGCAGTCGGTCGCCGTTGACGTCAGCGTCGCAGTGTGGTGCAATATAGAACACAATGGACTCATACGCGACCGACAAGAATTCAGGCCTAAGACATGATAATTTCAAAGCGGGTTGAGCCAATCAGGCTTTGGTGTATAGGCTGCCTAAGTAGATCCCGTTTTTAGCTGCAGGATTAAATATTTTTGAATCTACATTTACATAGGAACCTGCATTTATTGATTAAGAAATTTTGCATTCTTCTGCCCTGTCTATACAACGTGTAACGGAAAGGGTATATCCATCCTTAACCACTAAAGATAACAGCTGGTATAGAATCACTATACGAAGTTTCAGCTCAGAATAAGATACTCAAAAAATTGATACCAAAATTTTGGTATCGTAAGATTCTGAAGTTCAAATCATAACAAACGTGTCACTTCACCACGTAGGTCAATAACTTTGCACGTTACTTGCACACATCACTCTCTCTCTCTCTAATAAAGAAATAAATAAATCTCTTCCGTAATCCTGCGCGCCTAGTACCGTCAAGTAGCCTAGAAGAAGGCGGTGCTCTTTGTCGGCGCGCACTGACGAGATCACAAGGGCCGCCGCGCGGCGGCCTCTTTTAGCAAAAGTGCGCGGTGCTACTGAATAGAAAACTTACCTACTTTACCGTGATATAAAAATTATTAATGCGTAATTATTGATTTACTTATTTACAGTTTAGTCGTTAATTTCAAGCAAGTAATTTCACGTAAAAACTGAGATAACAAAAGTTACGTAACAAAAATTCGAAACAAAGTTTAGATAAGTACCTAAGCTAGTTTTATCCTATTATTTATTACCGAGTAAACAGTAAAATCTTAAAGCTTCGTTTTATCAAATTGACTTACATTTTAAAGATGGGGTTCGATATCGTGACCTTGGTATTGTATGCACAAGGCCGCTCGCTTGTTCATGGATTCTTGGACATTCTGAAGCATTTGTGGTGTTACCGTCGTGAAAGCGGCCTCAATGCGTACTTTCATTTGATCCACTGTATCACACGGCACTGCGTACACTACGTTTTTAATGTACCCCCACAAAAAAAAGTCCAACGGCGTATGGTCTGGGGACCGCGGAGGCACAGTTTGGTGCAGACGATGTACCATCCGACTAAAGCACGCCAACGAAGGCAGCTGTCGATGCTCAGATAAAGCGTTCATGGTACAGTTCTCGGGCAGCACGCAAATTACTATGTTCTGCTCCGACACACAGTATCATTTCGTAATATTCGGTATTACTAAATGAAATTTTGCAAACCCAACAATAACAAACACAACAACAAAAAAAAACACAACAAAAACGATAACTTAACAACAATAACAACGAAACCAAAGTCAATTTTTAAATTCAAGGTAGCTGTACTGAAATGATGCGCGAATCACAACTATGGAAACGGTATGCACCACACGCGGAACACTTGACGACTGACGAGCAAACAATGCAAAAAAAACCTCCTATTCCCTACTATCCTGTTAATAGGGTAAATGTCCCATTTAGTGTTTACCACTATTAAAAATTATTGTTTTACATCCTAATAAAAATTTCAACTAAACACCAATAATTAGAAATGTCCGCAAAAATAAAATAAGAGTTAACTACATACCTAAATCAAATTCAAAATTGAAAAATCATTAATTTCAATCAATTAGACATGATAATAAACATAAAGATCTGTGGTACGTTTTTTTATTTCAGAATCTGAACCCCGGAGCTTTTATTTCAAAATAACATAAATACTTAATAATCTTTGATTAAAATAATAACATTATCCGAGTTATTCTGAATCTGATCAGAAGTATTATTTACCAGGAGTAAGGAGTAATTTAAACTGCAGGGACTGCAATTGGTTCACATACCCTAAATCGTATGATAGTGTGTCTAACGTCTGTCTATGTGTGTCTAACGTCGAAATTAGGGTTATGTGAGGGAAAGATTTTCAATTCGCAATAACAATATTCTCGTTACTCATGCGATCCTAGTACTTTATTAATTTCTTTCCGCAGCTAGATACAGTTTTGCGCATTTTTTTATTGACTTTGATATAAAAACTGCGCTTGGGCAGTAAAAAAGACTTATCAAAGTAGCTCGTAGAAAATGTATTAACTTCTTGTTAATAGTTTTCGTAACCTTATTTTTTAAATTATGAACGGAACCCACTGTGATTTTATTTGTACTAGGAATTGCATAAGTTGCATAGAGGTGGTGTTTTGGGTTCGTTTGGACAAATTACTGTTACTAAATCCTTTTTCTATTCTTAGTTCTAATAATGACTAACAATAATGTTTATTTAATAAATTAATTCCTGTTAGGATGCATGTAACGATTTTTGTGATCAATTCATTCAATGGCGCAAGATGACGTTTTTTCGAATCGATTCGTTTTAATCTGATCTTCAAGCAAATTGATTCAATAGTAAGGTTAATCAGATCCCCTGGATCTTATGTGTAAAAATATTATGATAAGGGTGCATACTTTAGTTATACGAGTTATAGCTGTATTTTAATAAATTATCGCACGGCGTCTTATTCTGTATTGTGATATTGTTCTCATTGTGATTTTAACCGACGATTTTACGTTATTTTGAATATCGGTTCTAGTGCACGGTGTTCGGTCTGTGAATTGTTATTAAATTAGGTATTTACTGTTTTGAAGGTACGATAGCAGATATCAATTAATTTATTAACTTTCAGCGAAGTTGACACAATAGTTAAACAATGGCGTCTGACCGTTACGGCCAGGCTTGACAAGTCAAGGGTTAACTACATAATAATCTTCAAAAGAAAAACTACGTAAAAATAAACAAGTGTGTAAATGATACGACGTGACAATGAAAGCACGTATTAAATATTGTTACGTTAAATTTAGATAATTAGACAAATTAATTTTAGCTTGTTCTCGAACATAATCTAAGTTTAAGAAAAGTCATTCAAATTATTTTGTTAGAAAAAAATAAACATGCGGAACCCTCGTTTCAAAAGTATCAGGAGTAAGAGGTTTATTCTTACTTGCAAATAGTTCGCTGACACCGATCAGCTGATTTAGTGCTAGTGATGTGTTTATTGCAATTTGAAAAGTTTGGTTTCTGGTATCAATGTATTTAAAAAATTCATAACTTCCGAACATGTAGAGATAGGGTTAAAGAACCCTTGCCATATCGTTTGTTACCATCCAAAGAAGCCGTGCCTTTCGTATGTATATACCCTTTCCGTTACAGGTTGTATAAGTATGCCTCTTAGTATTGCAGATGTTATGTCGATAAGAGGCGATGACTACTTAAGGCGAAAGTTAAGGCGAAGTTAAGGCGATTCTGCGTTCGGCGTTCTGTTGGGCTAATAGCTTAGCCTTTCCAACTACAATGTTTAAATAGCCCAATGTTCCACGGACTAAGTGCGGAAACCTAAACCCCCATGATGATGATGATGATAGCCCAATGTTCACCTCACACTCCTCAATTCCAGGTCAAGCGTCGCCTGGATTACCAGCTGGAGAAGTCCAACGTGGAACGTCGCCTCGCCCAGAGACAGCTGGTGGACTGGGTAGTGACCAACGTGACCAAGGCCATCACACCCGACCAGGAGAAGGCGACGCTGGACCGCTGCATCGCCGACCTGTCCGCCCTCGCAGCCAGGAAGTGAACACGCGTAGACTATTTATAAATGTAATATAAAGTGATTAAACCTGATTAATCTAATAAATCATCGTTCGAGTTAGTTTTTGTGGCTTTTATTTATGTATCTACTCTTAAAAGCTTCGCCTTCACGGCAGAATGTTGAGTGTTGCCTGCGCAAAAACGAGAGTTAGCTTTTATATTGTAGGCCTAAAATATTTACTGCTGGACCTGATTCTAAATAAAATTACCATGAACAAGGTAATTTTAAGTTTATTTTCACATTAGTTAATGCATCTTTTGTTGGAGCAGTTGGTCGGAAAACCAAATGGTTCTTTACCCAGGCCCAGGCCAATATACAAAAAAATATTTTGTGTAAATTGGTAATTTTCTTGATAACTGTATTTTTTTTTTCGAAAATCTGAGAATTGGGCTTATGTGGATGGTCTCCTGAGTCCTTTTCGTGTAGCTGCTACTAACTGTTTACCGGTCAAGTGCGAGTCGAACTCGCGCATGAAATGTTACGTACCGTCGTCGTAGTAGGGGACCACTTAATTTAAAAAAAAAATACGATGCGTAGATCGCTCGATCAAACAACATTCGATATTTTGTATATGTTTTGAATGCTCTATATTTTGTAGGCCTTGTCCCAGCAGTGGAAACATTATAGTCTGATGATGATGATGTTTTGAACGTCCGATGTATTAACCATTCGGTATTTTGAACGTTCAAGTATTTAGACGTTTGTTTTTAATTGTCGATCAATTGATAATTTGGAATTCGATATGGCATAGTACACCCCAGAAATACACATTCAAATGTAAAGTAAAAAGTGTCAGGGCAAAGTAAAGAAAATCTCTCTTTCCGTACGCAAAATACGCGCTTTGACGTGGAGTTGCAGACACCAGCCCGTTATACAATACAAAAGAAAATCACGTGGAAATACTTAGTCCCTTAGTCTAAAAGATAAAATTATGGTCTGGTAGAGCCTGAGGTAGGTACCTATTCAAACTCGAGGTTTTCTGTTTCTCTGTAGAAACAATATAAAATTACACCGGTAAAAGGGGCAGAGGTGTACCCACCCACATTTCGACACTTTTTTTAAATCCTATGTAATAGGGGGCGAGCCTATCGTCATCGGACACAAATCCAGACTTCTCCTGAAAAAGAAGAACGAAAGAATATTTATTCGTCTCAAGGTCATGACGTGCATACAATATTAATAAAGTAAACATACAACGCATTAATTACAAACACAAACATTTAGACTAAAACCGAAAATTAACACACCAACATTCATTCTGATTTCTTTTAATGAGATGGAAAAACCCAATAAAACATTGCTCAATCGATTCCAGGACCTCATGGTCAACAGTCGCGCTTATGGCCACTAGACGAAATCTGGCTGTCTTTTGTAGAAACGATATCATATCATGCACTTTGTTCGATGATCTGGGATAAAAAAAAAAGTCAGCGGCCACAAACGAATTATATTTTATGTTAATGTTGGCATGAGTGGAAGCACTTTTTTGTAAGGCGGCAATGCTGTAATGAATTCTGGAACAAAGATAATTATACAACGATATAATTCTTAAAACCCTCAATTTAACACGTTTCCTGTTTGATGATGATTGAGCACCGCACCCAGCCAGGAGCCAGCTTGACCCGGACAAGTCGGATACCCCAGGGGGCACGATTTTGTAAGGAAAGACATGCTCTGGTATGGGAGAGGTAGCCCGACCAACCGCAGCCAGTCGGGCACAATCAGACGACTATGCAGCCAGTCACGTATCCAGGGGGGGGGGGGGGATAGTTGGGATTTATCCCCCCCCCCAAATCTCACTAAAAACGAAGTACATAAATTATAGTACCTACAGTGATTACAGCGCGTATGCAGCCTAGAGCCAATATAGGAATAGTGGTAAAGACAGGTACAATCCATAGGAATAAGCATTGGTGTTTTGACCTTCGTTTAATTGGTCTCTTCTATCATTGGAGAATTAAAACTACAAATTGTTTCCCGTTTTGTATTTTATCAAAATTAAACTTTCCTTTAACTATTTCCCGTATGTCGTTACTTCCCAGAATTTGATCCTTATTAGCGACATTATGGAATAGTGTGCTTTTTTTCCAAAAGCTGTGGGTTCGATTGTTTTTTCTAAAATATAAATATTTCAGGTTCGAGACCTCTTTTGAGCATTTTCGCTATTCCTCATGGTTTTGGATTTGTCCACTCACAGCTACCCACTTGAAAAAATCACCCTGTGTATCTCCAAACCCAAATAGTTTTCGACTTTGACGCCATAACAAAAATAATTCGTTATACGAATACTTTTAAAATGTGTAATTATTATTATTGATGGCTGCTAAAAAAAAACTTTTTCCCAACTCGATGATCTCCTTAAAATAAAAATCCAAAAATATGTTACAATGATTTATTTTACAAATACAATAATTAGCTGGACAACAGTTCTCATTTTAGTAGGTTACGGCGATAGACCGCCACAAATTAAAGCTCTTCTTACAATATTGCACCTGCACTGTGTTGCCATACGTTGCAAACTCCATTAAAGTACCAATATGGGCAATAAGCCCATAAGGGGTCTACACACGGGAAATAATCATTTATATCATACACCATGCGAGCTCATAATTTATTTACAAGTCGAGTTTTTCGTTATTTTTTTACACGGCAACTCTGACTGAACTTTATAGGTTGTTGAAATCTATAATTCGAATTGAAGTGTTACCTGTTGCTAAAATAACTAGATTTCACACCAATTTATATATATTAGCTATTTAAACAATAGGTACAAAAACTTAAAAATTGAATTGGTATTTAAATTAATATAATGTAGAAATAATCATAAGACACTGTAATTGCATACTGTATGAGTTCACAACACAAAAAAATACTGTTACTGACTATACAATATTGAATGCAGTCGCTAAAAATAAATAAATTATATTGATTCCATTAAACATGTGTTTTTATATAATTTCATTAATTATATTCATATAGATTGTTCAAATCTCAGTGAACAATTTAACATCCACGAAAAACGTTCACAAAACAATCTTTTCCCTAATTTTATAAAGCTGATAAAAACAATCAATTATTGTAAAACATCTTTCTCTACAGATAACATTAAAAGCTAAATTGATATAAAATCATTGTAAATATGTAAGTATATCAAAACAGTTGTGCACCAACTAAGTAATATACATGCTTAGCAAAAAATGTGTAAAAACCAATACTACAATATAAAAATATATATCTCTTTTTAAAATTAACTTATGAAATGTTTGTAAGCTTTCTGATTAGAGGTAATGTATTATAACTTCATGCTTATAAATCTCCTGAGGATTAGGTAGAGGTGTTATGTCAAAGTCGCATAATTATGTAAAAGGTAATGCAATCAACCAGGCACCAATTCAAACTCCCGAGACCGTCACTGAGAAATTTCTGATTGAAATGATAAAATTTATCCGCAATACACTTATGTATTCGGCAAATCAATGGGACTTATTACATGAGATCTTTGAAAGTTATGAAAGTCTGAAAAAAATGTTGTGAAAAGACTGTGTAAACATTCTGTTGTTACCAATAACCAGAAAGCTTTTCTATGATATACATTTCAAAACTGCTTGTATTAAATTAAATGTATCATTTGAATAAAATTATAAAGACATTTACCAGCACTGTTAACTTACTTCTACATTAAAATTGCTTATATATTCGATTATAATATAATTCGGTTCAATAAAATTGTGTCTATCTGACAAAAAAAAATGTTTTTATCCAAATGACACATTCAATCAAAACTACTAATGCTAACCTAAAATTAATTATTGAACGACAAAAAAGTAACAAAAATATTTTATACACATTAGTATTTGGTATTTAGACGTCTAGAATATTATAGGTACACATATTTATATAATTTACCACTCAATTTAATTTTTTAATCATGTGTTATTTAATTTAAACCAGTCAATATATTTTAATCAACTTTTACGTTAACCGACGGTGTAGGTAATATTTATAGACAATTATTATTATTTGAAATAAATATTAACGCAGTTGTTTTTGTTTTTGATTACATAATAAATAACAGTACATACTCATACAAAAAACTTGCTTTAGTTAAACAGGTAAGCAAGACTGAATTTTAAGTCCTTAATTTTACGAAAATAGTTAATCAACTTCAAAATGCAGGAGGTCCTCAATGCATCTGTATTTACAATAATATCATGTAATCAAAAGCAATTCGCGTCCAAGCAAGGACTAAGGTATAAACAAAAATGAAAAAAAAAAACGAAACAATAATAAATATCAAGTTTTATGAAAGCAACGCTTATCAACAAAATTTTTAGCTTGAAGACGAAAACCAAACAAAAAATGACCTGTAAACAACTATGGGGATTATATCCCACGAAAATTGTGCTATAAGACTATATATGTATAGCTATCATTTTAAGCACCGTTTTATAACAAAAATTGTGCTCAAGATAAACTGATATCCGTGAAAAGCATTTTTACACACATATGTCAAAAATCTTTGTTCAGTTATATTTAGTTACCCCTTGGTTTGTTGATAATGTGCAGTAAAAAGATATTTGTTAGCTACCAAAGTATAAAAAATACAATAATCAGCGAATCACTACACACTACCGTACGTGCGGATTTATTACAACAAAATTCTAGACAGCATTTAACTTTTTTTTAACTTTAAGATTGAGTAACTATTTAGATTTGTTTTAAATTAAAGCCACATATTTAGACAATATTTCGGATTACAATTTCGACACAGTATACCGAATTAGTACCAAAGTTTAAAAATAACTTTAATTTTTAATTGAGGTGAATTGCATTTCAATGTGCTTTTTCATTAAAAAGAAAGCAAATAATGCTTAAGAACTAATGTAATAAATAAATATAAAAATAAGAAGACTGTATGCATTATAAAACTAATGAAGTAGATAAAGATGGAGATGTATTGACAAATATTAATTATAATTACAACCGAATAATTTCATCAAAAGTGTACAAACTATCTATTCAGTCATTGACTGTTTAGCTTATGAGTGTGCTAAAACACATTTTTTCAATTAAAGCTTTTCCAAAAATTGGATTGTTTGGTAATCGACTAAACCCACCATAGATAGTCAGTACATCTCTAGAATAAAAAAAAACAAGACTTCTTTGCAGAAAAAAAAAACATCTGTCATCGGAACGGCGCGTACTTTGAATGTAGAACGAATTGAACATATCACCACAGATATAATGTGTGTTACAGGATGGTGCATTTTTTCTTTTTGCCACTGCCATAGTCTGACTTGATGTTGATGCGCTCTGTTTCTTGGAAACGTCGGACTAGTCTGACCAGCTCATGAAAGGCTTGGTCAACGTTCATTCTTGCTTTCGCACTGCACTCAATATATGGGACTTTGAGTTGGCGCGATAGGGCTTGTGCCTCTTCCAGTGAAACCTGTAAAATAAAATGAGTGTAGTTTTAATAAAGGTGGCAATATGGTTATAAACCGATTTATACATGAATCTAAAGACAGTCTGGAAAAACTATCTTACAAATGGAATGATGCACATAATGAAACTAATTGAAGATTCGTGGAATTCAATTCTTATCTGAACCTAGTAGATGTAAGTAATAATGATTGTGTATCCAGCTCCATTTTCCTCTTATGGGATATTATGTCCCTTGGTTACAATGTTAAAACAATTATCCTGATTTAAAATTCTCTTGGAAATACATCACGCCTGTAAGCCGCGAATAGTTAGGCAAGGTGTACCTATAGCACTGCAGGAGTGTTTTTATTTACTTTTTAGTTTTTTATTTATTTGCCAGAAACATGGTGTTTACAAAGGTGTTCATAATATTCCATAGTGCTACATATCTCACCGTCACCGTTTTAACGGTATGCAAGATCAATTTAAAGTTACATAAAATGACAATTACTTAAAATATGGTATTTAAGTATTTGTAATTTTGGCGGTATCTCTTTCGAACGTAATGGTAGTTAGATTAGTTCGAAAGAGATACCGCGACCTTGGAACATAAGGGGCTAAGAAGGGACATGGATGGGTTTTAGTCAGTAAATGTCTGACACTCCCTTCGGCTCTGCCCAGAGTTGGAGAAGAAATGACCCGCGTCTGATATAAGTTGCACCTAATAGTACAACCGCGATTCGCATGTTCTTTTCGTTTTCATAGGTGTAGGTACAACTAATATAAGTTTATTATATTAAAGAGTGGTAGTGTAGGTTTATGATTTGCGCATGTGTGCTGTTTGCACATGTGTTTGTTTGTAGTGGCAGTCGAATCCACGGCCCAGAGGCGTAACTATACCATTGTCAGGCCCTTGGCAAATCCATTGCACGGGGCCCTAAGAAAACTCGTCACATTTTAATTTAGTTTTAAGAAATCATTGAGATAGTACTCTATCTAGTATCTAGTAGTTTTTTTTACTTTATTTTACGACCCAAAGAGTTTCTTAAATTCGTCTTAAAATCTGTCCTTTTCATAAGAATGCGTTTAAATCTTAATTATTTATTTGATTTTGTGCATGGTCTTTGGTTTTAATTTTAATCCATTTTAAATTTGGTCTCACTTTAATTGATTTTAAGTACTTGCATATATATTTTTTTTTAATTTTGTAAAAATGGTCACTTTTGAGCTCGCAGTATCTCGGGCAGGGGGCCCGTCACGCCGGGGCCCCGTGGCATTTTGCCAGTCCTGCCACACTATAGTCACGCCACTGCCACGGCCGGTTGCCAATTGAGCCATCGACGATAACGACATTATGAATGAATTTAACACTACAGGCATTCTAACTACAATAAAGGCTTATTGTAGGTGCTGCAAAACAAGGAAGAATACGTGTTTACTATACGTTTACGACAAAAACAAACAAAAGCTGTAAAATAACAACCGTCATTCATAAATCCTGACGTATATAAATATGAAAACATTGTGGTTTCAGGAATCCCTATGATTTAATCCGGCAATCGGAAAATCCGTTTTATACCTTTTTAGAATGTATGTGAGGAGCTCGTGGTATAGTAACAGCTGCTCGGGCCGATCTTTAGGTTAAGCCGTGCTTACCTAGGTTGGCCTGTGGATGGGTGACGACCCTTACATACTGAGTTTCCCCCGTGCCTCGGAAAGCACGTTAGACTGTTGGTCTCGGCTGTCATTTGTTCATCTTTGACAGTCTTTACAGATGGTCAGTGGCCGAAAAAGTCTGACAACCAGTCATCCAAGTGGTATCGTATTACTGAGTATTAACTGGGTTGTGGAGGGTAGATCGGCAGTTGTTCAATGAAAAGAACTGATATTCAGCTCCATTCAGTTAGACTGGAAGCTGACCCTAACATACACACATCAAAAGTGTCTAGGGATCAAGCATTTTTATGCGGATTTCTTGAGATTGAGATGTGGCTTTGTAATAAATTTATGATTTTTTATAAATTTATATGGATCCTTTTTGGTGCATTTCATAATTTGAATCAGGAACTGTGAATCAAATTCGAGTAAAAGATGAAAATCAGCTGTCAATATTTTTCCTATAAAAACATACAACGCATTGAAGACATTATGAGTGCTACTGTTTCCCTACTACTGATTAAAACCAACGTTATTATGGAGCGGCGACGTCATTTAAGCAGGGAAGAAATGCTCAGAGCCGTGGGAATGATAGAAGCTGGTTCCCGGCAACGTACTGTGGCTTTAGCTCTGAATACAAGTCAGAGTGTTATCAGTCGACTTTGGACACGTTACCGAAGCACTGGTACCGTGGCTGAGCGCCATGGAGGACGGTATCACTGCACCACACGGAGACAAGACCGATACATTCAAATCTTAACTCGAAGAGCTCCAACAATAACCGCCATGATGTTAGCCGTGAGGCTTCATCACTCTTCAGGGAACTTAATTAGCGACCAAACAGTCAGAAACCGCTTGCATGAAGTGAACCTTCATTCCCGAAGACCGCTACGGGTACCACCTATAGTAATGCACAATCGTAGGATTCGATATCAATGGGCTCTTGAACACAGAAATTGGGCAGAAGAACAATGGCGTTTCGTGTGCTTTTCTGATGAGTCTCGTTTTGGTATGAGACCGGATACAAGACGTATACGACACTGGAGAACCCCTGGACGCCAACAGCGATTAAAATCCTGCCAGGAAGTCCATCCTTATAGTGGTGGAACCATCATGGTATGGGCGGGTATTTGGATCGGCGGAAGAACTGAGTTGATTTGGATCAGAGGCAACCTCAACGCTCAAATTTATGCTGAGACGATTGTATCAGACGTCATCGTTCCTCTACAAGTGCAAATCGGTCCCTTATTTCAGTTAATGCATGATAATGCACGACCGCACACCGCAAGAGTTGTAAGACAGACTCTCGCCGCAGCTAACATCAATGTCCTGCCCTGGCCTGCTCAGTCGCCAGACTTGAATCCGATTGAGCATGCATGGGATATGCTACAGAGAAGAGCTCTGCCGAATATGGAGGGTATCCAGTCGCAAGAAGACCTTTTTTTGTTGTTGCAACGAACATGGGCGGCCATTCCACAGCGTGATTTGGATGAACTCATTTTGAGTATGCCAAACCGATGTTCTTGTGTTGTTAGTGTTCGCGGTAGAAACACGGATTATTAATTGTTTAAGTTACCCAATAAAATTTTAAAGAAAACTGTTATTTCAGTCTTTTTTTCGAACTTTTGTGTTAGTGGTTCAAATGTCAAAAATCCCTTTATTAGGAAACTGGCAAATTTCTTTATTAATGCAAAGGTGACTTGGTTTATCGTTACTGTGACAAACGAAAACACTTTATTTGATGAATCCTTAAAGAAAATTTTAATTAATATCAATCAGGAGAAAAGTTATTGCAAAAATATATGTTGATCCCTAGACACTTTTGATGTGTGTAGTTGGGAAAAGGCTAGACAGATGATGATAACCTTATTAGAATGTATGTAAGGAGCTCGTGGTATAGTACCAGTCGCTCTTTAGTTTAAGCCGTGCTTGCCTAGGTTGGTCTGCGGATGGATGACCACCCTTACATACCGAGTTTCCTGAGTGCCTCGGAAAGCACATTAAGTTGTTGGTCCCGGCTGCCCTTTGTCTATCTTTGACAGTCATTACAGGTAGTCAGTGGCCTAAAAAGTCTGACAACCAGCCAGTCAGCCAGTCCAGTCATGCCAAGTGGTATTGTATTACTGAGTATTAACTGGGTTGTGGAGGTCAGATAGGCAGTTGCTCCATGTAAAATACTGGATTTCAGCTACATTCGGTTAGACTGGAAGCCGAACCCAACATTGTTGGAAAAGGCTGGGCAGACCTTATTAGAATGTATTTAATATTGGATATTTTTGTATGTAGCATGTGTTCAAAATACTTGTTTTTACCATTTATAAGCGAGACCACTGTCTTAAGTATTATTGCACTGTAATTTCAATTCTCAGCGCTGAGTCGAGGGTTGAAAATAGCTTAAAAGCGCTTTTATTTAAGTGATGCCTAGTTTTTAATGAAAACGGGAAAAACGTCACATTTATTACTATGACTGTTCTTTAGTATTGTCTAGTTTCAGGTCAAATTGGCAATGACACTGTTTTATAAGATGACATCATTGCTGTGGTAGTATTACTAGATTACTTAATTCTTATTAAATAACGAGTCTTATGACTTTTATTATTTAGTTCAAGCTCGAAAATGTACAGCTACTACAAAAATGGAGAATCTTAGGGCTTTTGTATTATTTTATTCGAGCAAAGGACCTTATTTTGAACTAGCTGATGCCCATGGCTTCACCCACATACCACTCTATCAATTGGTGAAAACAGTTCTTTCAGCTGCTTTATCGGCAAGTAACATAGGCATATTTTAGCCCCGTACTCCCAGAGGAATGGGAACTACACGTATAAAAAGAGAGGAACTTACCACCCTCTGGTGTTCCAAATCCGCTTTGTTTCCAACAAGCAGCATAGGGAACTCATCCCTGTCCTTGACGCGAAGGATCTGTTTGTGGAACTTGTACAGCTCGTCGAAGCTGGCATGGTCTGCTACTGAGAACACGAGCAGGAAACCCTCGCCTGACCTCATGTATTGTTCTCGCATCGCACTGAACTCCTCTTGACCCGCTGTGTCCAGGACTGTGGAGGGAGAGAGACATTATGACAATTATAAAACAATTTAAGACTTTAAGATGCAACAACATTAATTTGAATCCCACGCTGGCTTTTCAACATGCTGTTTAAAGCTGTGACTGAGTGACGTCCTAGGAATGGAACGAGAAGAGTTGGTTGCCCAGCGGCGAAAATGGCAGACGACATTGGTGCTATTACGGGAATATCCTGGGTGGCACAACAACGTGGAGCTTGGCACAAACCAGGCCTATACTACCTATACTTCCCAGCAGTGGGTGAAGTCAGGCTGTGGATGAAAATTTTTAAAACAAAGAGTTTCGCTGTTACATTCTGAATTTTGGGATCAACAAAGAGAGTTACTCAATAAAAACCATCAATTTGAAAATAAATGCTGTGCGAACAAGGAGTTAATATGGCCATGACCTAGTGGGATCAAAATATTGATCCCTTGCAGAGGTTCCAAAACTACAAGCTTGTAAATTGAGGTCTTAAAAACCTTGTAGTAACTTATTCTTAATAATTCTTATAATATATACGCATAAATGTATAATTATAAAAGTTTGTTACAAATGATGTAACAAGTTAACAAAAAAGATGTTCATGTAATGCATAAACATCTTCCACTAGCTTTTATATGTGGCTTCACTCCCGTTATGCCCAGAACCAATGGGAATATTTTAAATATAGTCTAATGTACTCTGGGATTATGTAGCGTCCCGTTAGTGAAATAGTTTTCGGAATCTGATCCAGTTTCGATGATAACCACCTGTCTTTATAATATTAGTATAGATTTAAATAAAATAGTTTACATAATAAAACTAAATGATAGCACTTTCATTAAAAAAAACTATTTTCATTTGTGCTATTGATTTTGATATTTAAAAGTTCTTTTATTTACCCTAGGTAATGGGTACTAGTGTCAAACTTATTTCTATATTGCTTGACATTTAGCTTTGGGGCTACACATGTCGGCTTGGAGGTGCCATGTCACTGCAAAAAAAAATATATTATATATTGATATTATACAGATATAAATTCTGCAATAAGCAGCATGCATTCATTTGATTAAATTGAAATGTAATAATGAGTTCTCTCTTCCTAACTAGCACAAGGTGAATCAAGTATATATCTTCTAAATAAGGTATGTGCATAAATGCATCCCATCAGCACAAAAATAAGTTGACTCATGAAGCTGTAAGATTTTATCTGATATCATTTATCTTGTGATACAGAAGTTTTTGATAGCAGAGATAATAATTATGAACATATGTAATGTTTACATTGTTTGATTTGGAAATAGGATGTTCAGATGTTGCTAGGTATACTTTAGTTATACATTTCAATAGTACTCCTGATGATTCAGGAGTGAGAAGAGAGGAGCAGAAGTTGGGGTTCTTTTTATTTGGGGCAGAACTAAGTAGAGGTTGACATTTCAAAAAGCAAGGAGATTGACTGAATGTTCTATTATTGATTATTGTTTAAAAGAGACGATTATTGCATGCTATACATTATCATAAATTACCAGCCTATAGACATCTACAGCTGCTCATAGTCATTGGTGCATCATTCACACAGAATAAAGTGAATTTACAATAAATTTAGATATGCTATTCTCAGAAGTTTGATCATGCTGCAACAGGTAACCATGACTAATATCATTGAAAATAAAGTATTTAAGCGGTGCCCTTGATATTTTTATACCAAGACATAATTAGCTTTCTTCAACCCACCCACAATATAAAAAAACACCAGGTTACCATAAATGTAAGGAGGTGTACTCACTGTCCAGTTTAGCCGGTACATCATCAATGACACACTGCTTGGTGTAACTATCCTCAATGGTGGGGTCATAGTCCGTCACGAAGTAGCTCTGGAAGACCAAACAATAGCATTTCAGCACCAGATGCGGTGACGCCAGTGGGCGGAGTCGCCTTCAAACAGGCCTTGACATCGACTGCCTCACAGACACTATTTTTAAGCATGAACGCATCATCTAAATTACTAAAGAAACCCACTAGTTCCCAGAATTGTCAATGGAAACTCTTAGAATATTGTAACATCTGTTCCGCAGCCGGATCTCGGCCAAATACGGCGATAAATACCTGAATAAATTGTATTGTGATTGCACTTTTTCCCACACCGCCACCGCCGACGACGACTAGTTTGTATGTTTGCGCTTGGTTTGGTCTATCACCCGGTCGCGACATTTTGATTTCACTTGTTATCAACGAATTGAAATGATTATTGATATAAAAATAGTCTAATTTCTTTAATTTATGACAATCAGCAGCACTAACTGAAGATGACTCAAATACGTCTGCTGAGATGGAGAACCAGAACGCAACAAGTGGGAAAGGGATAAAATCGTGTCAAAACGTTCCTTTAGTGTTTTTACACGGAAGCGCTTATAGTTATCAATCCCAGAAAATGAAATGCAAAATAAAAATGCATGTACTGAAAATAAACCAATCATTAATAAATATTTTAGTGCTAGTGCAATAAGTAAGACTACATGGGGAAAATATTTTTTCTTCCATTTATATCCGTAATTTCTGGACCGCATTTGAGAATATTGCTGCGTTTGATGGACTGTCGAGTCAGATGATACAATGTAGCCACAAAAAAATATTAGGATGTCTACCAAAAGCAAAGAAGATCAAGGAGGTATTCACTGAGATTAGAGATATATTAAAGTAAGATACCATACGGGTATAAAACGGGAGATCATAATTTTTTAAGAGTTAATAAAATAGAGAACCATCAGTTGATTTTCAATTTGATATTTTTAGCAATGCAGCCCAGCATGGTGCAATGTCAATGTCAATGTCTATAATGACAATTTTACTGTCAAATAATTAAATCTACGAAGCCGTTTGTGGCGGTGCGGATTGTTATTGTGTTTGGAATTGTTTAAAACCCAAGAAATCAGACAAAAAGTTATAAGAATGTTTTCAACGAGCTCCCAAAGAAAGTTCTGGACGTTTAGCGATGAGGGTCAACTAGCCATTCTGCGAGAAAAGCATAACCTTAACTATATTTCGAAACATGGAACACACATTGACGAATTTCAACGGTACAATTTCTTTTTATCTCCTGACGAGGAAAGATTGCTTCTGAAACAGTACGAACTTCACCTGAAGGAGTTCTGTAAGCGATTCAGCCCTCCAATGCCAAAGGGTGTTGTTGGAACCGCGTTTCACTACTTCAAACGATTTTACCTCTACAATTCGACTATGGACTATCATCCGAAGGAAATCCTCGCAACCTGCGTCTATTTGGCTTGCAAAGTGGAAGAATTTAACGTATCAATCGGTCAGTTCGTGGCTAATATTAAAGGTGACCGCGATAAGGCTTCTGATATTATATTGAACAATGAATTATTGCTGATGCAGCAGCTGAACTACCATTTAACTATTCACAATCCCTTTCGACCTGTCGAAGGGTTCCTAATTGATATAAAAACAAGATGCTCATTAGCAAACCCTGAACGCCTGAGAGGAGGTATTGACGAGTTCCTGGAAAAGGTATTTTTGACTGATGCTTGCTTATTATATGCTCCGTCACAAATAGCTTTAGCTGCTGTCCTACACGCAGCCAGCAAGGAGCAAGAGAACCTGGACAGTTATGTAACAGACATGTTGTTTAGAGATGCGGGGCAGGAGAAATTAGCGGTACTTATTGAAGCTGTTAGAAAGATCAGATCACTTGTGAAGATGGTTGAAAGTCCAGCACGGGAGAAAGTCAGGTTAATTGAAAAGAAGCTTGACAGATGTAGGAATCAGGAAAATAATCCAGACAGCGAGATTTATAAGAGAAGGATGAGGGAACTCTTGGACGAAGATGATATTCCTCACACCGGCTCCAGCAGGATGTCTTTAGATACAAGTGGAGTGACAACAGTACTGTCACCATCTGCGTCATAGCCTAAGGAAAGTCTATTATCACTGCCCTGAGCAGACAATGGACTATTTTCTTCCAGCTGAAATGATGACAGAAATAAATCATGTCTATTGATTTTTACCAGACTTCTTTGTTTTTCATGTATTAATTGATAGCTATCGTTGTGGTAAATTATCACATCTGTCTAGTAGACAAATAGTCCGTCATCTGCTCAACACCTTATTTTTAAAAGGATGGCATTTAATTTGTTGTCTATTTATCTTATAATTTTATTTAATACAAATGTAAGTGAGAGTCCATTTTGCAGAGTATGTTAGTAGACTTTTTTTTTACATAACCAAACACGTTTTTAAAAACAATTTTGCTGCATCTATGCAAAAAGAGATTGCAGTTTTTATTTTATTTGAAGTCTGTTTTTTACATTGTTTCACTACAGAAAACTAAGCCAAATACACTATTATGGTACTGCATTGTCTGCATGCATTCTAATTGTAAGCAAGAATAATGAACATAGGGTGGTGATTTTAGTCTCCTGCTTTCTTGAAGGCGATGAGTTTACCCAGTCATTAAAATGTGATATATTCCAGTTTTCTATACAAAATAAGATGAACTGGTTCGAAGCTTGTTTGAAAAGCTAATTATTTTTTCATGTATCGGACATTGATGGGCAGACACGTCTCCTTCCTGGACTATTTATGTCATGTAGATTGTATCTGGCGATTTCGCCACCCTGTATAAGGGTTGCGCCTCATTTGGTAGCACTGAATCGAATTTTCTATGCTTCTTTTTATTTCTGTCGCTCAGAACCGGTATTTGATATGGAGATTGATTCGGGAATGCTATTGCACGCCGTAGCAACGACGGTGCGCTCTTCCATAGTTGTTTCTCTGGAAAAATAGAAAGGAAAAAATAACATATTTATTAGGCATTGCAAACAAAAAAAAAAAAAAAAACAACACATTATAAACATAAAATTAAATAGAAAAAAAAGATATATTATTGAGAGATAATTAGAGATGAATACGATTTCGTGCTGCTAGATGTGGCGCAACCCTAATTGGTAACAATGCCCGACTTGCTAAACAAGGGTGTAGGACTGGTCAAAATATAATTCCACAAGATTAGCAGGACTTATCTAAAATAGTTTTAAGTTACATTATTACATTATTATGACTTAGAAATAAAATTTTATAACTATGAAATTTAATCATTGGATTTTTAATTCTCGAAGTTAGCTGCACTCTAGCTTAAAAGTATCGAAGAAGGCAGTAATACTTTACGATGATCATCATTCTTCTGCCCTTATACCAATTCATTTAGGATCGGCGCAGCTTGTCTTCGTCTTCCATATGTCCATATCAAGCTGGTTTCAGACTACGCTATACTATTCTGCTATAAAGTATAGCAAAGCAGGACCTAATGCTATACTATTCTGCTATAAAGTATAGCAAAGCAGGACCTAATGCTATAGGTACTATATAGCATGGCGTTCACATTACGCGATGTTATCGCAAGCATTTATAATAAATAGCAAGCCAAAAAGGGTTCAAATAAGTGGAGAAAACATTCGCTTGCGGGACGGCCGGGGGTGAGGGAGGAGGAAGAGGGCGCGTGAAATAGCATAGCATGAACTCAGCGTATCGCACCATTTTATAGCGGATAGTAAGCCAATTATTAGATAGTGTGAACGTGTTCATCAGTAGCTGCGTTAGGGTAGGCGCGGTTGGGCGACCGCCCAGGACGCCAGATGTAAAGGGGCGCCACCGGCGCCCCTTATGTCCCCTCATTTAACACAGATTGTTTTCAGCTTATTGTTCATCAACAGAACATTGTAACCACAGAAATATTAATATTATATCTATGATTGTAACCGATCACTTGGAATCATCATACAAAAAATAAAATTGAATTGAAATGTCTATTTGTATTTTCAAAATAACAGCTTTTTTCTGAATGTATACGGGGTGGAAGGGATACCGACGCGAAAATGGTAGCCACGTTTTCAGAACATCATCGACGTCAGCGTCGTAGTAGTGTGCTTTATAGAACACAATGTAAACTCGTACGCGACCGACCGTGCTCAACCGACTGTCAGCGCGACAAGAATACAGGCCTTAATGTTGTGCGAAATGTTGGTTTAATTTCGCGAAGAAGATCCAGTCTTGGATGCAGTGGAGGCGAAAATTGGCAAGGGCATCGTGTTTTGTTCCTCAAGAGATGTGACCGCTCTACCGCCTGGATACTTTTCACAGAATTACCACTCAATATTTTGCATCACTTAATACTTTACGGCGAGGCTAATATCCCAAGGCCGCTCGCGAAATTAAATTTTCTTATGTTTTTTTGCAATTTGCAGGCTAGTGCTAGGTTGTATGTGGATGCGACTGTAATGTGTTCACAGAATTATAATCATCAATACAACCTTCCAAGTTCATAAAGGTCAAGGAAAGACTTTTTCAAGGTCAAAGTCGTTCCTCCCACTGACCTATAAATTTCAAAAAACCTAAGAAAATTCGTATTTCGTGGGTTACCTTGACGCTTCCACCTTATGGCCGACAATTCGGTCGGCTATTGCAAAAAGATACAGTAAGCCTCTCGTTTCCTCTCCTCCTCCTCCTCCTCCGCCTCCTTCCTCCTTTCCTCCTCATTCCCTGGCAATATTTTTTCGCGTAGAGTTACTTAGTTTCATGTACAGAATGGGCTAACGGCTTCGTGAAGGGTTTGTTTACATTTTGTAGAATATCGATATATAGATTCGTAAAATCAAGAGACTTTAGGTCTTGATGGAACTCATTGCTAACACTGCTGTGCTTCCCTACACACGTACTGTCTAGTTCGATACTGTAGGTCTTGGTAGCTAGGACCGGACTAGGTAAGACTTGGACCGTGAGATCTGAATTCGTTTCTAGTGTTATTATAGGGTTTTATCTTAGTTACTTTTCAGTAGCTGCTAGGAAAATAGATTTAACAACGCCATTATGGTATTTAATTAGTACATTACCTCCTGGCGAATTCCACAATAAACCTCAGTCCAGCCCTTCGGTGAATAAAGAGGTGTTATATTGTGTTATTTTCATTTTACGAGGGCCTGTCAAACAGCCAAAGTGCGGGCCGTTTTGCACGGCACACGAACATCATCCGACGACCTCTTGTCACCGTCGGCGTTCCAGCTTAAGAAGAACCCAATGGCTTTCTTTCCATGGAAGATACCTCGTCTTCGCCTTTAGTGTGGGACGCAACATGTGTTGATACCCTTGCGCATTCCCATCTTCCTAGTTCATCGTGCTGTGCTGAGGCCGCCGCTCCGGCTGCGGAGAACCTCTAGCGGCGTAACTATAAAGTAAAGGAATAACCTAATAGGTAACTATTTTTCCAAGCTATTTGGGGTAAAACTCTGGGATCGTGGGGTCCTATTGCACACAGTCTTTTCAAGGAAATTTCTAAACTCTTAGTTGACACTTTCCGTGACCCAAGGGCTGACTTTACCCTGGCCATCTGCTTAGCGTTGCCATACAGCGTGGTAACGCCGCCAGTCTCTTGCGGACAGCGTTGAGGAGGAGTTTTTTTGATGCCATTTTTTAAGTTAGATAATTAGAACAAGATCGCGAAATGTGGAAGGAGGGAAGGGAGGCCTTTGCCCTGCAGTGGGACAATGTAGGCTTATAATAAATAATAATTAGAACAGCTGTATTATAAACTAGCTGACCCGCGCAACTTCGTCTGCGTCACGTAAGAGAAAGAGAGGGTTACAGAGAGTGGGTCGTAAGCACCTATAATACAATTTTCAAAGAGCACATCACACACATCCTTCCGCATAATGAAAATGCGCGCCCGGTACATGATCATTATTTTGCTGCGGAGTTATTTAAAACGGTGTATCTTAGGAGATAAGTATGCATTGAAATCAATATACGTGCAATACGAAACGCGTCTATCAATTCTGTTAATATTGTTATAGCAAAATTTGAAGTAGATTGGATCAAGGAATCACGTTTTCCCATACAAACTTTGCCCCCTCTTTTCACCCCCCTATGGTATAATTTCAGAAAATCCTTTCTTATCGTATGTCTACGTCATATAATAAATTCACCCTCCAGGTTTCAGGTTTCTACAATATGCGGTTTAGCCTGTGCGTTGATCCGATCCATCAGACAGTCCTTCAGGACAAAGCATTTTTTATTTGTAGATAGTAGGATTTGTACTCGTTTGTACTTGTAACTTTTCCGGCTTTGTGTCTGATGTACATTCGTATAGTCTACATTTTCTTCGTAGTATTATTTTATTTGTAAATACAGGGTGGAAACGATTAATGGGGCAGAAAGGGGAACTTCCTTAACCGTTGAGTATTAGAAACAGGATCGATTGGCATCAAAAAATGTTTTGTGTAAAATAGCAATTTTCTTGCTAACTGTACTTTTTTTAAATCTGTGAATGGGGATCAAAATTTCACGAAAACTCACGGATGGTTTCCTAAGACCATTTTCATGTAGCCCATTTTCATGTAACTGCAGCGGTTAAGGTTTATCATTTGATTATTAGCATCAAAAAAATTGTTTATGTAAACATGGAAATTTTCTTGCTAACTGCACTTTATTTTTTAATTAAATCTGTGAATGGGACCAAATTTAACGTAACATTTATGGATTGTTTCTAAGACCATTTTCATGTAGCTGTAGCTCCTCTTACTGCCCCCTTTTACCGTTTCCACCCTGTATTACCAACTACTTATACCGAGGAAAGCCGATTTTCTTGAGTCCCGCTATTTTGGGCGTATTCACTTCAAAAATCAAATTTCAAGAAAATTGTGAAATTATATTTACCTGTATTAGATTTGAAGTATTTACAGCAACTTTTAAAGTTTTACACTTAATTGGATTTTGTTCTATAGGTGTATGAAGTTAATTAATTTTAAACACAAAACCCTCTTGTTTACGTCTCTAGATAAAATTTTATAAAAAAGCTGAAACAGGTATTTCTTTATTTTTTTAAATAAGTATTTACTCTAAGTTTCATGATTCTAGAACAATCTAAAATTTTTTTTTCATACAAACTTTACCCCCCCTTTTCACCCCCTTTTTCCAACATTTTCCATAATTTCTATAGCCTAAATGTTATTCTGAGTATATTTAAATAGATTAGTGAATTTTTCATCAAAATCTGTCCAGCAGTTTTGACGTGATGCGCGGTCAAACAAACAAACAAACAAACAAACAGACAAACAAACAAACAAACACGAATTTTAAAAATGGTTTTAATATGTTCAGTAACTTATTTTAAGTCACCCTGATCGGTTTTTTTTTTTAAATCTTCAATGTACAGATTTTTTGGTCTCAACGATTTTATTATATGTATAGATAATGTATATTGTTATAAGTAGATAGTTAATGAAACTTCAAAATAAAATTTTCATTATTCTAGCTGTGCCTTCAGCCAACAATTGTGGTTGTAGGTATGGTATGGGATCCGCAAGGGCCGAAGCCGGTGTTGCGGGATTGTTCGAAAGAGATACCGTGGCCCCGGAACGTAAAGGGCGAGGAAGGAACATGGATGGGTTTTAGTCCGTAAAAGACACTCTCTCCAGCCCCGCCCAGAGCGGGAAGAGTCATTTGATAATTTCCCATCAGAAAAAAAGGTATGGTGTAGGATGGCTATAGGTTTTTTCGAGTAATCTTCCTACCCTTGCCCCATTCTTCTTCGAGTCGGTGAAACAAGTTTTCTTCTTTCATCCACCCCTGTCAGGAGTCATGGCCAGAAGTCTTCATTTACACCTTTCCCTTTCAAATCATTCCTCATCCAATCCATCCAAAGTTTTTTCAAGAAACTGCAGTAGGTTAATCAAAGAAATAAATTAGCAAAGCATACTTTTATTCATCATTATAAGCGAATCAACAAATTGTAGAACACAGCGTGGATCCAAGTTGCGTCAAAACCGTGTAGTCACAACAATAATTATAAAATAAACTTTCCATTTAATCATAGCAGCAACGTTTGATAATAAACTTCGGCAAGTTTTGTGCTCAGGGCTTTTGGCAGAGGAGGAGTTTTTCGGCTTCATTCTGGAAAAAATAAAAATATAATTAGACAAACAGAAATTACTTTAAAAGTCTCGTGTTTTTATACTACAACATAATATTTTGTTCAAAACATCACGCCTGTATACCCTGAAGAAGGGTAAGGAACAGTGAAATTTCGCTAGTACCTAAGTAGGTACGATAAATCTCATGTAATAGAACTATAGAAGTCGAGTCTATTGACAACCTACCCAGAAAGATAATATTCAGGCCAGAACTCAAACAATTAGGATGGTGATCTTTTGCCTGACGAACCCGTAAATATTGCACATCGAGTTTTGGAAGAAGTAAGAATTAGTAGACGGCCTTTCACAGAAAGAGAAAATTTCTCAGCGGTTTCTGTGCAACAGTGCTACCAAATTCACCAAGTTGTGGTTAGACGATCATACAATCCCTGACCCAATGAAGACGAAGAACACCGTGTGGTTTCTATTAGTCAGTATCCTACTGACTAAAACAACACGGTGTTCTTCCTGGCCTGACAGACCCCTTCACCGTGCGGAGGACATCCATGAAAATACCAACAAAAAAAAATGTCCACTCTACAATATAATATTCATGTGAAGAAAACTAGACTGACTTCCTGTAAAAAAAAAAAAAAACGTTCATTTGACATCCGTTCGGAAATTCACCCCGGAACTAGGTACATGCATAAAGCTTGCACTTTCAACTACTGAAGAACAAGGACCTACTATCTATAAACCAACCAAGATAAAATGAACATACCTGGATCAACTTATAAATAGCAGCAATAGTTTCCTCACTCCTGCAGGACATGGTGGCAGCAACAGCGCCCCTCTTTCCTCCCCCCCAACTGGACGTAAACGTCAATTGGGCATCAGCGATCACACACAGGCAGGCCACAATCAAGATGAAGAGACTGACGTAATTCATGATGATAATGATGCAGATATGTCAAAAGACAGTCACAGAAACAGTTGACAGTTGAAGGCAAAAGAGTTGCAGAGATGTGATGCCACAGTAATAGATTCTGGGCCTTTTATATGTGAAGATGAATTGAAAGAAGTCGTAGAAGTTTTAATTTGTATCTGATTGGTTGTCTTGTGACGTCGGGAGGTTTTTAATTGCTTTTGATTGGTCTATAAAATTATAGATAATGAGTTGAGATGTGACGTTATCCTTCCTTATCTTTGTAGTATGTAGATATTATGATCCTTTAGCACTAAGGACAACTACATGACTTAAATACTTAGGTATTTTGGCTCGACGTGCTCGTAGCTAAGCAATAACAGCCGCTCGGGTCGACCTTTGGGTTAAGCCGTTCTTATCGGGGTCCAACCCATTATATGCCGAGTTTCTTCCGTGCCTCGGAAAACACGTGCCGTTGGTCCCGGCTGTCATTTGTAGATCTTTGACAGTCGTTACTTCAGACTTACCAAGGGGTATCGAATTACCCAGTACTAATTGGGTTGTGGAGGTTAGATAGGCAGTCGGTCCATGTAAAATACTGGTATTCAGCTGCACCTGGTTAGACTGGAAGCCGACCCCAACATAGTTGTGAAAAGGCTAGGCAGATGACGAAGTAGGTACTTATTTTATTAAAATGTTGCCGAGTTTCCACAATCGCCGTTATTGCTATTTGTACTGCTTCGTTGGTTTAGTGCCTGGGTTCGATTCGCAGGTCGGGCAAAGTGTTTTTGTGTTTTTCCATCAGTATTTTCTCAGTAGCAGCCACGGAGTCTGGATTTTACCCGGTTGAAGGGCCGGCGGAGCATTCACTCAAACGTAATATTTACCAAAATAATATGAAAATCAAACATATTCTTAAGGTAGTGTGTATATATTTCGATTGTATTATAATAGAACATCTATGTTCCCAAATAAATATTTTGAAAGGACAATGATATAAAAACTAGATTTAAGGAATTTAAAATTTATTTTTCTCATAACTTTTGTTTGAATCGGTGTACATTCAAAATATGTATTTGGGAACCTATATATTCTGTAATCCAATCAAAATAAATACAAACCTTAATGTTTGATACAAAAATTATTTTGGTATTACGTTTGTATGAAATTCGCATGCTCCGCAGGCCTTGTCGAACCATGGGTTCAATTTCCTTATCGAATGAATTCCGTAGAGATGGCCGATGAAGCAAGGCTCTGACGGAGTGGTGACCTAAGTTTGCCGTTAAAAGTGAAAACTCGTAGCGATCCGCTGGGTCAAAACACACTTAAAAGGAAGGACATAGGTTATTTTTTTCACAAACATACCTAGGTACGGTCGAACATTTGGTTTACAGTTTAAACCATAAATTACATTGTACCTAAACTGTAAACCAAACAGCTGGTTCGACTGTACAAATCAAATCAAAGGGCAACAGCTAGTTCGTAATAAAAACTCAATAATCAACGACATTTTTTCCGACTGTGAATCGAAGCTAGGAGCCCACGCATAGCAATCGCTCTTGCGACCACGAGACCAACAGGGACAGCTCGTATACATAATAAATAATGTTTTGACAAACTATAAATAAACAGAAAATCACTCCTGACGGAGACCTTATTGTCCTCCTACCCTAAAAATGAGTGATTTGGGTACAGGCCGCGAAAAGGTCACGTGGAAAAATTACAAAACATCATAAAAAATAAAACACTCGACAAACAATTTTTATTATCTTCCACAACGACAAAGTTTAGATATACACCATCAAAATATGTGGGCATTTCATTAACATTGGATAGGTTTCATTTCATTTGCATAGAAAACCTTAAAGGCACATTATAATTAAAACAAGGGGATATAAAAACTCGGGGCTTTTCTTCCAATGACCATTCTGTGTTTAGTAGAGCAGTGGGAAGTGTACTTAGTACTGAAATCATCAAAATGTGTCGTATTCTTGTCGTGTTCCTCTTAGTGGCGGCCATTGCGGTTCTCATAGAAGCACAGTTGACGTTCAGCTCCGGTTGGGGTAACGGGAAGAGATCCATCAGTTCCGAACAAGTCAATTATGATTGTAACTCGGAGGAGGCGATTTTTCAAATCTACAAGCTTATCGTGGTAAGTGTCTTTTATCATCATTTTTCTGCACTTATAGCAATTGTTTTTTGGGGTCGGCTCAACATGTCTTATTCTTACATACTTCTCTTTTGTCATATTATTATCTATATGTCACCGTAAAGTTGTCAAACACGTTACCGTTGGTTTGTAATATAACTAGAGAGATTGTAAACTCTCTAAAGATTAACATACGACGGCACAGCATTCGAACTTACAGATTGTAATTTATCGGAAACCGTAATATTGAGAAATGTATGCGATGGAAATCAACTCGCGCGGTGTGCAGGAGAGGGAGGGGTCCCCCTTGCCCCATTACCATTCCTGAGAAATACCGAATAATATACCCATAATATACCCTAACCTCAAAACACTTTATATTCCCCTAAAAAGCGTAGTCAACGAAGTCCGGCTACGCGGGACCCCTATTTCTGTTTGCAGGGTTTGAAGAAACCTAAACTAACGTGGGAGCAGTGCCCCAAGCCCGATTATTGCGGCAGAGATACTTCCGTCGCATGCATTTCACAATATTACGGTTTCACTTGGATAGATTACAATCTACCGAAAAATAAGGCGTTATATTGTAAGCAGTATGTTCAGTTGACAATATTTCGAGAGTTCACAATCTTGCTAGAGAGATAAAAATCTAACGTGTTTGACAATTTAACGGTGACCAAATAAGGCATCATCTCATAAGTGCGTATCGAAGAAGGGTTCTGTCGAAGTAGTGTTTTTGAAGGTGTGTGTATTCGAATGAATGAGTAGTCGAAACTGAGTCTGTGTCGAAATAATTAACTGTCGAAATTCTCTCGGATGCTACTCCTCAGCAGTCGCCTCCTTTCGAGCCATATTATTCTTCACAGAGTCCATCCATCGTCTCTTTCGTCTTTCTACAATCTCTAATGTACGTCAGAAAAAAATTGCATCTCTTTGGGAAAAGAGGTGACAGACATAACTACAGTACTAGAAATAGGGACCAATTAGTTCAGTCAGGCTTTAGACTCGCTAAAGTAGACTCATCTTTCATGGGGTACTGTTTGAGATGCTGTAATAAAATTCCACAAAGTATTCTTGAACTGAATGAGGCGAAATTTAAAACATGCATTAAACGCACACTATGTAAGCAAGCATATTACAAGTTGAGCGATTATATCGCTGATAAAAATGCTTGGCTCAATGCTGGTCCTGCTCCACAAGGACAGGGGCGTAAAAATTGATAGCATTAAATGGTATTGTTGGAGCTGCTGAAGATTGTACAACTATCTTTGCATTGTATAGATTCAATGTTAGTATTATATAATCGCATAGCCCATATTGTGTGAGTAATGTACTAGAAAGCTATCATTCACTGAAAGCCTACGGCAGTTCTTGACTAGAATGTGCCCTGGCGGTTGAGAGTATGTCATGCTCTCTCAAATGTCTCGCTGATGGTGGCGCCTGTGTCGGACCATTTAGCTCCCTTCAAAATGGTTGAGCTGAATGGTGCTGATCCATGCGTCATGTTCGTGAACGGGCGCTGTCAGTTGTGACTGGTCATCTCTTAGTCGCCATGGTTTATTTGAATTAATTATTTTGTTTTTGAGTTGTATTTTATTTTTGTTTTGCTATGGACACTTTTAACGTGCACATCTTGCTACATTGTTCTCACATAATATACCATCTCAACATGAATGATGTAACCAAGATTTTGTAACAATATTTTGATTAAAAAGAGTGTCCATGGAGTTTCTTGCCCGTTCTTCTCCATAGAGATCTACGCTAGGGAATGGGCAACTACAGTACTTTCACAGTTTTTATGTCTTGTGACTGGGACTGTAGCTACTTTAAATGTTCATTTTTGTTTCGACAATTCAAAAGTGCCTGTAACTGGCCTACTTGAAATAAATGCTTTGATTTTGATTTTTGATTTGAAAGAAAGAAAGAACGAAAAAGCATTTATTAGCCCACACAGGACAAACACATCAAAATTAAAAGTACTTATAAAAATTACACAGAAAAAAAAAACAAATATTTATTTAAAAATTAAAAGAATGTTATATTATAGTCTTCATAATTTTCTTTACTCTTGCACCTACAGTTTAATCTCTGCATCACCCTAAGGTAGACTGGTAGAAAATGCCCAAGGCATTAAGTCCGCCTTTGTACATTAAGTGCATAAAGTTTAAATAAAAAAAAAAAAAAAAAAAAAATGAAACTCGTCCTGTACGAGGCCAAAAGGCTCCTATCTCAGCATTTTTTATAGCCTACATTCATACGAGTACATACGGGTTCCTATCGCTAGTTAATTATGACGAAATTACCAAGTTTGACTATACATAAATACACTTCAAATAATTTTATAAGCTTTCGTCTATACCTACTAAACTAATACTGTCTGTATGTCACTTACGAGATATCTTCAGTGCAGATTTGTCTGTTCCTAACAATTTGATTTACAACCGCATTCGCCAGACAACCCTCGAATCTGAGATTATGGCTATTGCATCAGCGTCGAGATATCGAGAGCTGAAAATACCAATCACGAACGATTTCCCGTAAGTGAATTAGTAAATAATTAAATACAGTTCTACGAAAGCCCTTATGGAAACTCAAGCGTGATGTTATATTATCGCTAGTTTTCAAGTACTCGTAGGTAGGTCTGTAGTACCACTTGCAGGAACTTGGTTTGGGCGTTCTATAAAATTGTTAATTGTAAAAATTCCTTGCCAAGGAAAGCGTTCGCCTTTTACTATGCATCTAAGCTATTTTCTATTAAATGTTTACATAGCCCTAAGCCCTTTGTAAGGGAAAACCTTAATTAAGTTGAGTTAACTTGAGTTCAAAGAGTTTTGGGGCTGGTCATCTCTTAGATGCCACGGTTCATTTTAATTAATTTATTTTAAAATTGTTGATTTAATCTTGGAATATACACGTCTTTCTACGTCGTTCTCACATTACGTTATACGTATAATCTCAACATGAATGATGAAATTAAGATTTTTTAACAATATTGTAGAGTGTCCATGGAGTTTCTTCCCCATTAGTCTCCGTATTATAGATCTACGCTAAGGAATGTGCGACTACAGTACTTTCTCAAGTTATTATGCCTTGTAACTGATTGTAACTTAGCTTTTTTTTGTTTTGTTGACATTCAAAAGGTCGTAATGGTCTAATTGAAATACATTTTATATTCACTTCTGCATGGTATCTTGAACAATGTTTGTTTTTTTATTCTTCTTTTTTTCGTGGCGATGGAAATGCACAGCTCTAAAATTTTTGAGAAAAACAATAAATTATGTAACGTGAAAACTTTCATCAGGTACGATAGATTCTTATCGTTCATGAATAACAGCTTACATTCGTTTTTCCGTTATTATATTTAGATTAGGTCGATATTTCTGATTTGGTCCCTTTGTTCTCAGTAAACTATCTAGGTTCACAATCATGAGTAGGTAGGTAGATATTCTCACTCTGCTCAAGCCTTATTGTACTCGTAAATACTTTGGGGGCCCTTGTCTTTGTAGTTTTTTGTGACACGTACTTACCTATCTGCTGTGGGTCGCCGTCATCTTTGAGCTTTCTTCAGGTCATCTTCACAAGTAATATCAACCCTTAAAGCATTTAGACTGCCTCGTTGGTCCAGTCGTCGCAGTCCCGACAGCTGACCGTGAGGTCCTGGTTCCTATTCCCAGGCCGGGCAAATTGTTAGTGGGTTGTTCCATCAGGAAGTTTTCAGTAGCAGCCACTGAGTCTTGATTATGGGCACGGTTGCTGGCAATAGGCTCGCTCCCTTATATTATTAGTTACACCAACCCGTCTACTACCTAGTAGATAGGTACCTACTAGACGTTGTGTACTTGTGTTGATGCTGTTTTAAATGATATTACAAAGGGTGTAAAACACCTCTTAACGAAGCCAAAAGGCACTTGTTCTCCTCATCATTGCGACCATTATTTTGTTCTACACCATACCTGGGAACCTTTTAGACAAGCTTTTCTCTAAATATAAGTTTTTAATGTTATGTTTTAACTTTAAACACCTATACAACCTCCGTACTATTCAATCCATCCATCAGCACAATGTTTTAAGTGCGTCACATTGATTTCTACCACTAAACGTGATTTTTGACCCCAATTTTTTTTTTTGTGCGTCATATTACTTAGTTTGATGTACAGAATGCTTGGTTGACGGCTTCGTGATGAGCTGGTTTACACCCTGTATAGCTACAAGCATTTGAAGTCGAAGCCATCAATCTCCCTATATCTATTTCTAAAATATTTGTTTCTTTTTTCAGTTGGAAGGAGAGAAAATGCGAGCATGTCAACGTGATGGGAAAATGTAAACTTTATTAGAATTCGTCGGTGTGCTCCATTCAGGAGTTATTTACTCAAACTTGGATTCGTTCATTTGAATATGTTATGTATCTATAGTATCAAGTATGATGTAAGGTATTATTCTCTTCATGTATCGTTTGCTAGTTTTTGTATTAGGGCGATAGGTGACAAAGTCAAATGCTTTGGTCAAATCAACGATGCTCTCCTGCGGTACCCCTAATGATATGTTTTGCAGTATTAGACTACTGATCTATTTAATGTATTGCCTTTAATAATATGTTAAAGTAAGTAAGTAAATGAGCGGCTGGATCATTTATGAATTACAATGATTCTTATTGTAATATTTATTAATTTATTAAATAATTAACAAATGTTGTTTTATTTCTATGAAAACTCAATAATTCAGTATCTCCTTTTGCACATTTTATGTCAGCGTGTATAGGTGGGTCAATTTGCTCGATTAAATAAAACACATTTACATACTTCGTTATACTTTTATTAAAATCATTATGTTTTACATCGTTCCTTTACAATTAAATGGAAATGGATAGAGAAGAAGGTATTATTACATCTTTCTTAGTCACCCTCGGATGTATTCTTAATATTACATGACCTATCTCAGTCATGAGCTCTGTCAAATAATTGTTAACAGAGCTTATGATTGGATCTATCTGCCTTTACTGAATAATCTTAAGAGGTAAATCGACCATTTTGACTTCTAAAATCTTAATTCTGGTCATTATATTTTACAGTTACTTAAACCTACTTTCATGCATTACCTCTTTCAGATTCAAAGTAAAGATCAAATCTTCCTTCTACTCGTAGCAGATTAACGTAATTTAGTTTGGGTCTTCAATATAAAACGTCAAGGGTAACTCTCTTGTCCGTCGGTCCAAACAAAATCTAAACAGTGACAGATATGTTGAAAATGTATTATTATACAGTGATTTAATTGACTTTACAATTAAATGTGAGAGTTTCGGCAATAACATGCGTAGAACATGTATTGGAAATGTTTTAATAATTTTGTCCGCACGCGGCAGTAAAGACTCAGCCAAATCGTCATCGATATTACTGTCGTGATTAATTTTATCGAATGCAAATCCTAGAAGTATCACCGAACTCATTATGGTACCTCGAGAAGCTGTTTTCAATAATAATACATTTATATATCCTTCTAATGGAACCATAAATTATAATCGTAAATATGCAGTAACTTAACTAATGTCTACTTTTCTGATTGATAATGTACTCCACATAGATTAAAATTGAGTAATGGGTAAACTACTGACTACAATCCCTTCAGATCGCAGTATTATCGATAACAACAATTAAGACATCGAGTCTACAATAATGAACACACATACGAAAAGGTTACAAGTATGTGTGCCTAATACGTCTACGAGACTTTGAGCGTTGGACATGGCTATTATTTTCCTAACATACGTGAATGGTAAACAAAATTACTTTATTATATGAATGAAGATGCAACCGCTCGTCACAGCCCGAGAATACATACTTTTAAGGACACATCTAAACGATTACAATGTTGCACATAGTGGGTTCAAGACCTAAATTCAAATTAAAGGACGGAAGAGAAAAATGAGCAACAATCGTGTGAAATCAAAGCCTTATAAATTATTTTCCAGAGCTTTCGAAGCGTTTTGAAATAGTGTAACATATAGTACCTAGTTAAATCTGAATTTCATTTTTTCTGAAGCGAAGAGTCAAAACGTGTATATGTGAGATCACTCTTATATTAAGAGCGGAGTGAGAAGCCAGGTCCACAAATTCTGATACACCTGAGGCTTGGTGTCATCTTTTAGATTTTGAAACTGATTCTTACTCTCCGCCAAATCATAAAACCGAATGCGCCCAAGTCATTTATGCACGACTTATTGTATTTAACAGCCGAACACAGCATTAGTGATATTATAAATGTGGGTGTCAGAATACATTTACACATTGAGAAGTTCAAATGTATCCATATTTTGTCCCTTGAGCCATATATTCAAAATAAAATAAAAACTTGTAAGCAATAAGATCGATTACAATGTTTGAAATGGCAAATGAATACGGGACGATGAAGTTGGTACAGGGCCTGGTAAAAAAAAAACTAAAATGAAATTCAATGTGACTAAGATAGACACTCGACTTTGAAAGAATAGCTCAAGGGACAATTACCTACGAATAATACAATTAGGAAACATTGAGTAATATATATACAGTGATACGTACAGACAGAGAAATTAATGTTAGTAAAATCTTATCATTTGTTTACAATGATATAATTGTAATTTTAAAAATAGGTAACTTTACAATGAGCGACACAGGTGTAGAAAGTTGCAGGCCCAACTATTTACACATTTACCTACGTGTCTTAGTGAAAATCTTAATGTGCAAATTATCAAGGAAGCTGTAAATACTATGGAACTATATCAATAAATATGACTTGTGAATATTAATTAATAATAACATGAAGACGACTAGGAAGTAATCTTAAAAATCGATATTTGTTGATCCTATTTCAAAGTAACTATTTAAATTAGATACAACATCAAATACATTAATACACTTATTATGTCGGAGGTGCAACGATTGAAACACTTTTGAAGCAACTTAGCTAATTCATTAATATTTAGAAAAAGTTTAATGAATCTTTCAATCTGATGGTATCCCGTCGTCATGTCTACATTTTTTGAAACAGCGGTTGATTTTCAGTTATACCCTTTGTTACGTTTGTTGGCCTCCGTGATACATTAACATATTAAAATTTCCAGCAAGAAAATACCCAAATATTAATACTTACAATATAATGACACGTTTTTTAATAAATTCCTTCCTTCGAGTGTGTGTTACCTTAAATAAGTATGTGTCGTAAATGATATCTACACGATACAGCTAGGCCACTTACGCCCGCCACAAACAAACAGCTCTATTGTATCAATTTTGGTGGTCTTTCAAATTAAGGCTGTCAACTGCAATTGATCTAAGATTATTAAACAAACTGTACCCACTCAATATTGAACGATAAAGCTGTTCATCTTTGGCAGTTCCGACATGTAATCTATTATCTAGAGTAAAACGAGCCTCTTCTCTCTAATAGATAAAGTCCTTCGCATACTTTCAACTACTAATTTAATACTTAAATGTTAAAATACCCTTCACATCATCATTAGAGCCTTTCCATTCTAATCCTTAAATACCTAACAATTCAAGGGTTAAAGTACCTATCATGTAGAAACCGCTTATGCGGTATTAATACAGATTAACCTAGGTAAGATTACGTACGAATCCATACAAGGAGTCATATTTTTGGTAAAATTATCGAAAATTTTTAATTCTCGGAAAGTAAGATATTTTTTTGTACACAATAAGTAGGGACTTGATAAGTGCCGAAATAGACGTACCGTTGGTTAAACGATCAATTAATTATTAATTTTGTTTTACAATGTTCATGAATTGTTTTATAAGCTTAAAACAGAAGCCTGGTTTATACCGGCACAGAAGCACATTTATATACATATAGACAATTGAGCATTACTAATAATTACACTAAAGCCAAAGAATACTGAGTGGGAATCTGCCACAAGGAAGACGATGATAAAGAATGATAAAGAATGCACTAACCATGACACGACAAATGAATGGGATGAGTTCTAGACGTGCGGTGGCGCGGAGTGCGAGCGGCGCGCAGTGCGGTGGCGCCGGCGCGATGGCAGCTGCGGCACCAGCGACAGTGGGTACAGGGCGGCCAAGGTGCGCGGCCCGCCCAGCCTGAAGCACAGCGCATAAGTCAGCGCGAACAGCACGTACGGCAGGAGGACAGCCGCCACCAGGCGCACCAGCGAGCCCGCGCCCCTCTCCAAGGAGTCGGAGAATCACTTCTCCTCGTCCTCGTCGCGGAACAGGTACGTCGACCTGACCACATAGACATAGCTTTACGTACACGTCTGCCGAACCCGACATCGATGATGACGATTCGGAAAAGGCATGGATTTATAAGGCTTTTCTAAGTATTAAAACCTATAAGTTCTAAAATGATTGTTTGAAAGTCAAAGCATTTATTTCAATTATACCACTTACAGGCACTTTTGAATTGTCAAGAAGTGACGGCGTTAGAGCTGACTTCATTCCTTACTTATAGTCCTGAAAGATTTTCCACAATAACTCACAATACAATGATTAAAACACGGGTGGGTAACTGGATATTGCACATTCTTGACTTTCATTAGTCACCTCTTGTTACATCTACGGGAGGAGTATAATATTAATATCTATTCGCAAAGAAGAATGGTTAATTCAGATCCAACACCACACCTCAAAATTTAATTCTAGGGAGTTCACAACACAGAGGGTGAATTAGGTTACTGATTTTTTATTCTTTGTGGAGGAGAATACCCAATCAATACCCAATCTAAACATTCGGAATCATACTCACCAATAAGCCAGATTAAACAAAGCGAAAACTAGAGGAAAGGTGATCCGTGAGATGACATCTATTCTCTTGGAGCGAGTGGGGAACTTGGACATCCACAGGCGGCAGCAGTTCTTGCGTGGTGGGTTGATGTGGATCTCGCACTGCCGCATCTTGTTATCCACCACGCCACCGCGCACCAGAGGTTTCTGTTAGTTGCAGACCAGTCAGGGAGGCGGGACATATTGCATCTTTAACTAAATTATATGGCTACGTGCTTTTGAATACAACTTCTAAGTGTTTAAACTTTGAATTTATATCTTATATTCTTTTTTTACTGAACTACCAAAATTATCTCCATGAAACGCATGCAAATTGATGGCCATGGAGCTGCAATAATAATTTACTTCAAGTACAGAAAGTAATTCTACGAAAAATGACGACTTTACAACATAATTTGAAATCAAAGATGATCAAATAAATCCAATCAGTCAAATAAATCATTCACATCATTCAAACTCAATTCATTTAAAATCGAGATTTAAAAAAAGACTAGACTGTATGCAAACATATTGTGATGAACTAACTAGGTATCACAATTGACAAAATACCACTCAGAACATCTAAGAAAATGTGTCAAAGCGTAACTATATTTCAATCCAAAAGCACTATCAATCACAAAAAAAAAAACAGATCATCTTCGAAAAATAGATTTGAGCTCACCATAGCAAAGGTGGCGTTGCTATCGGTATCGAGAAGATCGGAGGCAGCGTCCATGCTTGCTGCTTCCATCTCACGTCTCGCTTTCTTCATATTCTCTCTATGCATGTCGGAGCGAGAGGCATAGTTTACTAGAGCGAACTCTAGCAGCGCTCCGAAGACGAAAGTTAGGCACACGCCGGTCCAGACATCAATGGCTTTGGTGTAGGACACGGGTGGCAAGGAGGCGTTGATGCCTGATGACTGAGTCGCCATCGTGAGCAAAGTGGTCACTCCTGAAACAGACAATACGTGATTAAAATACCAGTTTACCAGCCCAGATGGTTCAAGCCAGTTTCATGCCAAAGCGAGAGAAAAAAAGAATAATGGAAAGAAAATACCTGCACCATACAATCAAACCTTAGGTTCAATTGGAGTTTTGGAAACAAATGATTAGAGCCTACCTATAAACTGCGGAGAGTATGCTAACTATCTGTGTTTAGAACTGTTTTTTTGTGAAGCAGTAGGAAGGGAAAACAATATCCCAAAATATTAAGCTTTCTTGGAAGCTTCCTACAAACAAGCTCCTAGAATTTGTGAACCGTGTTCTTTCATAGAACTTGGTTCACGTGATTGCTTCTGGTGATAGCATAAGAATTCACTTCAAATTAAATGAAATAGGAATCAGACACGGCTGCCGTCTAGTTTACATAATTACTTCCTAGAAATGTAGGCAGTTAGTTTCTGACATGAAATATCCATTGTGTTCTGGAATATTCGACTATATGCTTGCCCGCTTGCTTACAGGAACTCAAGCAAGTTCATTTTTATAATCAGAATAAATGCGAGCAGAAATCTAAAATCTGACAGAAACGTAATTCTGTAGACGTTACTGCATCAAACTGACTACCTAATCTTTCGACCTAAAGAGTAGATTCCGTGAGATAACTTTGATGAAACAGTTGACATTACCTAGTGATACTCTTGCTGGCACAGCTCCCTGGTCAAGCCAGAAGGACACCCAAGACACGATGACAAGCATGCAGCACGGAATGTAGATCTGGATGAGGTAGTAACTGAACTCTCGCTTGAATAGCAAGTCTACCTTCAGGCAACTGTATTCACCTGGAAGAGTAGCAATGTTATGGTGATGGATAACAAAGTTTTGTACCTAGGGCATTTCAAAATCCATAGTTGCAGTTACGATCTTATTGGTTTATACTGGAAACGTTGCTTAGCGTGCTTTGACTCAGTTATGTAATTATGTTCCCGCCTCTATCTTACACTTGTCGTTTGGCAGTTGTGCGACAGTGTCAAGAATATTTCTCAGTCAAAGCAACTAATGTCTGTCACGCTTTTTAACTACTTTTTCTTAATATGGTAGCAAAGTACTTGCTGGAACAGTCACTCTCAGCAACTTCACATCTATATCTGTCACGCTACTTTGAAATTCTTTTTAACTTTAAGAATTTGAAACCTATGGGCGAATGAGGATCAAATACACTTACCGGTATTAGTCTTACTGTTGCAGTAATCAGTGAGGAACTTCTCAAGCGTGAACCGTGGTAGGTGTAAGTTCTTCACGACCTGGACAGGGTCGCCTTCTTTCCACAAGAATACCAAATCATCCGTGGTCCAGCCGTCTGCAAAAGAAACGTTGTTGATGATGTGGTTCGATTTGAAAAGAGAAATGATTGTGACTTGTGAGGACCACCTAAATATTTTTAGAAATCTTGGTGTTAAGAGGAAGAAAGCTAAACATACAGATAATTTAACCCAGGACGTACTCAATTTAACAACAGTAAATGCTAGTAACTGGTTAGTAATTCTTTCTATGAACATTTTGGATAAACTTGAATTTTAATTCCCAGACAAAAGCTATTCTTAACTCATTACAAAAAATAAAACGCAATGACAATTAAACAAACACCGTTTTAGAAATCTGAGGCAGTGTTTACAGGGTGATGAAAATCAATGCGATTCGTGAAGACGGCTGTGTGTAGAGATGCATGATTAGAAATGAGTTTTTTTAGAGTACAGGTAATATAAATTAGTTATAAGCAAGTAAAATGGCTGAAAATGTAAGCTAGTTAACTTAAATGGTAGAAACAAAATCAGGAAAACTTTTGTATTATTTTTGTGTCATTCTTTTGTTTTTTATTGTATATTGACACTAGTTTGTATATTGACTTTGTGTAATGCTTTGTTTTCAGTCTGTCTTTTTTTTTTTTTTTTTTTTTTTTAAAGGATGGGAAATCATCAAATGACCCCCCCCACTCTGGGCAGAGCGGGAGGGAGTGTCAGACTCATACTGACTAAAAACCATCCATGTTCCTTCCTCGCCTTTTACGTTCCGGGGCCGCGGTACATAACGTAATGTATTGTTTTTCTTTGTAATTTTTATTTTATATTATTTGGTTTTTATTTCTTGACATTGATTGCTGTTATAACTTATATTTAATTATTTTTTAGTATGCTTTATTCTATTGTTTTGACTTGTTTGCCTTGATTTCCAAATTAAATTAAACTGTTTTTGTTTTTATTTTTACAAATATTTGTATGCTCTGCTATACGCTGGCATACTATAGCGCACTCTTGATTGCCTTGAGACACCATTATTATTTTAACTATGTTAAACATGAATAAATGACTTAAGACTTGGAATTGAGTGATCATAGAGCTTAGGAAAATGTGACACCATCTAAGGACCATATTTTACGATATATACCTACGTAAAAATCCAAGCAATTATCGTGTCTGTATGTATTTATCCAAAATATCGTAGTATCGCATCCTGAGGTATCGATACTGTAAAGTATTGGATTGAATCGGAACGTGCATCACTGGCACAGTGTAAACAAGGCTATTTCGTAATGAAATGTAAACGGTACGCCCAAATATCTACCGCAAACTGTTGGGAGCAGCTGGGCTAAGTAATTTTTGTACATGACATGTTGTTTTACCGTTGGTAAACGGTTATAGCTGAGCCATTGTATTCTTGCTGTGTTCCGTTTAATTTTCGAATCTGAAATTTATTAAACGCAATCTATTCATTCTAAACTTGCTGATATTTGGCCGTATAGATATAGTTTATAACCTTAACCAGAATTATTTTTTCCATGTGCAAAATTAGGGATGGAAAAATCTCCCCATAAAACATCTTTGCATGCAGTTTTTTTCAACTCTAAAATCGACAACTTCCTTCGAACTTTCTCTGCTTCTAAGAGTTGGAGATGTTTTTATAACTATTACATCTACAAGGTAGAATGATCGAAGATCACAGGAGCCCGCTAGATGCTCAATCAGGTAAAGGCCATTCCTAGGTGAAGGGACCAGTCGTGGTGGCTGTACTTGGAGAAGGTATGTAGCTTGGCTGGTAGATGACGTCTTCCGGCTAGATAGCGAGGATGATGAAGAAAGCAAAATAAAAAACGAATGTACTCACAGCTGGCCATCCTCAGTGAGCAGGTCTGTTTATCCAGGGGGTACAGCTTCAGGTTCATAGGACACGACAGCGTGAGGGAGATTCGGATGCTGTACAGCACGTTGCCATTGGGGAAGATACGGATGTACACGTTAGGCATGATGATATTGTGGAAGTGGCCTTCCTTCTCATTCGAGAAGAACAAGTCAGGCATCCAGACCCGGTTGGCTTCGGTCAGGGTTAGGTATTTCAGGCGACCTAGGGAGAAGATAAGAATAAGCTAGAAAGTTATTTTAATCTGAAAAGTACTATTGATTAATCAATTTTTCGGTCGCTATTTTTGAAGCTAGACCGATGTTCATCAATAAATCTCGATTTGCATACAAGCTTTTGCTGAAATCAATCTTGAATACCTACATTTCTACATAATACGATAATTCAATCCAATGAAGATATCCTCTAGGCAAGGTTTTATATCTCTAAAAAGAATTTGGGGATTTAAAGGCTCAAGATTGGAATCTGGTTGAATGATATACTACCGTTAATGCTCTATAACAATATTAAACTGGGATTGCAAAAAACACTTTAGCATTTATTTATGGAAACAAAGACTCCATAAAATGTAGTCATTGGGCATTTATCATTTTAATCACAAAAAACGAGAGAACTACGGAGTATTACGTAGCCAGTAGCCACCCAAACCATCTACCGATGATCTCGTGTTCTTTCCTAGCAATCCAATGGGTTAAATTGACATTAAACCTAGAAGTATTTGGTAGTTTCTCTTACCTCCCAAGTTATTGAATTTCAGCCGTTCATCTAACCATTGTTCTCGGAATGTTAGTTGTACAGAGTATTCCTGAAAACATGACATCCAGCTGTAGCAAACTCTCATTAAATAGAACACATACATTGATACATTGTCAAAAGCTTTACTGTTAACTATTTTCTCTGATTATTCTGGAAACGTAGAAGAAACTGGTCAAAATGATTATGGAGAATTTGATTCATGATCGCTCTGAATGACTAATATGTACAATATTTAAAGCAATCCTGTGACCAAATCTTTTAACGGAAGTACTGTTGCCATTTTGACAATATTTCAATGCAACACCGAGTCATACTACGCTGACCACATCTTCTCACTCTGTTTTCTTAGCATCTGTGCATCTAAAAGCTTCATCACTTTTTATTTCATCTTTATCTTCTAGTCTTTTAGTTAACGCACAAAGCTATTTACTAATGACTTTATTTTACCAGTAAGCTTTAAACGTGGTTTTATTTGCGCCAGTATCATCCTGTTTGGAAACTTTTTCGTATATTACACGTAGTGTCAAAGTCAAAAGTAAGTGCAAAAGTTTCCAACGCAGTGTTACTGGTACAACAAGGTATACATATACTCAGAAATATTACAACTAAGGGAAGGGACGGTGTCGAAGGTTCGCTCAATAATTAATTTGACATCAAGACAATACAATAGAGGATCCCTCGACATCTCAGCAAGTCAAATGAATTATCGTACAACAAAAGCCGGCAGATGCTTACAGAAGAAGTTCAAACATGCTCACTCGAAAATTTACTTTTGGATTCGAATTTCACAAGATTCGAAAGTCACACTTACACAAATGTTAATGATGGAAGAGATGTTGATGAATTTCAAACAGAAGTTGAACTTAAAGATATCGGCATCAAAATACATGTTATGAATGAAGGAAATGATGGTCTCTCAACCCAATGTTAACGCCACTGGCTAAAATAAAAATTATTTGTATTCAAAAGTGAACGTTCGAGCGTCATAATTTGAAGCGACATGCACAGAAGCGAAGCCCAGATCGAACTTACCGTTCGCAGCATTCGTCGAAGGAATGCTTAGTTACCTTCATGCACAATCGGCCAGTATAACTAGAGCTACGATACGTCTAGCTGTTGATTGGGGTCGGGTGTCACATATTGGTGGGCAGCCACCGTTCCAAGCACGAAGGCGAGTGCGGGCGCGGCGGTAAGTCCCGATTACACAACACAAATTCACATGAACAAGACATATCAACAATTAATTACATTCAACGTACACGACCAAAATAGTTTTTATAATCTCCTCATCTGCGTGAAATCAATATAACAAGCATGATCAAAGAAACATAAGGAAAATAAATAATATGATGGTGTCTGGTGCGGGCCGCGTCCCCGGTGGTACCTACGTGCGTGGTCGGATTGTTTCAGTTAGTACATTACGTGATTACAGCTTTTGTATCTAAGGCAATTGAGTTCAAATTGAATTTTGAACGTATCAGTGCTGTGATACCGAAGCGGTTGAGTTTGCTGATCAATAATTTAGTGCTAACTAATATTAGTGCCAATAGTCCATCCTGTACGTGTTTTTACAGTTTGAGATGCTCCCGCAGGAGCGCTCTCTAAATATAAACCAAAGAAAACAATAAGGAATAGAAAAAAAAGAAACAGAAAAGTAAATTTTTTTGAAGAAAATTAAGCGACAATTTTGATTATCAGTTAAATTTTGATGTAGGGTTTATTATTTAAAGGTGGTCAGACTAAGGAAGTCTGACTTTAACATAAAATCAAAACATAAAACAAAATCATAATGTGCGCGGCACCGCACCACGGTACATTAATTTAGCAAAAGATTTAGTTAAACATTTAACTTTTACATTAAGGGTGGGTTAAATGATACATTTAGGAAAGGTAAAAGAAAAGTGCACAAAAAAAAGTAATCAAAAGAATAATCAAGGGGAAAAGAAAAGAAACCAAAACACGAACACAATATTTACGAATAGCTTGAGAATGTTTAGCGTAGTGCAGATATTGCATAATATTTAATTTTTATTATAAACGAAGTTGACAAGACAGATCTAATACAGGGCACGGTCCACTGCTGCCGCGGTCTGAGGAACTATAAGAGGGTTGCACCAGCGGTAGAGCAGTGGATCGCGAAATCCCACAGAGAAATCTAAACTTTAGTTTATAATAAAAATGTCACAGATTACATCAGGTCATGTGAAAACACTCACCATTTTGTAATCATCTATTTTGCTGATGGACCGTAGATACATGTTGACATGGACTAACGTTGGCGCATAGCCTTAACGACAGAAAACAACAATTTTAAATTTATATATTGTTTGTACCGCTTCATATAAAACACCTAACCACACTATACGAGTAGCGTCGTGAGAGAAGTACGCAAGTTGGTGATAATGTTAGATGCTTAAAGATAATAATGAAGTGGAGCTGACTGTGATCGCAACAACATCAGATCTGACCCGGCCCGTCAGTCCATTTCATTAAAGAAAGCTAATGCCCCGTCAGATGAACTTATAAGGACAACCAGCCAGTCTAAAATTAAAAAAGTAACAAAACTAAAAACTATAATGACTATATTTGTTATTCTATGTATAGGTTAGTTTTAGATGATGAATAAAGCTAGAATTATACCAATACTGGCGATCTAAGAAGTAAGAGACGCGCGTCTAAAAACGATTTTGGTCGTCAACACCAAACGGGATTAAAGAGAAATCGAAAGGAAAAAATAAAGAATAAGAAAAAATGAACATTACACATAGTGTCGGGTAAATCACTCCTAGTCAACAGGAGAGAGTTGCCCATTCATTTGACTTGTTTCACCGGATAGTGGATACAGAGAACTTATACGTTTGTAACACTAGTAGCGGCCCAGTCTGTCCTTATTGACTTACCATTGTGACGTCATCGATCTTTGATATACTTCGCACAAATATATTGACGCTCACTACGGCTGGCCCATCTAAGTACCAAGCAAAATATACGATAAATCACGGTATTATTATGACACTACGGCCTAACATTAGTTTGTGAATGCGCGTGATATCATCCGTCTAGCGACTCACCTGCCCACCTGTAAACATAATGTACACTATGCTCATGAATGATCCGACAGAGTGACCACACAAACGAACATAAATATAATTGTGATCAAATAAAACCTCCTAACATCATATTAAATCAAACGACATTTGGGTTAAAACAAAACGCTGCAAACAATCTTTTAATGTCGGCTTGTCAACGAGAATTTGTGTTAGTGTAATATAGAGCAGTATCTTTTAATTCAGAAATTAAATAAACAACAAAAAATATATAACAAGAAATTATTGTTCAAACATAATTGTAAGTTATTAAAGGTTATTATTATTGCTCTTATGGGCTGGGATTATCTAAATTAGTTATAAATTATCTAGAATGACATTAATAAAAGAAACAAGCTATTTAAACAAACTAAAACAATATAAGAAGAGAATAGTTTATGAAGAATGGTCGATTTATTATTTTTCGCCTTTTACCTACCCATTATTATGAATTAACTCATACACTATGTGTCCTAATATTTTTGTATTTTTTATTTTTTATTTTTATTTATTTATTTGGATCTCCAACAAAAGATACACAGATACAATATAAGTCGCAGTTACACAGAGGTTCTTTTAAGTGTGTTCCTTCAATTACAGGAGACCACAGCATGCACATAAAACTAGGTGTTAACACTAAAAGAAAATAATTCAAAAAAATATAAATAATTAGAAAAACAAAACAAAAGCCAAAATAGGAAAGCATTTGCTGACAAGAAATCATACATATTATTATTACAATTAAAATTAAAAATGTTTTAAAATAAATATTGTATTAAAATTAAAATTGTATTAGACTTAATATTGTTTAAAATTAAAATTACAATTCTATTAAAATTAAAATTAAATTTGAATTATAGTTAAAATTGTAACAAAATTAATAGAAACTAAATTAATATAAAACATGATTTAAAAAAATGAATAATGGTACAAATAGTAAAAATTATAATTATTATTTAACATTTATTGCAGTGGTCAATTCTTTTTTATATTTAGAGATGGGGAACGTTATGTCCATGTCAGATTGCTTTGACAGTTCATTATGTATTCCATTAATAAAATTATATTTTGCGTTACACTTTTCTTAACGTCGATATAAAAACGCTATATCACGTTTCGGGGTTGGGAGAACACCGTCTTGGAGGGAAAACTTGGCGTGTGCCGGAAATTAACATTTTGTTTTAGAAAGGTACGCGGTTCTTGTTTAACTGGGTTTGTTTAGTTTGTACAGCGTTAATCTGGTTTAAGTTAACTGTCAGAATGAATTTAGTGTTTAATTTATTTATGATTTAAATGCTAAGTTCATTTACCTAGTAAGTTTAACCTACAAGCTCGCTTATCATCATGAACTGTTGAATTTTCTGACTGGTAGGTACTGAATTTTCAGATAACTTGGATTTACTATTGTATTTTATAAATAAATATGTAAATCGACAGCTAGAAATGAGATAGGCTTGGCATTATTATACTTATTTTATTTCGAGCACTTATGGACCTATGGACTTTCGGGAAATTTTGCTTAGAATCGCGACTCTAAGGTCATTCTAATCTTGCTATAAAAATAATGTTTTACAAAGATATTTCAACAGAAAAAAAGCAGTAATTTAATATTTGGAATATTCCACTTGAGATGAAAACGTCGTCTAAAAACGTTCTAGTGCTTTTTACAGAATAAATAATAAAATATCGCTCCTAATAGCTTTCTAACGACGCTATTGGTTTCAACTCAAGCGTATTCCATATTCCCTTTCCTAAAAACCCGCCATAGATGTGAATAAGTTAAGTTAAACCTACTTACTTAGTCATTTTATTTTTTTAATAGTTTTGATAGAACCCTTGAACCAAGCCTACTTTGTAAAACTGGATCAATAGTTAATTGTAATTGCTGGATATAAAGTATTTGATATTTCGTGACAATTCGTTTTTTTTTCCAAACAAATAGTTTTGATCGCGTGATCCGGCTATTTTATCGATTATTTTAATAGCACTGCAACATTTAGTTGAGTAACTGATAGATATAGTGGCACGAAACGTGTTAAAGGATAACTAAGACTAAAAGTTTACTGCAGATATTTTATGTAATGAAATATGATATTTTTATTTTGTATCCCTATCATACCTATTAAGGCTAATGCTCCAGGGTAGTCCGCGAAATTAAAATTTTCTTTTGTTTTTTTTTACTTCAGTGACCTTGAAAAATTCGTTCCTCGGCCTTAATGAGCTTGGAGGGTGGTATTGATGATTTGATAGTATAATTCTGTATCTACATATTTTAATCAACATACAATCTAACACTCGCCTGCAAATTGCAAAAAACCGGGCGAGCTACCCTTCTTTTTGTTTTTTTTTCGGATTATCAATCATCAAATGACTTCTCCCTATCTGGGCGGAGCGGGAGGGAGTGTCAGACTTTTCTGACTAAAACCCATCCATGTTCCTTCCTCGCCGTTTACGTTCCGGGGCCGCGGTATCTCTTTCGAACATTCCCGCAGTGAGCTACCCTGACGCTTTTACCTTAATAAAATTTGATTTCCTATTTTTGACATAATTATGTTTGTTTACAGCGTCTTTATTTTACCTATATTTGTTGAAAGCGGTACAATTTTTTTTTGCAAATTAGCACGTAGATTTGACAGTTTTATTGTCTACCTTATTAAACTGTAAGTTAAGCTAGTCATATAAATTACCTGTATACGCAAGCTATGGGAAACCTACCAATTAAATTAATAAAACTTAATAATAACACAGAAAATAAAAAGAAATACAACAATAACAAGGGTGTCAATTAGGATCACCAATCAAACCATCAGCAAAATAAAATGACAGTACATGGAAAAAAAAACATTCCATAGACAAAAAAAAAAAATATTTTATGAAAAACAAAATGGAGGAACTGCTCTCTCGTTTACCGAAACACGCCCGCTCCCGTATGGAAACAAAGTTAAATAGGCTGTAACATTTGTTTCTCATGTTTTCTTACGTTTAAATTAAATATTAATTTGTCCAAGATCGTAATTATGAGCAAAATGTACGTGCCTTACGCTTACCAACAAATCATAATATTCCAATATGAAAAAAAAAAAAACAGCAAAATTTTGAACCAAGGTTTTTTTAAACTATTTTAATTATTACGTGCCAATCTGCCTAATTCAGGTCTTTATTTATAATCTAAATTTTAATTTGCCTAACTAAATTTTCCTACTGAGGTATTTCAAAGGGTGCAGGTACGAGCTTGGAAAATTAAAGTCTTAATTTTTCCTCTAACTGAACTCACAACGATTGGTCATTCTAATTTTGTAATTATTAACTAATTATGTACTTATTTATAAACAAACGCTACAACCTCTTTACTCCCTTTTGTCAAGACACCAATCTATGATCGTCAAGGAAAAGAAAGCACAATGATCTATATGGATTGACATTTCCGACCACGTTACTGTCAATCCAGTATATTTCATTGATTTCCCTACTCCTTGATGATCAGAGCTTGTGGTCTGGTCCAAGGACACCTTATACTGTTGATCTAACGATACTAACATTACATATTACGTTTCTCTCTCTCTATCTTTCTTGTTACTAACCATCTTTATGTCGCTTATAGTAGTAATACTTCTCACGAACAGGTTTATATTAACTACAGCTGGGCCATCTGTTAAAACGTTTCAGACAAATCAATAAAAAAAAAGTTCAGAGTCCTACCTACCAGACCATTAAACAATTAAAATTGTATCAGACTGTCGCGTTAATCAATCTTTCAGTAACAATCAATATTCCATTCAGTGAATTTAATTCAAATAATTGATTGTTTTAATTGATTTAATTATGTTGGCTATTCAGTCAGGTTTTTAAGAACTTAATAAGTATAAAAGCACAGACGAAAACATTATGACACAAGCAAAGAAAGGTGATGATGTAAAAGATACCAATATAATTAATGACGCGGTCGTAATGTGTCAATCAATTCCAGGCCAAATTATTATTTCATTTTGATAACTCACTAGGGCGAAAAGCGATTGTTTTTGAACATGTCTAGGTCAAAACGATTTGAGTCTAATCTAATGTATAGGGAAATAGTAACCGTTTGCGTGTTAGTTAACACATAAATAATTCAACGATAGTTCCCATGCGTAAATAGGTGGCCCGAAAGGGAAATTAATACTTTATTATTAACATGGTAACGTTCGAATGGAAACTGGTTATTCTTTCTGTATAATCAAATTAAAACTCGATTCGTTAATAAGATCGGAGTTAATTTGAAAGAAGAAATTTTGAAAATTCTGAGTTTTCTGCTTAAGAAGTACTCGATTACCTAAAGATCCATTAAAATAAAACAACAAAAGAGAAAAGTAACGTATTCAAAATAATAATTATCGTCAAATTCGTAATTTTGAATGAGGAAAACGACAAAATTAAAATCAATGATTCTGAATAAGCGTTTTCGAACGAATAACCTACTTCAGGTAAGTTAATGTAGAATAAAAGCGTTTCTCAAACGTGAAACGAGAAGTTGCTAGCGAATAGTTGAAAATACTGTAGCTGACAGCCGGGCACACCGCAAAGAGGAAGCTTATAAACAGGGCTGTCGACTTACCTAGTTGATAATTTGATTCCTATAATACATTATATTATAGTTAACCTTAAACACACGAGACGAAAAGAAAATATAGCAAAAAGTGTGACAAGACCCAACAATCTTACTTACTATTTGAATGCGAAACTTTGGATGGATGGATGTTACTCAATCACGCCAGAACGGGCGAACGGATCTGGATGAAATTAGGCACAGAGATTATAGTCTAGAATAGCACATAGGCTATTTCGTATCCAGGAAGTACCATCTCGAGGGCAATTTCCGAGCTCGACGCGGATGAATCCCCGCACACAAGCTAGTAGAACTTATACTATCAGCTTTCGAACCTATTAGTACAGTAGAAGGAGCTTCAACGAAATGAGAATTCAATAACAAACTCTCCATGAACAATACCCTATAAAGTTCTGCTATCAGAAACGTTTCTCCAAAAGACCATAGCAATAGAACCATTAATCTCAAGCTTCATGCTGGACCTGGGATTTCTAGAGCATGGATAATTGATTCAGAAGCATGACAAGACAGCCCTAACCCATTAGAGAAGTGATTAATGAAACTAGGGTCAATTCAATGGCAGCAGACGATGGGGACAATGGCAGGAACTCTATAGGAAACGTGTGTGATTAATTTAAGGATATTGTTGAAGAAAATAATTAGGTGTGTACCATACCTGGTAAAGACATTTCTATTTAAATCGTCAACTAATGTTTAGGTAGTTTATCAATGTGCCTCAGCTTTGATAGTACGCGTAATGTTTTTTCTAACAAGTCACGTGTTGTTTCTTTAAAATCTTAAGGAAGCCTTAAAATACTCTAGCACTCCAACAGTTTAACAAGATGAATTGTTAGCAATTCATGTCCTGTAATTTCTTCATCGTCATTCTTCATTCTTGTACAACATTCGCCAATAAGAGATCCAAAGAGGATCCTGCCATTTTGCATTATACAACGTTTATCCAATTTCGCATTCATGTCTTAAATGATGGATTGGATCTTTTTTAGATTCACAAATAAATTCTTTGTAGACTGAATGTGAATCGTATTCAATGATTCTTAGGAGGGATTCAATGATTGAATGGTGTGTTGACGAATTGTGAAAAGTCTTAGGGAAGATTGTTGTTTTTTTGAGTTTGGTAAAGAATAGTGTGGAACTATAATTTTAGAAACATCATATAGAACCTGTTTGAAACTACCAATAAAATGGAGCAAGAGAAATAAAACTAAAACTAATAGAAACGTGCCTCGCGATACATTTCCAGCCTTTTACTTGTACCCGTTAACTCTCCTGACTTTCACATTTCCACAAACTCCTTACAATCTAAATGCCTTTCCATTAACACGAAAACTGTACAAAATCATAAAAATCACACTTAAGAGCTCCGAGAAATGTTTTTCCATTAAAGATTCCCGCGCAAAGCTGTAGCAAGATGGCGCAAAAAAAATGCGGTCTGATTTATGGTTTTCTCGTAACATTCCTCTTTTATTACAAAATGAACTTGGAAATTACGAGATGTAGCGCCTGAGTGGCACTTTGATGTTTTTTTGTGTATCACTTCAGAATATTGATCTTGCTGTTGAAATATTTTTGATAAAATGTCTCCCAGAGGTACAGATAATATCGTACCTGCGCACGTGGGTCGATTAATTGGACCAAAATTGCAATGATTTAGATATTAATTATTGTCTATAACTTAATTAAAGTACAGGGAACAGCTATATTCTGCCCAAAACGTAGTAAACATTACCTAATCGATCATAAATACATATGTACAAGTATAGCGGTACGATGTTTTTTCCGCATTATCAAGCTAATGTGTTCCGACAGCCAGACAAATGACTTCCCTTCAATACCCAAGATATTAGCTAAAAACCTTTCAAAGAATCATCCACAGGCTAAAGGAAAATAACTACGTAGAGAAATATACGATGAAAACAAAACTGATGCAAACTTGGATATTGAGAAAACTGTACAACTTACTGAAAAAGATCAAAAGGTTGACGCTACATTGATTCAAGAAGTTACAAGAAGAACAAAATAAGAGAGATTTCAAGAAGGCTGGTTTTCAAGAAACTAATTTGGCAGTTGGTAGGTCTAAGCTACTCGTATCTTATGATATACCTAGTAAGTAATGACAGCTGATGTGCAAAATCATGTATCGAAACAAGAAAAACAAATCATTTTTGTAGATAATACCTAACTTCAACAGTTGAATGAACCATGAGAAACCAAATAACTGACTATTGAAAGAAACTTCTTAAATTGCAGTAATAAAAAACAAAATATTTGAATAACTGCCAAAAGTAATGACCGAAGAATCCGATGACATTGGCAAAAATGCAATAAATGAACTTTTATTTACTGAAGACGTTAAACAGTTACTAAAGACTCGGATTACGACATTGAACCTAAAACTATCAAAATACGCACATTCCCTGGTTTATTTTAAGTCACATTCTCTATTCGACGTACATTTATTATGCTCACATGTGAACGACGCATTCCAGAGGTAAATAGACATGAAATGCAGCGTATTAATACGAGCTTTACAGTTTATGCAAAATTGGCAAAGTCTATTGACATTTAGTCTTTCTACAAAATAGTGTAGTGATGTCGTATATCTGCCTTTTTTACGTTATATTCATTAATATTTGAAAAGCCAGTAGGTAATTGTTGTATAAGTAAATATTACATACCGTTAAAAAAAAACTATAATTTACTTATTACTTTCGATAAAAAACGATTAAACTCAAATTAAGTATAGCATAGTCATGTACATAAGAAACAAAAAAATACCTCACACCGCAAGCGTCTTTTCTAATCCTTTCAGAGACGCAAAACAAAATTCTTATCATTTAGTCAGCAAGTCAACCAATTTGAACTCTATCACGTTATGTTACAATTCACTATTACATGTTTCTATTAGCTTTGGTCCAGATGTGGTTGAAGCGACAGCTGTAACTAGCTATAACTCTACTATAACAATTATCTGTGTGATAAATATTCTATAATCATCCCCAGGTCATTCTTTCATTATTTTCCACACATTGCACAATTTAATTTGAAATTAGGTTTCCTAACTCAGTTTTTTAAAACTGCGATCCTGACCTTTGAAAATGTAGAGGCTCCGTTAATAAATTTCCATTACCACTAATCGAAGACCATTTCACAGCATTCTACACTTCACTCCCTGAATGGGAAGTGCCAAAAACTGATAAAGTACATCCAGGAGTGCTGAAAACGGTTCATACCTTGCCAATTTTAGGAATATGGCAACTGCACTACATGTAGAAGAGCTCTCATGGATGACGGATGAAGATACGACACTAACAGGTGGAGTAAACAAATGACTAATGGAACATACGGTTGTTTATACAAGCATTAGACGCTTTGACGAAGCCATTAAGAAGGAGGGAGTTCATCACACATTTGTAAATGAGGCCAGAGAGACATCCGCCTTGCTTGAATTTGACTTGGCAGACGACAACGAAGGGAAATTGAATTTAGTAGTCGGTAAATATGGACTGCCGTGTGTGGTTATACCATTTGGGGAACCAATTACGGAGATAAAAGCTAAAATGATTAAAATACAAGCATTGTTACTTGATATTATTGCGTTATCCTCTTACTAGGTTATGAAGTTCCGATAGACAGACGCTTCATGTCACCGAATGGTACTCAGCTGCCTTAGATCAGTCCAGAAGCCAACCATAACATAGATGGGAAAAAAGTAATTTTTTTTCGAAAGTCTTCAAAGGCATGCTATGTGATCTTGTTTTATTTACTAGCATCAGTAGTTTTAGCAAAGACCAACTATGGATGAAAAGACGCTGGTATGACGAAGAGTAAAAGTCCTTTTACAAATACTATCAGACTTATCATTAATCTAGTAGAAATTGGAAGCGACGCCATTGAAACTGACAACGATAAATGGTTGTCAAAACTACTCGAAGATGGTTCCCTATTCTTTGTTGGACTTGTAGAATTCTTTACACAGGTATTCCTTACAAAAGCTGGCTTCAGCACTAAGTGCTCTGCCCCAATACGAAATAGATTTATCATCGTTGCTTTATACAAACTTACGGTATAAGATTTTTACAGAAATAAGGGCAATAACCTAATGTAAACTTACTTTTCGTTCGTAGATAAACAGGGTCGTATGTTTCATAGGAAAAAAACAAAACAAAGATCATCTGAGACAGTCGTACTGTATAAGAGTACCTTAATCGGTAATTATCATGTGTCTATTTTTTACCCAACCATGTTGGGGTCGCGCTTCCAGTCTAAACGTATCCAGCTAAATAGAAACCAGTACAAGAGCTCTTTAGTAGAATGGAATAGAATAGAATACTCTTCAATATGTACACCATAAAAATTGTAGATACAAAAATACGACTACTTACTGCATTATGATTGTTATGGAATTCTGAAAGACCTAACAATTATAATTATGTAAAATTATTTTGGGACAAAACTCCGGACGCATTAATACTATTGCGTAAGCTTTATTTCATGACCGTAGATCAGTCCCAAAAGACTACATCTTTATACCTTGACCATTATCTAGTTTATGATTTCCGATACCAGTGCGTCAAAGCAATAAAGACATATATTCAAAACGATGAGATTATATTATTCTTATATACTGTTATATTTATTTATACCTGCCTCTTCCTGTGCTCTTTTTTTCTTCATTCAGTCTACTAACCTAACCCCTTTCATTAGAACCACCTACATTCATTCCTCCATCACCTCGTCATCCAAACCGGTCAGCTGGTCAGCTCATGTCAGCTCTAGCATCGCAAGCCAGGTTATTCATTTCTCAATGACCTATAAACTCTAGACAATTCCTTTCAAACTATTTCTATACTATTTTCCTATTACCATTATGTGTATTAGTGTGTAATAATGCACACACTTATTCCTACCTTCCCTAACACTACCTCCACCTAATTTCTATCACGCATAATACATATCCCCTGCTTTCCTATCACGTCTATTAATATCCCTTCTTCTGCGTCCCTAACCATCGCTTCGACCACGGACCTTACGAAGCTCAAAGCCAAGCGTTCCTCACCAGTGCCGTTAATCCCCGAAGGCCTGATCCTGGCGTCGTACCGCCCTGGGCCCAGGATCTGATCTAAAATCTGCTTCTCTTTCTCCCTGAAGTTTATCTTCCCACCGTTCATGCATCTGTGAATAGAATATGAATTGAGTTTTATTTTTATTATTATTGCCTTTTCTTCTTGGAACAAATTGAACTTACACCACGTTGAATTTGTTCTGTCTCCTTATTTGAGACCTAGTTGCAATTGATTCCCTTATTATCGAGTTCCTTTACATCGAGAGCATTGACCAACAAAAGCGTAGGTAAATAAATTTTATGTAGCTTATTTTAGGTTGATACTTATATCGGATGATCATCCATTGATTTATCTATTGTTCGCTTACTAGAAGATTTAAGATGCTTATATGTATTTAATTTTAGTGCTAAGTATTTCGAATTTACAACATAATTAATTTTGTCTTCAGAATGAGATGCAACGATGCTCTATATACGTTTAGCAGTAAATGTATTGAGTATACTCTGGCGGTCATAATGTTTTTGTGTTATTAATGGTTAGGTTGTCACCTTGCCGAATCTCTTGTAACGTGTGTAACAACATAATCTGACGTCGGTATAACTAGCAAAACGTTGGTGTGATGACATTTTCTCCGCAATATTGTTCTTGGCTGCACTTAAATGCAGCGGCAACTATATGGAGATTGCTATTCGTATTTTTGGAAACTGCATCAGGGGAAATGCGACGCTCGCCATATTTGTGTCATCATAGAAATCAATAAGTACTTTAATTATAAAACCTGCCTACGAAGTTTTGAACAAAAAGCTCTAATTTGTCTTTCCAAACTTTAGATGTTATCGTATCTTGAAAGTTTGAACTAAAATACTGTTTTAACAATCCGTAGTGACAGATTTAGGTTAATGATGATTAATTTGTACCTTCAAGAAATGTTTGATACTTTAGATATCTAAATTTTCACGTGGGATATCTTCCGTGCATAAATTAGAGCAGTTTTATTTGTTACCGCCAAGAATTCCAAGTTTTTGAGGAATGTCTTGAAGTGGTATTTAAATCACTAAGAATAATAACGTAGTGTTTATTTTTCGGGTGTTCCAGGCATTGATTAATAGTTTATGCGGGAATATTATATCACAGATTACCTCATATTTATGACTGAGGTAAGATTCAAGAGTTTTAGTAGTAGAAAACGGATAAAGATGGGTTAGTTGTTTTGTTTATTTGAACGTTTTAAAGAAGAAGCCAATGAATAGTTTATCGATGTGTTTGTAAGTTCTTAGGTTATGTACCCAAACCAAAGGTCCAAATAACCGTATGCACCCTTGCCACACACCGTTGCTGGGTGGCAAGGAAACGTATATTCCGATCAAAAGTGCAATTTATTTAAGGAGACATGGAACCATGATATAATGAAAAACTTATATTGTTACTTACGCACGGGAATGCGGGTGGATGGAGAATAAATTGTTAGGAGCAGACAAATCTGTCTACCCTCCAGTCAACCTGCGATCATGGCGCTTGCAACAGCGTTGAAATATCGGGAGCTCAAAATAATGAATAATCACGGAAGATATCCCGTAAGTGACAATATAAGTTTAGTTTTAAACCGTGAAAACTTAAACCAGTGTTTCATGATATAATGTCACTGAGCCAGTATGAATATGTGATCACCCGGTAGACACGCATATCAATAAAATGTTACGTTTTAAAGGACCATGGCAACCATATGTAGTGTTGGAGAGGTGATAAATCTAATTCTATATTGCTACGAATGAGAAATAAAATTCCGATGATAATATATCTGTAGGACTAGAAAAAAACCGTCTTTCCTTGTGTATTTATTTAAACCATTTTTCTTCAAGGTACTTCTTACGGTACTTATTAAACTGTCGTCTGCACTACGGCTCATTGAACTGAAAAATTACTGTAATTTTTCAGCACAAAGAAGCTTGTGCCAAAACGGTGCCGTATGCCGATGGCAAGGAGATAACTAACGATAAAAATAGTGTACATAACAGTTCGTTATAATCTCTATTTTACCACCTTGAGCGAAAGAGGTGCATCGGTGAAAAATAGGCTTTCTAGAAGAAAATGAAACATCAATGTAATTTTTCCCTATTCTCATTCCTCAAAAGTGTCAGTATACTGGTCAAAGTGACTAACAGCCGTTTTTATTTTATAACTTACTTACAAATAGTGAATATACAAATGTAAACATACAAGTGTAAAAACCCCCGACACATAATGTACTAAAAATTAAACAGAAAATAATTCGTTAATTGTTAGGTCATAGGTATCCATTTGTGGTGGCACCCCTTTTGATTTGAAATTTATCATAGCGTAGAGTATTCTACTAGTCAAGCCCTTTCATTTGATACCCATGTTTTTGCATCGGGGGTTAAAAATCAAAGAAAGCTTTTCTGTGACGTTTTGTCAAAACTTCATACAGACAGAGACAGCAACATACCGAAACCTGCTAGGAAGTTAATGAGAAATGGCCGAAGTCGCAGTGATGTGTTCAGCGGACTGAAATAATTTACTAGGGTTTAATCCTAATTTATTTTATCAACACGTCAGTTCGGTTTAGTTTAACAACGTTTGTTTTGACAACATGTCTCAGAATGGCAAATTTTCGTTGTATAACTATAAACCAACAGAGATTGATCAAAGGTAGGATAAATAATGGACAAAGATATAAAATAATAATATGTCTATCATTTCTCGGATTTAGGTGTATTTTAAAAAGTTTGTGTTTGAAACACGGGCAGGCAGCTAGGTTGCCGATAAATAAATAATTGTGGGTGTGACACAAGACAAACTTAAAGAAACAACATGTTAATAAATATTTTATCAACTTATAATAACAAGGTAATCCTTCATTTTAAATAATTAAAAGGCAAAACTGGAGTTAAATACTACTTACTGACAGTTTATGTTGACCGTTTTACAGTAAGCGACAATGTTGTTGTCGTCTTTACAATATACAAAATCTTAATGGATATAAGATTATTTGATTCATTGTGTTTCAGAATTTCATTTGCAAAGAATTATGTGCTTCTGTTCTGATTTTAATTAAATAATTAGCTCAATAAAAACGATATAAAATTAACTGCCTTTTCTCGCGAAGATCTTGTCGTGTGAGAATCGCCGTAATCGACTTTTGCGGCTCATAGATCCGACGACGCTGATCCGAGACTTTTACAAAATTACTCACACGTTAAATTTGCTATACACACCTGTTTGAATCATAACTTGTATAAAACAAGCAAACTATTTGGTGAATATAAGAACGGTGATATGAGAAAATGACCCAGTTGATCGAGTTGTGGGCGGACTTGGGCGGACGGTATGAATGAACGTCTAGAAAATAAAATTGGGAAGAATTTATAACTCAGTCTACGTTAAAAATAAAGAGAGTGTGTGATATCACTCGGGAAAAAGGTCTTAGACAAGGTGACATTCTAACAATGATCACGACGATGGAAAATTTTTCAAACGTTTTTTCACACGAAATAGGCTTGTATAATGTGAAGCGATTAAGAAGGCTAGTGTAGGAGCACGCTGTCTAGAAACAACCGCTTCACTAGGGATTCGAAGATATCCAGGATCGGGGAATAGGGAATCTGACAGTCAGTATATTTTGGACCAGCACTTTCTCGTTCACTAGCTCGTCTAATTTGCATAATAGAATATAATTTATAGCCTAGAAGAATAGAATAAGAATATATGTTACTCGGTGAAAATGTAGTGTAGCTTTCTAATGGTGAAAGAATGTTGTTAAATCGTTTGAGTAGTTCTTGAGTTAAATCGTAAAAAAACATACAAAAAATCCATCTTTCCTCTATATAGTTAACAATTTAGGTTGTTAAAACTGCCCTTACGAACATCGACAAGAAAATGTTTCTTTCATAAACCTATTCCGTCCTACTGCTGTCCCATGCCTTTCAGGCTTTCTTTGTGTCTTTTGGAGTATGAGGAACAGCTCCAGCCAGTAAGTTATGAACGAGTCCAAATTGCTGGAGGTTGCGTGACCTGCTCCCACTAGGTGGACCGATGACCTGGTGAAGGTTGCGGGAATCCGCTGGATGCGAGTCGCACGGGACCGGTCAATGTGGCGACAGTTGGGGGAGGCCTATGTCCAGCAGTGGCCGTCTTTTGGCTAAAATGATGATGATGACGATGACGAGTCCAAATTGTCAATTTTAAAGTTTTCTTTAAATGTTCCACCTTTACACCATAAAGTTTCAGAGTATCAATCAGCCATTACTTATTGATGTTAGTTCTTTGTGATAAAACAGATTAAAAAAGTCATCCTAGTGATAGTCATCATTTTGACGCCTCGAATGGCGTAGTGGTAGTGACGCTGCTTTACGTTCTTAGGGTCCTGGGTTCGAATCCCGGTAGGAGCAAATGTTTGTGTGATGAGCATAGACATTTGTTTCCGAGTCATGGATGTTTATATGTATTATAAGTATGTATTTACAAACAAAAAAGTATTTAAGTAGTATATCAACTATATAGTGTCCACGACACAAGCTTTGCTTAGTGTGGCACTGTGTGTTATTGTCCAGCGATATTTATTTATTTATAAAGACGGCTTCATCGTGAGGAAACCGGCATGTCCTAGAACCAAAAATTCGAAGACATGTGACATCTACCAATCCGCACTGGGCCCGCGTCGTAGATTATAGCCCATTCCCTCTCATTGAGAGGAGGCCGTGTCCCAGCAGTGGGAACATTATAGGTTGATGATGATGATGATGAATTACGGCTTCTAATATTTATCTCTAAATGATGATGGACACTGGGCTGTAAGAGTTAATAATAGTTATGGCTGCACAATTACTATAAATCATAATATTTGTTCGATAAAACATATTGCTCTTTATGAGTTTGTATTACTATACGATTTATGATTAATGGTAGTTGTGAATACTAACGATGAATTCTCTAATGTTGTACTCTTACTTTAACGGCTGAAAGTCAGACATAGTAACTAGTTTTTTTATATACTTATGAATATTACTTTTCTACCTATTTGAATTAGATTTTGTTAACCATTTCATGGGTTTTAATTTTTTTATGCACGGAACTTAATCCTTTTTCTTAAATAAAAGTGGCCTTAGTTACTTCCTATAACATCAGATATCTACCAGTAAAAGTGCCGTCAAAATCGGTCTTGCCGTTTCTGAGATTAGACGGAATAGATAGACAGACAAAAATTGAAAAGACTGTTGTTTTGTATATTAATAAAACACACAAAAACTTTATTTATATGAAAACATGTAAAGATTTAACGAAACTAATCAAAAACTAAACTTTCACGCTGAACCTTGTCAATTAAAAGATATTTTTACGAGTTGTAAGAGAACTTTTTTCTTACTTTCTTTTCCCACTCTTAATGGATAGGTACACCACGGTCTTTCATTTCCGTAAGACATCATTACGTAATAAACATTTGTTCTACTAATAGTTGTTGACTCATAGCAAAATAATATATAGTACATAGGGACAGGCTTTATTTTACCTTCCTATCCCAACAAACAATCAAAAATATGTAGTTCATTGTTTATTCATATAGCTCTACTATGTAAACATCACGCCCGTCTCACATAAATAGGTAAAGAATAATAAATCTTGACGTAAAAACTCGTATAATAATAAATATGTCAAAGTCAGAAAGCTGTCGACAAGCTTATTATTAAGGTAGAAAAGTTCTCCAGCATAAATCACAGACATCTTACGTTTAAAATTGTAGATGAGGGCATTTCTCGGCAGACTAGGAATTACGGAAAATGTTTTTTTTTATGTACGAATATTTTGTTCTGCGTAACAAATATAGGTTGTAAAACACCTCTTCACGAAGCCGAAAGGCACTTGTTCTCCCCGTCATTGCGATCTTTTTTTTGTTCTACACCATACCTTTATGTTCTGGAAACCTTCTAGTTACGGAGATGCTGGGGGTCAAAGTTACAAGTTTTTGACAAGTTTTTTTTAAAATACAAGCTTTTTTTTTTGCATTATTTTTACTTTAAAATACCTCCACAAACCCCGTACTATTCAATCAGCACTATATTTGAGTGCGTAACATTGAGTTATACGTATACCACAAAACGTGATTTTTTACCTCAAAAAAAAAATTTTTTTTTGCGTCAAGTTAGGTACCTACTTAGTTTGATACAGAATGCTTGGTTGACGGCTTTGTGATGAGGTGGTTAACATCCTGTATAGATAGTTAATATCAACCACTATAAAATACTACGATACACAGAACGAACAGTTTATTTATAAACGATGCGTTAAAGTCTGCCTAACCATGCATTTTGAAGTTAAAAGACTCTTAACTTTTAGCTGCTTTTCTATGATCCCTCATTTAGACATACTTATGGATCCCACGGAGACAAAATAAGGTGATTTGGAGCTGGATGTATTATCATTGAAATATCTAATAGGAACACATACGGAAACCTAACTTAACTTATAGGTGTACCAAATAGTACAACCATATTTCCCAGTTTTGTCCCTCGTTATCAGGGGAGGCCATATTGCCATCCACCAGGCAAAAATCTAGACTCCAGTGACTGTTACTGAGCATCATGAGAAACCCTAATAACATATAGACCGATCTGAGGATCAGTACTAGGAGCTCATGGTCAGTAGTCACGCTGGAGAACATTAGACCAACTCATTATCTAAAAGCGAATAATGGTCATCAATAAGGAAGGTATAGTTAGGTAGGAGGACAATGTACTCACTCTGAGCGATGTGTGATGAATAGTAACACCAATACGAGGGCGCATGATGGCCGCGGGAGTTCCATCCTCCGTCTGAAACAAAGAATAACAATTTAATCATCTTTTAAATTATACTACACTTTATCAAGAATGAGGAGCCCGTGGCTAAATAGCCTTGCTTAGTATGGCACTAGATGGCGCTGTGTGACCAGCAATAGTTATTATTATTATTAAATTTAAAAAACTTGCGGGGCAGTCTTTGCGGACTGCCGATATAAGTGAATAACGAAGTAATCTATATTGGTATGAGTTGTGCCCCGCGCAAGCCTAATTGGTGCTTTCAGCTACGAGTGCTACGAAGCGTTAGGTGACGATCTCGCGAGTTCCATGTTTTCGCATCAATAACAGCACCACGGATCGATCTTCAAGGTTAACCTGCGCTTGGCAAGGCCGTTTTATGGATGGATGACCGTCATTTACATACCGAGGTTCCTCTGTGCCATGATAAAACACATTAAGGTCCATGAGCCGTAAGTCTCGGCTGTCATTTGTAGAACTTTCACAGTTGTTACAGGTAGTCATTGTGTTCCAAAAGTCTGACAACCAGTCTTACCAAGGGCTATCGTATTGCCCAGTACCAGTACTAACTGGTTTGTGGACATCAAAAAGCTGCTGCGTCCGGTTAGGTGGGCAGCCGAGCTCAAGCTAGTTCGGAAAAGGCTCGGCAGATGTTGATACGATGATGTAACAAACCACGTGGTGCAAAAAAATCTCCAAACACATTCGAAGGGCGAATTTCATATGACAAAGGATTTTCATCTATCAAAATATGTACACGGGCATTGGGTTGTGGAGGTCAGATAGGCAGTCGCTCCATTTCATACTGGTATTCAGCTGCATCCGGTTAGACTGGAAGCCGACCCCAACATAGTTGGGAAAAGGCTAGGCAGATGATGAAATATGTACACGGGCGTGTCTTAAAATAATTGTAAATTACTATTTATCTTCCAGTTATTAAAGGAAGCCAGTGCTCATTTACCTGACTATGAAAACCCTTCAACATGAAAGAAAATTCTGCTCAAAGAAAATGTCAAATCATCGGAAATTAAAAAATCATTAAATAAAAGATACGCAATTTCCTGGCGAGTTTACATTGAAGTGAAGGGATTTCTAGGGAGATTTTCATGTGTATAGTAATTTATAATAAGATTCCGAATGATTTAAAAATGTTGCAGGGTCATTTATTTAGAAAAAAATTGACCGAGTGGCTACTAAATTGTTGTTTCTATAGCGTTAAGGAATTTATGGAATTTTAAAAATGATTTAATGATAAATGAATAATACTGATTTTATAGTAATTGTAATAATATTAACTGCACGATAATAATGACTAAAATGTTACTAAATAATAATACTAATTTGCACGCTTGCTTGCAGGCAGAATACTATAACTTTTCGGACATAAGATCTTTCCTTGTTGTATGAAGTATTTCTTGTAAATAAATATTTTTGATTTGATTTGATTTGAGAGTGCCTAGCTTTTCCCCAACTATGATAGGGTATGCTTCCAGTGTAGTCGGATGCAGCTGAATACCAGTATTTTACCTGGAGCGACTGCTGATCTGACCACCACCACCCAGCCAGTTAGTACTCGGTAATATGACACACCTTGGTAAGACTGATTGCCGAGACCCGAGCGGCTGTTATTACCAAGCCACGAGCTACTTACAGAACGCAAATTCTTCCTATAGAAAATATCAAAGCATCGGAAATTACAAAATCACTTGCAGAACAAATAAGATTCTGTCCGTTTCCGGACAACTGTGAATTAAATTGAAGCGATTTATATTTTATATTTGGCGCTCGTTAATGCTGTACTGCTGCAGTTGCCTATTTAGCCCTGTGCAATAAACTGCCATTATTCTATTAACCAATTACTACAGCTTGCCTTGTACTTTTTATATCCTTTGATAACTAGCATTGCCTTTTATTCTTTTGTATGCATTTGAACGCACAATTGCCATTTGTTGATTAACATCGTGAGCCATATCTATACGTAGGTATTCTTCTTCTATCCAGTCCAGCGTCACGCAGTCATTCACTCACTAGCCGTGTACATCATTCCAAGTCCTTCCACCATCATTCCACCATCTTTTCAAGTCCTGTTTCTGCCTCTCCACCCATCTAGGATGTTTCATCCCTCGCCATGACATGCTCATACCCAACCATACAATTTCCTTTCAACTATTCTGATATTGGCTCCATTTTCAAAATACTTTTTCGTATCATCACAAAAATAGATATTTATACGAAGGATACTTCCTGTTGATCTAATCATCCCTCTGGAAATGATAGGCACATTGCCTGTAGAGACGATGCGGATATAAATAAGAATTGACAGGATATAATATATAATACATATAGCCTTATTTTCAACCGACTTCCAAAAAGAGGAGGTTCTCAATTCGTCTGTATTTATTTTTTTTGTGTTTGTTACCTCAGAACTTTCGACTGGGTGAACCGATTTTGATGATTCTTTTTTTTTTGGTGAAGATTTGATGCTGATCTTCCGAGATATACAATGGAACTCTTCAAAAATAGACGGCTAATCTGCAGTAATGCTGCAATCGCTTGTAGGTTCATTGTTCATACTACATCATGACGTAACATCACGCCTGTATGCTCTGAGGGGGTACTCAGATGTGTACAATACGTCGTACAATAATCGTCGAAAGCGTTAGGTAGAGGTGAACCTAATAGTACACCCACATTTCGCCAGTTATATTTAAGTCCCATGTTATAGGGGGCGTCCCTATTGTCATCAACCGGGCCCGAATCTAGACTCCGTGGCTGCTACTGAGAAATTCCTGATGGCAAAACCCAAAACAATTTTCCCGACCGGGTTATCGAACCCAGGACTTCATGCTCAGTCAATACACCAACAGACAGTTTAATACTTAACATTTAAAACAAAAAGAACAAGATGTCGTTTCTACGAGTATGATTGAGCACAAGTTAATGGGGTCGTCTCCCGACCTTTCCCGTTGTATTATAAATAAAGTGCATCGTGAAAGTTTACGTGGTTGGACGGCCGCCATCTTGCATTATTGATGCTGTCTGCCCCGTACGTAGGGTTGCCATTTCAAAAAATAAGTCACGACAAAAACCTTTTGAAAAGAATGGAGAAAACTCAGACGTTTCACTCTTTTTGATGTTTTTTTTACGTTTTCTTGTTTCTTATAAAATCCTCTTATTAAGAAAATACTGACCAAGTTCGGACACAGATCCGTACGGCAACCCCTACCGCACGGTAGGTACTACGACTAGGGATGGATTGTGAGTTTCTGGAAAATGGTTTTTTAATGTGATTCCGTGTCCCGGATATTGATTTCTGTATATTTTATGCAAATGTTAGATTCTTGTGTCTGTTTAAGAACCTGACGATTTAAACAAAGTGAATATGATGGTGGTGCATTCGATAGCTTTCTGGGGTGCTGTCAAGAGTTTTATTTAAACTTTGCCCCTTAATATTAATTACTATTTTATCGTAGATACTTTACGAACATTTAAACGCAAAAGCAGTCAGTCTTTGGTGTGCTGTTATTATATGTGCTCTCAAGAGGCTAGTATATATTGTACAAAGTAACATTTTCGCAGCAAAAACGTCAGAACAGTCGTCAGTAACTATTTGTCTCTGGTTCCCACATAAGATTATCCTTTACAATCTTAATAAGAAAAGAAATCGTTTCTTTTCGATTTTAGAATAAGCCTAGCTGCCATCATTATACGAAAACACGCTACGGAAATCCATTAACGAAATAATGGTTTGAAAGAAACCTTTCCCAAGTAGATGTTATCGTGTCAATTATTTAATCAAATATCTTGGCATGGGTACTAACAAATTTCAAGCAAACCAGGACTACTACACACTTTTAATTACAATCCGAAAACTTTTTAAGGAAATCGTAGTACCACGCTTGAAATAGTTGAAAAATTCTTCTGATTGGCAAAGTAATGAATATTTATAAATGGCATTAGAATTTGATTGTGACAGTCAGAAACGCAATTTCTCCGTAGCTGTATCAACCATGAAGTCAAAAACCTGAATTTCAAGTCCAGACAGTACTCAGAATAAAGAGGGTTACTCAAAAAACCCAATCAATCCTACAAACCATGAAGTCTAAAACCTGCATTTCTATTGGCATGAACTGGGCAAGTCCAGACAGTACTAAGAAACCCAATCATTCTCAGTTAAGCCAGGGGACCATATACTAGACTGTCAGGTCAGAACCACAACATCTACGAGAAATAACATCTACAAATCTAACAAACTCGCAAACGATTTACGAAACTCGCAAACGATGTACGTACGACAAGATTCACGATTGCGAACGAAGCAAAAGAAACTAAGTCCATAATGGTGTCGATTCTGTTGTGCACAAACTAAACTTAATTTAGGCTATTGCTATCGTTTACTAAAAGGCAGTGCGAGAAAAGGACGACTGTAGCTATGCACTAAGTTAGAGATGTCAAACTAGTTTATGCCTTGCGCTTCACCGTGTTTTTAGTCGACATGTTTTTACGTGCACCCTTCATTTGTATGGAAATATTAGTTCGAATTAAATTTGACAGCTCTAAATTACTTCCGTCTCTTTCTCGTTTCATTAGTGAGAAAAAGATAATAATAGCCTAAATTAAGTTTAGTTTGTGCACAACAGAATCGACACCATTGTAAGATCAATGAGCAACTGATGATAATAGTTTCTCCTTCCCCTAATGTGTTAAATCTTGAACTTATATTACATTTATGTTAAGTCAAACATGGAGACCCATTTCAATTACAAAATCGATAAATTAATATCCCTGGTAGACATGTCGTCAACCCGCAGGAAATCGAATTTATAAGAGTTTCCGATCATAAAACGATTTACAGAGTCGATCCCCTAAACCCTTGATTTGGGAATTATAATTTCATCTGGGTTGACTCGATTTTTGGCTCGTTGAAATATCTTTACATGATTTTTTTCCAGCAGCGTTGAGGAGTTTTTTGATGTTTTTAGATTTGTTCTAAGGTTATTTTTATTGTTTTTGTTTTTAATGTGCAGTCGCTAGCGCATCTAGTTACCAAAAACTGACAAATTTTCTCAATAATTTAGTAGTTTAAAGTCATTTGAAGAGTTTGTGGTAACATGGCTTGCTGGCGACTGTGTTTTATTTACAGAAATAAAGTTAGAAATTAAAAACTTCATCCATTTTTATGTTTTGGTATTATACCGTCTTAAATTCTTGAGCAAGCGTGGTGATCAATGATCGTGCCTTCTCTGTATGACAAGAGGATTTTGCCCGTATTATTATGATATTAGCTTACCAGAGTCCACATAAAAACTTTCATAGCATAACAATACGCCTGCAATCGCTGAGAGGTTGGGCTGAGGTGTACCCACATCTCGCCAGTTATGAAGCCTGCCATCATTCAATAATTACCCATTTTTAAACTAAAGTACCTGGGTGACCGAGCTCTGATCGAGTGAAAATAAAGTAAACTAATTTTCCAGATATGAAGCCTATATTGTTTATTCTATAATGCTTATTAGTCTAGGACTCTAACTTCTTCAACTTCTCATTTAAACAAAAGAAAGAACACCACTTCGTTTACGCACTAATCTACAACCAACTCCCATAAAAATGGTGAGCGATTAACTATTAACTGAATAAAAAAATAAAACCATTAACTGTAACAGTAAGTACCGACCTACATACTGTAGCTACCCTCAAAAATGTTCGGTTAATTTACAAACTACCGTTCAAATGTTTGAGTTAGGAACACGCGAATATTAAATCAAGGGGCAGGGGCAGATTAAGAAGTTTTTGTTTACAAAACTAAAATGGCCACTAATGGAGACGTATTTAGAAACTATTTGAATTATTTAGATTCTGGAGGTGTTTACAAGACGGATTTGAGTGTCTACACCGGGAGGGGACGACCTAAAAGGTCATATACTGACCATATTGGTAAAGTTCTTCAGAAAGGTGAGGTGGTAGTGCTCACAAACTCAAATTCAAACTCTCAAACTCAACTGAAACTCAAAAATTCAAACCATTTATTTCAATTAGACCATTACGGCACTTTTGAATGTGAATAAAACGAAAAAAACAGCGAAGCTACACTCACAGACACAAGGCATAATAACTTGAGAAAGTACTGTAGTTGCCCATTCCCTAGCGTAGATCTCTATAGAGAAGAACGGGTAAGAAACTCCGTGGACATTATTTTCAATCAAAAATGTTGTTATTACGAAATCGTGGTTATTTCATTCATGTTGAGATTATACATTTATGTGAGAACGATGTAGCAAAGACGTCCACATTAAGAGCGTCCAGAGTAAAAAAATAAATCAACAATTTAAAAATAAAGTAATTACCGGAACCGGCGAGCGTGCATGATCAGCCCGCGTAGCATGACCACCGTAGACACGACAGAGAGTCGAAAAATCTTTGGTTCGTCTGTCATTTTGTCGATTCAATGACAGATGAACAAAAGATTTCTCGAGTCTCTCTCGTTTCTCCGGTGGTCATGCTAGGAGGGCAGATGTACGAACGTGGACGAGACAAAAGGAGTACTTAAGAGTCGTGACAGGTGCCCTTCTGTGGGTCCACCTACTCCCCTGGGAATAAAGCGCGAGTTTATGCATTATAAAGCTGATTAAACAGTAGTTAGAGCATTCTCGGAATGGGCTCGAAGTGAAGCCATGCTAGCCATATTGTTTCCACCATGGAACACAAGCCCCTTCTCTGTAAGAGGAACATAACATCACGACTGTTATATCTGTAAAGTTAGGCAGAGATTTACTTAATAGATGACCCACATTTCGTCAGCCTTATGTTCCCGGTCGGCCACTGAACAAGCCCACTGGCCAGTCATCAAATAACTTTTAGAAAAATATGACCGATTTAAAAATAGCCTGTAGGTAAGTAACGATGTAATAGCCAAGGGCGAGGTTGATTTTAGAAATATTTATAGGCTCGAGTCATTAAAGAAATCGAGTTAAATGTTGGGGTGGGATGAGGGTTGGAGTCTTGAAAATGAGTTGTTGGAAAATGAAATGTCATGAATTTTAATAGGTAATCAAAATCCTGCAAAACATGATGACTGGTCATTTTTGCGATCACCATCAACCGGTAACTGTTGCGGCAAAGCCTACGGATCACAATAACAGCACACAACGACAACACGTTGATACTACTGTCTACTATTTTCCAACTCCACAGATCAAGTTTACCGAGATTTCCACAGCGATGTAAAGTCAAACTTGCTGTAGAAATCATTAAACTGACAAAAAGAAAAACCTTGGATTTTCCAACTCAAGCTCGCTGCTATATAGTCTCCTAGTTCTCAGGAACTTCTATGCAAAAGTCGACAAAGTCTTGTGATAACAAAAACCTCATGAAAAAATTTATTTACTAGAAGGCCCGAGGGCTGACACGGAACCAAAATATTGGCCCATCTTCAAAATAAGTTGAGCCGCCTTCTTAGTTCCTAAGAGATGGGACCGTCGCGACTTTCAAGCCAGAAGCGTTATTTCTGAAAGTGCTCAGACATGATTTGAATATTTAACGAAGCACAGTTATTTATAACGTCTTTACAAAGTCAATTAGGTATACGACTGCCATTATTTTACTCTGAAAGCCTTCTTAGCATAAATGGGTCCATTCTCATATTTACTCACAATCGCCATGTTTCTTGGTCACTGCATTTTATAGGAACAAAGACAAAAAGGACTATTATATTGTCCCGTGTTCAAGTTTAGAGCAGTGTGGTAGCTTAGTGGTGGCGTGTAGGGTCAAACCCAGCAGGCAATTTAGTTTGTGTGAATTATATTAAATCAATACCACTGCTCTCAAAATGACAAAGAAAACCATTGTGAGAAAATCGGCATGTCTTAGAAGTCAAAGTCAAAGTCAAAGTAAAAAAAAATATTGCGAACCAAGTGTACAATGTGGTGTTATGGCATGATAGTACTTATGACTTAGCGGCCTTTTACAAGCATTGCAATTTCTCCTTCGATTGCCCTTCTCATTTTAAATTAGCATGCATTCAAGCATGCATTCAACATTTGTAATTACGTAATTTTTTATTTTATTTTACATTAGTTAATAGTAGTACAATTCACGAATTTATATTTATGTCAAGATTAAATGTCAATAATAATGAATTTAATACAATTTTAAATAATGGTTATGTCAAATTTTTGTAAAATAATGGTGAATTCAATAAAATTTAAATAATAGTTATGTCAAAATTTAATGTCATTATTAGTGAATTCAATACAATTAATATTAGCTATGTCAAAATAAAACATCATTAATAGTGGATTTAGTACAATTATTCAGCAATATTGTTATACTAGAACCAACATTTTGAAGATGTACGTCACCCACCCACCCACACTACATCGTGATGGACTTCAGGCCTCTCACTGAGTGGTCCTGTGTTCCAGCTGTGGTAACATTATAGTCTGATTGTCTTTGTTTTCTCTCTGTATCACCCTAAATGTGCTTATAAATGCTAGTGTTAGTAAAAACAGAAATTTACTTTTTATTCTGATAAATTAGTAGTGGTTAGGTACTTAGAGTTTAGGTCTAAAAACACAGGCACGTACGAGAATCTTGTGCCGGTTACGCGTAACTAACTTAACTACAGCCCTGTAACTTTACAATCAGTTTAGTCGCCATTTTCCTGTCATGGCGGCGGATGTTAATACACTAATAACGCCATCTAGCGTGCTCTGGAGTAACTACTAAGTGAACCTGTTCTACAAGTACGTATGAATCGATAGGACTCGATAAGATAAATTTGACAGTTATTCTCGATAAATGAGTTTTTTATGGCGTCAAAACTCATTTTATCGAGAATGACTGTCAAAGGAGACAATTTTTTTTGTTCGAGGATTAGTTTCCCACATAAATTCTAGCATATAATAATGAAACTTACATTGATTTCTTCCTTATAACCTCTAGATTCCAGTGGTTTAATTAGCTTAGCATTGTCTAACCGGAATAAATGCGAAAAATCTGCAAAAACACTTACGAAAACCAAAATAAACAGAAAAAGTAAATGTCAAAATAATGAAGTTGTCTGTCAATCACAAAAAAAGTGGGTTTATAACGTTTCATGCCACGTTGATTGTTTAAACCACCTATGCGATTTTAGTGTAAACCTATAAAAATGGCATTAAAAATGCTCATAGTTTAATAATATTTATTTTTATATTCTTTCTGATTCTATAATAATTATATAGCACATATGATTTCCAACGGATAGGTACCGTACTTTTTTTAGTAAACAGAAAAACGCCCCTATTCACGTAAGTATTTGCTGTCAAATGACATTGACCACAACAAGAATGATTTGACTCGCAAAAAAATATCATAACATGGCTTATTTATTATGATTTTAAGATTCCGTTTTCATTTCTACGTAATATTTCCTTTAAAACCATAGTAAAATGGTTACTTTTTTTTGGTGTTATTATGAATAATAAATGCAACGACCAGGAGGGCCCAAAAAAAACTATCTCCTTTATCTTATCGATTCCTACGTACTTGTACTGCTGAACCGACTGGGAGCCGACACCAACATAAATTAGTTAGTCGGAGTCGGTTGCAGATGCAGCTGAATACCAGTATTTTACATGGAGTGACTGCCTATCTGACCTCCACAACCCTGTCAGTACTGTAACACGATACTACTTGGTAAGACTGGTTGTCAAACTTTCAATATCTACTTAACGACTATCAAAGATCTGTAAGTGACATAGGGACGAACGTTTTAGCATGCTTTCCGAGGCACGGAAGTAACTCGGTATGTAATGGGTGGTCACCCATCCACAGGCCAACCTATACAAGCACGGCTTAACCTAAAGATCGACCCGAGCAGCTGCTATTCTTTAGCCTCTAACTCCATTAACTGGCATTTAAACTAAGGTCTGTTTATGTTATCTATAGGTTAAAGAGTTTAATTCATTCGTAAATAAGTAAGCTCTATGAAGTTACTTGACATTTACACTTTGATTTAAAAATTATGTCCAATTCAGTGATCTTCACGGTTCAAATTAACGTTGATTTGAAGTTTTAAAGTTCATCGAGTAATTTCTCTCGCCTCGTTAAGTCACGTGACAAAAGAGACTGCTGAGAGTCAGGTCCTCGGAACCTGTAGGTGGCGAAAAGCGAATTTATGACGTTTAAAACAAAAACTACTTACTAAATCTAGTTCAAACCAATTTTCGGTGGAAGTTTACATACTCGTATATTTTTCTGGTTATTTACCAAGTTTCAACAGCGTAGTTCTTATAGTTTCGGAAAAAAGTGGCTGTGACATACGGACGGACAGACAGACAGACATGACGAATCCATAAGGGTTTCGTTTCTTGCCATTTGGCTACGGAACCCTAAAAAGCATTTCGTAGTGCTGCAATGACTTTCAATTTTTTTCATCAAAGCCCTACGTCCATCTATGGATAGATCTTCAAAAATGATGTTGAGGTTTTTAATTTTGTTTTTCCAAACTGAATAGTTTGCGCGAGAGACACTTCCAAAGTTGTAAAACGTGTGTGTCCCCCCCTCCCCAGGTAACTTCTAAATTAAGAGACTGATAAAACTAAAAAAAAGACATAACGTACATTTCCATGTAAACTTCCACCGAAAATTGGTTTGAACGAGATCTAGTGAGTAGTTTTTTTTAATACGTCATCAATCATAAACCGCAATTTACACATTTTTGATACAGAACCCTTAATGGGCGAGTCCGACTCACACTTGTTTTTCTTTTCCATCGTCGTTATTGCTGATAGAGGTCCTTTTTAAAGTCCCCCTGAGTTCGATCTTCTGGTAAGAAAAAGTGGTATAGGTTTTACTAAAAAGTCGTTGACCTGTGTTTGGTTGATTTTATTGCGTAATAAAATTGATCATCTGCCAAAGTTTTTCCCAACTATGTTGGTATCGGCTTCCAGTCTGACCGGATGCAGATGAATACCAGTATTTTATATAGAGCGACTGCCTGTCTGACCCCACAACGCAGCTAGTACCGGGTAATGCAATACACTTGGTAAGACTGGTAGTTAGACTTTCGGGCCACTGACTACCTGTAACTGACTGTTAAAGATCCACAAATTACATCCAGGACCAACGGCTTAACGTTATTGCTCACCCATCCACGGATGAAGCTAGGCAAGCACGGCTTAACCAGAAGATTGACTTGAGCTGCTGGTATTATTTAGCAACGAGTATCTGTATATTTTCAATAATATACTCGTCCAGACTGAAATATTCCTGAATACACCTCTACCTTCCCATTTGTAAAAATACAGGCAATGATACCTACTAAAAAACTGTCCGATTCAACTTAAAAAACAAAACTGAAATTCCGCGTCCTGCAAAGGATAATGAAATTGCTACGGCGTAGCACGGCTACGAGCTACGAGCTACGCCCACTCGTAGCGGATCAGTAATTTGCTACGAGCGTGCTAGAGGATTTCAGAATTTACCTGACAAGTCCAATTTGACAACATGTATTGATTTCGACAGCTGGGAGATTTTATCCGGGTTGGTTGATACTTTCGATATTTGTTTTTCAAATCCATTTCCAGCTTTTTATAATACATTTAAGCCGCGAGCGAAAAAGCCTGCTGTAACTCTAATATCTATTTACGGTCCTGGAGTTCAATTTTCGTATATTTCAACTAGAAAATGTGTTGTTTTTTGGTGTCATTTTATAGTTTTTTGTTATTTTATTTAACAGTTTTAAATTAAGTATATACAGTTATTACTTAATTCCATAATCATGGACATAATTTTCCTGCCCTTATACCAATTTATTTCTGGTAGCCTCATGTTTTATTCTCCCTTACTTATTTCCTATAATTCGTCCAACCAATTTGTGGTGATTTTTGACAAAAAAGATAAAATTATAGCATAGTACTGCGTCCTTACTGCGTCGGTTGCAAAAACTCAGTTCTATAAAAACGTTTATCTTTTCCTACTCAGACAACAGTATCTCAAAATATTTAAAAAATCAACAAATACCCAGCATCATTGAGACAAATCACATAACATTAACAATGTAACTACCAACACATTTCTTTTACCGGTGAACTAAACTAAAACAGCTGATAACAGACGATTCGGCTCATTAACTAGTTTATAAATAGTTTGTTGGTGAGTATTCTTGTATGTGAGGATGCGTTCCACGCGCGCCAACGCGTATTTTCGCGCATTACGTTAAGACGCGGACATACTAGTTTTTTAATTCTGTCTGTTACCTGTAAACTTCGTTGGCGTGAAGTTGTTATTAAAACATTATTTCCTATTTTTATATAAGATAATACACAAATAAACGAATAAATAACACAAACAAATAAATGAATAAAATAAATAAAATAAATAAAATAAATAAAATAAATAAAATAAATAAAATAAATAAAATAAATAAAATAAATAAAATAAATAAAATAAATAAAATAAATAAAATAAAATAAAATAAATAAAATAAATAAAATAAATAAAATAAATAAAATAAATAAAATAAATAAATAAGTAATTATGTATTATTATTAATATTTTTTTTTGACATTTATTATTTATTGTTCTTGTGACTTGCTAATTTAATTCTAGTTTTTCTTCAATTATTTAGTAATTTTTAGTAATTAGTAATTATTCAATAATGTTTCTATTGTAACTTTAGCTAACAATTTTTTGTTTGAATTTGGGAGTTATTTTTATTTGTTTATTTATTTTTTGCTTTATTTGGGTCTCGGGACCTGAAATAAATATTTTTATTTAATGGTTTTTTTTTTACAGAACCTTGATTTTTTCTGAAAGACCCTATACGTTTTACAATATCAGCTAGCTGCCTTTAAAGCCCCGTCGAAATCGGTTCTTTTTCTCGATACATACCTACCTTTTCCAAACCTTTGAAATCTAACTGGACTAGGGAATGTAACATTTCAACCCAAAGCTCAAATTAAAAGCATTTCCACGGTAACGTTCCAGCTCGCAACTAACTGCTATTGGCGTGCGTAACGTTCTTGTTATGTTTTTTGCATTTCACTCCACATTCGTACGTACGTTTAGCTCGCTCGTTTCTGGATGAAATGTCACACGAAATCGTTTGAATGTGACAGTTTGAAAAAAAAATGTTATGGGAACTTTACGTGATCAAAGGGTGAGGGGTGTTAAACACGTATTCAAAGAGGTTTGATTCGTCAAAAGTCGCGCGGCATAATCGAATGTTTTTAAATCGAATGAAATTGAATGTGTACTTTCTTGTTCCGTACTTTTCGTGACAGACTACCTCGTCGAGATCCTTTTTCAACAGACTTCCAAAAACGAGGAGGTTCTCAATTCATCTGTATTTTTTTTGTTTTTTTTTGTGTTGTTAGGTACCTCAGAACTTTCGACTGGGTTAACCGATTTTCAACGTTCTTTTTTTATTTGAAAGCTGCTACTTCCCGTGTGGTCCCAATGTGGATCTGATGCTGATCTTCGGAGATATAAATGAAACTCTTCAGAAATACACGGCAAAGCTGCAGTGATTGCTGCAAACGGTTGGTTGTTTATTGTTTATACAATATCACGACGTAACATCACGCCTGTATGATTTGAGAGTGTACTCAGAAGTGTATAATACACCCAGATTTCGAAAGTTAGGAGTGTTAAGTTCCATTTATTGGGGATAAGCTCTATTACCGTGACATGTATTGCTTTTTTTTATTGGAAAGGATGTACTTCAAAATCAAAATCAAAAAAATCAAAATCAAAATCATTTATTTGCGTAAATAAGGTACAGGAGGGTCTTACAGATAAAAGTATTTTTCTCTTATTCTGCCATTAATTTCGGCGTGCAAATTTTACATACATAATTATTAACAATAGAAATTACTTATTTTATTTATATACTTCAGGCCAACCAACAACTGTTTATACTGTTACGTTATATAATAAGATTCTTAAATCAGAGGTTAGTATAACAATTTCTTACAGGTTAGCACCGCATGCCCCATAAAATAATAGATGTAACTAGATTAATTGAAGTTGAATCCAGATTAATTAGACTTAAAATCATCAAAACAAAACAAATAATAAATACAAAATCAAAATCAAATGCAAACCAAAATTAAATACCGAATAAAAATTAACTACAAAATCAAAATTAAAAATTAAAAACAGAGTCAAGTTTAAATACAAATTAGAATTAAACGCACAATCAAAATAATACCATACACAATCAAATTGTCAATTTAAATTTCATAAAAGCAAATTCGTAATAAAAATTACACGAAACAAAGATACTTAATATAAAATCAAATTCAGACTACACCCAATGTCAAAAATTCAATTGTAATTGTATTAAATTAAAAAAATAAATCAAAATAATGAATATTTATAATTATAATTCAGGATTTACAATTTATAATCGAGGAATTCAAGTACACTATAAAAACATTTATCTATTAAGATTTTTGTAAGAATACGCTTAAATTTAAAAAATGGGAGAGTCGTTACGGAGCTTGGAATTTTGTTATACAATTTTATACACATTATATAACTGTTGTTCGATGTTAGTGTGAGATTCGTCTTGGGTTTATATAACTTGTTGGCATTATGAGATCGAGGGGCATAGTAGCTTGTCGCTTGTTGAAAAAGATTCTTATGCTTGTAAACAAATATACAGGATTCCAAGATATAAATGCACGGTAAAGTAAGTATCTTATATTTCCTAAAGAATGGGCGACAAGAATCTATTTGCTTCAACCCAAATATAGTCCTTAAACACTTTTTTTGCATTATAAATGCCTGCTCAATTTCCACACAGCGACCCCAGAGAATGATACCATATCGCAAAATGGAGGATATATAGCCGTGATATGCGGTAATTGCAGCGTTTCTAGATATCTCGCAGCTAATACGCCTCAGAGGGTAGACAAACCTATTCATCCTACCGCAAATGTCATTGACATGGCGCTTCCAAGCGCAAAATTTATCCAAGGATATTCCAAGGAATTTAACTGTGTCAGTTTCTGTCAAGGCGTTCCCTTTATACATTATATTTAGATTCAACGGTTTCGTTCGGTAAGTATGAAATTGCATAAATTTTGTTTTGCTAATATTGACCTTTAAGTTATTAGCCTCAAGCCACTCTATGGACGTTTGGAGAGCCGTGTTTATTTCCTGCTCATAAGTATTTTTATCGGTGCCTTTTAATATAATAGTGGTATCGTCCGCAAATAATACACATTTATGATTCAAGATATTTACAAAATCATTAATGTAGAGCAAGAACAGTGGCGGACCCAAGATACTGCCTTGAGGCACGCCGAAACTATTTAACAAAAACGAAGACTGACATGACTCTCGCATTTTCGATTGATCATTATAACTAGATATTTCTACTGCCTGTACTCGATCAGTCAAATATGACTTCAGCCAGTCGTATGCTTTTCCTCTTATTCCGTATTTAGAAACTTTTTCTAATAACCGTTCATGACTGACATGATCGAACGCTTTACTCATATCCATAAAAAGCACTGAAACAGGAATTTTACTGTCAATTGACTCCGTAATTGATTTAATTAATTGAAAGGCTGCTAAAGATGTGCTTCTATTCTTGCGAAAACCATTTTGTTCTTCTTTTATAATTTGGTGTTTTTCAATAAAGTTAGATAATTTATTATGAAATACTTTCTCAAAAATTTTCGAAAATATAGGTATTAGTGCAACGGGTCTGTAATTGTCCATTTGTGTTTTATCTCCTTTTTTATACAATGGTTTCACTACTGATCTCTTTAATATGTCCGGAAATATTCCCTGTTCTAGTGAGAGGTTAATAACATATAAAAGAGGTTCCAGAATCACATTTGCTGATAATTTTACAATGTCAGTGCGAATTCCATCATAGCCACTTGCTTTCGAATCATTTAGAGACATCACAACTTTTTTTAAATCACTGGTATCCAAAGGGTAGAGAAATATAGAATTGCCGATTGATTCAATGGATTTTTGATTTATGCTAGAATCATGTGTAATGTCTGGGCTATTTTTAGTTACCGAGTTAATAAAAAAATTATTAAAATGATTTGCAATAGAGTCAGGACTTACATAATCTTCGTTATTAATAGTAATTTTTGAGATACATGTGTCTGTCAAATCAGTGTCAGTATGTCGTTTTATCAGATTCCATGCTGCTTTACATTTATTTTGAGCTTTATTCATGTACTTTGTATTATTATATTTCCGTGACGTCGATATGCATGTTTTTAATATATTACAATAGTTTCTATACGTGTTTTTGTGAGGTTCATTATTTTTATGTTTTAATTTATAGTGTAATTTACTTTTAGTTTTACAGCTTACTTTTATTCCTTTAGTAAGCCAATTTAATTTACTTAGTGCTTTATTAGTAACTTTTACGCGAACAATAGGGAAACATAACTTATAAAATAATACGAATGTGTCGAAAAAATTACCGAATGCTTTGTTCGTTGTGGTTTCCTCAAATACATCGTTAAAAGACAAGCACGAAATTGATTTTAAAAACTTAATCTTATTTTCATCACTAAAATCTCGTTTGAGTTCATACCACCATTTCAGAACTGGCTGCTTCCTCTTTGTAACAGGCCAGGTATAAGACTGGGCTGAGTGATCCGATAAACCCAGATCGTGCACTACTGCATCACCTTTCTCGATAGTGGTTGCGATGTGATCAATACAAGTTTGTGTGTTTTCTGTTACTCGAGTAGGCGTTAATATAACATGTTTTATGTTGTACGTATTTAACAAGTTAGTATAATCTCTACTTTCCTTAGATTGTTTTAAAGTATCTATATTTGTATCTCCACACAGAATAATTTTCTTTCTTATATTACGGCAAAGCGTTCTCAAAAGAGTGTCCAGTTTATTAAGAAAAATATTCAAATTCGACGACGGCGTTCTATAGAGACATATTATTATTATACCATATTTAATGAGTTCCAAACCACAGCATTCGAATACACATGTTTCACTTATTTTTTGCGTCAAAGGGTACAATGATGAGAATTTGGTTAGGTTCTGATTACTACTGATTATGGGATCTATGACAAAGGCCTGGAACTGTTAAATTCTCAAATTCTCATGAGCAAATTAACGATACTCGGCTGAATCTTATATAGGCTATCCAGATATTTAAGTCACCTACCATAACGTCGTTATTAAACGACTTCAAAAATAAGGAGGTTCTCAATTCAATTTTCCCCGATTACTCGAAGATGGCTGGACCGATTTTGTTTTTTAAATTGTTTGAAAGGGTTATGCTTCTCAGGTTGTCTCATAATCATCAAATCAGGATCTGATGTTGGAATCCTGGAGAAATAGAGAGAACTCTTCACATTTTATAGGCACACTAGAAGCGATTTGGGTAGTTTTAGGAAGTGTACTTTCTCGAAATGATCCCATTTTAATTTGATGAAGATCTGATGAAGAACTTCGGAGATAGGCAACGGAACTCCTCAACAAATGATAGCAAATGTACTGGGATTGCTGAAATGTCATATCTGTCTATTGTTTACACCAATCTATAACCAAAAATCACGCTGGTACCCTGTGAAGGGGTAAGCACATGTGAACCACTAAAAAGTGAAGAAAAAAACTTTTTACAAACAATAAAACCAACTTCAGAGAAAAAAAAAAAAGTGAAAAATAACTTTAGCTTCAGAAGTCGGTGACAAAAAAACTAAATCAATCAAACAAAGGTCACCGACTTCTGAAGCTAAAGTTATTTTTCAGTTTTTTGTTTTTTTTTTCGGATTGGGAATCATCAAATGATTCTCCCACTCTGGGTTGATCGGAAGGGAGTGTCAGACTTTTACTGACTTAAACCCATCCACGTTCCTTCCTCGCCCTTTATGTTCCGGGGCCACGGTATCTCTTTCGAACAGTCACGCAGCCGCCCTCGTGGAGAACCTTGGTTCGATTCCCAGGATTCAATAATAATTCATAATTCATCTGTGCCCGGTTGAAAGCAATAGCCTCGCCTATTTTTTAGATCTCTACCACTTTTCCAAGGGACTTACTTATTATGTAGGGTGTAAAACACCTCTTAACGAAGCCGAAAGGCACTTGTTCTCCCCGTCATTGCGATGATTGGTTTGTTCTACACCATACCTGGGAACCTTCTTGTTACGGAGATATTGGGGGTCAAAGTTACCACTTTTTGACAAGTTTTTTTTTTAAATTCAAGTTTTTATTGCAAAATGTTTTTTAAATACCTCCACGAACCCCGTACTATTCAATCCATCCATCAGCACAATATTTTGAGGGCGTTACATAGAGTTATATCCCAAAACGTGATTTATGAACCCAAAAAAAAATGTTGTTTCCGAGCAATATTTTTTGCGTGTGGTTACTTAGTTTGATGTATTCTGTACATCAAACTAAGTAACTTGGCTTGGTTGACGGCTTCGTGATGAGGTGGTTTACACCCTGTATAGATACACGTTTTCATGGCTGTGAACCCACCTTTACTATTAAAACATCAAACAGTAAGTATTTTTTTACAATGTAAATTATATTGCTTCTCAATTGCCTCGCGGTCTGTGTTGCATATAAACAGGTAATCTAGTTCACTACTACTCGCGTGGGCGAAAAGACAGATTACATGCAGCAGACGGTACACGTGTGTTGAGTGCAGTTTGGAAATCATAATCGAAATTGTAACAACCAGATTCTCAATTTTATAGCACTTGTAAGTCTTACACGTTCTGTCTCTGAAACTTTATAAAAGCATAAATATGAACAAAGGCAAGTTCATCATCATCTGCCGAGCCTCTTCCTAACAATATTGGGGTCGGCTTCCAGTCTAACCGGATGCAGCTGAATACCAGTATATTACATGGAGCGACTGCCTCCACAACCCAGTTAATACTGGGTAATACGATATCACTTGGTAAGACTAGTTGTCAGACTTCTTGGGCCACTGACTACCTGTTACGACTGCCAAAGATGGACAAATGTCCGCCGGGACCAACAGCTTAACGTGCTTTCCGAGGCAAGAAGGAAACGCGTTGTGTAAGGGTTGTCACCCATCCACCGACCAACCTAGACAAGCCCTGCTTAACCTAAAGATCGGCCCGAGCGGCTGTTATTATTTAGCCACGAGCTCTTTAAAGGCAAGTTATAAACTAAAAAAAGTACTTTATTTTATTTCTTAGAGGCCTACACGGGCACTTATAGAACGTCGGGAAAAAGTGCACGGTTCGGGTAGGTCGTTTTCTATGGAGAAGAACCGGCAAGAAACGTGGTTACACACAACTAAGACATTAAGTCGCTGGTGTACCAAGTATGTTGCATTATTAATATATTTTAATACATACTCAGATTAACTTACGCTATATAGAGATAGATCAGACTTGAAAAACATGAAAATCTAATATTTCGTTTTAACGATGACCTCAAGGGCGCTAAGATTTTTTTATGCCATACCATTCACATACGGTTCGACTTTGGAGTAAATTATAATTACAATATAAATTAGTAATTGTAGAATATTGTTGAGGATGAAACACATTAGACTAAAAGAGTGATGGACTGATAGATGGAGAGGGAGAGAAAGGTCAAAGAAAAGATGGATGAATTGTGTGAAGACTGATATGAAAGAGAAAAGAGTAAATGATGCTGCGACATCTAACAGGGGAGAATGGAAGAGGAAAAAGTGTTGCGCCGACCCCAAATATAATGAAACAAAGGCAGGAAGATGTTGATGATGATAAAATACTGTTAAATTGCGTTGATAATAATCAGGCAATCTACTTCACTCGACAACTACTCGAGTGGGTGTAAAGACAGATCACCACAGACGGTACACAAGTGTTGAGTGCAGTTTGATAACCACAACTATTTTAAGTCAGTATTAGCCTATGTATGACTACATAGGCTAATACTGACTGCTCTCAAAGCGGTAAAGGAAAACGTCGCGGTCGTGAAGAAATCGGCTTGACTATAGAACCACTAATTCGAAGACATGTGACAACTGCACTTTCTGCCAGCTCCGTGAGTAGATGTATGTACTAATTGCTTCCTGTGGCTGACCCCGCCCATTTTTACTCCGAAACTAACTATATTCTATTAAATGAGCAATATTTGTAATCACGTTCTCGAAAACAGCTTCAACGATTTCTATGAAAGTGTGCAGTATAGGGGTTTACGGGACCGAAAAATCGATCTAGCTAGATCTCATCTATACTAATATTATAAAGCTGAAGAGTTTGTTTGTTTGTTTGTTTGAACGCGCTAATCTCAGGAACTGCTGGTTGGAATTAAAAAAAATTCCAACCAGCAGTTCCTGAGAATCTTTTTGTGTTGGATAGTCCATTTATCGAGGAAGGTTATAGGCTATATATCATCACGCTATGACCAACAGGAGCGGAACATAAATGAAAAATGTTGCTAAAACGGGGAAAATTTATTCCTTTGTGAGCTTTTTCTCTCATATATGTGACGCAGACGAAGTTGCGTGGGTCAGCTAGTATCTGATAAATTAGTTTTCCCTATCTATTTTCAATAAGGGACTAGCTGTAAAGTTTAAAACAAAAAAAAACCCGTTCAGTAAGTAGTTTTTGCAAACAAATATCCATTGATAATTCCATGCCAGCTATCCCGTTGACAATAGTATTATGAAGTAAGATGTGACATCCACAAGTCTAGCCCTCGCCGCGTGGTGGATTACATCCACACCCTTTTACCGTTTTAAAGGAGGCCAGCGTCACAGCATTGGGAACATAAACGTAATAGTTAATAACCCTCATGCTATGCAATAAAAAAGGATTACAAAAATTACAACTCACCACCACAAACTTAATAAAACTGCCATATCTGAAGATTATTTCAACAGCACTTCAAAACCACTATCGTATTGCCATTGCAATACAATACTTCAAGCACCTATTGAAACATTGAAAACCTATTTATAAAGAGTTGTAATATTTCAATAGTGATCACAGCTCGTTGCACAAATATAACGAGATACATGCACAAACAGATAGTATAAATCTGTATGCATTGGTTTGCTTTAGTACGCTGCCGCTGCTAATAGGACGTCCTGGATCCCTTTGGATCAAATAACCTTTAAACTTTTCAAAGTTCAGAGTTTACATAAAAAAAAAAACGAAATGTCAAATAGAATCCTATTTGACATTTGAATTTGTTTTCTCTTTTCAAAGTTTGTTTCTATATGGTTGCGAACAAAAGAAAATCGAAACCTTTGTAATATCACCTTTTTGTTATTTTATTTGTCAAAATGTGGCTGACTGAATTTTAGGTGTAGTGTTTTCTTCTGGAGCTTAAATATCGTAATTTACGGTCTCAAAACCACTTTTTTAGACCTTTTACATTTTTATTAAACCAATGTTTAGTTGTAGTTACTTTAGATAAAATTAAAGCATACATATTAATGTATGCTTTAATTTTATCTAAAGTAACTACATGGGACGGTCCACAGGGCACGCGGCGCGTCGGTAGACCATACACACGCTGGGAGGACGACATTAGAAAAGTCGCTGGACCACACTGGATTTATGTCGCTAGATACAGAGACAAATGGAAATCTTTGGAGGAGGCCTTCACCTGAGGGGGGTCCATGCATATAAATATATAATAATAATTTGATTTGAAAAATTATTAATTCTAAAATCAATAATAAAAATATAAATCCTAGAATTTTATAATAATTTACATTTAATTTATGATATATTTGTTATATTAGAATTTAGACACATGTAACCGAATTGATTATTTTTTAAATTTTTTATCTATTTTTGTAATAATTCAAAGAAAAATCATAATAATTCAAGCATGTGATTTCTATCCAATATTGTAAAATTATTTTTGAAAATGCATGGAATAAAAGGCTTTTTTATTTATTTATTTTAATATGTATGCTTAAGTATAGGGATCTGGTCAAACGTCTAAAATCTATGAACCATACTTAGCACTTGTTTAGGCTAAGATGGTTTCGACTCTAACTTGCACAAAATGTAATGACAGTAAGTCAAAGAATAAGCCAAGAAACTTTTCTAAATGTGGGCCCTAGTAACAAGGAAAAATTAAAACTTGTAGAACTTTATGTAAGACGTTACTCGTAAAACCTACTCAAGTATATTTATAGTTATAGTAAAATTTATGCAAATTTTAATTCATAGAAGCTAAGTGAATCGTAATTTGTAGAAATGCAGAAGAGAAAACACACATCTGACTAGTATAATCCCAACTACGTTGGGGTAGGCTTCCAGTCTAACCAGATGAGGCTAAATATTAGTATTAAGCAGTTAACAAATGAGAATAAACTATTGAATAGAAGACTTAAAAATAGGTATAGGGTTCGATTCTCAAATCGGACAAAGGGTTATATTTTTTTTCAGTTCCCTGTGGCTTGAGGAAGAGATTCTCCTCTGTTTTATAAATTTTAATAATAACACGTTAATTCAATAATGAATTTAGAGTGATATTATTATCTACTAGGCTATAAATTGATTAGAAATTTAAACATCTGTAACCGAACCAAGCAAAAACCTGTTTTTCGGCTATCAGCGCCAATCCCCTCAAATATAATAGATTAATAAATAAATGGCAGCCAGCCATTAAGTAGAAATATTAACATTTAGTGGAGGCTAAAATTGAACAATAAAATAATTAAAATTATTCAATAAACTCAAATGTTTAAAATTAATGAAAATTACAAAACTTTTTTACATGAAATCATTATAAAATTCAATCATCAAATTAAAGTCAAAGAATCAAATTAAATCGAATTATAAAAACGTAAAAAATATATTTTATTAATACTTAAAACGACAACGAGACTTAGAAATGTCAGCGACTATAAAAACACCTATCCTCTGCCTTACCGTTCCGATATTACAGGCGAGATGTTTATTACAAATGTAATAAAACAAAAATATTTATCTCACGTCACTTCCTAGTTAAATAAAGCTGTAGTTAAATCATTCTAGGTACAGTACAGTTACTGATGTTTTTTACCAATTGGATAAATGCCAGACAGAACAAAATATAGTTACAAGATATCTGTTTGTCTTGTAACGTTGTCAACTGACTGTCAGATGTTATTTCAGTGTTATTATAATAATTATTAATTTGAAACTATTAATTTTGTCGCATGAATGAAAAAATATGTCAGTTATTTCATTTTAATCAGTGAACTTTTGTTTTTATTTTATAATTAGAAGCTGACATTTATTGTTTATTAAGTTAAATTTTATTAAACCGCTTATATTTATTGAAGTCATATCTTTCATCTAAATACAAAGTCAAAAACTCACCGTTAAATAAATTCGAAAGCGAAAATAAACCCGTTGCTACTCCACGTTATTCAAATTAAACCTCACTTTTATTTATGAAACATTATTTTAATCACTGCACTATTTTACAAAACTACCGATTTATATTTATCAAACTATTTCTTATATAGTACTTTCAAAGTATGGAGACGTCCGCTCAGTACGGCTACCGGTCGGTAACTGGCCACCGTGCACCGCGTCCGCTTTGGCTGAACACGGCGATACCTTTGACACGGGCGCGCAATTAAAATGTCAACGCGACAAGGTCGATTTTCCCGCGTATTCCTCTCGGGAAATGTCAAAGGGAATGGAAAATAGATTAGATATTGATGCCGGAGTAGCTGTTGTCTTAATTACTTAATTAAATGGAAAATAGAAGAAGAGAAAGATAAATATGTATGTGCTGAAAAGGGCAAAATCTATTGAACCATTTTCTTGGTACTCAGATATGTCAGTTAATAATGTGAAAAGACCAATCATTAGTTCCAATATTGACATTAAAACAACGACTGTCAGTCAAAAATTTGACGCCCAAAAAATAAACAGTTTAGTTGACATTTGCGGCAATTAATTATTGTTTTTTAATGTTTTTTTTTTATTTTAGAACTGACATTTCCTGACTATCTGTGGATGAAATTTATGTGACATTTAAAACTAATATTTGCTCGGGAGAGTAAATGAAGCAGTCAGTTTAGTGATTTTCATTTAACGGGGATGGCCTACTGTGAAATTAATGGCACTCGCATGGTTTCAAACATCGTCGTTGGTTGAAAATCTGGTAATATAATTTTTATATTTCAAAATCACTTGACCTCATTGGTCAGCTTTAAACCTAGTCACGTCATCTACTGTATCTGCTGTTACGAGAAGAATGTCTACCATTGACTTTAAATCTACGGAAATTGCAACATGACTGCATGGATAAGAGTGAAATACTGATTATGATTGAAATCGTAACTGCAGTGCAAGTACGTAGGATTCGATAGGACTCGATTAGATAAATTAGACAGTTATTCTCGATAAAATGAGTTTTTGACTCCATAAAAACTCATTTTATCGAGAATAACTGTCAAAAATATCTGTCATCTGTTTTTTTGTCCTAATCTGCCTAGCCCTTTTCCCAACTGTGTTAGCGTCGGTTTCGGCACTAGTCTAGTCAGTATTTTACATGGAGCGACTGCTTATCTAATCTCCATAACCCAGTTCATACCTGGTTAATATGGCACCCCTTGGAAAGACTGTTTGTCAGACTTTCGGGGCTCCGCTTACTTCAACAACTGTTAAAGGTCTACAAATGAGTTCCAAGACCAACGGCTTAAGGTCCGATGTACGGAGAAAACTCTGTGTGTAATGAGTGGTCACCCATCCCCAGACCAACCTTGGAAAGTGCTGCTAAACCCTTAAGCCACGAGCTCCAGATACCAGTTTGGTAAATGGTAGCAGTTTTGTAAAAGAACCTATCTTTCTTACTATTATAGATCTGATTGCCAGTCAATTGCAGAAACGAGCAAGTTTACTAGTTTATTTATATGTCACCGTAAAATTGTAAATACTGTTTGAGCATAATCTATCTCGCGAGATTGTAAACTCTCTAAGATTGTGAACCTGTCCTTGATTGGTCGGTGTTACAGTAGGCCGTTCTGTTTGTTTACCAATCAGCGCGAGAGGTGCGTTCCGTGTTCACAATTTTCGAGAGTTTACAATCTCGCGAGGTAGATTATAATCTAACGGTATTCGCAATGTTACGGTGACATATTAAGAAAAAGCTGAAACTGACATATTTCCTTTTCACGTTTCCCAGTCCAGACGACGCTTTACTGCAGATGTAAAAAGGTGCGTTCATAATAAATATCCATCTGTCAAGTTGTATAATTATGATATCGAGGTACGATTACATAAAACACGATGCAATCGCTTGAAGGATTACTTAAACCGTATTTGTTTATTGAGCACTACTTTTATAGTGTTTTCCTTGCAGTGGGGTGACATTATAATGTAAACAATATAGGAGATATTTAGTTAATATATGAAACAGTCTAAGGTCCATGTTCACCGAAAAGATAACGGTCTGATTGTCCAAAAACAGCTGTCACTGTGACATGTTCCCATACAAAAAAGTGTTTTAAACAGCTGTTTTTAGATAATCAGAGCGTCATCTTTTTGGTGAACATGGACCTAAATCACGGAAAATATTTCACTGTCAACGAATGACATTTAAATATAAACTGTACCAGCCATTTCAAGTAAAGTTTAGATATTTTATGTGACAGGCACTTCCATCTATAGGGTGTAAAACACCTTGTTCTCCCCGTCATTGCGATCATTTTTTAGTTAGAGTTACATTTTTAGAGTTACTTAGTTTGATGTACAGAATGCTTCGTTGGTGGCTTTGTGATGAGGTGATTTGCACCGTGTTTAGCAAGGGGTAAATATCTAGAATAAGCTAGAGCTTATTTTAGCCGTATAATGTGCCACGTGCAATGTCACATCAGTTAATTTATTTATTTTGAACCCACTTTTATCGGACATGCAGTTTAATATTATTTTATTGAATTATAGGCAAGTATTTCAAATACCAATACTTAAGTTACCTCGTTTCCTATCAATAAAACCCGTTTAAAATCTATCAATACATAACATAACTATGCATTGCGCTTAGGGTATACAGCTGATGTAAACCCCACACGCTAAATTCAGGAAAAGCTTATTAAATCAAAAAGGTATCGTAAAAATCTTTTGTTAAGTCTCTTTTTACAAGGTAAAAGAAATCTGAACTTGTGTTCTGAAAATGAGTAGACAAGTCGAGCAAGTGAGATAAATCTTCAGTGTTTGATGATAACAAGCTATAGTAATAAAACAACATAAATGAATTAGCGATTTCAATCATCGCGTTGCAATATTCAGCCGTTTTCAGACTTGCAAGCGTATAGGTAGCCCCACCCAGTTCGACCAAAGTACTGACGTCCCGATTTATCTCAATTCGTCAATGATGAAGCCATTATTTTGTCGTCTGTGTCACATAATGTTTTACATTTTTGGTCAAGAATATACTCTTTAATTTAAAAACAAAGTTAATTTAAAAATAGATTCTTATTGACAGCAATCGAATGCGTCAAGTACTTAAAAAAAAACTCAAATGACATTTATAGTTTATGGTTATAGTTTTCGTATTTGGATTAATGATTGATTTTATTTGTTTAAGATATTTTGTTGAAGTTAGTAATTACTTTAAAATATCATGATAATGGTTTTGAAAAACCAATAATTTAATCCAAATTTTAGTTATCTTTTTTGAGTGTTTTATTGATGCCGTGATTAACGTGGCTAACCTTGGCATGACAATTATTACTTTTTAAAATAAATATGTGAATACAATGACAAGGTCTATTTATTTAGTCATTAGTAGTAATTAGTTAGTATTGTTTTGTCGATATTTTAGGTTTGATCCCAAGATTTCTTAAAATGGATACAATTGTATCAGCTGGCATTATCGATTAATTGCAATTATTCATAAAAAAACGTGTACTTATCCTAAATGTTTATAATCGTAGAGCAATCTATTGTTATAATTTATCAATAAAACCATCACGCACCTTACATTGTTCTTTATGATAGAATGGGTTTAAAAATAGTGGTAAAGCTATAATTTGTACCCCTAGTACCAATTTCTAGTTTGAAAAAATATTAACACGTTACACCGATCGATTAAAAAAATGTGACTATCAACCACACCCCCTAAAAAAATCATCTCCAAAATGTATATTTCCAAGATCTTAAAAACCATAGCACACATTTAACAATGAAGAAACACCTGGATTCAGACTATAAAAAAAAAAAAAAATGGCAAGTCAAATAAAAAAAATACAAATTCAAAAATCGAACTCACCTCTAGAGTCCCATTTCTAGACGACCCCGCAGCGTCAACACTCCGAATTAAAACAAAAACGACCTCATATAAAGATGGCCGTTATAAAACTGTTTTTTTAAAAAAAAAGGATATTAAAAAAGGTACAGTAATGTTTGCGGGGTGGGCTCGGGCGCGGTACTGAGCCCGGGATGGCGGGCGTTGCTATTGATCGGAGAGATCGCGCAGCATCCGGCCCTGCCGCCTGCCAGCCTTCACGAATATTTGATGGGAAATGTTGGGGCGAAGTCCATTGCTGGCTCGGTGAATGTCATCGGTCACTAGGTGACGATTTTGACACCTAAATTATGTTTATTATGGGAATTAATGAAACCGTTAAAAAGTATCTACCACAAACACCTAACATGCAAAAAAAACAAGGAATTTAATATCAGAATATATTTAGCATACTTAGAAAAATAAATTACTACAAAAAAAGGCCTCCGTTTCAATTGAATAAATGCCTAGAATGGTACAAAAAAAAAACAAACTTATACAACTTGTAACAGAAAGGGTATAGTTATATGAAAGGGTGTGCTATAGACCATCAAACTGAACAACTTTCTTTATGGGACCACCATCGTAATCGTAAAAAAATGCATTTGGTCGAGTAGGTATTGGAATTTAGTATGGGGCCGTTGAAAATTTTTTCGCAATTACGATGGTGGTTCCATGGAGAAAATTGTTCAGTTGATGGTCTGTAGCACACCCTTTCATATGACTATACCCTTTCTATTACACGTTGTATATCGACTGTCTACCTAGCACAGTTAGAAAGTATAAATTCCAATAGTTGTCGCGTTTTCTTGAAATATAAAACACTAGCGGACGTCACGCGGTTTCACACGCGTAATTCCCGTTCCCGTGGGAGTACGGGGATAAAATATATCCTATGTTACTCGTGGATAATGTAGCTTTCGAATGGTGGAAGAATTTTTAAAAACGGTCCAGTAGTTTTTAAGCCTATTCATTACAACCAAACAAACAAACAAACAAAGTTTTCCTCTTTATAATATTAGTGTAGATTACTCGTGGATAATGTAGCTTTCGAATGGTGGAAGAATTTTTAAAAACGGTCCAGTAGTTTTTAAGCCTATTCATTACAACCAAACAAACAAACAAACAAAGTTTTCCTCTTTATAATATTAGTGTAGATTAAATAAAAGCGTACGAAATGCTGTCAATGTTTTTGTATTCCTAACAACTTTAAGAATAACGACATCGTATCTTATGCAACAAAATATTTTCATTCACTCACTTAACCTATTAAATTATCATCAATTAGCATTTTCGTCAGCCAAAATACAGCATTATTCGGCATGTGACGATGCACAGCATCGGTGAGAGGGCGCTGTATACTTCCCGTTAGTTTTCAGCCAATCACAGCTCTCGGAGTCACGTGGTTCCGGTAGTCACGTGGTCCCAGGTGGCGTGTTCGCTAGTGGCGGACTTTTACCTCATAGCGTCGTTACTTCTCGAGCAAGCAACATCTAAATTAGAGTTTGCTGCTAGTTTTTAGTACTTTGAATCTTATTTTAGTCTAATTTTAAGTACTTAGCGTTTGCATTGTGTCGTATTACGGGCTGGTGCCCGTAGCACCACGTCCAAGCGCGTATTTTACGAATGGAGTGCTAAGTGTTATAAATAAATAATTAAATAAGTGAAAATCAAATAAATAGTGTAATTGTGTTTCGGATCAAGAAGTGCAGGCAAGTGACGACTTGTAGTCTTCATGGAGCCATAAACGCCGGCTACCAAGAAGCAATTCGAGCTCTTCACAATTTGATCCTTCAGGTTCTGAGGTAAAGCGACGGAAATGCGGTGAGTCATCAGACATTTCTAAACTTGTGAACCAAGTGCTGTGCTAACGAACCTTTTAATGCAAAATGTGGGTGTCCGCAGGCAGATCGACTCTGACTAGCGGCTCAGGTCCCCAGAACCAGTTTCTGGACCTAGCTCCACGTTACCGTTGGATTTTAAATTTAAATCTGGTGGCTGCCCCTAATATGTTCAGTGGAGTTCCGCGATTAAATTTAAGCATTCTTAAATTGTTAATACGTCCTTGAAGGACCCTAAGGTTCTAATCCGTACCCCGTGAAGCGACTTGAAGCGTTACAAAAGTTCGGTGATTCTTTGTGGAAGGTTGTGCGCTACGCATACGCCTTGAAGATTCATAACGCTGCGCCTAGCTTCGTCAAGCTTGATATTAACGATGAACTTCGACAGTTTGTTAAGGGTAAAGGTTACGGCGAATTCCGCGAGAATGGTAGGTAACAGCCCTGAGTAATGCTTTAATTTCAAAACGCGAGTTACTCAATCAAAGCTTACAAAGTATCAGCGAGTGGACAACTTCTGGTGCGTCATTTAGAGCCTCTAGCATTGTTGATAAAATATCGGAATCATAACTACCCTCGTAAAAATTCCACAAAAATAGTAGGGAAATCATGCAGCTAGTTTGCAGAAAACGAGCTATGTATTTATAGAAAATCGCCGGGAGCGTACCCTTAGCGAATTTACAAATAAGAACCTTCGTGACGGTCTGCATAAGATCCCTCTAAGTTCTAATTACCTATTTGACGAAATTAAACTGCCTACATAACACGCATACATTCAGAATACAGGGGGACGTATTTGTATGGACAAATGGCTACGTCCTTGGCTCGGCACCTACAAAGGCCAAAATAAGAACACCCCTAGGGTGGCGAGCAGACCAAATGGCAAACGCTGCGGGCTCCGAAGGCCCTTCCCGAAATGGTTACGGGAATGCGTCAACCATTTATCTCCAAACCACCAGCCACGCCACTTTTACGGAGGCTGTCTCCGAGCGTATCGGAGGCAGTGGCAGACGCTGTGGGCTCCGAAGGCCCTTCCCGAAATGGACGGGAATGCGTCAACCATTTACCTCCAAACCACCAGCCACTTCACTTTTACGGAGGCTGTATCCGAGCGTATCGGAGGCAGTGGCAGACGCTGCGGGCTCCGAAGGCCCTTCCCGAAATGGACGGGGATGCGTCAACCATTTACCTCCAAACCACCAGCCACTTCACTTTTACGGAGGCTGTCTCCGAGCGTATCGGAGGCAGTGGCAGACGCTGCGGGCTCCGAAGGCCCTTCCCGAAATGGACGGGAATGCGTCAACCATTTACCTCCAAACCACCAGCCACTTCACTTTTACGGAGGCTGTCTCCGAGCGTATCGGAGGCAGTGGCAGACACTGTGGGCTCCGTAGGCCCTTCTCGGAATGATCACGGGAATGTGTCTGTCATTTACCTCCAAACCAAGACTGATTCATCCATCAGTACGAACCACAATCGCTAGAGATGTCAATCCAGCAATAATATTTTTTATTATTATATATTTATATATTATTATTTTATATTTATTTTTTTGTTCAAGGCGTTCTAGAAGTGGATCATCGGGATGCCGGTCCGAGTTTTTTCTCAACAATCTTTCTGACAAACTCGAGGAGCCCGTGGCTAATTAATCCGCCCGGGTCGATCCTTGCGTTGGGCCGGGCTTGCCTAGGTGCATCTGTGGATGGGTGATCGCCCATTGCATGCCGAGTATCCTGCGTGCCGTGGAAGGCCCGTTGAGCCGTTGGTCCCGGCTGTCATTTACCTATCTCTAAAAGTCTTGCAACCAGTCTTGCCAAGAGGTATCTGATTACCAGGTACTAGCCGGGTTGTGGTTGGCAGATAAGCAGGCGCGGGTTGTGGGGGTCAGATAAGCGGTCGCTCCATGTAAGGTACAGCTATTTGGCTGCATCCAGTTGTACTGGAGGCCGACCCCAACATGGTTGGGAAAAACCAAGGCAGATGATAAATGTTTCTTACAAACAAGAGCGACGGGTCCAAGAGGCCCATATTCAACTTGAAGCACCTGACCCAGAACATAGTTCCGAAACCATTCAGACTGGTCTCTAACTTCAGATATCCCATTTTTAACAAAAGGAAGATTGAACGGTGAAGCTCCACCTATCCTCAGCAAGTCAGCATAGTTTCACGTAAACCTACAGTGGTTTCTCAAACTAATTTATTGTTCTGCAGATGAACTGGCTGCCGTTCGGCCAATCTTGCGCACGAAAAAAAAAAAAAAAAAAAAAAAATTCTCGGCCTTGGCCAACTGGGTGGGCCAAGTTCTACCATCCAAAAGCACGCGAGTCGTAGTCTACTTAAGTCCGTTTTCTATGACTTGCTTACGTGTTCTCTCGTGGCTATTGGTGTTCTTATAGGCGGGGTCAACTCGAAATGTCATGTCCACGTCACCTTTCTCTCGCTTGATTCAATGAAGAATCGAAGAGAGTTTTTATTTTTGTGGATTTTCGTTGAATGGCATCTTCTTAGACCAGCTCTAGGATAATTGTGTTTTCGCAAATTAAGGGTTCCCCCGATAGACCTCTTTGCCGCCAGAGAAACCAGGGTTGTGAGTCAGTATATTACCAAAGATTGTTCAGACTCAATTTCGCAACGCCTTTAGTTGTCAGTGGCTATTTCATCTGGCTTGGGTGTTTCCGCCTAGACTCCCGATCCCTAGAGTTCTTTACCATCTGAACTCGGCTCAAGGCGTTTTCGTAGTGGCTCCAATGTGGAAGAGAGGTTATTGGTTACTGGATCTTCGACCTCGAGCACTCTGCTCAAAACCTAGACGGAGTTCGAGTGGATCGGAGCACGGGCCTGTGTCCCTAGCATTCAAGACCTAGAGCTCTGTTTGGAAGTTAGCGGGTGAGGCGAAATAACTAGGAATTGGTCAGAAGCTGAAAGGTCCCTGCTCCAATCTAGCTGGGGAGAATCCACTCTGGGCACTTATATACTGGCCTGGTCTCTGTGAATCAAATGGCGTATAAAGCAATTATGACTTCGGTTGTTCCAGTAATATTAGTTTGACGAGATTATTAACATTCCTATTCACTGAGGAGAGATTGATTAGCGTAAACCCACCATACTGTTTACTAAATCTGTAATTGTGATCTTTAGACGACCGACCTGTATCGAAAATTTGAATTCCGACTTCTTAGTACAACACATTTGCTTACGCAAGTTTCTGTAGTACAAGTTTTACTATAATATATACGAGCGTGGTACACCTCATTGTTTAAATATTTCCAAAACAAACATATTTTTTCATGTTGTCAACATTTATTTGATACACCTATCTCCTTCCTTCCTACTACGTCGCATGTGACAGAAAGAGAAAGGTGCTCGTCAACTTCCGCCGCGGTTTTTGACAAGAGAACGCCATGGTGGAATCTCTCTATTCCGTTTGAATCGTTCACCGCACCGCACACATATTTCTACCGCTTGCTTCCTAACAGCTGCGCTAACAGCTGAACCACCGCAAAGACTCTAAACTTTAAAAACGTGTTGGCCAACACAACGTGGGACAATTGAAGTGCTGAAGAAATCTCCGGAACCCGTGCTGGATCTCAACCCGGCGCACTCCAGTCGCATCTGTCATCGGTCCAGGCGATCATCCTCACCTTCAAGTAAGTCCCTCTTTCCCATTACTCTCTTATAAGTGTTGGCAACATACATTTCTCATAATCTGTTTTCCCGCGCAAAAATTATAAACCCGCATATTGGTCCTTCGAGAAACTCCCGCTATATCCCAACTTAACCATAAGTTTTTTGGTCCTTCGAGCCGGATTCAAAGAATCAGCATTTTTAGGTCTCATACCTAGGATTTTGGTCAAATACCAAAGTCCATAAAACCGCCATATTGAACGCGTACTAACGTTCGTACATCTCGCTAGGTACTTATTCATTGAGAACTACGTACCAACTTAATATTGCGCCTGCTGCATTAAAATAGCACAGGTCAATATAAAAACCGCTAATTATCGTAAGTTAGTTCGGCACATTTGCCTATAACTTATATTCAACCGCATTCTTTCAATATACCCCACTTACAATAAAATAATTATTGTAAGTCTACCCGCTATAACCAATATCATTATTCGCTGTATTTTCTAAGTAACGATTTCAACATGGAAGATCTTAAAATGAAAGTTAAATTACTTCAAGCTAAAAATCAAGCAATCTTTGAACGTTTATCGTCACTATATGAAACTTCAAAGAAAATAAATACGACTAGTATTGAACTTCGGTCGGTAGAAACGTTCATGGCAGACACCGAAATTCTCTCAATAAATCGTCAGGAATTTAGTACCAACCTAGATAAAATAAATACATATTTCTTACAAATAGATCCTGATCATAAAATCGACTATAACAGTCAAATATCCTTTGACGGCGTTTATACCCGTGTCGAGAGAATTCGTTCACTTATCGCTGCAAAATCTTCAAGGTCATTAGATGACGCAATGTCACAGGACAACGCGAAACATTCTAGAAGTTCGATCAAACTACCTCCAATTCAGATTCCTTTCTTTGATGGTAGGATTGAAAACTGGCCTGTGTTCTACGAGTCATTTAAATCAAATATCCATAATAATATAAACCTTACTGACTCTCAACGTGTGCAGTATTTAATTGGTAACTTGAAAGGAAACGCATTGCAAATTACGGCCGGAATTATTCCGTCCGGGGAAAATTACGCTTCGATTTGGAACAGTTTGGTTCAAAAGTACCAAGATAAACGAGCACTAGGTTCACACTACATGTGTAACTTATTAAATATTAAACCCGCAACTAATAATTCCGCCTCTCTAAATAGTTTTATTGAAAGTTTTCACGCGTCTGTGTCTGCCTTAGAACAATTACAAATTAACGACTTAAAAGATTTCATTCTATTAAATTTAGCTTTGAAAAAATTAGACCCCGCTACCGTGCATTTATTCGAGATGCATATGAGAGATGAGGAGATACCCACTTATACGGATTTCGTTAACTTCATAAAATCGCAAGTTAAAATATTAGATAGAACTGTTTCTTCTCGGACCTCTTCCGTTAATCATAATAAAAATAATTCTTATCGTAATCAGTCACGTGATGTTCATACTTTTGTTTCTTGTGACAATAATCAAAATTGTTTATATTGTACTAAAAATGATCACTGGAAGCTTTACACCTGTCCAGCCTTTCAGGTACTATCAGCCAACGCGCGTTTGGATTTTATTAAAAACAAACGTGGATGTGTAAACTGTCTTAGTGCAACGCACACTGTTTCACAGTGTAAATCTACACATACTTGTAAGACTTGTCACAAAAAACATCATTCACTGTTACATCTCGACCAAGGTGCACAGCCTGCGAGATCGATATCGACTGACGCTGTACCTAGTTCCGAGCATTCGCCACAGGTGGCGCTGTGTGCATGTTCTCGCGTAGGCTCAAACATTCCGCGTACCACCGTGCTTTTGTCAACAGCACAAGTCTATGTTGATAACAAATATAACAAGTACGTTTCTGTTAGATGCTTAATAGACAACGCTTCGCAAAATAATATAATTACTTCAGCTTGTTGTAAAAAACTACGATTAGACATTATACCGCTTTCAAATTCATTTATAAAGGGCGTAGGAACGTCTTCGCGACCTATTACAGGATACGTTGAGATAACAGTAACTGCTAAAAATAAAACTAATTCTTTTAAAATAACCGCTCTTGTAGTCGATTGTATCACGGATAAATTACCATCTCACTTTGTTGACACTTCCACAGTGCAACATTTGCTTGAATTACCGCTAGCCGATCCACTGTGGCACATTCCCGGTGAGGTTGAACTATTACTAGGGGCTAAACTTTTCCCATATTTATTACTGCATGATAAAATTATCTCACCTACCGCGCCTTCCGCAATTGAAACCGTGTTTGGTTATATTCTTATGGGTGAGGTACCCGCTAGTTTATCTAACAATGATAAAAGTTCCGTTCATTTAAATACCGCTTCATATTTTTCTACCGCGTTAAATACAGATAATTCTCATTGTTTTCTTTCGTTAGACGAATCGTTACATAAATTTTGGAACATTGAAGAAATACCGTCAAAAGCTTTTATGAGCCCTGCTGAACTCGAGTGTGAACAGCTGTTCGCTTCTAGTGTGTCACGTGACTCTAGTGGTAGGTATTGTACTGCATTACCATTCTGTAAAAATCCAGACTCACTCGGAAATTCTTATGCTGTCGCTTATCGACGTTTAATTAATTTGGAAAAAACTAAGCTTCGCGACCCTACTTTGCGCGCGAGTTATAACGAAATAATCCAAGAATATCTTGATCAAAATTATTTAACTGAAACTACACCTAGTTCTGTTGACCAGACTATAGGTTATTATATACCGCATCACCCTGTTATTAGGAATGATAAGCAGACTACTAAAGTTCGTATTGTCCTTGACGCGAGCGCCAAATCTCATAATGGCGTGTCATTGAACGATTTGTTACACACAGGGCCGAATTTACAGGCTGACATATTTTTATTACTTCTAAATTTCCGTTTATTCCCTATTGCAGTTACAGCTGACATAAAACAGATGTATCTTCGAATTGCTGTTATTGATGAGCATCGAAAATACCAGAAAATATTGTTTCGATTTAATACGGTTGAACCTGTTCGCGAATTTCAATTTAACCGAGTTGCATTTGGTCTCAAGCCCAGTCCCTTCCTAGCCATGCGCACTGTGCGCCAGCTGTCAGAGGATGAAAAACATCGCTTCCCGCGCGCATCCGTTGTCGCTTCTCATGAGCTATACATGGATGACTTGGCTAACTCGACCGCTACTTTAGAGGAAGCCAAGATTCTCTCCGCAGAACTCATCGCCTTATTTAAGGCGGGGGGCTTTGATCTTAATAAGTGGGCAAGTAATTCCTCTGAACTACTAGAGACTTTTCCACACTCCAACCGTTCTTCTATTAACTTCTCTGACGGGGATAATTTAAAAATTCTTGGACTCAAATGGATTCCTTCCGAGGATTGTTTCACCTTTACCACATCTATTTTGGATAAAAGTTGTACTAAACGCTCCATACTTTCCACTGTTGCCCGCTTGTGGGATATTCTCGGTCTAGTTGCTCCCGTAGTTTTATTCGCGAAATTACTCATAAAAGAATTATGGAAATTAAACACAGATTGGGATGAAACTCCGCCCGAGTCTATTGTAAATCTTTTTCAAAAATTTAAAGAGCAACTGCCTCTACTTTCTTCTTTAAAATTGCCTCGTCATGTAGCCGTTACTATGGGTTGCGTGACAAATATAGTAGGTTTTGCTGACGCCAGCTTGAATGCGTATGGCTGCGTCATATACTTACACGTCACTGACACATATGGTAACATACACGTAACTTTGGTGTGTGCTAAATCCAAAGTTGCACCTGTTAAGGTCGTATCTCTGGCTCGTCTAGAGCTTTGCGCCGCTGTTCTTTTGTCGAACTTAATTAAATTAGTTTATGACACTTACCGCTCTCGAACAGCTATTAATGAAATATTTGCCTTTTCCGATTCTACAATTACACTTTCATGGATTCATTCCTCACCGCACAGATGGAACATTTTTGTTAGTAACCGCGTCGCTAAATGTCAAGAAAATCTTGATCCTAAACACTTTTACCATATTAACGGAAAGGAAAATCCTAGTGACTGTCTATCTCGAGGTCTTCTACCTGAACAGTTGCTAAATCACGGTTTATGGTGGCATGGCCCTGAGTGGCTTCTGCGCCCAACTACTGAGTGGCCTATCACTCCGTTTGTTTCTTCATGCAGCGAGGAATTACCTGAATTTAATAATAAATCACTAACCTTAGTATCTACCGTATCAGAGCTTAATTTAGTATATAGCCTTTCTCTAAAATTTTCATCTTTAAATAAAATATTGCGTATAATTGTATACATTCTAAGATTTTTACGTATTATTCCTTACGACAAGTCACTTAAGACAATTACTGTCCGTGAATTAGCTACCGCTGAAATTTATTTAATCCATTGTATTCAACAATTTCATTTCTTAGATATTTATGACGAAATTAAAAGTAAAAAGCTTCGCTCACAGTTTAAAAAACTCGATCTCTTTATAGACGAGCACAACATAATTAGAATCGGGGGCAGGTTGTCTAATGCAAACCTTCCTTATGAAGCTCAGCATCCCGCTCTCTTACCGAAACATGATAATTTTACACATGTTCTAATAGATTATTATCACCGCGTTTATTGTCATGCCGGTGTAAGCCTTCTAAGCTCTCTGTTACGCCAAAAATATTGGATCCTCTCTTCTAGAGGTGTCATCAGACAAAGAGTACACGCTTGTAACTTTTGTTTCAAAATTTCTCCTTCTCACCCTAGCCCAAAGATGGCTGATTTACCCGCTTGCCGCGTGCAGGAGACTAAGGCTTTTGTGCATACGGGTGTGGATTACGCTGGTCCCATTAAAGTAACTTTGTGTAGACGCAGAGGTCAAAGAAGTCAGAAGGCTTACATTTGTTTATTCATTTGTTTCGTTACCAAAGCAGTTCATATTGAATTAGTTACCGACGTGTCATCGGACACTTTTATTTCCGCTTTTAAAAGATTCATCTCCCGCAGAGGACCGGTTTCTTACCTATACTCCGATAACGGGACAAATTTTGTTGGAGCCAAAGCTCAATTGCAAGAACTACTTGCTAACCGCTACCGCATAGAGTGGAAAATGATTCCACCCCGCGCTCCCCACTTTGGAGGGCTGTGGGAATCTAATATTAAATCTATTAAATCGCATCTATACCGTGTTATCGGTTCTCAACTTCTCACATATGAGGAGCTTTCTACTGTTCTCACTGAAATTGAGGCAGTTCTAAATTCCAGACCGCTCTGTGTCCTGACTGAGGACCCGTACCCAGAGCCGCTTACTCCCGCGCATTTTATAATGGCTTCTCCGTTGACTTCGTTGCCTGTCGTGAACGTTCCCGAAACAACGAGGCCTCTAACTTGCCGCAAAAGGTTGCTTGACCAAATGGTTTGCAGCTTTTGGAGAAGATGGCGAATAGAATACCTACATAACTTACAAGTTAGGCAAAAATGGTTGAATGCCGCAGACAGCATTAAGATTGGTACGGTGGTTCTCATGCATCAGGACGATGTCCCTCCTTTACGTTGGCCAATGGGCATAATCACAGAAGTTTTCCCTGGTAAGGATGGGACAATCCGCGTTGCTATGGTGAAGACATGCAGCGGTTCTTTCAAGAGGCCCGTTGTCAAGCTATGTCCTTTACCTTCTCAGTAATATCACCACGCAATTAAATTTTAGCTGTAATAATTTATTAACATATTCATTTATTTTTCTCTCTCTTAGTCCGCTTTAACATATATTTTTCCTCTTTTTGAGAATACTACATATCCTCAAAGCCGGGCAGGATGCTTACGCAAGTTTCTGTAGTACAAGTTTTACTATAATATATACGAGCGTGGTACACCTCATTGTTTAAATATTTCCAAAACAAACATATTTTTTCATGTTGTCAACATTTATTTGATACACCTATCTCCTTCCTTCCTACTACGTCGCATGTGACAGAAAGAGAAAGGTGCTCGTCAACTTCCGCCGCGGTTTTTGACAAGAGAACGCCATGGTGGAATCTCTCTATTCCGTTTGAATCGTTCACCGCACCGCACACATATTTCTACCGCTTGCTTCCTAACAGCTGCGCTAACAGCTGAACCACCGCAAAGACTCTAAACTTTAAAAACGTGTTGGCCAACACAACGTGGGACAATTGAAGTGCTGAAGAAATCTCCGGAACCCGTGCTGGATCTCAACCCGGCGCACTCCAGTCGCATCTGTCATCGGTCCAGGCGATCATCCTCACCTTCAAGTAAGTCCCTCTTTCCCATTACTCTCTTATAAGTGTTGGCAACATACATTTCTCATAATCTGTTTTCCCGCGCAAAAATTATAAACCCGCATATTGGTCCTTCGAGAAACTCCCGCTATATCCCAACTTAACCAACATTCTCAAAACTATCTCCTTGCAGTCTCCTAGAGCAGAGAAGTCTCCTTTTTTGGGGAATCCACCAAATAACGTCACTTTATTCAAAGCGTCAAGACGATGGGCTTTTCTGTTTTTGAAAGCGTCGAGAAAACGAGTTCATGACCTAATGCTACTCAGGGTCTCGTCAAGTCACTATATTGATCAGGGTGATCATACCATTCTGTATCCTGTGTTTGATCACGCTAACGAAAATATATGCCCAGTTATTTGGTTTGGGAAAATTTTGGAATCAGGAATACGCGATTTTTCTTTTTTTTTTTTTTGTGACAATTCGAGGTACCACGCAAACTGCATCACGAACATTGATAGGTAATTGGACTAAAACCTTACTAAAAGATGCAGGAACATCTGCATATCTTGTAAGTATGCGTTCAGTCGTAGTTTCCTTAAATTGGTACGAAAATGTTCCAGTTGGAGAAATCCCCTCTCGTGGTAATTGGTACTGACCGAATTCTTTTGCCAAATATTATTGTAAACAGAGGTCAATAGCTATAACCAAGTCCGAGTAATGTTTCGAATAATTTTGAACCAATGTAAGATAAAATCGATGGCCTCTATATCGTGGTTTAGCTGATTGATTCTTGTTTTCTAGATTATTACATTTTTTCCGAACTGGAAGTACCACTGATCTGTATAGTATGATGATGATCTAGATGTTGCTATGTTGTGGATTTATTTTTCAGTAAATATTATCATATTCTCACATAGCGTCGTTGTGGTCACCAGGAGTTATAAACACGTCTCTCACCGATGCTGTGCATCGTCACATGCCGAATAATAGTGCAAGTTTTACATAAAAATAAAACTTGTATTATTTAGCAGAGACGTTGCACAGCATCCATTTAAGGTCTCCTGGTGAGAGACTTCTATGAGGTAAAAGTCCGCCACTAGCGAACACGCCACCTGGGACCACGTGACTACCGGAACCACGTGACTCCGAGAGCTGTGATTGGCTGAAAACTAACGGGAAGTATACAGCGCCCTCTCACCGATGCTGTGCATCGTCTCTGCTAAATAATACAAGTTTTATTTTTATGTAAAACTTGCACTATTTTACTAAGTACAAAAAAAACTTTGCTATAGACTTCGAGAGCGTTTGGTCATGTGACTCTTAATACTGTTGATATAAAGTGTAAATTGCAATGGCTGACTGACTGACTGACTGAAATGTAACTATTATACTGAAAAATTAGTCACTGAAACATGAAAACCAAACCACCTATTATCCGCTCTGTCTGTCTCGGATGGATAGACGTCTGTCTAAATTTGTTTTGGCACAGATTTGTCATAAATGTGATGCGTAAACGACAATTTAAAATAAAAAAAATGTCAAAAGTTCTGACGCAACGCTTTGACGGCTTACCTGTAAGATGAATGGCCTGATAAGAAATATATGTATGTAACTGAAATATTTTGAGTTATTTATAGATACTATCAAGGGCGCCAGAATTTATTAAAAGAATTGTGTAAACCTTCCAAATACGATCCAATTTCCTCGTTATTTTACACGTCAAATGACATTCAATATAAAGGGTTGTAAAGTAAGTCGACTATACATTTAGTTACGTCAAATAAATAAAAGAAAGCTGGAAAAATAGTTTGCATTTTTCATTTTATTGGCTTACTCAATCAGCTGACGTCTGGAGTTACAGTAAAAATGCACATTATGTAATAAGTGGTCGTAAAATTGTTATAGTTATTTAAACATATTTTGTACCAATTAACGTTTTTGTATTCGGTCTCTCCAGTCCTGTGCCCATAACCCTTGCCGGAACGCCCACACCGGTCTGCTCCGATTTTCGGTACCTTGGATCGCTTATTCAGGGAAATGGCGAAGTAGACCGGGACGTAACGCATCGGATCAACTAAGGATGGATGAAATGGCGACAGGTCACTGGAACTACTTGCGACCCACGGATGTCCCTCAAGTTAAAGGGGAAAATCTACAAGTCCGTGATTAGACCTGTCGTATTGTATGGATCAGAATGCTGGGCTGTGAAGAAGATGGATGAAAAACGATTGCATGTAGCGGAGATGAGAATGTTGAGGTGGATGTGTGGAGTGACAAGAATGGATAAAGTAAGAAATTAATATATTAGAGGAAGTTTGAAAGTGGCACCTGTTACTGAAAAATTGAAAGGAAGTCGTTTGGCTTGGTATGGACATGTAATGAGGAGGGATGAAACGCATGTGACTAAAAGAGTGATGGACATAAGTATTGATGGATGGAGGGGGAGAGGAAGGCCAAAGAAAAGATGGATGGATTGTGTAAAGACTGATATGAAAGAGAAAGGAGTAAATGATGCCGTGACGTCTAACAGGGGAGAATGGAAGAAGAAAACGTGTTGCGCCGACCCCTAATAAAATGGGACAAGGGCAGGAAGATGATAACGTTTTTGTATTCGTTTGTAACAGATATTAAACACCGTTTCAATTCCAAAAGTTTTACTTTCATGTGACTTCGTTTGCGAGGAAATTATAATGTGTATGAGTGTGAGAAAAAAAAGATAACCCATGTCTTTTCCCAGGATATTACCTATTTCCTTGCCAAAGTTCATCACTTTTCGATCACCCGTTTAGTTGTAAAAAGATAACAAATACGAGTAATGGTACTTTCGCATTTTTATATTAGTGTGGTTACATGAAACACTTTTGAGTGATCAAAGTATCGATCAAACGGAAATACAAAGATGGGGCTACAGTTCTTACTTATCCCCTTATTATTAAGTAACTTACAAAATCCTACTTCCTACTATAATATTAAAAATGCGATTTATGAGGATGAATGGATGTTTGCTAATCTGTCACGCAATAACTTCTGAACTGATTTGGATGTTTGGCACGGTAGTATGATCCTCTATAAAAACTTTTGTGCAAAAAACAAAACCGACTTCAAAAAAAAAACAAAAAAGTTAAAAATAACTTTAGCTTCTGAAGTAGGTGACCTTTGATTTGATTGATTTAGTTTTTTTGTCACCGACTTCAGAAGCTAAAGTTATTTTTTACTTTTTTGTTTTAGTCGGTTTTGTTTTTTGCAAAAAAGTTTTTATTTTTCACTTTTTAGTGATAAGTATACATGGAAAGTGCATACCGTTACAATTACAACAAGCCAAAACACGACTAGGATACAGTGTCTCATTATGGAGTTCCGTGACTCTTGGCTTCATCATCAGATCTGAAGGTAGAATGGTTCTTATCGAACGCAAATGCTTCACTTGTTGTAGAAGATACCAAAACCGCAACACGTTATCATTTAAAATTTGAAGAGTTCCCTCGATTTTGCCAAGATTCCATCATCAGATCCCGACTTGGTGGCTATGGGACCATTTGGAAAGAATACCCTTTCCAACAAAAAAGAATTTTCCAAATCGGTTGGCAAGCGCCGGAGTTATGCCCGAACAAACATAAAAAAAAAATAGAAATATCCGAATTGAGAACCTCCTCCTTTTTTTAGAAGTCGGTTAAAAACAAAATTTATTCTTCTACTGATTTAGGCACTTCGTCACCTAAACTCAAATTAGTGAAACAAAAGAGCCTCAGCCAGCAATGAACGCAATCCACGGCATAACTTCATTCGCACCGCGCCCGGCGCCTCGCTCCCACACTACTGTATAAATCGAGCTCACCTGCAAGCCTTAATAACAGCCACTTACTATTATATTGTTTACCCTGACCCTCCTGAAATATCACAGACTATAATCATCATCATCAGAGTTAACACACTTCGAAAAATAATGATGAACATATCCTTGTGCCTGTAACATTGTCCTGCCCTTATCCCAATTGATTTCGAGTCGAGTTAGCATGTCTTCTCCTTCCATCGTTCTCTATTACTCTTCATCACAGCAGTCACCTTCCTTCGTATCCATATCATCGTTCACAAAGGCCCTCCACATTCATATTGAAAGCTTCCTTCACGATGCTTTCCCTCTCCTCCTACCAGTTCACTGCTGATTATTGTAATCAGTAAAACTACCTTAAATATGGACAATACAAACTTTGGTAAAAAAAGCAAATGTTTCTAGCTCGTACTGTCCCACTGTTGAGCAAAGGTCTTACTTCTTTGTCTTTTGTAATGAAAAAATCTAATTAGTGCGTCAGATAGGTTTTCAAAAAAATTTTGACACGTATTTTTTCTCTTCTTACATAAACCAAAATTGACGAAGATAAGACGCTTTTAAAATTCTCAATACGTCACGCCGCGCTATAATTTTGCGTTGTGACGTCACGAGCACCCCCCTCCAAAGTTTTGATGCGTTCTAACTTTCCAATTCCTTTCCAATATTCATTGATTTACAAAAACAAAAAAGTCGTGTCCATTATTTTCCAAAAGGTATTCTAATTGACGGACTAACAATTTATTGATGGTGTAAACTAGCCTATTTGGAGGAAGACATTGAAGTCGTCCCCTCGTCTCCTTCGTGGTCTGCCACGGCCTCGTATCTCTGTTTCAGAGCACCTTTCCTGTGTATAATCCCATCATGAACTATCTATATTTATTGCCTGTTTGAATCAATGAATAAATTACTTTATAAAACTTAAAAAGACGGGTATTTATCGCGAATTTACCTTTAATTTATTCCCGACGTTTCGACCGGATTGCACCAGCCGTGGTCGCGGGGAGACTGAAGTACTGGAGGTACCGCGACAGCAAAGTGAAGGTGTTTATTCAACTACCCTCACTCATCTTCATAAATGTTAATTAGGGCCGGTTCACACTAGGACAGCACACTACACTAACAGTGTCCGTATATTGAGGCGATTTCACTTGACGAGTACACTTAGTGTAATTAAAGGTAAATTCGCGATAAATACCCGTCTTTTTAAGTTTTATAATGTGTTCTGATCGTGAAAGTTTAAAAAAGACAACAAATTACTTACACCTGATTCCTAACTGGCGTTAGGTATTCATTAATTAGTACTGATACATAATAGTCGGTTATCATCATCTGCCTTACGTCCACCCAACTAAGTGTGTTCGGGTCACCAGTATTTTATTTGAAACGGTATTTCAAAAAAGTTAGGTACTGGGTAATACAAACTCTTATTTTTTGTTTTTGAATGGGACATCATAAAATGCCTAAATTGTATCGAACTTTGTGTTCTGGGACCACGGTATCTCTTTCGACCAGTCCCGCAGCCCCGGCAGGCAACGGCCCTTGCGCGTGGAACACGACCGCGCCGTCTATATACAAAACCCTTTTTTTTTTTTTTTTAAGGATGGGAAATCATCAAATGACCCCCCCCACTCTGGGCGGAGCGGGAGGGAGTGTCAGACTCTTACTGACTAAAAACCATCCATGTTCCTTCCTCGCCTTTTACGTTCCGGGGCCGCGGTATCTCTTTCGAACAGGCCCGCAACCCCGGCAGGATATACAAAACCCTTGGAAAGACTTTCGAGGTACAAACAATCAAGGCGTGCTTCCTAAATTAGTCTCCGTTAAAATATTGTTTTACCAGTTTGGAAGCACTATAAGTACTTTTAAATACACAACTGGTTATTTTAATGATCCGTAATTTAATATAGGAACCAGACCGGCTAATTATCGGTTTTTAATTAAGTCTTTACTGGTGAGTGCAGTCTGCTGGACGTGAAAGGCTTTTAAGCGCTAGTAATTGATGAATGGAAGCCAATTCATCAATTAGCAGAATATTAACTCTGAAAGTTTTCAGATAAAATGTAAGAACTCATTTTATTTTGCACTACGAATTTTTGAGTAAATCCGGATATCCGATCAGTCACAGATAATTATGACTGATGCAGCACTCTGAAAGCAAACCAAAAAAAAGGAAAATTGCTTCATCATTTATCTAGATAAAAAAACTTTTTACAACGCTATAGGCGATTTTCAATTTATCCTGATGCAGCTGAATACTAGTATATTACAAAAAGCAACTGCCTATCTTGATAGATTAAAGGCATTTCCTTACCATCAGCATTCTTCTGCCCTTATACTTACCAATTTAATTGGGGTGGCTGCAGCAGGAAAAAATGCAAACAGGACAAATAAGACGCACATTATACACATACTAAAGTAGCCAAAAGACACATCCTACATTCTACTACTCTCCTGGTACTTTCTTCACTAAGTTCGAAATGTCATATTACGCTCACATCTTGAGCAATATGAACACCCAAAGATTCAAAGGACCCGATCAGAATCGATTGACTAAACATCGCTCTATAAATAGAACCAATGCACACAGGATGAGAACCCGATATTTTTGACAGTCACGCTTCTTGGCGCGAGCTGCTAAAATTATGGTAATCTTGATGCAAATGTATACGTTTAGTAATGAGGGAGTCGTAGAAATCAATGAGAGTGTACGTTGTTGAATAATTTCTTGGCCTCTGGCTTTTGTTTATCAGACAACTTTTGGGCCATACACATCACACGTAAGGGGGAGAAAGGGGGTCGATGAAGACCCTACATTTCGTGACGTCACATTTTTTCTATTTTTTGTTAATGTTTCATTTGATGTCAAACTATTTAAAACATAAATTGAATCGAATTAAAACTAATTTCGGAACTGCTTTTTGAATTCATTAATTTGTAAGCAGATGTAAAATTGCAAAATATGTGACGTTACGCACTAGGGGCGGGGAGGGTCTCACAAATGTGACTACTTGTGACAAGGACGGGGGGGGAGGGAGGTTTAAAATCATAAAATTCGTATGACGTAATTAATGGATGACCCCGTTGTGTACCTACGCAAAATCAGGGATTTAAAGCAAATGTACGATCATAATTATGTAGGTAAGTTACACCAAGATTCCTTAGTGGATCGGAAAGCACGTTGACCTGCCCTTGCGGACATTTGTAGATTATTGATAGGTAAGACTGTCTGACCCTAACACCATCAACATCTTCCTGCCCTTGTCCCTTGTTACTTGGGGTTGGTGCAATATAGTCTAACCCTAACATAGTTGGGTAAAGAGCAAGTCACGAAAACTTACAAGTAAAATTGAAATACACCATTCCCCTTCAAAAATAACACGTGAAGTTATATTGATAAATTACCAGAAGATTGCAACTATGATCAAGTATATCAAGAGTTCTGTAACGGAATTTCGAAACAATCTACCTACCTTCGGGATAGTTTCACATTTTCGCAGATACGACGTTCCACCGAGCATACACCTTCTACCTACATAACTTTGGCATTGATAAGCTTTTAAAATTGTTTGTTATTTATTTAGGTAGGTAGCTTTACTAGATGTAATGTGTTGTGTTGTTTCATTTGTTACAAACGGTGCCTTTTTTTTCGGATAGCAAATCATCAAATGAAAAAACAGAACTCTGGGCAGGAGTGACTGTCAGACTTTTACTGACTTAAACCCATGTTCCTTCTCAGCCCTTTGTGTATCAAGGCCGCGGTTTCTCTTTCGAGAAGTCCCGCATCCTAAAATAAGATTACTACCTATTGTTAGATGTAAGGACCGGGCCGCCTTTTGCGGTGAAATCCTCCTGAAAACTGTTCCAGCGGACTCATTCTTGTCCCAGTCTGGCTCATAATTTCCAGCATTCGTAAATAGACGAGTTTATTCAAAAACACGGGCCTACGTACCCGTCTTGTCTTCGTGGCTGTGGCTATTTATTGAGAAGGATTTCTTCAAGTTACGCAGTCAGATTACGTTTTGAATCAGACGGTACGTCATGGTTACACTCAAAAAATGGATAATTTCTAAGAAAAATGCATGTGTATCAATACTAACGAAACAAGACAGCACATGTCGTGAGCAATTACAAAAGAACAAAATTATTTGGAAAAACGGCGAATAAGAGCAAAACTGTTTTGATGGTTGCTGTGGGAATCCAATTATAACACGGCTAACTTTTTGTACGATACCTCTTGATAAGACTGGTTGTCAGACTTTTGGGCCACTGACTGTCTGTGACGACTGTCAAAGATCTACAGATGACATCCAAACGGCCTAACGTGCTTTCCGAGGCACGGAGGAAACTCTCTTGGTCTGCATATTGACTGTTAATTATTTCCCCCTCTCAGATTCCCGTAGCCACAGCCACCGTGTCCATGTTTATAGTCACAGACATCCCGCAAGCCGTAGCTTATCACCGTGGCTCGCCGCAACGCCCCCAAAATCCCGCAGTTTCGATTCAATTTCCCAGAAATGTCTGACAGAAATGGTTGTTCTCTCTCTGTGTATATATTTTACGCAGATTCGCAATGGTTGAATTAGGCAGGCATATAGTTTTGTTCAAAGTGAATTGACTACGTAATCAGATTAAGGGGCCGGCGCGGCGGAGCATGCGTCTTTCATACAAACATACCAAAATAATTTGTAAATCAAACATATTCTTGAGTTAGTGTGTATTTATTTAGATTGGATTACAGAATCTCTATGCTCCCAAATATATATTTTGAAAAGAGAATGATACATTGTATATGTCTACTATTATACACAATAGTGTCAAGTTCTGTCAAGTTTTGACAAGTTTGGTAATCTACTAATATAATAGTGTCATTATGACTTTTCAATGGTCAACCACTGATAGTTCACTGTAAGAAATGTCATAGAATGGTAATCTCGTCATTAATAAAATCTATTATAAATGAAATCTGGCATGAATAAATGTTCGCATTTAGTAGCACATTTCGAAAACCATTTGTAGTAAGGGTTTTATAATAATAGCAATACGACATAGTCATTAAAACACAATTTTATCACGAGACCATTGATCGACCATTGTGAATTTAGCAGATTACGAACTTAAGCAAAATGACAATGGCATGGGAATGACATCGTGTTGGAATGACGAATTTATAAAAATAGCAGAATTGGGCCCCAGACATTAAAACTTTATTTTAAACAGTAAAGACGAATGAAATAATAAAACGTGGTAAACTCATTTTTTAGTCTAAAATTTCTTTACTGAGTAAAATGAGTGTTCGTTAAGAAATTTAAATGATTAATTATTGAATTTTAGGATGTTATTGCAGTCTCTAATGTCCTTCGGAATTTTATCATATACAACCTTATTTTTTGTTTATACTAAACCCGAAAAGGGGTCATTGTACTCATCATTTTGAACAACTTTTTCTATGGGACGAACCTTGAAATCGCGAAAAAAAATCAGCTGTTCCCTACATTTTGACGAGTTATGCGAACATAAATGTAGGGAACAGCTGATTTTTTTTTCGCGATTTCAGGGTTCGTCCCATAGAAAAAGTTGTTAAAATTATGAGTACAATGACCCCTTTTCGGGTTTAGTATAAACAAAAAATAACCCTGTATATTAGGCGCCATGACAAATGTTTTTTTCCCATATAAAGCAGTTTTATATTGCGTACTTACCTAGTTTTGTAATTCATGTTCTGCTGCGTGATCTCGTCACTACTTCAAAAAAAAAATGTGTTTTTTGATAAAAAGGGCAATTTCAAAGATATACAGTGAGTATTTTTAGTTTGTAAAATACTGCTTGCTCCGTTTTTTTTGTTGACCGCATATTCCACGGATACACCTTTTTTGACATTTGAAGACCTTATTCCAGTTAGTGATTTGTTAAAGAATTAACATTTAAGCTTCAACTAGATATTGTCTGTAACTGTCTGTTTCTGTGTCTATACGTCAGACGGAGCAAAGTTAATAAAAAACTCTTAGTGTAACAATGAAATCACACATTTATTATCGTTACAACTAAACCACACAATACTTATTTTGGAATAAGTATTGTGTGGTATAACATTGTACATACTTTCTACAGAAATTACAAAACTAGCAACATTTACACCCTAGAATTCAACACATTTGAACAAAATAACGGTCACAGTTTATTACACCGCATGATATTTTAAAGAATAGGTACCTACTTATTCAATCAGACTGACTTACAGTAGGTCCCTTCACTTGATATACAACTTGTTCCCTTGGTGGCCCGAGCTCGAAAACGAACCTCAGCCCCAATGTCCTCAACCTCTTTTTTGAGCGTTGAATCCACGGACAAAATATACAACGATCGTTGTCACGTGACAGGTAAAGGAAATATATTCATTCAGCCAAATCCACCAACAAAAATTAAAAATGTAGGAAACTAAATGTACTTTTTGTGGAAATATGATTAAATAAAACCTAACACATTTTTGTTAGTAGAAAGTTGTCACAAAACAAATCCAACAGGTTTTGTCTTATGTACAGTGCCGACCAAAAGTCGATAGGCAATCTCACAAAGCAATAGCTTGACGTTTAGTTTGACTTACGACCTTCTACTTTCAACAAAATAGATATTGTCAGCAACTAGTTGTAGTTCATAATTTCAATGGTATTATCTAAGACATGATGGCCTAGCGGTTGGGCCCGTCCAGAATTAAGAGTGAATCAGTAAGCCGTGAGTTCAAATCCCGCACAGTTACTTTTAGACTTTTTGTAAGTTTTTACTCTACAGAAATATTATATTCTTTAACTTGTTTGCTTTGTTCACACATTTCGTAAAGTTAAGGAGGTAGATAGAAAAATAAGTCAAGAATTTAGTTAGATTTCTGTGAGGTAGACATGAGTTTTATGAATATTTTAACTTGATCGGAATGAACTTTGTCGTTTGGTTGTAGCCATACATAATACACTATATAATGTGGTAGTTGATGGTCAGTGACGTGTGGTTTAATAGATAGCAGTATTGTTGTTGGTGTGATTCTTAAAATGCGGGCAAATATTAATATTAAGGCGAGGGCGACTATTATCGCGCTGCATAAAAGTGGCCTTTAATAGAACTGAATGTGAGTATTATAATTATTTATGAATTGTAACTTAAACATTAAAAATTAAAAGCGAATGGGTATTATAAATTGTCCATTTATTTGGTGACCTGTGGTTTACATAATTCGTTGTTTTTTTTTCAATCTATCATGCAAGATAAATAATTAGTGTTTATTATTGAATTTACAATTGCAGAGTGAATTGTGAAGTGTTGATTTATAGCATCTGTATTACAGCTGCCTTACATATATTTTTTTTTGTTTTAGAGAAATGCAGTAAGTCTCTGGATCAAAAGGTATGAGGAAGAGGGGAGCTTTGCAAGTAGACAGCGAAGTGGAAGGTCGTCGCTTATTAGCGAAGCACAGCGAAGCGCAGCGACAACATATCGTGGGCGAGTATGAAACCAATGGTTTCACACCTACGACACACTCGGAGTCACCGCAAACTGTTCGCCATGCCCTCCACGCTGAAGGCTTGCATCACAGAAGATCAGCTAAAATGCCCTTCTTGACAGAAAGACATAAAGAAGAACGATTACGTTTCGCTCGGGAATATTTAGACTTTGACGGGATCACTACCATTTTTTCTGATGAAAAGACTTTTACATCAAGTCAAAAGGGTAGACTTCATTTATGGCGCAAGGATAACACTCGCTGGTCCGATAGAAATGTAATCCCTAATACAGACTCAGGTCGAATTATGGATGAATGAGTGCCCCCATAGAAAATCTATGGGGTTTGATAGTGCAAAGGTGGGATACACGAGATGAGAGATGTATAACACAATTAACAACCCATTACATAAAAGTGTGGGAAAATTTAAGAAGAACCGAAATATGTTGAAACATTGTGGGGTCCATGCGCATACGTCTACTTGACTGCATTGAAAATAATGGGGGTTATACAAAATATTAATCCTAATGTTCTAGTTTTAATTAGACGTTTTACAAAATGTTTAGTGAATATCACTAAACATTTTGTAACACGTCTATAATAATATATAATATAATATAGAATAATTCCTAAATTGAGGTTTAGTTTCAATCTTCTTTTCTTCGGGAAAATGAACACTTAAACTATAACCTCAATATGAGTTACATTTATTGTGACGTCACATAAAAAACATGTTCACGAAGTCTAAATTATGTATTAGTGTTTAGTAAGCTCTGTTGAATACCGATAGATAGAAGTGGGTATCAACAATTATATTTGTGTGATTAGAATATCCTTGTTATTATGTTAATAAAAATGACTTTAAAGTGGGTATAAAGATACACAAAAAAATCTTATGAACGGTTACAAGAGAACTTCTTATATCTAGGTAGGAATGTGACATTACAAATCTCATTAAAGTTGTTAATTATATGAATAAATGAAACGAATAAAACAATTGTTGTTATCTGTCAGCACGACTTTTTTTTCCACCTTCCAACACCGAAAAAATATTACACAATCACATAAATAGTTATGATGGGTTATTAACTTATATTTAAATCCTTATAAAAATAAATAATGAGCATGAACCCATTTCAAAATAAATACCTAAGTAAATAGTTTTTGCATAAAATACAAACATTAATTAAAGTGGTTACAAAAAAAATAAAAAACCCATATTATGTAAACGGGATTTGAACTCAAGACACGTTGATCGTGAACCCACTGCTTAACCTAAACAGCTATCAACGCCTAGTAAATATGGTCGAAATTTAGCTATCGAATGCAAATACGATCATGCGTTTGCTCCGTGCATAACAAAAGAGTCGGTAATATATTTCTTTATGTTTCGTGGAGAGCGACGCGACAACTTGCGACAGTAGGCGACTCTGTGGCTGTGGTGTGCGTAGGTATTGTATGGAGACAGCTTACACATACAGCCGCACGGACGCTCGCCCGTGCGTTCACAGCAATATGATCCTTAGCGTGCCTGTGCGCTTATGAACGCTTACTGTACAAAGAAAAAAAATGTAAACTAGTGTTATCAGACTGTGGCTCGCGTGGTGAGTAACATTAGTTCAATAATGAATGGGTACAAATTAAAAGTAATTCTGGAGAACAAAGATTGTTTCAGAGAATGTTCCACAATGGAACTGTCTAGAAAGTAGAATGTTTGAGAAAATTGTGAAATTTTCTCGAAGGATCGGTCGTCATATTTATGTGGCCGTCGTGTTTGTTGGCAAACACTTTGCCTGACTTAGGTGAAATAAAGACGAAATAGTTACGAAATGGGACTTTTGTGATGCCATTTTGTTTTGTTGTCGAAATTGCGAGATGGGCCGGAGCCGATACAACGAACCGAATCGAAGTGAACTAGAAATTTCGTGTTTAATTGGTAGTATTAAAATTATCTCTTATCTAACCCAGCTCGTATCAGTTATCAGCCTACTAATGTTCCCACAGCTGGGACACAGGCATCCCTTCTATGAGAGGGAGCTCGTAACAGCATTTAAAGTAAATTACAACCTAAAAAATTGTATTAAAAAAATGAATAAACACATATTTTTGTTTAACGTTTGTAAAACACCGATGACATTAACTTCTACTTCCACATCTGTATCCCCAGTGGTATGTAAAATCATTTAGCATTACAACGAACAAACACTCAAAGATTAAACACTATTGTACTCAAGAAAGATAAAGCCATAAGTAGTTACGGTGTGGTGTGACGCAATAGATAACTAAACAATTGAAATGCAAGTCGGATACATATGTACTACTAATACAAGTCCAATAATGATTGATAAAAATATAACATTTGGCATGCTTTCAACAGATTTATCAACGGATTGGAACCTGCATACTCCACGGTTCAACAGAATACCATTTCTGAGTGAGGACTATAACTCACTATCCCCAAAGAGAATAGATAATGTACCCGTACCAACTAAATGCCGCTGGTATACTGTCGTGGAAGGCATGTATACGATCAAAAAAGAGCTTCTTATGTACAATGAAACATTTATTCTACAAATTATATGTATATTATTTATATACATTGCATTGACCGTCTTGCAAATAATATGAACGTTAGAAGAAATTACGTTATTTTTTTTAATATAGCAGTGAATTTTTATACCACTAGCCGTGCCTTTAATTTTAATACACGAACTAGCCGTGCATTAATTAATACACGAACTAACAGCACGTTAATGCTTGTAACGCACAACAAAAGTTAAATAACAAAAATTATTTTCTTACCGTCTAGCGACTGCATTGCCGCACATCTATACTAATATTATAAAGCAGAAGAGTTTGTTTGGTTGAACGCGCTTATCTCAGGAACTACCGGCTCGAATTGAAAAATTATGTTTGGTTGGTAAAGCCTTCCTCGATAAATGGACTATCCGTTTATCGAGGAAGGCTTTAGGCTATATACCATCACGCTACGATTATTAGAAGCGGAGCAGGAATGAAAAATGTTGCAAAAACAGGGTTTTTTTTATCCTTTTGTTTTTCTCTCTTATGTGACAAATTGTGAACAATCTGCGACTCCCGCATTCCCCTAAAACTTAAGGGGAAGATTTATAAAACAATGGTTAGACCTGCTGTGTTGTATGGATCAGAATGTTAGCCCACAAAAGGGATGAATGAAAGGCATCTGCATGTCGCGGAGATGAGAATGCTAAGGGGGATGTGTGGTGTTACGCGAATGGATAAAGTAAGGAATGAGTATATTAGAGGAAGTCTGAAAGTGGCGCCGGTGACTGAAAAGTTGTGTGGTAATCGGTTGTCGTGGTATGGGCATGTGATGCGGAGGAGTGAGGAAAATGTCGTGAAAAAAGTTTTAAGTATGAATGTGGATGGGTATTTGAGTAGAGGAAGACCAAAGAAACGATGGATGGACTGTGTTAAGAAGGATATGGTAAGAAAAGAAGTGTCTGATGAGATGACGAAAAATAGAGGAGTATGGAATAATAATAAATAATAATAATAATAATAATAACTAAACTGGCAACATCGTGAGCTTATCGCTCAAAAATATCGTCTTCATTTTATTTTCATATAATTTATTGGTTTTTATACAAAGCGCTTTTACAATAGTTCTAATAAAGTTTTGAAACCACTCAAATATTAATTAATTGAAAAAAAAACCGGAAAGCAAACCAAAATATTGAAAAGATGAAAATCTGTTTCACTACGACCCATGACGTCTGTCAAAGACGTCAATACTCAAACATTTGGAAAAACGAAGATTGATGAGATGATATTTAAACAAAATGATTACGAGAGCTGCCTCCCGACGCGCACTTATTCCATCCCCGGACTCGTCGCTCAGCTCCGCCTCGCCGCCACCGGACCCCGGATCACCAGTGTCACCGGTTGCGGCAGTTGCGTCGAGCTCGAGTGACGAATATTTCTCTCCGCCGACGTCGCCAACACCTGTACGTCGTGCGGGGAGAGGCCGGCCACCGAAGGGCTTGGGACTTAGGGGCCAACAGGCCCCGAGCCGGGTCCCCGCTACCGGTGGTTGTGTGCAGCGCATGAAATGGACTCAACTAATGAACGAGAACGTCATGCGCGCATACTACGGGTCTACAGAGGGGGGGACTAACCTCACTGCGTACCGTGTTAGGATGCTGTCTCTGTTTCAGGATCTTGAACCAACTGTCAACGCCTCAGCTCAACGACTATCGGATCAAGTGCGGGTCATCCAACGCAATCACCTGTTGGACGGCGCCGCGCTTGATAGGCTGCGCTCAGAGGTACTGAGCAACCGTATCATCTTAACTCCGGCACAAACCGCGGTACAAGTCTCATCTATTGATGTAAACCCACCGCGATCCAACCCTGCTGTTGTAGAGGAAGATGATAGGGTTGCCACGGTAAGTAGCCAGTGCAACGATCGATTGAGGAGCGCACTGGAGGATGCACTTCATGAGTATCGATCAACTTCTGCTGAACTTAGGCCCCGATTACCACGGTTACCCATGCATAAGAAAAATAGGGCGTTGGTGTGTGCCCTGGACTCGCAACTCAAAAATGTATTCGAGAGTAGCGAGGACCTCGTTGATACACACTCGATCCTGTTTTGCGGGGCTGTTGCGGCATGTCGTTTAGCTAATGTCAAGTTCCCAAATTGTGACTTAGCTACTCGACCAAAACCAGCCGTACCAGCCTGGCAACGCAGGATTGAGCGCCGTATCGACGGGGCCAGGGTACTCATCGGCAAACTACACTGCTTCAGGGAGGGCAATACACGACCACGTGTGATGCGTTTTGTGAGGCGGGCATTCTCGGGGACTGAAATCAGTCCTCAAGAATACATGTCCCGTGTCACAGAGCGCATCGACTTCCTGAAGCAGAAAGTTTATGCATGGGCGAGCCGTATACGGCGGTATAAGCGGCGGGTTGATCGGTACTCGCAGAATCGCATGTTCCAGAGCGATGAAAGGTGGGTATACAGAGCTTGGGAGCGACCTCAGCAAAATATGACGGACGTGTGCCGCCCGGATGATGCCGCCACGAGTTCCTTCTGGCGCAGCATCTGGTCGGTGCCCGTTTGTCATTCTGAGGCTGACTGGATGCGTGATGTTGAGCGAGTGTGTGAACCTATTCAAACAATGGAACCAATTTTAATAACGCCACTGGATATAGCCAGAGCAGTTCGTCCGTTACCGAATTGGAAGTCACCGGGACCGGACGGACTGCATAACTTCTGGCTCAAGTGGTTTAGTAGTTCACACACTTGCCTGGCATCCCAATTCCAGTCATCCTTAGAGTCTGGGTCCTTACCACAGTTTTTAACAACAGGTATAACCCACCTGCTCCATAAGTCAGGTAGTCCCGCGGAACCCAAGAACTACAGACCGATCACGTGTTTGTCGACGGTCTATAAACTTCTTACATCCATTTTGAGAACGAAAATTAATACTCACGTTGACAGTAACTCAATTATGTCTGCCTCTCAAAATGGATGTAGGAATGGGTCCCGTGGTACTAAGGAGCTACTCCTCATCGACATGGCCATTAGCCAACAGGTCCGTCGAGCCCGCAAGGATCTGTCAACATGCTGGATAGATTATAAGAAGGCCTACGACTCGGTGCCACATTCATGGCTCAAGAGGGTGCTGGAGTTGTACAAGATAGATGCAACTCTACGCACCTTCCTTGAGTCATGTATGGGGCAATGGAGGACGGTCCTTCGATATCCAGGATGTCGACAGATCCAGGGAAACGATGAACCTGTTTGGATTAAACGGGGAATATTCCAGGGCGACAGTCTGAGTCCCCTTTGGTTCTGTTTAGCCCTGAATCCTGTAAGCACATTGCTGGAGAATTCAGGGCTAGGCTACCGGTTGAGGAAAGATGGGCAGGTTATATCTCACCTGCTTTACATGGATGATCTGAAACTCTTTGCCCCCAACAAATTGCAACTGATGGAGCTACTGAAAGTAACCGAAACTTTTAGTAGCGCCATCGGGATGGAATTTGGTGTGGACAAATGTGCAGTCATGTATGTAAAGCGAGGGAAGATTATGGGATCCGAGGGACTTCAACTCTCGGATTCCATACACCTAAGATCCCTTTCCTCATCCGAGAGCTATAAATATTTGGGTATGTCGGAAGCGTTAGGCATTAACGTAACTGACATGAAACAATCATTGAAGGAGCGCTTCTTCGGTCGCCTAAAGAAGGTATTAAATAGCCTTCTTTCAGGTGGGAACAAGGTGCGCGCCTTCAACGGTTGGGTCATGCCGGTTTTAATGTACTCTTTCGGCATACTCAAATGGACACAGACCGAACTCGACGCCTTGGATAGAAGAGTTCGTACACTGCTGACCGAAAACCGGATGCATCACCCACGATCGTCAGTGATGAGACTGTACATCCCGCGGAAGTTCGGGGGTCGAGGCTTTTTAAATGCGAAGACCCTCCATAACCGCGAGGTGTGCAGCCTCAGAGAATATTTTCTAAAAGCCGACGTGGGTATGCACCGAGATGTGGTCGCAGTGGACAAGGGACTCACCCCGTTGTCCATGGCTAAAGAGAACTGGCGCAAACCTGTGGTACTTACTACCGATGACCGCAAGAAAGAATGGCAGGGCAAGGAGCTTCACGGGCGCTTCTACAGGGCTCTTCATGGGCCCGATGTAGATTTTCTAGCGTCCGTGTCCTGGCTACGTTTTGGTGACCTCTTCGGGGAAACTGAAGGTTTTGTCTGTGCGATTATGGACGAAGTTATGTTAACGAACAACTACCGGAAATATATTATGAAGGACGGGACGGTTGACGTGTGTCGGGCATGCCACTGTCCGGGTGAGTCCATCAGACATATTATTTCTGGTTGTTCTCGTCTGGCTAACGGCGAGTACTTGCACAGGCACAACCAAGTAGCCAGAATTATTCACCAGCAACTTGCCTTGAAATTTAAGCTTGTGGAATCTGAGGTACCGTACTACAAGTATGTGCCCGGCCCAGTTCTTGTGAAAGACCATGTCACGCTGTACTGGGATCAGTCTATCATTACTGACAGGACTATTGTTGCCAATAAGCCTGACATAGTGGTGATAGACCGATCAGCGCGCCGCGTAATGATAATCGATGTTACTATCCCTCATGACGAGAACCTCGTGAAAGCTGAGAAAGAGAAACAAATGAAGTATCTCGACTTGGCACACGAGGTTCGCGACATGTGGAATATGAACTCGGTTATCATTGTGCCGATTGTCGTGACGGCCAATGGCCTGATAGCGAAGAGCCTCGACGAACATCTGTCGAAGCTCTCTTTAGGCGGTTGGATCAAGGGCCTGATTCAGAAGGCAGTACTCCTCGATACGGCTCGCATTGTGAGGAGGTTCCTGTCTCTGCAACCCTAACCACCGGTGACTTGGACCCTGCTCCCGACACCGGCGGATCCCTATTTTTTATATTTTTAAATGTTTTTATATGTTTTTTTTAAGAATATTTAAAAATGTATTAAGTAAGTTATATAACCAATAAAGGAGATAATAATAATAAAATTTATTCAAAAAATATAAGGTAAACGTTTACAGTTTTTCTTAAATCTATGTCAAGTTCACACTATGTTTTGAGCCTGAACTAGGTAATCCTGTGTTTCAACCATGAACATACTATCGATACACGGGCCAACAACAGCATCACAGCGTCAGCATTAAGAGCGACATACATACGGTCCACGCGCCGGCAACACCAGCACACCGTCAGCACTCAGAGGTGGCCTACTGAGATCTTTGCTTCATCGGCTCGATACACACACGACACACATGCAAATAGGCATCAATGTGTATTTACCATAAAAATTGTATATAATTAAGACTTAATTATATACAATTTTTTCCGATGAAGCAAAGATCTCAGTAGGCCACCTCTGAGTGCTGACGGTGTGCTGGTGTTGCCGGCGCGTGGACCGTATGTATGTCGCTCTTAATGCTGACGCTGTGATGCTGTTGTTGGCCCGTGTATCGATAGTATGTTCATGGTTGAACATTCTGGCGCCTCTCAGGACCTATGCTCCAGTTGGTATAATTCAATCGTTTCATGTTGATGTGGTAAACTGTACATAGGTCCCGTTGTGGTAGTTGGTTGGCCTGTTGTTATTCTCGTAGTAGTCTTTTTGGCGGCAAGCGAGTTTTATTCTCTTGCTGGTTGGTTCGCTGGCTCGGGACTTGTCCTTCTGGTCTTGCGCTGCACCGTGGCTCCAATCCACCTCAGTATTGCTGGGCCGTAGCAAACTAAAAACAAAAAGATTAAAAACATAATTAGACACGATATCGCACTAGTTAGGTATGCGTGAGAACTGATTTGATTCCAAATAGTACTATCTAATTCGGTTTGTAACGCTTTTTCTTGATCTACTAGATTCTGAAAAATCTCCTTTGAGTGATCTACGACTTCTTCTTCTTTGGTAATGTTTAGTATGGATTTAGTCACCATGTGCGCTACTATGGGAAAGTCTATTTGTTTTGAGTAAGATGTTACAATCGGTACTGAAACAATTCTTTTGGCAGTTAATATGTTGTTAGTTGTTTTAATAATGCAGTTATCTGCGATTCTTATTACGCCAACATTTTGAAGCTCGAATTCTTCTCTTTGTCCATCACAAAGTATTGACGTCGTAACCCGATCTCTTACAATGAATAACCAAGTGTTTGGCATGTAAAGTTGTTTCCATATTATTTTATTAGATAAATGATATGTTTTAGTAGGACATTTCGTATGTGTCTGGTTTTTGAATAGTTGATTTACAATGCAATTTTCTTTTAATTGCATGTTTTTCACGGCCCCAGGAAAGCAAATAAAATGGTTGGTCCATTCTAAACATCGTTTGAACTCATCATAGTTCAAGTCAAAATACATTTCGTTGTTGTAATCTAACCCTATGTATGCTTTAGGTACTTCTATACTTTGGGCAGACTTGTCAGAGTTTATCTTTGGGACTGGTGTAACATACATTAAAGTGTATTTAGTTATCTCTTGTATAGGGAAATAGGCGTATACTTTGATATGAGTCTTGTTCTCATATATCTTGGTGTCTAGTAACTGTTGTTGAACAATTCTTAGTTTAGATGGTAATTTTTTGTTTGCTGATGATATCAAGTCAGTGACGTTCTTTGGTGTTAAAACACTATATACTGTCGCCTTGGTTAAGTATATCTCTAATAGCCCGTTGTAATGATCCATGATTTCTTCCATGTAATTATATGCTAATTGGTAAGTCTGCATAATACGTATGTTTACACTGTTGTGGTCGACGTCACTGAACCAATGGTTGTTACTCTCGATGTAACCTATGACTTGGTTTAATTTAGTTTGAAATCCTATAAGTTTCTGTTTTATTCTTTCTTCAGTTTTGTTTACTTGTGAGATTGTTGATATCATGAATTTGGTTTGATGGTTGGCAGCTTCAATTAATTTTTTTTGGTTTAAATTTAATGTGTCTATATCTCGGTATACCTCATCATTCACTCCGAAGACAGCAGTTAGTAACTCTCCCCATATTCCCCTTTTCTTCCTAATCTGGTTCACTGTTGTCAAGTATTCTTTAGTTCGCTCGAATTTTGATGCTTCTTCTAACAAATGGTGTTGTAATTGTTTGCAAAATCCAGAAGTTGTTATTTGTTCTGCATTTGTACATAGTTGACTGAATTGTGACGTCATTGTTTTTATTTTGACAAGGTCTTGCTCTAGGTGTTGTTTTTCATAATTTATTTCTATCCTAAATATTCCTCTGTCAATGCTTGCTGTTCCTATTTTTTCGACATAAAATCCAGGTGGTACCGTTTTTACAGAGTATGTCGTTGTAGTCGATTTTGCTGAACCCAATATTTGTAACATGATGAATAGCAACGTGAACCATTTAGATATTTTATTACATCGTTTGGGTTGATTAGTTTTGTTTTTTCTTAGGATTGTAACGGTATTTGTTTGTATCGACTGCTTTGTTTCATTACTACTACTACACGTCTTTGTTTCAACTGGCAATGGTATTAATGTATGAATTGATCGTTTTTGAGTTGTTCCTGACGATTTTTGAAGTGTCACTACTCGGGATAAGTCGTCGTTACCCGTATGTATTTCTTTTATTTTTGCAAGTGGCCATTTGCTGGGAGAAACTTTTTCATCTTTTATAATTACTAGAGTTCCAACCGACAAGTTTTCTTGATTAGTTTTCCATTTGTACCTTTGTTGAAGTTGGTGTAAATAATCTTTAGTCCAGCTTCCCCAGAAATCTTTTTTCATTTTTTGGATCTGTTTCCATCTGTTTATGTGATCTGTATTAGTTTCCGATAGTGGGTCTGGTACCCCTACCGCTTCTCTTCCTATTAGAAAATGACTTGGTGTTAACACGATATTATCGTTTATATCTTCACTTAGTGCACATAATGGTCTTGAGTTTAAACATGCTTCAGTTTGGTGTAAGAACGTGCTCATTTCTTCGTAAGTTAGTGTCTGCTCTCCTATCACTCTACGTAAATGGTGTTTCATAGATTTTACTCCTGCTTCCCAAATCCCTCCGAAGTGGGGAGATGATGGCGGAATAAAGTGCCATTGTGTTCCAATATTAGTCAATGTGTTTTGAAAGTCGTCAGACTGGGTTATGTCTAACATTTCTTTATACAAGTAATTGGCAGTGCCTACGAAGTTCGTCGCGTTATCACTATACATGTGTGATACTGGTCCTCTGCATGCCATAAACCTCCGTAGTGCTGCTATAAACGTTTCTGCTGATAAGTCGCCTACCAGCTCCAAATGTACTGCTTTCGTGGATAAGCAAACAAATATCGCAATGTAGCCTTTGTAAGATTTATGACCCCTTCCTTTCATTGTTCTCACTGATATTGGTCCAGCATAATCCACACCTGTGTGACTGAATGGGTACGATTCCGTCACTCTTGGTTTTGGTAATGAGCCCATTTTTTGTGAGGCGGTGGATGATCTGTATCTAGTACACTTTACACATTTTCTAATGCTACTTTTCACTGCTCGCTTTCCTCCAAGTATCCAATATTTCTGTCTTATATACGCCAAGGTCATACTATTACCTCCATGTAATGTGGTTAAATGAGCATCACGAATTATGATTAATGTTACATGATGGTCATGAGATAACAGAATTGGGTGTTTTTGATCGTACGGTAGACTGGAGTTTTGAAGTCTTCCTCCCACTCGCAGTAAGCCCTCATTATCAATAAACGGATCTAGGCATGACAACCTGTTTCCTTTCTTCAATGATTGTCCGGCTTTAATTGATTTGTACTCCTCAGCAAATACTTCTTGTTGCACTAAGCGGAGGAGTTTTTTAGTTGTTGAATTAATTTCCTTACAACTTAATGGTTTTTTGTATTCTTGTTTATTCACGAATCTGTAGCAATATGATAGCACTCGTATCATCCTTTTGAAGCTTGAAAATCTTATCCAGATTTCGTTTTTTGGTATAATAGTTATATGATAACATCGTTTAATCTCCTCACATATCTCTGGTATAGTTTTCGTACTAGGCATGTTATCACTTTTTAACCACTCTGGTCCATTCCACCATTGTGATAGGTTTTGTAATTTATTTGGTGCAATGCCTCTTGTAATTAGGTCAGCTGGATTTTGTAATGTATTTACATAACTCCATTTTGCTTCTGGTAATGTTCTTTGTATTTCAGATACCCTATTAGCTACGAACGTCTTCCATCGCTCAGCTTCACCCTTGATCCAACCGAGAGTAATCATGGAGTCCGTCCAACAATAAATATTCGCGATTTGCATTTCCATTCCAGTAATCACTTTTTCCATGAGTTGGGTTAATAATAGTGCTGCACATAACTCCAACTTTGGTAATGTAGTTTTCTGCTTTTTTGGCGCTACCTTCGACTTAGCTTGCAACAGGGTTACGTTAACTGTGTTGTTATTTTGTATTCGACAGTATATCACTGCACCGTACGCTTTTTCCGAAGCATCACTGAACCCATGCAGCTCGACCCTCGATTTATTTGAAAAATGACACCATCTTGGGATGGAAATCTTCTCAATAGTCTTAAGTTGTTTTTGTAATTCAATCCACCTTGTTTTAATAGTTTCCTCTACGGGCTGATCCCACTCTGTGCCATTTGTCCAAAGTTCCTGAATCATGAGTTTCATGTTTATGACGACAGGTGCTAACCAACCCAGAGGATCAAATATCTTAGCGATTTCCGATAAAATAAATCGTTTTGTTGGTTTTTCATTTTCATTAATAGTAATCTGAAACCAGAAACTATCCTCTAACGGTGACCATAATACCCCTAAGGATTTTCTAGTTTCATCTAGCGGTATTTTCGTCACTTTGTCGTCTTTGTCTTCGTTAGGTATATTTTCTAACAATTGAGCACTGTTAGACGACCATTTGCGTAGTTTGAATCCGCCTTTTCGTAGCATATTTATTAAGTTTTCTTGCAATTTTTTTGCTGCCTCAACATTCGTATCTCCTGACAAAATATCGTCCACGTAGAAGTCCTGGAGAGTTCTTTGGCTGGCTATTGGGTAGTTTGCTTCTTCATCTGCAGCTAGTTGTTGTAGCGTCTTAATAGCTAAGTATGGGGCAGCTGCAGTTCCATACGTAACAGTAGTTAATTCGTATTCGTCGATCATATGTTTCGGTGAATTCCTCCATAGTATTCGTTGGTAGGTGTAGTCTTCTTTGTTAATATTTATGTATCGGTACATTTTTTCGATGTCCGCCATAAATGCTATCTTGTGTTTACGCCAACGTAACAGTATAACTGCTAATTCTTGCTGTAGTCTTGGTCCCGTAAACATATTATCGTTTAGACTTATGTTAGTACTTGACTTGCTCGACGCATCAAATACTACTCGTAGCTTAGTAGTTAGTGAATCTTCTCTAATAACTGGTTGATGTGGTATATAGTATTTTCCGTGGTAATAGTCAGTACTAGATACTTTCCTCATGTGGCCCATTTCTAAGTACTCATTGAGAAAGTCTTGGTATTTTTTCCGTAAGTTTTCATCCTTGTCGAACTTCCGTTCTAATTGTAATAGTCTTGCAATAGCTTTTTTGCGCGAGTTCCCATACTCTACGCTTTGGTTCTTGAATGGAAGTTTCACTGTGTATGTCCCATCTGGATTTCTTATAGTCGTTTTTTGGTAATAGTTTTCACAAGCCTGATCCTCGTTAGTTACTTGGTATTCTTCTGGAATTTCTTCTAATTCCCAAAACTTGTTTAGTTGCTGAACTTCTGTAGTCCGTGTCATCATACTGATAACTGTATTAGTATTGGTCGTATCGCCACAAATGCCGGATAAAATCCACCCAAATTCGGTATTTTGAGCAATGATTCCGTCTTGCATCTTGTGTAATCCGTTTAGTAGTAAGTTGCTATATTCTTGAGCCCCCAATATTATATCTATTGGGCCTCTTTTGTAGTATGTAGGATCGGCAAATAGTTTGTTTTGTAAACAATCCGATTTTAGTTCTGGTACATTTTTCTCTGGTAAACAGCCAGTTAGTTTTGGTAGTATTATAAGTGTGACTGGTAACCTATATTCGCTCGGAAATCTTGGCTGTAGCGTGACATTGACAGAGTTTTTCGATGTTTTAGGTTTTTCGTCAGCAATCCCAATCACTTCAGTATGTATCTTAATGCGCGGGTATGCCAATAGTTGGGCAACTTCTTCTGTACAAAATGATGCCTCAGAACCTTGATCACATAAAACCCTTAGTAAATGCGATGTCCCGTCAGACGAGTGAGCTTTTATTAAGGCCGTCGCTAGTAGTGTGGTTTTTGGTATATTCGTTTTGTTAATAGTAGACATATTAGACACAGTCTTTTTCATGGATTTACTTGTAGACGGGGTCGACAAATCTTCCTTGTTTGGCTCACTTTTTGCGTGCCTTGTATTAGCATTATTGTTATGATGATGTAAATAGGAATGATGACCTCTTTTTCCACAGTATCCACAACTTTTCTCACTGTGACATTTTACCGACGTTTCATGAGTCAAACAGTTTTTGCACTTCTGTTTTTCGTTTACGATGTTATTGCGTTCTTGTACTGATAGCGTTTTAAAACCAGCACATTGGTAAATGCTGTGTTCGCGACTTTGGCAAAACCAGCATACACGTTGATCTACTTGTTCGGTAGTTGAATTTGATGACTCATGGCGCGATCTGTGAGTAAACGCTTCTTCCCTCAGAGTGCTTGAAGTTTCCAGACACTTAAACCTTTTTTCTAAGAATTGCATCATTGCCGAAAATTCTTGTACTTTATTAGGCTCTATTAGTTGATGTTCGTATTTTTCATCAGTTTCTGAGTCCCATATTCTACTAAGTATTCTTGTCAAAACAGGGTCCCAAGTTGAAATGTCGATGTTTTGACTCTTTAGCGCTTCTAGGTTTTCGTTGAATGTATCATGGAGATTTTTTAAGTTTGCGGCATTACTTCTCTTTATTTTCGACATACTTAGAATATTATCAATATGCTTAGTAATGATTAGTCTTTCATTTTTGTATCGTCTTGTCAACAAATTCCATGCAATTATGTAATTTGCGTCACACACTGTTAAATGCTTGATCAGCTTAGCGGCGTCACCTCGAACATGTGTTTTTAAATACTGCATTTTTTCTGTGTCACTCAACGATTTATCTTCGTGTATTATTTTCAAGAATAAGTCATAAAAGGAATTCCATGACTCATAACTTCCACTGAATGTTGGAATTATTATTTGTGGTAACTTAACCGACGTTTTATGATTGTTGTGTGTCGATTTTTGACCTATCATCCCGAATAATTTTTCCATCACAAGGTCGAATTCCGTTTGCGTTCTCTCGAACATATTCTCTTGAAAATAGCTGTGTTCCAACGTACTATCTTCCATTAGAATGAGTACATGTGTTTCTTCTATTTCTTGCCATTGTTTTTGCAAAGTAGTCATTACAGATTCTAAGTACCAACTTGTTTTCTCTTCAGTAATTAATTGAGTCGCCGACTGTAACTTTTTCTGAATCTGATTAATTCGAAATAGTTGAATAAATAGTTTAGGTGAGCTAATGCCTCGTTCCTCCTCGGGTTGTAAATCTTCTGGCTCATATAGTTGGTTTACTACCTGTAGTCTTTTCTCACACTTTGACAGGTATTCAATAGCCTGCGTATACAGTGTTTTGATCGACCCAAAGTAGTTGGTAGTGATGTATTTGTGATCACACAACACATCTTGGTCTTGTAGTCGTGAATGGTTTTTGGACGTTCTAGTAAATACTTCCGTGAGTCGAGTTTTTCTCTCCGTGATATATTTTTGAGTCTTTCTTGATGCTGTGTCTTTCTTGATATTGGTGAATATTTGTCTTAGTTCATTGTAATCTGCTTCTTGGCTTCTTACAGCTTCGTTTATCTCTTGTACGTCCATTTCTAGTGCCTCTATACGTTACTCAGCCAATATTAGTGCGGGATAAAAAGAAGAACGTTTTATATTTATTTAATTTTATGTATATAAACGTTACTATGTTAAAGTACCGATTAAACAAACTCCCTGGTTTCCTAAAATCGCTCGAAGGACCAAAATGTACACACCGGGACTTACAGCTTAATACGGCCGTTACTCCAAGTGCGTACGATGTGACTACGTTTGAGACAATTGAGCCTGGATCAGTGCCTACAGCCCAAGTAATGCCAAACCTAGCCCTACAGTAACTACCTAGTATCCTAGTTATCCTAGCCCTATAGTAATTACCTACCTAGCACCCTAATAAAAGTTATCCTAACGCCCTAGCCTACCATACAAACCACACCAAACGTAGGTTACGTTGGTTACGCGAGAGGGAAGTCTGTCACAAGGAGACCTACGGTAACAGACGGAGTTTGGAAGAAGAAGACATGCTGCGCCGACCCCAAATAAATTGGGATAAGGGCAAGAGAATGATGAATGATGAATGATGATGTGACGCAGACGAAGTTGCGTGGGTCGGCTATACCTTAAGTATTTATTACTAGCTGACCCGCGCAACTTCGTCTGCGAGTGAGGGTTAGTTTTTTTTTTAATAAAAAGTATCCTATGTTACTTCTAATACGTCTGTGAACGGCGCGAAAAGAAATTGTAAGAGGAAGTGCGCGGGGTATGAGCGGGGAGGGGCGAGTCCGCGACCGCCATGTTTTTCTGAGAAGTAACAGTGCCAATACGAACGCGAAATGCAACGCGCGCTTCCTCCGCCTAAAAGTTTTTGTACCTAAACCTTTCATTTATCAAAATATAAGTTGTTGTGCATATTTAGCTTGTTTTATCTTGACCCACAAGTAACAACGTCCTAGAATATGTGTATGTCAACTTAAAATTATCAAATACGTTATATTGTAATATCGCTAGAGATATTGTAAAATCTCGAAATATTGTCAAATGAACATACTGCTTACAACAAAAATAAAACCGACTTCAAAAAAAACAAAAAAGTGAAAAATAACTTTAGCTTCTGAAGTCGGTGACAAAATAACTAAAGCAATCAAACAAAGGTCACCGACTTCAGAAGCTAAAGTTATTTTTCACTTTTTTGTTAGGATAAGAAATCATCAAATAACTTCTCCACTCTGGGCGGAGCGGGAGCGAGTGTCAGACTTTTACTGACTAAAACCCATCCATGTTCCTTCCTCGCCCTTTACGTTCCGGGGCCGCGGTTTCTCTTCTTCTTCTTTCGAACAGTCCCGCAGCTCCGGCAGGCTTCGGCCCTTGTGGGCCCCTCACTTTATGCTGACATCTCTTTGAGGCGCGCGTGGAACACAAACGCGCCGTCGACTCGGCCTGTCGTCGTTAGACGGACGGACGGCTAGCTAGCCCATAGCTTACCGTCCACAGGCCCGCGTCTACGGTGGCCGGTAGCCACCACGTAGCACCACCCGACGCCCGGTGCGTCTCCCGCGGCGGCTGGGGCGAGAGGCTCTCTCCCTCTCGCATTCCGCCACCTCCTTTGCTAACATGACTGCTTCGCAGAAGGAGGTGACGGCTTCCCATTCCGTCTCGCTCCGGACCATGGATTGAACCAGGGCCGGACGCAAGAGGTCGCCGCCGCTGATCGCCCATGCGGGGCAGACCTCCACCGTGTGCTCCACCGTGTCCTCCGGTCGATCCTCGCAGTGGAAACATCCGGGAACATCCGTGTCCTGTGAGGACCTCCGTTAGGCGGAAGGTGAGGACGCCGTGGCGCCTCTTAAGCCACTCCTCAAAGAGGGGACTAAGGGTCGTGGCTCACTTGACAAGCACAGCACCGGCACCGCTCCAACCCAGCAATTAACTTGCCGTTCAAATTAGTGCACTAAATCGTGTGTCGCATAGCCTACTTTATAATGTCCATAGAAAAAGCTTACGGCGGGTGGTCAACGCGTTTGCCGCTACCATACAGCTCGCCTCGCAGGCCACTCGGCGTCCGCGCGCGGTCCGCGCGCCGCAAGCAAAACAACGTGCAGTTGCATAATTTAGTTAGAGAGCCCACTACACTGAACGTAGTTCGATAAGACTCCCTGATTGTTTAATTATATGGTCGCGTTAATACTTGACGTAGTTAACTTTAACCTCACTTTCGTTATCAGTTATCACCCACCCCGAAAACCATGAAAACGATTACCCGTGATGAAAAATAAGATTAAATTCTAAGCAGTATGTTCGGTTGACAATCTTTCGAGAGTTTTCTCTTTTATTTTCCGTCATAGGTGTCGTGTATAGGTTGCATGAACTTGTAAAGACCGCTACCTACGCGTGGCAAGCGCGCCGTAGCCTAAATTCAAGACAACGCTGGCCAAGAGCTGTGCTGGTGCGATGCTGGTGCGGTGCATGTCAAGTGTGCCACGACCTTTACCGCCACTAGCGTGGCGTGCCCTAAGGGTGACCACCCTACATACCGAGTTTCCTCTTTGCCTCCGAAAGCACGTTAAGCTGTTGGTCCCGGCTGTCATTTGTCCATCTTTGGCAGTCGTAACAGGTAGTCAGTGGCCTAAAACGTCTGACAATCAGTGTTACGAAGTGGTATTGTATTACTGAGTATTAACTGGGTTACGGAGGTTAGATAGACAGTGGCTCCATGTAAAATACTAGTATTCGGCTGCATCCGGTTAGACTGGAGGTCCGATAGTTGGGAAAAGGCTAGGCAGATAATGATGGTGTAATCCTATGACCTAAACACAAATTATTATACAGGCTGTAAGCCACCTCATCACAAAGCCGTTAACCAAGCATTCTGTACATCAAACTAAGTAAGTTTACGCAAAAATTATTGCTGGGAAACAACTTTTTTTTTTGAGGTTATAAATCATGTTTTGTGGTAGAACTCAATGTGACGCACTTAAAACATTGTGCTGATGGATGGATTGAATAGTACGAGGGTCGTGGAGGTGTTAAAGGTTAAAATCTTGCAAAAAAAAACATGTATTTAAAAAAAAACTTGTCAAAAAGTAGTAACTTTGACCCCCCTTATAACTAGAAGGTTCCCAGGTACGGTGTAAATCAAAAAAAATATCGCAATGATGGGGAGAACAAGTGCCTTTCGGCTTCGTAAAGAGGTGTTTTACACCCCTTTTGCAAAAAAATAATATTTTTTATTTTTAAATAAGGGTATATTGCAAACCTTACTGTGTCGTATATTAAATGAAAGGGCTTGTTATGAGGATCTCAAATATATTCTTGTTATTATAGTTAATAAATACTTTTAATTTTATTCCTGAAAGAAGACGAAAATTGACCAGATCCCTGCGAGTTTACTCGCACTTGGCCGGTTTTAGTTATTTAAACACCTATCTAAGGATAGCTGGTTCTTCGAGACAAATCTAATGATACCTAATCGTAGAAGTCCATCCAACCATTTGGAAGATATGATGTTATAAAAAAAAACATACATTCGTAAAATAAAATAAAGCTTGCAAAAAAGTTGGAACTTCGACCTCCAATATCTCTGTAACTAGAACGTTCCGAGGTATGGTCCAGAACGAAAAAAATGTAATGACGGGGAGAACCTTGCCTTTTGGTGCCTTTCGGCATCGTTAAGGGTCTAATTATTATTATTTAAACCCCTTATAGTGAAGCAAAATGAATACTGAAGAGAATACGTGCTACAGTACTCGTATACGTAGCAGGTACTACGCTGCACGTAGCAGATGCTACGCTGTTCGTAGAAGATACTACGTCAAACGTAGCAGGTACTACGCCGCACGTAGCAGATGCTACGCTGTACGTAGAGGGTGCTGCGGTATTTTATGATAATTTTTAATGTATTTTTTCATTTTAATTTATTCTAAGTTTACTTTTGTGTCGGATGCCCTTTTTTAATGTGATTATGATTTGTGTTTTTGCTTTTATAAATCTGACCTGTAATTCTTGAACAAAAAAACTAAACAAACAACTAAAAACTAAACTAAACTAAACTATTCGTAGGTAGGGCCTTTTACCTTAAGCCTTAATTATTTTGCTCTTTATTTCAACAACGATTCCTGAATGAATTGTAAGTTGTAACTGTGGATTCTATATCGTCACCATAATGCGTATACACGTAGAACAGGGGCTACCGGTGCCGAACATCGCCGATAAGTTCCGACCAGCTTACGCTGTCAAAAATTATCAGCGCTTATCGGCGCTGGATCGGCTCAACGTATAGAGACTGCTTGCGCCGACTACATACGCCCATATCCTTGTAGTATTTGAAAGTGTCTGTTTTACCAGCCTAAAACCAGCCTTCTACATCCTCCCACCATATGTAAAGTACATAAGTAAATACACATAAGTTACCTCGTTACCTTCTCAAAGAGGCAAACTTGAACGAGTCACTCCTCTTTGTTCCTCTGAGGTATAGTACTGTAATTATATTTAAAGTAGGTACCAGGAGAACATAATTACATACGTCACTTTACAAAAGTCCAGTTGACGAGAAGGTCTATTGTTAATGAGTAATTTTCTTAAATTGGCTTTTTTGTATTCGTGTTTTAGTGGACTTTTTTTAAATACCATATTGATTTAGTGAGGTTTACGGTGGACAATAACGGTAATTAAGGAGGGTGCGAAAATGTAGCCCGCGAAATTCAAACCGTGACGTGAAACGTCTTTAAAATCAGTCACAGAGTACCATGATAGTACACAGAGTACTATGACAGGAAACTCGACCGTAACGTAACGAAATGATGAGTGTTGTACAAAACGCGTAAATGACGTGTATTCCACAACGCGTACGACTTTTGGGTCGCGAAGTTTTTAGCGAGCTGCATTACACGCTTCTGTGCTTTCAGAATTCCATCGCTTTATTCTATTTGGCACCGCTAGGCGCCGCATGCTCGGTGCTCCGCTGAAAGCGCTTTATTATCATAAGCCGTTTGAAATGTACAGTCAAAAATAAATTAACGGGGACAGCGTACGGGGACAACGGGAATTAATTTTATTAAATTCCTTTTGTCCCCTTTAACGGGGACATGGACTACGGGAACAACGGGAATACAGGAAAAAGTCAATGATTTGAATACCAAAGAACGCTTGCAATACTTTATTTGCCACAAATGGAAAAAAAGAATGCGTCTGATGTACATTCGTATAGTCTACATTTTCTTCGTAGTATTATTTTATTTGTAAATACAGGGTGGAAACGATTAACGGGCCTTAACCGTTGAGTATTAGAAACAGGATCGATTAATTGTTATTCGATGATGATGCTTTGGAATCGGGCTGAAATACGGTTCGAAACAAAAAACCCGAGAAAAAAGATGTGAGAGAGGCACAAAAATAGACGTTTCACGTTAAAACCAACGGCCCCGCACCGCCACAGCCCAACAAGATTTTTATTTTCAACTCACAGGTAGGAGGTGAGGGGGGGGTTTCAGGCTGAATGTTGCACAACACATATGGCTTTACATAGTTGTAGTCATTAAAATCATCAATACAACCCCCTACGGTCATTCACCGCCGGTCCGCGCAGACGCGCTGCGTCCTGCGATCTCGATCGGTCAGTCGCGGACATCTAGTGTTTGTAGATGCGCTTTAATCTTTGAGGCAAATCTGAAGCTTCATGTCTGATTGAAAGGAGACGGAAACGATTACACACATCTTGAGCCTGGATGTAACGTGATGAAAATGGTAGATTTAGACTCATCAGCCCCTCCCTGAGCTGCATTGTTATCCTAGGGGTGAAAATAACTTATTTAGTCCCGAGACAATACACACACAGAAAAAATTGAAAATATTTTGCCCAAAACTTCTTTTACGGGCTTGACATGTGGTGACGAGCAAGGATTGCTTGGAGTACGGTGGTGGATTGAGGATCCAAGTGGATCACTGGTGATGAAGTTACATTGCTATCTGCTCGAATATAATTGCTAAGCAAACAAGTTATTGTGAAATATTCCCATTAAATTTTGTGAAGCAGTGAATACTTAGTTTTGTGCTCGCGTTTCACCCAATGACGTCCACTACTCGTAGACTCCGTGAACACTGATGATGTCGAGGAGGATGCTGCTTCTCCGACAATTATGTCGGAGAAGCAGCATCCTCCTCATATATATATTAACTAGCTGACCCGCGCAAAACTTCGTCTGCGTCACATAAGAGAAAGAGAGGGTTACAGAGAGAGGGTCGTAAGCACCTGTAATACAATTTTCAAAGAGCACATCACACACATCCTTCCGCATAATGAAAATGCGCGCCCGGGACATGATCATTATTTTGCTGCGGAGTTATTTAAAACGGTGTATCTTAGGAGATATGCATTGAAATCAATTTACGTGCAATACAAAACGCGTCCATCAATTCTGTTAATATTGTTGATTGCAAAATTTTAAGTAGATTGGACCAAGGAATCACATTTTCCCATACAAATTTTGCCCTCCTCTTTTCACCCCCTTAGGGGTATAATTTCAGAAAATCCTTTCTTATCGTATGCCTACGTCATATAAAAATTCACCCTCCAAGTTTCAGGTTTCTACAATCTGTGCGTTGATCCATCAGACAGTCCTTCAGGACAAAGCATTTTTATTTGTAGATAGTAGGATTTGGACTCGTTTGTATTTGTAACTATTCCGGCTTTACGTCTGATGTACATTCGTATAGTCTACATTTTCTTCGTAGTATTATTTTATTTGTAAATACAGGGTGGAAACGATTAACGGGCCTTAACCGTTGAGTATTAGAAACAGGATCGATTTGCATCAAAAAATGTTTTGTGTAAAATAACAATTTCCTTGCTAACTGTACTTTTTTTTAAATCTGTGAATGGGGATCAAAATTTCACGAAAAATTACGGTGGTTTCCTAAGACCATTTTCATGTAGCTCATTTTCATGTAACTGCAGCGGTGCAGTTATTTATGTAACTGCAGCGGTGCTGTTAAGGTTTATCATTATCATCATTCTCTTGCCCTTTATCCCAATTTATTTGGGCTCGGCGCAGCATGTCTTCTTCTTCCATACTCCTCTATTTTTCGTCATCTCATCAGACACTTCTTTTCTTACCATATCCTTCTTAACACAGTCCACCCATCGTTTCTTTGGTCTTCCTCTACTCAAATACCCATCCACATACATATTCAAAACTTTTTTCACGACATTTTCCTCATTCTTCCGCATCACATGCCCATACCACGACATCCGATTACCACAGAACTTTTCAGTCACCGGCGCCACTTTCAGACTTCCTCTAATGTACTCAATCCTTACTTTATCCATTCGCGTAACACCACACATCCCCCTTAGCATTCTCATCTCCGCGACATGCAGATGCCTTTCATTCATCCCTTTTGTGGCTCAACATTCTGATCCATACAACACAGCAGGTCTAACCATTGTTTTATAAATCTTCCCCTTAAGTTTTAGGGGAATGCGGGAGTCGCAGATCGTTCCCGTGACCTGCCGCCATTTCATCCATCCCGTGTTAATTCTGTGCTTTACACTACGATCTATTTCGCCATCGCTTTGCATGAGTGAACCAAGATACCGAAAGTCGGAGCAGACAGGAAAAGACGCGCCATCTAGCGCTATAGCTGGAGAGACCGCCAAAATCGCAGATTATTGGCATCAAAAAAATTGTTTTATGTAAAATGGCAATTTTCTTGCTAACTGCACTTTATTTTTTAATTAAATCTGTGAATGGGGTTAAAAATTTAGCGAAAAAATTATGGATTGTTTCTAAGACCATTTTCGTGCAGCTGTAGCTCCCCATATTGCCCCGTTTACCGTTTCCACCCTGTATTACCAATTACTTACGAGTATACCGAGAAAACCCATTTTTTTGAATTCCTCTATTTTGGGCGTATTCACTTCAAAAATCAAATTAAAAAAAAAATGAGAAATTATATTTACCTACATTAGATTTGAAGAATTTATAGCAACTTTTAAAGGTTTACACTTCATTGGATTTTGTTCTATAGGTGTATGAAGTTAATTAATTTTAAACACAAAACCCTCTTTTTTACGTCTCTGGATAAAATTTTATAAAAACGCTGAAACAGGTATTTCTTTATTTTTAATAATAAGTATTTTCTCTGAGTTTCATGATTCTAGAACAATGTAAATTTTTTTTTTCATACAAACTTTACTCCCCCTTTTCACCCCCTTTTTCCAACATTTTCCACAATTTCTATAGCCTAAATGTTATTCTGAGTATATTTAAATAGATTAGTGAAGTTTTCATCAAAATCCGTCCAGCAGTTTTTACGTGATGCGCGGTCAAACAAACAAACAAACACGAATTTTAAAAATGGTTTTAATATGTTCAGTTACTTATTTTAAGTCACCCTGATCGGTTTTTTTTTTAAATCTTCAATGTACAGATTTTTTGGTCTCAACGATTTTATTATATGTATAGATATATATATTATAGCTTCTCTCAGCGGGAGCATTCGCTTGTGTCTGTAGAAAATCGATTCTTTATATTGTAACATTAGCAGAAACAAGAAGAAAAATGACAAAATTTCTGAAACGACAAACGGACGTATAAGATTAAAAAAAACAATTAGCCCCGACTATTGTATTGAAAACGGGCTGGTGTTCGCAACTTCACGTCAAAGCGCATATTTTGGGTATGGGCTTTAATCCAACACGCGGGCCCAGTGCGGGTTGATATATGTCACATGTCTTCGATTTTTTTAGGACTTTTTTTTTCTAGGACATTTTTCAGTCTCCTCACGATGTTTTCCTACACCGTTTTTGAGAGCAGCGGTGATGAAATAAATGGCAAGATAATGCGCATGTCTGGGTTCGAAATCGCGACATACTGTTCGTAAGTCGGGGCCGCCACCACTGGGCCACCACTGCTGTCCACCACCGACTATAAGAATTGAAAAAATGTGGGATCCTGCCGTATTGCCAAAAATATTTTGACAAAATTTCATTACTCAAACAAATTTTAGCAAGCTTTTTTATACCATTGTAATATTTCGAATGATTTTATAGTACTTATATTTTTATTTGGCCAAATTTTTACTTGGCAAAATAAAGCCAAGGACCAAGGCCAAGGGGCCAAGTATAATGTCATAATGGCATTTGGTCTTTAATCAAATGATTTATTACGGCAAACAATCTTCAGACAATAAAAGTTTGGTGAAATGATTTGTTAAGACAAAAAATATCTAGCCAAAACGACTTGCATCAATAGAAAAAAAGATATTGTTTTTAGTAGGTTACCCGGAACTCAACCATTTAGATTAGGTTAATGTCGTCTTTAATCAAAATGGGTTGGCCAGGTTAGGTTAAAACTGTGACCTCCTACGCACGAGCCCAGCGAGCGAAGCGAGCAGTGCCACGGCAGCGGCCGGCGAGTGCCAGGAACGACTACATTATATAGAAAAAAAAAATTGGAAAAATGATGATACAAAGTTTTTGGCTCTTTTGATTTTGCGTAAAAACTGTTATTCCAACTGAAATATTTGTGTTAAAAGTACTAGTTGGTAAACAAGTTATAGATTAAACGTTCATTTCCCAAACATTAGGTTTGCGTAACAATTTTTTGTGAATTGATTTTTCCTAAGTAATAATTTGTCAAATGAAATTATGCGAATTTTTTTTTGGGAAGTGAAAAATTGTCAAATTCCTGTGGGTCAAACAAGGGAGGCCCAAAAATTCTACATGTATTGTTTTTTTTAATTATTATTAGCCTAATTGTCCGACTGCTGGGCAAAGGCCTTCCCTTAGTCTTCCACTTCTCTCTACGTGCGGCTCTCTCAGGCCAAAAATTGTGGAATTGTTGGAAATTTGACCCCCATCCGTAACTAGAGGGTTCCCTGGCAGGGTTGAAAAAAAAACTGTTTTTTATACATTTTATAAAACAAACAGTTCAAAATGTTTTAAACAGGTGTTGTTTTCATCATCCATTTTAGTTTATTAAGCCTAATATAATTCATTTTTATACTATTTTAAAAATTGCATGACAAAAATTGATCTTAATTCAATAGATTTAGACGACTCGAATGGCGTAGTGGTAGTGAAGCTGCCTTGCGTTCATAGGGTCCTGGGTTCGAATCCCGGTAGGAGCAAATATTTGTGTGATGAGCACGGACATTTGTTTCCGAGTCATGGATGTTTATATGTATAATAAGTATGTATTTACAAACAAAAAGTATATATTATGTAGTATATCAACTATCTGGTGTCCACGACACCAGCCTTGCTTAGTGTGGCACTAGATGGCGCTGTGTGTTAGTGTCCAGCGATAATACATCCTGTCCCGACGTTCATTTTTAGTAGGGAAATCACCTAAACTTTACTTAAAATAAGGGGAATACCCAAAACATATTAAATAATCACGAATTACGGGGAAGTTCTGGGAATTCCCCGAGGGACTTTACTTATGGAGTGTATAAATAAAGCGGACTTTCTTTCTGATTTTTCATAGTCCGGTTAAGTATTTAAGCAACCTTAGCGAGTTGCAACTACGAGTGGTCATTTCTAAAAAAAAATACTGGTTTTTCTTGTTGATAACGGTTATGTATCTAATTCAAAATAATAAAAATGTCAGGTACAGGGCGTAAAAAGCATCCAATATGGGAACACTTCATATGGAATTAAAGTGCCTTATTAAATTGTTAAAAAGCCACTTTATTATTTTACAAAAAAATGTTTAAAGTGGATTAAACAAAATAAATAAGGAAAAAAATTACTAGTATTAATTTATTTTTGCAATTTTAATTTGTTTTAAAGCCTGTTTTATTTATAACGTTTGAAACATTGTTAAAAACATGTTTTAAACAATGTTTTCAAACACCTAATACAAAACGATATTTTTTATTAACTGTTTTAAACACTGTTTAAACACATGTTTTAAACATGGTAACCCTGTTCCCTGGTATGGTTTAGAACAATAAAATTATCGCAAAGACGGGGAAAACAAGTGCCATTGTTGCGTAGGTCGATGTAGGTCGTGTAGGTCGATGCGTAATGTCAATAAACTGTGTTTGGTTTTCGGATAATTACCCACCTACTTATTTATTTAGCAGGTATCTTATTACTATAATCATGTTTTCCTCTGTGACAAAAATATTTATTGTTTATTATTTGTATAAGTTGGAGAAGCAGCATCCTTCTCGATATCATCAGTGTTCACGGAGTCTAGTGGGCGTCATTTGGGTGAAATGCGAGCTCAAAACAAAGTAAGTACCTATTCACTGTTTCACACAATTTCAAAGCTAATGAATGAAGAGAATGAATGGAGCGGTGTGCGTAAAGAGGTACCGGTAAATATGGGTTTGGTGAAGGAAATTAGCATAGATGAAGTGAGGAAGGCAGTTCAAAGTATGAAAAATGGAAAGGCCTTGGGCCCTGATGAAATACCAGTAGAAGTATGGAAGCGTTTAAAAGTAGACGGATGTATTTGGCTGACTTTATTCTTCAATAAGTAGTTGTATGAAGGAACGATCCCACAAGAATGGTGCAATAGCTCGCTTGTGCCCATCTTCAAGAATAAAGGTGACGTGCAGGACTGTAACAACTATCGGGGGATAAAGCTCATGTCACATAGTATGAAAGTATGGGAGAAAGTGATAGAGAAAAGGATAAGAGAGGAGAGTAAGATCACTCAAAATCAGTTTGGGTTTATGCCAGGTCGAGGAACAATGGACGCCACTTTTGCACTCCGCCAATTGTGCGAGAAGTACAGACGTGCACACAAAAACTTGCACATGGTGTTCATTGATCTTGAGAAAGCGTATGATAGGGTACCTCGGGATGTGTTGTGGTGGGCCTTGAAAGAGAAAGGTATGGGGAGTATGTAGAGTTAATTCGTGCTATGTACAGTCAATCTTGTACCTACGTCCGGTCAGCTGCTGGCAACACCGATGAGTTCAGTGTGGCTGTCGGTTTGCATCAAGGGTCGGCTTTAAATCCTACCTCTTCTTGTTGATCATGGACGCTTTGACGTCGGACATCCAAGAAGAGGCACCCTGGTGCATGCTGTTTGCCGATGACATTGTTCTTGTCGGTGAGAATGGACCTGAGATCCAGAGCAGACTGGAGAAATGGTAACAGAAACTGGAGAATGTTCGCTTGAAAATCAGCAGAAGTAAAACTGAATACATGTTCTGCGATTTGGCGGTCTCTCCAGCTCTGTAGCCATAGCGCTAGATGGCGCGTCTCTTCCTGTCTGCTCCGACTTTCGGTATCTTGGTTCACTCATGCAAAGCGATGGCGAAATAGATCGTAGTGTAAAGCACAGAATTAACACGGGATGGATGAAATGGCGGCAGGACACGGGAACGATCTGCGACTCCCGCATTCCCCTAAAACTTATGGGGAAGATTTATAAAACAATGGTTAGACCTGCTGTGTTGTATGGATCAGAATGTTGGGCCACAAAAGGGATGAATGAAAGGCATCTGCATGTCACGGAGATGAAAATGCTAAGGGGGATGTGTGGTGTTACGCGAATGGATAAAGTAAGGAATGAGTATATTAGAGGAAGTCTGAAAGTGGCGCCGGTGACTGCAAAGTTGTGTGGTAATCGGTTGTCGTGGTATGGGCATGTCATGCGGAGGAATGAGGAAAATGTCGTGAAAAAAGTTTTGAATATGAATGTGGATGGGTATTTGAGTAGGGGAAGACCAAAGAAACGATGGATGGACAGTGTTAAGACGGATATGGTAAGAAAAGAAGTGTCTGATGGGATGACGAAAAATAGAGGAGTATGGAAGAAGAAGACATGCTGCGCCGACTCCAAATAAATTGGGATAAGGGCAAGAGAATGATGACAATTTAAAGGAAATATTTTACAATAACTAGTTTGCTTAGCAATTATATTCCAGCAGCAGGTTCGCTACACCAATCTAAGTTCATCACCAGCCATCCGCCTGGATCCTCGATCCACCACCGTTCTCCAAGCAATCCTTGCTCTGTCATCTCATGTCAAGCCCATCAAGACAGTAAAGATGGCGTGCGACCCTACTCTGGATAATTTATCCTCTGCTCTAATTTGACATGATGCAATGCAATGACTTTTAAAGAAATTAGTTTGATTTTACACAATATTATAATGTGATAAATCAAATCACATTAAATTAGGATTTAACAAGTTACTTGAAATTAACAATCAATCTTATCAATTAATCGTATGCAACGAACTATCAACTTATTGTTAACTTCCTGTTCCTCCGACATATATTACACACTTAAGAATGCCCATTTAAATAATAACATGATTTATTTACTACCTACTACCCTCATCCGTGTGTCACTGCTGGGGGCCTACTGAAAACCAGCGCTGAGTGTTTTACAACCAGCATATGCTGAGTTGGTTACCCTTTCGTTATGGGCATGCTCAGCGCAGTTGAGTTGTTATTCTTAATTGTATTGTGTTGTACAACGGGCTGGTGTCCACAACTCCACGTCAAAGCGCGTATTTTGCGTATGGTCTATAATCCACCACGCGGGCCCAGTGCGCTTTGGTAGATGTCACATGTCTTCGAATTTTTTGGTTTGTTTGTGAAATAAATTGTAAGCTGTTTGTTGATGTATGTATATGTATATGTCACCGTAAAATTGTCAAACACGTTATATTACAATATAACGTGTTTTTTCTCGCGATATTGTAATGTCTCGAATTATTGTCAACTGAACATACGGAAGTATCTCTGCCCCCATAATCGGGACTTGGGGCACCCCCCCGTTAGGTTAGTTAGGTTCCTTTAAACCCTGCACTCGGAAATAGGGGCCCCGCAAAGCGGGGCTCCGTCGACTACGCTTTTTAGGGGGAATATAAAGTGTTTTAAGGTTATGTTATATTAATCGGTATTTCTCAGGAATGGTGCATTATCTTTTCATGAGAGTTGTGCCATTGGGCAAGGGGGACCCCATCGCATGCATTTCACGAAAAATAATGCGTTTTGTTGTAAGCAGTATGTTCATTTGACAATAATTCGAGACTTTACAATATCGCTAGAGATATTACAATATAACGTATTTGACAATTTTACGGTGACATATACTACTCTATTGTGTTGTGCTGTCCATTAGCCAATTTATGATTATTCTATTCTATTCAGCTTCGTTAAGATCCTTTTTACACCCTGTATAAATAACAACATGTCTATTTTCCCCACGAGTGAGAAACAGGTGTCGGTACAAATACACCCACATCTCGCCACTCGCCAATAATATTTGAGTTCCATTTAAAAGGGGGCGAACTTATTTCCATCGTGGCTGCTTCTGAGAAATTCTTCACCGCAGCGCTTACGACCACTGGACTAACGAGGTAGGTAAGTTAAACTTGGTTTATTTGAGCAAAAATAAATAAATTTTGGACTGAAACACCGCCGTAGTACGCAAAGTCCACTAAAAACATCGTTGTATAAGATAATGCATCGGTACAGGGGTTGTGGTGATGTATGTGTCTAAGATAAGTCATAACTGTTAAAGACTGTTGTCATTAAAAAAAAAACTTGCATGGCAGCATGTATGGGGACTGCCTTATTATTTATATTTTTAAAGAAATAAGTTGCATTCACAGATTTTCGAAAATTGGCTTGTCACATAGGTAACTATTAAAAACTGTTGTCATTGAAAAAAAAAACTTGCATGGCAGCATGGGGACTGCCTTTAGAATCAAAAACTTAAATAATCCACAGGGTGGAATTTTTCAATACCACCTGGAAGGAAAATTTGCTAACTCCAGTATTTAGAGTAGGTAAGCACCTACTCTAAATACTGGAGTTAGCAAATTTTACTCAAGGGAAACATTCCTTTATATTTTTAAAGAAATAAATCTGCATTCACATATTTTCGAAAATTCGCTTGTCACACTCCGGAATCGAACCGACTAAAGTTCGAAAAAATCAATCGCATCCTGTAGTTTTTCAACATCAATCGATAGGGTCACTCATATGGATCAAATCTCTCTAACAAACATGTTAAATTAAATTAAAGGAAAACCATGAAATCTAAAGAACAGTTGTAAATTCAATGGGATTAAATTCAACAAGATAAAGCACATTTTTGTTCATTTAATTTATCATTATTATTTATTTCATATATTTTTTCGAACTTAAGTCGATCCATCCCGGGTTCGATGCCCAAGTGCGACAAAATATTTTTCGAAAAACTGCAGTGAATTCAGATTAGTTTCTCTTTAAAAGAGCAGCTCCCCCAGGTCCCGCGCACGCTAAATAGTGCTACGCCGTAGTGGAGCTACGCAGCCGTGCTACGAAAGATTAGGTGACGGTCACGCGAGTTCACATGATTTTTGTTCACCCAAAAAGTGCTCAACGCGCCTAAAGAAATTTTCACTTCAAAAAGAAATGTTGAGCTTTCGGCCTTCAATAACCCCGAAATCAGACAGTTCCAAGGTCCTAGGAAACATCAACAATGGACGTTAACTGAACTGTCAAAATCAACTGACAGTTCCTAGCTCCTACTTACTATGCTCGTACCACGTCCAATTAATAAGTTGGTCGGCACTCACTTTTTGATCGAGACAGCTCTATGGACGGGCGGTCGGGCGCATCAGTCACGTTTTATATTACGAACATTACTTTGATGTTACTCGTGTGAGAAATCCGAAACCGAAATAATCGTTGTAATAAAGTTTTCGTTTATTCATTTCATTTTATTTTCTTCTAAAAATACCAAATTGTTTTATTTGCTTTCACTAGTACAATCGCAATGACAGGAGGAACTTTTAGCTTCGTTTTCTGTATTTTTACGCCTAGCATTTTTATATATAAAATAATCCATCTTATTACCGTCATTGAATTAACAACAAAAAAAAAATATTATTGATTAGACCTCCACTTTAAGGTAGCTTTGATAAGTTTGAAAGTGCTGCAACACTGGCTTCGGGCCATATAAATTGCCCCTTCTTCTTTCAAAGAATCCCTGAATTTGCTCGACAATTCTTCTCATCCGTTGCTTCTTAAATAATGCTTGTTTTCTTGTAAACTATCCTTTACAAAATACTTTCAAGGTTCTTCCAGTTTAAAACCTAATTCAACGTTTCTAAACGAGCTAACTTACCCTTTGGAATGTGTAGGCTAATCACCATGAGTAATCACCATCCTGAAGAATTTCAAACACAAGTTAACATTCTGTCTGGAGCGGCCATTTTAACTGACGTCGCGATACAGCCATCATCTTCCACGAAATTGAAAAACTTTCCGACACTTCGGGGTGGCCATGAACGAGGCTAGTTAGAAGATTGTTAAAAAGTGAATTAACCTTTTAAAGGGGTCGGTTCGAGGGTAGCTCGTTAGTGTAAAAGTAAATAAGGAAAAGTACATAATTGGATGTTTTTGCTTGATGGTTGAAAAAGGGAAGTTTTTACAGCTTATGTCATTTCAACGTTAAATGTTTTTGACGCTTGAAAAATATAATTACAGGGATAAGCGTAGTTAGTAAAAATATGTGAAATTATTTCGTGAAATGTTACTAAAAATCTAAGATGGCGTACGTTCCGCTTTGGTTACTTGTCGAAATATACTTTTACAGTAGGAACAACTGTAAAATGCATGATGATAAAAACTCCAAAGGTTGCGTTTTTCCCAAAATAGTAAAACACAATTTTGTAAACAGCTCTGCATTTCGTTCAAAATGGCCGACACGTGCCACCTCAATTTTCCCGCCATGTGTTTTTTTTTTTCGTTGGCACAGACATGGCTGCTGCAATATGGAACGTAATTTATTTCAGCTCGTGTTGGTACATACAGTCGTAATGACACCTACGCGCTTGCTGTAATTTTGAACGAAAGATCTTTTTAAACGAATTCATGTGAATTTTGAGCACGTTTTTGAGGATGGGATGAGTAGATATTATGATGCATTCGCTCAAAGATATTTTGGCTATCAAACAGCAGTCATTGCTTCAATCTTAAATGTTGGTCAAATGGGTGTAACTCGGAAATACTCTCTTAATTAACTTCAACCGAGTGATCGCTATTTTTATTGATAAGAAAGCCTTGAAAGTAAAGTAATACTGTATTAATTGGCATTATAAGATTCCGAAAAACGCTTATATACATAAATGCATCTATTAATAATACATTTATAATTTTCCCTGAATTTTTGCCGCTGATGGAATATCAATTTTTGTAGGTCTTCCAAACCTTGACTTAAAAAGCATACAAAACAAACAGAAAAACTCAATCTAGGTAAAGAATAAACTCGCTTGTCATAGGAATTAGGTTAGTAAAGTAGATGTGGCATAATGTATTAACAACAAGTAAATTGTGGTATCTACACAGTACACTGTGGGTCCGATAGAAACGAGGGCGCTTCGATGACAAGTTTGACAAGGTAGCCATGCTTTTAAGGAAGTGTGTGGTCCTTGTCACAAGCGGCGAGCGATGTTGATGATAATTATTTGGTTATCGAGAGGAAGTGGAATCCACTAAAGATTTCATTAACCTCTTGTATGCCGTAATTATAGACACGGTCAAAAAACCATTATGTCTTATGTGGATCCACGTTCCGGTTTAAACCAGTTGCATTAAACCAGGTATTCATACACCTATTATTGCTGAGTGTTTATTTTATCGATCACACCGAACACGATCATATCTAAACGGCATTCAAGAGTTGTTAGTTGTAAATGACACTGACAGACCACAAATGGACACGGTTCAGGTGGACTGATCGTGTTCCATTGCATTAGTAAAATCCAATCAGTCTTTAAAGATACATGTATTTCGTAAATATCTTTGTGAATTGTGCACATACCCCGTTTAATCCTCTCGTTTATCACTCTTATCGGACACCAAATGGTAGCTCCATGGTCTCTACTCGCATCACAATACTGTTGTAACGGATACTTTTTAATTCCATCACATTTATTCTGTACGATTCTGGAACGCTGTTTCTCTAAACTTAGACATAAAACCTACAATTCCACGTCCAAGTAGTCTTTACTTGTCGTTCACCAAATATTAAATGTCATGACCGCCTTCTACAGAACCGACAAGTAACATTGCAATAGAAATACTCTACCAACCCTTTCAATGCACTTTGCGATGCTTTCTAGGTTGTTTCTTATATTTTATTTTTAGCCTATTTCGTCTCACTGAAAAGCAAAATCTTTTTCTTTACCTCTTTATTTTGCGCCAGTGGGCACCAATTCTGAGTGTATTCCCGCCTTTTGAGTTTGTCTAGATTGTTTAGTTACATAAACATGATTTTGCGAGCGTTGTTTCATGTTAACGGTTGGCAAACAACGCAATGAGCTAGCAGATGGTTAATGGTCATCATGTCTGTACAGAAACCAAACAACGGTGACTCCTGAAATCTAGAATAAGCAGTGGTGACTACCAGAAAAGCACCGAGTCAACAAGGCTCAACGCGTCTTGGAGAAACAATTTTGACGCCATTGGATCCCGCATGAAATCATCATCAGCCTATAATGTTCCCACTGCTGGGACACGGCCTCCTCTCAATGAGAGGGAATGGGCTATAATCTACCACGCTTGCCCAGTGCGGATTGGTAGATGTCACATGTCTTCGAATTTTTGGTTCTAGGACATGCCGGTTTCCTCACGATGTTTTCCTTCACCGTTTTGAGAGCAGCAGTGATGAAATAAATTACACAAATTAATGCGCCTGTCTGGGTTCGAACCCACGACTTACTGTTCGTAAGTCGGGGCCGCCACCACTGGGCCACCGCTGCTCTTTGCACCGCATGAAATAAATCAGAAAAATAGTAAAGATAAAGAAAGAAAATGTCTTATTTGTCTCGCACAGGACCAAACAAAATTAATAAAAAAAAAAACAAAATTTTATAATCAAGTAAAAATAAGAAAAATCCTTAAAAAGGTCATTCAACTAAAATTGGTTATGTACAAGACTCAAAAGCTTCTATCTCAGCATTGTGCTGTAACATTTAAAACAAATATCACAACTGGTACTACATAGAAGTAAATAAAACGAAATTTCTACTTCCCTCAACCAACGAGATAGTCTAAAATAGAACAAGCTAAAATCAGAGAGACTAATTACACAGCCACCCCCACACCCTTTACTCGGAACATACCAAACGGTCAGTTCGTTTTATTACTGGAATCTGAAACTTTTGACTCGTTAAACTTCATTATACAAGACGGCGTCACTTTGTAAAAACCGTTAGATTGTAATATAACTAGCAAGATTGTAAACTCTCCAAAGATTGTCAAACGAACATACTGCTGACAATCAATATGACGTATTATTTTTCGGTAGATTATAATCTAACGAAGTGAAACCGTAATATTGTTAAATGTATGCGACGGAACTTGACGGAAGTCAACTCGCGCGTTGTGGAGGGGGGGAGGGAAAGGGATAATGGACCATTCCTGAGAAATATCGATTAATGTAACTTAATCTCAAAACATTTTATATTCCCCTAAAAAGTGTACGTATATGTGAGATTGATGTATGTAGTCGACGTACGCGGGGCTCCTGTTTCTGTCAACGTCGCGGTGCCCCAAGTCCCGATTATGGGGGCAGAGATACTTCCGTCGCAAACATTTCACGCAATTCGGTTTCACTTCGATAGATTATAATCTATCGAAAAATAATGCGTTACATTGTAAGCAGTATGTTCGTTTGACAACCTTACGAGAGTTTACAATCTCGCTAGATAGATTACAGTCTAACGGGTTTCAGAATTTTACGGTGACATACTTATTACCCAAGCTCAGCACGTGTCAGTGTAACCTTATATCTGACATTTGACCAGCACCCGTGTGGGATTGAGCGAGATCCTTTGAAATTCGCTGAAACGGGGGAAACGTAATGTACAATGTACCATTTTCCCCGTTTCAGCGATTTTCAACTTTGTTATTGTAACAAGTTTATTATTGCATTTTCCTGGTATTTGCTCACGTGTAGCGTAGTATTGCAAAATACAATAAATCAGGGAATGAATACGCAGAAGTCACGACGACGAATCAAACTATGGAATGCTAAATAAAGCTCAATCAAAGCGAGGTCATATTATACTAGATAATTATGGCATCATCTGCCTAAACTTTTCCCAACTATGTTGGGGTCGGCTTCCAGTTTAACCGGATGCAGCTGAATACCAGTGTTTTACATGGAGCGACTACCTATCGGACCTCCACAACCCAGTTAGTACTGAGTTTATACTGATATTTATGTATCGCTTGACATGTCACCGTCTACACATTTAAGCTCCTTGATCCAAATGTAGTTACGTAACTGATGTGTAAGAATAAACCACAGCGATCTTAACTATTTTATTCCAGTCTGTCTAGGACTTACCATTAAAAATCACAACTCAGCCCAACCTTCAAGTAATAACAGGTGTAATGTTATGTTTAGAGTAAACATAACATTAAATACAGTCACTGACCATTAGGTTGCGCAAACTTTCGTGCAAGTGCCCTGGGGCCTAATTCTGCTATTTTAATAAATTCGTCACTCCAACACGATTCCATTCTCATCCCATTGTCATTTTGCTTCAAGTTCGTAATCTGCTAAATTCACACTTGATCATTGTGACTTCAATGATCGCCTATTCTGACACTATCGTAATAGCAGAATCGAGGCCCTGATATCCCCGGGGTTGCGGGCCTGTTCGAAAGAGATACCGCGGCCCCGGAACGTAAAAGGCGAGGAAGGAACATGGATGGTTTTTAGTCAGTAAGAGTCTGACACTCCCTCCCGCTCCGCCCAGAGTGGGGGGGGTCATTTGATGATTTCCCATCCTTAAAAAAAAAAAAAAAAAAAAAAAAAAAAGGCCCTGATATCCTTCATCTGTGCTTGATGAACTTGGGTTAGGACATAATAATTTTACCTCGATGGTTGCGCGATGGACTACTGTGCACCACTGGGTTCAAAACCCAAGTCGGGTAGTGTTATTGGTTTTTTTTTTTCATCAGTACTATTAGGTATCCCTCTACTAATTTCTTCCTGGATAGCAGGCGTGATGTTATGTAGAATAATGCTATTAGGTAAAGAAACTACAGGAGCTAAACTCTATTTGCGGTGGTTCAAACTTCGTTTGAAATGCTGTTTGAATAAAGTTCCAATCAGCGTGCACTGCAAAGTGGTTGTTACGTCAGTCACTAAATGGGCCTTTATCAGGCGAATAACTGACTAAATGTGGGCGTATATTTTTTCTGCAAATGTACTCGTATTTCTAATTTTGTTTTCTTTCATTAATTATCTTTGTTTATTAACAAACGGTTTCCGGTCTATATGTAACCTTATCATGTCTATCTATTTATATCGTATCCTGTGTACTGGCCACGTGCCTATTATTTCTAGAGGCATTATTAAATCAACAGGAAGTATCCTGCTAATAAATATGACTATTTTTGTGAAGATACGAAAAGGAAGTTTGAAAGTAGTGCTTGTATGTTTTAGTATATACTAGCTGACCCACGCAACTTCGCATGCGTCACATAAGAGGGAAAAAGCTACCTACTACTACCTACCTACTACTCCCAACCTACTACTCCCTACCTACTACTACCTACCTACTACTCCCTACCTACTACTACCTACCTACTACTCCCTACCTACTACTACTACCTACCTACTACTCCCTACCTACCTACTTCTACCTACCTAAACTCAAACTCAAACTCAAACTCAAAGCATTTATTTCAACTAGACCATTACGGCACTTTTGAATGTCAAATTACAAATTAAATCAAAGCTACAGTCACAGTCACAAGGCATAATAACTTGAGAAAGTACTGTAGTTGCCCATTCCCTAGCGTAGATCTCTATGGAGAAGAACGGGCAAGAAACTCCATGGACACTCTTTTTAAATCAATATATTGTTACAAAATCTTGGTTACATCATTCATGTGTGATTATACATATATGTGAGAACGATGTAGAAAGACGTGCACATTAAGAGCGTCCAGAGAAAAGATTAAATCAACAGTATAAAAAAAAAAAGAAATTAAAATTAACCATGGCAGCTAAGAGATGACCAGTCCCAACTGACAGCGCCCGTTCACGAACATGACGCATGTATCGGCGCCATTCAACTCGACCATATTGAAGGGAGCTAAATGACCCGACACACCCGCCACCATCAGCGAGACATTTGAGTGAGCATGACAATCTCTCAGCCGCCAAGGCATATTCAAGTCAAAAAAAAGAAAAAGATAACTAAATGTAAATGGTGGCTTTACAGTACATAGAACTCACACAAATGTGCTATGCAGTTATATAATACTACGAGATGGAATCTATACAATGCAAGGATATTTTACAATCTTCTGCAGCTTCCACAATAACGTAACCTGGGAATCAGTTAGTTTGCCTATGGTTGTGGAGCAGGACCAGCATTGAGCCAAGCATTTTTATCATTAATGTAATCCCCCAAATTATAATATGCTTGCCTACATAGTGTGCGTTTTATACAAGATTTAAATTTCGTCTCATTCAGTTGTAGAATGTGAGGAGGTATTTTATTGTAACATTTTAAACAGTACCCCATGAAAGATGAATCTACTTTAGCAAGCCTGAAACCTGGCTGAACGAGTTGGTCCCTATTTCTAGTATTATAGTGGTGTCTGTCACCTCTTTTACTGAATAAATGCAGATTTTTCCTAACGTACATGATGTTTTCATAGATGTATTGGCAAGGTACTGTCAAGATGTTAATTTCCTTAAACAGTTCTCTCAGAGAGTCGCGTCTACGTAATTCGTATATGGCTCTGATTGCTCTTTTCTGCAGAATGAATATAGACTCGATGTCTGCCGCACGTCCCCACAGTAAAATACCGTATGACATAATACTATGAAAATAACTGAAATAGACTAGCCTCGCGGTATCAATATCGGTAAATTGACGGATCTTTCTAACAGCATATGCAGCTGAACTCAGCCGTCCAGCAAGAGATGTTAAATGAGGACCCCATTGTAGCTTTGAATCGAGCGTGATTCCCAAGAAAACTGTTTTATCGACGAATTCTAGTTTCTCTTGATTCAACATTATGTCACAATCACTACTTTTGACATTTGGTAGGGCAAATCGAATGCACTTAGTTTTTTTCCCATTGAGTACTAAATTGTTAGCGGTAAACCAGTTATGGACCTGCAGTAGGGCATTATTTACATCGTCAAAATTAGTGGCACGTCTGTTTATCCTAAATATTAACGAAGTATCGTCAGCAAACAACACCATATGCGGGTGGATGTTAAATAAATGGGGTAGGTCATTAATATAAACTAAAAAGAGGAAGGGACCCAGAATCGAACCTTGTGGTACACCCATTTTTACTTTTAAACCCGTAGAATTGACACCATTTATTTGTACTTGCTGATGTCTATCATTCAAATACGACTTTACTAAACTAAGCGCAAGTTTACCTAAACCGTAATGCTTAAGTTTCAAGATCAGGGTTTCGTGATTTACGCAATCAAATGCCTTCGAAAGGTCACAAAAGATTCCTATGGCATCTTGTGCCTCTTCCCACGCAGTAAATATGTGTTTTAATAAAGTAACACCGGCGTCAGTTGTACAACGTCCCTTGGTGAAACCATACTGTTGTTCGTGTAATATTTTATTGGTGTTAAAATGGCAAAGCATTTGATTGAGCATTATCTTTTCAAACACCTTGCTGAAAACAGGCAACACGGATACTGGCCTATAGTTATTGGTGTCTTTACTGTCCCCGGATTTAAAAAGCGGTATTACCTTACTGAATTTCATTAGATCCGGGAAGACTCCTTGATCCACGCACAAATTAAATATTGAGGCTAAATACGGTGCTACAGTTTCAATAATTGAGGTACAAGCTTTAATAGACATACCCCATAGGTCTTCGGTTAATTTGATCTTGATTTGTTTAAAAGCTTTTATGACTGTCGTGGGGTTTATATGCTGAAATTTAAATTCATTTGGACAGGCTGAAACGTTTGCTTTTAATAAATCAATAGAGAGCACCGGAGAGGAATTTAAGGTTTCAGTAGTTTTAAGTGGGATACTGGTAAAGAAGTTTACAAATTCTTGAGCAACTTCATTATTGGAGCTGACAAGGCCACCTGAAGTCTCTAGTGCGAAGTCATTACTATGTTTTATATTTCTGTTTGTTTCACTGTTGATAATTTTCCTACTACTCCTTACCTACTACTACTACCTACCTACTACTCCCTACCTACCTACTACTACCTACCTACTACCTACCTACTACTCCCTACCTACTACTACCTACCTACTACTCCCTACCTACTACTACCTACCTACTACTACCTACTTACCTACTACTACCTACCTACCTACTACTACCTACCTACCTACTACTACCTACCTACTACTACCTACCTACTACTACCTACCTACTACTCCCTACCTACTACTACCTACCTACTACTACTACCTACCTACTACTACCTACCTACTACTACCTACCTACTACTACTACTCCCTACCTACTACTACTACCTACCTACCTACTACTAACTAACTACCTACTACTCCCTACCTACTACTACCTATCTTCCACTACCTACCTACCTACTACTACTACCTACCTACCTACTACTACATTTTTTTTTTCATTAGAACCTTCTTCTGACAATAACAAACACAACAAAAAAATCAGCCAAATCGGTCAAGCCGTTTTCATGCTATGTCGTGTCACCGTAAAATTGTCAAACACGTTATATTACAATATAACGTGTTTTTTCTCGCGATATTGTAATGTCTCGAATTATTGTCAACTGAACATACGGAAGTATCTCTGCCCCCATAATCGGGACTTGGGGCACGTCCCCGTTAGGTTAGTTAGGTTCCTTTAAACCCTGCACTCGGAAATAGGGGCCCTGCGAAGCGGGGCTCCGTCGACTACGCTTTTTAGGGGGAAATATAAAGTGTTTTAAGGTTATGTTATATTAATCGGTATTTCTCAGGAATGGTGCATTATCTTTTCATGAGAGTTGTGCCACTGGGCAAAGGGGACCCCTCTTTCCCTCCACCCCGCGTAAGTTGACTACCATCGCATGCATTTCACGAAAAATAATGCGTTTTGTTGTAAGCAGTATGTTCATTTGACAATAATTCGAGACTTTACAATATCGCTAGAGATATTACAATATAACGTATTTGACAATTTTACGGTGACATATACATATATCTATGGTTTAAGTGTATATCTATGGTTTAAGTAGTTGTTCATCATAACTTAAACATAACTATAATCATAGATTTATATGTAACTAGATTAGCAATTACCACGCCAAGGCGTTGCCACGGGACATATGTACAGATACATATGCGTCGCTAACGTCAGTTCAGTGTTCTGTTAGATGCCTGCGGAAGTGACACAGGACAAAAAATGTGTAAATGCGTATTGAAAGAGTGCGATTTAAAATCACAAACACATAATTAATTAACCGGAATTACTTTCCATACTTAATTTTATTGTTTCTGAGTTTTTATAATGGTTTACATCAACGTAAAAACGCAATTTATTAATTTACATTTTGAATTTTGACAATTAGGTTCAGTGTTACCAGTAAAACTTAGTTTTAGTTTCCAACATTTGTGGGAGAATTTTTAATTGATGAAACAAGTCCTTTGTATTTTTTTTATAACAACGCTGTAGGGTGCCTAAAGATGTAACACGCCGTGTTTAGTGGGTGGAAGTAATCCAATAGCTAAAAAAAGAGACTAACTGACTTTTCATTTACCTTTTATGTAATTGCATAGCCCATATTGTGTGAGTACTATGTACTAGAAAGCTATCATTCACTGGAAACCTACGTCATTTCTTGAATTGAATGTGCCCTGGCTGTTCAGAGTATGTCATGCTCGCTGAAATGTCTCGCTGATAGTGGCGCGTGTGTCGGACCATTTAGTTCCCTTCAAAATGGTTGAGCTGAATGGTGCTGATCCATGCGTCATGTTCGTGAACGGGCGCTGTCAGTTGTGACTGGACATCTCTTAGTTGCCATGGCTAATTTGAACGAATTATTTTGTTTTTACTATGGACACTTTAAACGTGCACACCTTGCTACATTGTTCTCGCATAATAATTATATCATCTCAACATGAATGATGTACCTAACCACGATTATGTAACATTAATTTTGATTTCAACGATTGTCAATGGAGGTTCTTGCCCGTTCTTCTCCATAGAGATCTACGCTAGGGAATGGGCAACTACAGTACTTTCACAGTTTTTATGTCTTGTGACTGGGACTGTAGCTATATTTAATTTTCATCTTTGTTTCGAAAATTCAAAAGTGGCTGTAATTGGCCTACTTGCAATAAGTGCTTTGATTTTGATTTTTCTCATTTTCGGAGCACTTCCGTGATCAAGACAAAATAGATCCAAAAAGCGAATGTGTATATAAATTAATAAACGAAATAATCCTACTAATATTATAAATGCGAAAGTTTGTGAGGATGGATGTATGTTTGTTACTCTTTCACGCAAGAACTACTGAACGGATTTGGATGAAATTTTTCACACAGACAGTTTATAACCTAGATTAACACATAGAATACTTTTTATCCCGGTAGTAAAATCCCATGGGACAATTATCAAACTTCACGCGGGCGAAGCCGCTGGCAAAAGCTAGTAATGTTATAAAGAGAAAAGGTTTTTATTGTTTGTTTGTGTGTTTGTTACGATTTAACTCGAGAACTTCTCACCCGATTTGAAAAATTATTTCACACACAGCTACATCTTTAGCCAGTAACAAAGGCTTTAATTATTTTCGCGGATGAAGTCACAGGTGAAGTGCTAGTTAGTTAAAAAACTTTTAATATATCCAAAAAGAAATATGCAATTCGAATATTTTAAAGTTAATTTAATTTATAAATTTATTAAATATTTTTACGGCTTAAAAAAGTTGGGTAAAATTTCGCATGAGTAGGCCACCCCATCCCACCATTGGAAGTTTATATTGCCGTCTTTGTCCAATTAAGGCGACGGTATTGTTCTTGTGACTTGTGTAAGCGAGACAAATACACGTTCACTTTGAAATGTTAATGGTTTCAAAGCTACGTCGTCGCGTTTAAATAGTGGTTACGCTTTTTTTGACAATTTTGTTGAGGTTTGCATCTCTAGTATATATACCTCAATGACTATAATGAACAACAAACAAAACTCTCTCTCTTTCTTACAGTAGGTATCTCTCTCTTTCTGACAATATTTATTGACCTATCTAAAATTGTTACACTGTTTATCCTAATACCTAATACAAGCAATATGATGATACAGGCATAGTGTACAGTACAATATGATGCGATAGACACAGCATGCAATATTTGTAAGACTAACTAACAGCTTTATTATGTTCACGATATACTCGTAGGTTATTCAATTGTTGTTATTTTATAATAGTGACGTGTATCTGTCAGCTGTCATAGTCACATAAACAGTCTTGTATTTTTCGCCTGGTAACATTGAATGATACCCGTCACTAAAGTAGTAGTAATCACCTAATTTAAAATTATATTGTTTAGGCTGTACAGAGTTGAGGCTTTTGCCACCGTTTTTTGAAAGTGTTACTGTTTCACTTTTGCACGTTTGGCGCGTCAGTTGAAATTGAACACAGAGTATATCACTACGTTGAACCTTTGAACAGAGCGTTGATATTTTTGCTGTGAGAATTACATCGAAGAATATCCATACAATCGTCGTTTTATTTCTGAATTGAGGTTGAGTTCATACATATTAGACATAACTGGCGAAATGTGGGTCTAGTCTGGCCAAAACGTACATCTGCCTATCTCTTCGGAGGATACAAGCTATTCATAATTCTGTAAAAAAAAAACGCTGAACATTAACACACAGGGCCATCTAGAGCCACACGAAGCAAAGCTTGTGTCGTGGACACCAGTATAGTTAGCACCAGTATAGATAGTTGATATACTACATATAATATACGAGTACTTACTTATTAACTTACTTCTATATCCGTCAGACATGATCCGGCTAAGTAATTATCGTCAGTGATCCGCGTTTGATATCGGAGGGGTAATATCTAGTTCCACCATCATTAAGTGCAACCAGTTATAAAGCTAATAAGCTATATTCGAGAATTATTTTTAAGGTGATATACATACATATGTAGATTCGCCACACAATGTGACAATATCATGATTCATGATGTTAATAGGCACCTACCTAAGTCTTTTTCGAAACCATCCACAGCTACAGTTAAGACACCTCTTCACAATATACAATCATCAATGAACCACATCCGAGTTCTTTTAGGCAAATAACTAACTATATCGGATTTTTAAATGAACACATTATTTAAATAGATTCCTATAATTACGACATTTTCAACGGTTGGCCCCCAAATCTGCAAAAGCAATACTTTATGTTTCATTTTTTAAATAGCATTAGGAAAAAAATTTAAACAGCAAACTAAAAAAAAAAATACTATTAGTTTTTAGTTTTGTTGTTTTTATTTTTTTATCGTTACTATTCTAAACCAATATTTTGTTTAACGCTTTAAATCCTAGATCTACCTGTTATGGTATTGTAAGACCTTGCACATATTATTTGACGTATTTCATTCTATTTTCAATGTAACAACACTTGTCATAATCCAATTAACTTCAACTAAGATCCTGCAACCTCATAAAAGAAAATAAAACATAAAGGTTCCTTTGAAATCATTTACCAACCCACACTTGAACGCCTGCACAAAAGATATTCTCACAGCGCGTGGTCGTTGCTCGCAATAAAATGGCAGGCGCTCTCAATAAAGCGCGTGGAGTGAATTTTCAAATACGAAGGGTATTATTTAAGACCTAATATAGCACCTGGTGGGTCCAACACAATGGCCCTCAAGTCTTTTGAATATAGATGAGTTCATGCTAGGGTTGCGACTGGTGGTATAGGTACCTATCACTATCACATACCTATTATAAAACAAAGTCCTCTGTCGCGTCCGCCTGTCTGTTCCCGATAAGCTCAGAAACGGCTGTACGATTTTCATGCTGTTTTCACCAATGGATAGAATGAGATACGGTCGAAGCCGCAGACATCAGTAAGTGTTGTTTAAATGAAGTTGCATGAGTTTGTTACCTTCACTATTGTTGTTTCGTATTTTTACTTACACCGAATTGATTTATAACAGACGAAAATATACCAGACAGATTGAAGTTGATTTTAGAGTTACCAGTAGCTGTTATTATTGGTTTCTACATCTTTGAGCCGTTTGGGGCCGAAACTCAAAACGCTCGGGTCATGGGGTCCGAGTGCGCGTCCCCTTCTCACCAGCTGGTTGACACTTCGCGTGGTCAGAGGGCTGGCTCTTTCTTTGGCCAAATAAGTAGCATTGCCATTCAAAGTGGTGGCAATGCTCATTCTAAATTCGATTAAAAAAAAACCTAATCTAGTAGCTAAACTATTCCAAACGGCATAAACAATTTTGGAGTTGCAGCGCAACCTGAGCATATTTACAAGCCTAGACACGAAATTGCGAATACAGCATACATTGCTTTCATGTGGCAACTGGCAACGTTACGATGATCATAAAATTAGTCATCAGCCACATCTTACCGAAAGGCAACAGTAATGACTCATAAAAAAATAAAAACAACTTTTATGTTAGATAACTACGAATATTCCATTGACTAATGTGGATGGTGGTTACCCAATGATGACTGGTCTGAATCTGAAATAGACTTTGTATATTATGTGACTAGCTGACCCTCGCAACTTCGTCTGCGTCACATATGAAAGAAAAACGAAAGAAAAAAAATCCTCATTTTTGCAACATTTTTCATTCCTGCTCCGCTCCTAATGGTCACAGCGTGGTGTTATATAGCCTAAAGCCTTCCTCGATTAATGGACTATCCAACACAAAAATAAATTTTCAATTTGAACCAGTAGTTCCTGAGATTAGCGCGTTCAACCAAACAAACAAATCTTCTGCTTTATAATATTATAGTATAGATAATATAGATAGTGCCGAAGAATAAGTCCTTGTCGTAAAAATAAAAAATATCTCTGGACATTAACACACTGCGTCACCTAGTGCACAAGTTAGCAAAGCTTGTGTCGTGGACATTAGATAGTTGATATACTACATAGATACTCGTACTTTTTTTATTAGTATACATCAGTCATTAGTCTTTACATAGCCTGTCAAAATATGGTAATTAATAAAATGGTGCAAAATAATCAAAATATGGGTATCTATTTATCAAGCACACATCTTCAAGAATCTTCTTGCAAAAGGAACTTTAATAGGTGAAAGAAACTTAGGGAAGATCTGAAATATCGGCAGAGTTTTCTCGCTACTGGCGTAATTTCGTAACCACAATTTTCACACCCCTAAACGCAGTTGAGATATTCACAAAAGGCAGGATGAAGCCTGTCCGCGCATCCGGTATGAGAATTTATTGTTTTATATCAAGAAATTTTATACAAAACCCGGACGGGTGCGAAGTTTCGGGGAAATTGAAATGGTATTGAGATTTCAGGCTCGGAAATAGGTGGCCTCACCTTGTTCCCAATTCGAACGAGACCTTCAGGCCAACGGGTTCAATTAACACATCGAATCATGCACCTATAGGTAACATGCTGTAACGTAGGTACAGACTAATTGAGTACAAAACCTGGAGAAACATACATACTATCACGGCTATAATCCCCGCAGGGTTAGGCAGAGAGAGGTGCACCTAATAATACACTCAGGCACGTATCCCGGGGTTGTTGGTTCTATCCCCCCCGAAATGTGACTTATAATAAACAGGATCATAACCACTGCGAAGTAAACACAAGTAACAATATGTTACACAATTGGCACATAAACCCACACATATATTATCTCACAAAAACAGTCACTTTAAAATCAAATAGAACCGCACACACACACGCACACTCACTCTCATACACACACACACTTTTACACTATATTTCTTGTTTTTGTTCTTATTGTTACCCTGTTTAAAATTAAATTAAAATCACTACATAGTATAAAACAAAGTCGCTTTTTCTGTCCCTATGTCCCTATGTATGCTTAGATCTTTAAAACTACGCAACGGATTTTGATGCGGTTTTTTTAAATGGATAGAGTGAGGTTTATATGTATAATACATGCGTATTAATATTAATTGTTATAAAAATAAAATAAAATAGGAAAAAAAATAAAAAGTAAATAAGTAAAAATGTTGTGTATGAATATTCCAAAGATAGCAGGAAATCTTCATGGTATAGGGAAAGGGGAATTGTTTTACTCCAAATTTAACGCGTGCGGGCCACGGACAGTAATGAATAAATCAAAACTCTGGATCGATTTTAATCATTTTTTAAGTGAGTTGCATAGGCTATATATTTTATACCCGTGCGAAGCCGGAGCGGGCCGCTGTGTTTTTATATATACAACGTTCACAGTTTTTCTGTAGTGTATTTAGTATCAGCATTGTACCCGTGCGAAGCCGGGGCGGGTCGCTAGTATATAATAATATAAAAAAGTTAAAAAACTTTAATAACCCACATATTTGTTACTGCTGTAATTATTGTGCTATGGAAGAGGGTTCTCCTAACAGAGGCAAAAAAGGTCAAATTTTGTGAATAAAACATTTTGTATTTGTACGTAAAATTGTGGTGCAGTGATTACAGCGATTTTCACACAGTTCACATGGTTGTTTCAAAGTCCCCCCCCCTCCGAACCAAAAGTCTGGAATAGTCTGGATACGTGCTTGAGTACACCGACAATTCGGTAGTATTTTCGGTAGTTACTACAGTACGGTTATTACGGTAGTTTACGTAGGTACCATAATGTTATAGTGGTTGAGTTATTGTCAACCTGGAGAATAACTTTTCAAATAGTCAAACAAAATACCATAGTAAAGTATAGGAAACAACGGGAGTACATATGTATATGTCACCGCAAAAATTTATAAAACCCTCTAGATTCTAATCTATCTAGCGAGATTTTAAACTCTCAAAATACTGCTTACAATATCGCGCATTATTTTTCGGTAGATTATAATCTGTCGAAGTGAAACCGTAATATTGTAAAATGTGTGCGACGAACCAATTCGCGCGTTGTGGAGGGGGGTGTAGAGGGGGAAGTAAATAGATATAAACCCCGGGGTAATAACGTTGAAAATCCTTTTTATACCTACATGTTATAGAGTAGCAGAACATACCTGCACGAGGACATATTCGAGAATACGCGGAAATCGGAAATGAAAATACTGAATTCCTGGAACCCGCTGATGAATGTGAATACAGCTTCTGTGTAACACGAACAAACTAATAGAAGATCCCTTTATGCACGTTCCAGGAACAGGAGTTCCCGGAACGTGCTCAAAGGGCTGTGGGAGCATACATGACCTATTTCTGCTGCATGTGGAGTCAATGCCGCTCGGTCTAATTACAGGTTCAGTTTGGTTTGTCCTCGCTGAAAATAGAAATGAATACGGACTGGATTACAGATGCAAATGAATTTTGCAGTTTCATTTCCTTAATGTTTATTTTGCTGTTTCATGGAGATAATGTTTTCGTATCGTGCTTTTTTAGGAGATGGTTCTTTTAATTAAAAACAACTGTATCTCACTGAAAAATGCAATAAGTATTGTATTACGAGTACATTGAATAAAGAAAATGAATACGATACTGGCCCACATGTTCATGTTTAAGTGCAGCCTTCACGGGATATAGCAATTCTCCTTGATCGTTTATTCATCATCATCATCAACATGATTTCAGCCGAAAGACGTCCACTGCTGGGCAAGTGTTCCCCAAGTGTCACCACATTCGCGACTCGCATCTAGCGGTTTCCCACCACCTTCACCAGGTCATCGCTCCATTTAGTAGGAGGCCTTCCAACGCAACGTCTTCCGGTTCGCGGTCGCCATTCCAGAACTTTTCGGCCCCATCAAGCGGGCGGGCATCATTCTGCGAGCAATGATGTGATTTGTTCACCAAATAATAATTTTCTTTTTTGTGTAGTTTAGTTTAAAATAGGTTAAGTTATGATGAGGCTGACTTGTATTTGAGGATAAAAGCCTCTGACAAAATATAAAAATAAAAAATTGTTTAGAAATGGAGAAAAACATGTGAGGCAGTCTTTAGGTACTGCCTATAGAAATGAAAACTAAGACATCTATATCTGCTACGGGTTGTGCCCCGCGCACGCCTAAGTGGTGCTACGCCGTAGCGGATCGGCTACGAGTGCTACGAGAGTTTCATTATATTTGTTCACCCAAAAAGTGCTCAACGCGTCTAAAGAAGTTGTCATTTCTAAAATATAAATATCACGATCGAAAATTCAGTACTAAGAAAAAGACAATAATTTGTTGTAATTATTTTAATTACAGGTTGCATATTTTGCCACTTTTGTTTCATATTTCGAGCATTTAATTATAATGCAATAAAGGGTGGTAAAACTTCCTATTGAAGCCGAAAGACACTTCTTTTCCCCGTCCAATGCGATATTTTTTTTGTTTTACACCGTACCTAATAACCTTCTAGTTACGGAGATATTGGGGGTCAAAGTTACAACTGATTGACAATATTTTTTTAAATACAAGTATTTATTGTAATATTTTTACTTCAACGACCCCCTTCTATTCATCAGCACAATGTTTTCAGTGCACTTTGTTGAGTTCTATCACAAAACACGAATTTTCAGAGTGATTGTACAGAATGCTTGGTTGACGGCTTCGTGATGAGGTGGTTTACACCATCTATTGCCATACATATACCAACGATTTTAAGTAGCAAATGCTTTCGTATCTTCAGATCATATGCAGCGGGGCGGTGACCACACCACATACCATTCGCCGGTGGAAAGCTTGTTTGGTATTCAATAACATTACAAAAAGTTAGGACACACGATTAGAGACCTAAATAAACATAATTAGGGTCAACACACAGTTATAAACACTGCACCGGATCTGCATCGCCTATACTCGAGCCACTCGGGATTTTTTATGAAACTTCATACCTACGCACACTAATTGTCGATGATTGTATGAAAAGTATTATTTTTTAAGTGAAAACTTCTTTAGGCACGTTGAGCACTTTTTGAGTGAATGGAGACGAACGCTTTCATAGAACGGTTAGTCAAAATCAGCTTTATACAATAAAGATAAAGTTTATTTTGGATTACTTAGTTTTCGCTTCTATCGACAGTCCCCCACATTTTTTTTTAAGTACTGATAAGAGTTAAGTTTTTAAGCTGACATGGTCACTAACACTGAAGACCGATGTATCTGCTCATAAACACCCACTCCAATAACTTCAGTTTATCCGTGATCATGGTGCTTGCAACAGCGACGAAATATCAAGAACTCATAACAAATAGTAAACATGGTAAATATCTCGTTTTCAGGGGATATTATACGATTTTTATAGCAGTTTTTAATATAGAGTAGGGTAGAATCATCCCCTTGACGCATGCAGGGGTCTAAATGGCCACCTTTTAATGAGTTACGCAACGGCATCGCCCGAGATCAACAGGGTAGACGACAAAAAAAAAACTAATTAGTATTCCGTCAGGTAGATTATTAAAAAATATTTAACCCGATTTTTTTCTTTTGTTACGTAAATCAAAATTGACGAAGTTACGACACTTTTAAACACGTCACGTCTATATATAATTTTTAGCTACTTCTGACGTCACGAGTCCTGACTCCCGAGTTTTGATGCGTTTTATCTTTGTTAGTATTCAATGATTTACAAAAACAAAAAATACATGTCCATTATTTTTCAGTACTCTAACTGACGGACTAAATAGATTTGTATTTTTTTGATACTGTCGTCGCCGTCGTGCCTATTACCAAAGAAGTGATGTGATGGCGATCCGATCATCCGACTCAGTGCTTAAGTGTGCTATGGCCTTGATGTGTGCATGTGTAATACAATATCAAATCCCGCAAATAAAAAGCTTATTTCTACACGTCCAATTAAAACCCCATAATTTTTGAACAAACAAGGAAAAAACGATACAATATTGTTTATTTGGAACCACTGTGTACACAGCGGGCCATGCATGTAGGTTGGTAGTCTTGTAGACTTTTTGGTCATCATTATGTTACCGGACCTTCTCAAGTTGCCGATTTTGAAATACGATTTTAAGAAGCGGCTGTATTGAGTAACTTAGGTTTTTACGTTTTACTTTATGTTGCATGTTTATAAATAAATTTTTCCTTCGGTTCGGCATTGAACTGTTGTTTGTGGTTGTTTATTTTTTTTTAATTTATGCATGGCCTACAGTCATGCATAAATTTAGTAATTCCCAGTTGTTTTACAAGTCGGATAGCGTAGCTTTCACTTCAAGGACTGCATAGGTACTTTTAGCGCTGAAAATAAGTTGATAAAACGAAGAATACTAGCCGAAAACTAAGTCCGCACAAAGGGTAGGTACAAACCCTTTATCTCCCCAAAAGGTAAAGTGACTAATACATAATTATACTTAAACAAAAAAGGGTGGTAGAGGGGACATAGACAAAGCATTTTATGAAATGCTTTCCATAGCTTAATTTGCGATTTGTCGATATCGCTACAACGAATAAATGTCATGTGTAACTATTTTGAACCCCTGACGCAAAAACGACGGGGTGTTATGTTATAAGTTTGATGTGTCTGTGTATGTGTGTCTGCCTGTCTCCTGGCATCGTAGCTCCCAAACGGATGAACCGATTTGGATTTTGTTTTTTTTCGTTTGAAAGGTGAATTAGTGTTAGAGTAATGCACAGAGTATATTGAATAGTAATGAGGAATACTAACTGACGAAATTAAATGAGGAAAGTAGATTCAAGGCTTCAATGGGGTTCTCATTTAACATCTCTTGCGGGGCGCTTAAGTTCAGCAGCATATGCTATTAGAAAAATCCGTCAATTCACTGATGTAGATACCGCTAGACTAGTCTATTTTAGTTACTTCCACAGCATAATGTCTTACGGCATTTTGCTGTGGGGACGGGCTGCTGATATTGAGTCTATATTTATTCTGCAGAAAAGAGCCATCAGAGCCATATACAATCTTCGTAGGCGCGATTCTCTAAGGGAACTGTTTAAGGAAATTAACATCATGACTGTATACTGTCAATACATCTACGAAAACATAATGTATGTCAGAAAAAATCTGCATCTTTTTGGTAAAAGAGGGGACAGACACAATTACAGTACTAGAAATAGAGACCAATTACTTCAGCCTGGCTTCAGACTCGCTAAAGTAGACTCGTCTTTCATGGGGTACTGTTTGAAATGCCATAATAAAATTCCACAAAGCATTCTTGAACTAAATGAAACCAAATTTAAAACTTGCATTAAACGCACACTGTGTAAGCAAGCATATTACAAATTGGACGATTATATCGCTGATAAAAATGCTTGGCTCAATGCCGGTCCTGCTCCACAAGGACAGGGGCGCATAAATGGATAGCATTAAATGGTATTGTTGGAGCTGCTGAAGATTGTACAACTATCTTTGCATTGTATAAATTCAATATCTTTAGTATTATATAACCTCATATCCCATATTGTGTGAGTGCCATGTACTAGAATGCTATCATTCGCTGGAAACCTACGTTTTTTTAATTTTTTGACTTGAATGTGCCCTGGCGGTTAAGAGTATGTCATGCTCACTCAAATGTCCCGCTGATGGTGGCGTGTGTGTCGGGTCATTTAGTTCCCTTCAAAATGGTTGAGTTGAATGGTGCTGATACATGCGTCATGTTCGTGAACGGGCGCTGTCGGTTGGGACTGGTCAGCTCTTGGTTGCCACGGCTTTTGTTTTTATTTTTTAATTAATTATTTTATTTTTGAATTGTTTTTGTTAGTTTTAACTATGGACACTTTTATCGTGCACGTCTTGCTACATTGTTCTCACATAATGCACCATCTCAACAGGAATGATGTAACCAAGATTTTGTAACAACATTATGATTTAAAAGAGTGTCCATGGAGTTTCTTGCCCGTTCTTCTCCATAGAGATCTACGCTAGGGAATGGGCAACTACAGTACTTTCACAGTTTTTATGTCTTGTGACTGGGACTGTAGCTACATTTAATTATCATCTTTGTTTCGACAATTCAAAAGCGCCTGTAACTGGCCTACTTGAAATAAATGCTTTGATTTTGATTTTGAGAGTGATGACTTGGTACCTAGGACCTAACGAATTATTTTTTATTTAACTTTTAGTACATTATTACGTGTCGGGGTTTTTTTTTTTTTAATTAAATTTTACTTGTTCTTTTCATACTTCATGAAAGTAATTCAATTCAATGTGCAATAAATTTTGAGATAGCCACTGCACGTCCACTGAAATAATAAAGTTAAGTTATTTTAATTCACTTATCGTTGGTTACACGGGCTTTAAGAGATAATAAAATGAACTTATATTGTCACTTACGGGATATAAAAAACTCACTCACTCACTCTCTCACTCTGTACTCATAATAAAATGAAGTACAGACGCCGCCACGCCAGCACATGAAACTACCTGAAACTGTCAAATTTTCCCAGTCAATCTTGAAGTTGAAAGTCTATTAAAGACATTTGACAGATAGTGGTGATAGGCTTGAGTTACTGAGTCTTTACCTACTATAATTGACTAATTAGGCAATGGTGTCGAATCTGTTGTGCACAAACTAAACTTAATTAAGACTATTGCTATCTTTTACTAAAAGGCAGTGCAAGAAAAGGGCGGCTATAGCTATGAACTAAGTTAGAGATGTCAAACTAGTTTATGCCTTGCGCTTCACTGTGTTTTTAGTCAACATGTTTTTACGTACACCCTTCATTTGTATGGAAATATTAGTTCCAATTAAATTTGACAGCTCTAAATTACGTCCGTCCCTATCTCGTTTTATTAGAGAGAAAAAGATAGCAATAGCCTAAATTAAGTTTAGTTTGCGCACAACAGAATCGACACCATTGTTAATAATTGTAACAATTTTGAATACTTTCATACTCACCGCCTTTTATTCAGTTCCAAGTTTAGACGTACCTTATACCTAAAATTGAGGGGCGTTTCGGGATACAGGAGCAAATCCATTTAATACCAGTACCTATAGATAGCTCCTGATATTTTTGCTGCGGTTTTACGAATAGCTGTACTGTAAAACTGTAATTCCAGTTTTAATATTACAAAAGGTAGGTGACATCATTATCAGCCTATTAATGTTCCCACTGCTGTGACACGACCTCCCCTTTATGAGAGGGAATGGGCTATATTCCACCACGTGGGTACAGTGCGGATGATGATGAAAAGGTACTGTCTTTCTTGTCATCTTTCTGCTCAAGGCTCAAAGTTACTTGCAGTCGCCAAAAACTTTATATTTTCTGACACAGTCTTCTCTTTCTTCTTATCCGTGTCATCTTTCACATAATCAACCCAATTCTCTATAAATCTAAGAATAATCTTAACGTTTTGAACCAGGAACTGCACCAATGCTCTCGCGTCATTCAGCCTTTTTTGTTCCCGCAATTAGTGTCAAGACGCTCGTGCCGTCGTACTATTACGACTTTCCTACATCTGAGCTGAGGACAATGATCACCGAGACGGACCTGCGAACCGATACTCCCCACTGAACGCAGAAAGTAAAAGCAAAACGCACCACTGCGGCCAATTCACTGTCCATTACGAGAGTGAGCGCGCCTCACGCGTTATGTCAAAATCTCCCGCCAAAAAAAACGTCAACGTCAAACTCAACACGGAGTTCGTCCAAAAACCATAAAGTTTTTTGGGATAGTTTTTTTTATTTGTTTTTTTCGTAGTGCGTCGAACTCTGGAGTGCACCGTCCCCGGTTTCATAAGTGGTTGTAGAATGTTATTGTGCGGTCGCGCAGTGAAAGTGGCGTGACGTAATCCTTACATTAGAGCTGTTATTATGGCGGATATCGCTCGTTTCGGGAAGCGGTGTCTTACTGTTTTCGGACTTTTTGGTGAGTTCTGAATTTTTTTCTTGCCTATTTAACCAGAACCTCTTTTCAGCCTCGGGGAAAAATCACAAATTAAAATAAGTATATTTTTATGTTTTTGTGAGTTCCTGTAATTGTTAAAACTAAACTTAATAAAAATAACTACAACCAAATGTACATAACAAATATAAATTAAATTAGCGGGTTGTACTACTTCTTCTGATATTTCCATATTCATTACTAAATCAATTAGACATAGGTATCATTTACCATAAGAACTTATCTAAACACTATTTAGAGTAGAACTGGGCCATACTATCTATCAAGGCGAATTCTAAACTTATAATTCCGTTAACAGCCTACAAACGTCTTGATTGAAACCTTAAAATATGTTACATTTCCTGGTCACGATGTCACCTTAAGGGCGATAAAGACTACATTCTAACTATTTCCAAGTTGATTGTACCGTCTCGACTTGACTCGATAAGGGTTATCGTTCATATCAGAAAGGCTTACGGCTTACGCTCACTAATTGTGCCGGGATAAGCTCAGACCACGTTACCCTTATCAGCGTCTTATCAACGAACTTTTCTCTTTCCGTCAGCTTGTGTATATGTCACCGTAAAATTGACAAACACGTTATATTGTAATCTCTCTAGCGATATTGTAAACTCTCGAAATATTGTCAAACGAACATACTGCTTACAATAAAACGCATTATTTTCGTGAAATGCATGCGATGGAATTCAACTCACGCTGTGTGGAGGGAAGGAGGGGTCCCCTTTGCCCAGTGGTACCAAACTCATGAAAAGTTATTGTACTACTCCTGAGAAATACCGATTAATATAACCTAACCTTAAAACACTTTATATTCCCCTAAAAAGAGTAGTCGACGGAGCCCAGGTTCGCGGGGCGCCTATTTCCGAGTGCAGGGTTTAAAGGAACCTAACTAAACCTAACGGGGGGGTGCCCCAAGTCCCGATTATGGGAGCAGATATACTTCCGTATGTTCAGTTGACAATAATTCAAGAGTTTACAATATCGTTAGAGAGAAACACGTTATATTGTAATATTACGTGTTTGACAATTTTACGGTGACATAACATTCAACTACCGAGCTACTGATACGTATAAAACAAAACAAATTATTATAGTCGTTTAATAAAACCGGTACTTGCACAAAATATAATTTACTAGGTAATTAAATTATAACTCAAGACAACTAGGTACTGAATTCGGGTATTTTTGTTGCCGACCGTACCTACCTATAGAAGATAATTTTTTCAATCGGAAACTTTTCATGTAAGAGTTGGTCATTCTTCTATTTGTAAGGAAATGTAAAGCATTTTTGAAGATTTTGGGGGTAGGATAGTATAATGTCAAATCTACCAGTATAAGCGAAAAAGATGGTTAAATCGCAATTTATTACGAACCTGACCCTAAAATTCGAATAAATCTACATACAAATAAATCTAAGGGAAAGTAAAAAAAAAAAAATTGTTTCGAATGTAACCATATTCCTAACCTGAACCAACTACGTATCGTATCTAACCTAACCCGAATTGCGATTTGTTTTTTTAGTTTCTAATCTAACCCCCCGCGGGTTAGGTTCAGGATAAATGGCTAATAATATTGACTCGAATTCTGGTAAGCACTATTGGTATTTTGAAACATCATCACCGTTGAAGGAAAACATCGTGCGAAAACCAGAAAATCAGCATGTCCTAGAACCAAAAAATCGAAGACATGTGACTTCCCAAGCCTGCACTGGGCCCATCTCCTCTACGCCTTTACTTTTACGTTTTAGGCGATCATGCAATTGTTATTTTCTCTACGATGATTGATGTTATGACAAATTAAAACTCTTAACTACACTTTGTTAAATACATCAACACTTACAATTATTAAATTTCCAAAAGACACACCACAGACGCAAATATAATACACGCCACTATTTAGTCTTTTTAAAAATCTCTCCGTAACGACGTAGGTACTAAAATATTTCATTTAAAATTAGAAACTAAACAGAGAAAGCCGTGCTTTTCTTTTGTAACAATTAACCGAGGAGGTTTCAAAGAAAAAAGTATAAAATGGATGCAGCAAAAGAGTGGAGGCGCTTTTGTTTCGTCAGAAACTGCACCAGCTGAGTTTTTTACGTCTGTTCCAAATATAAAAGTTTATTTTACAAATGTTTTTTTTTTTTAATTTAACGTTTTTGCCCGTGGTACCACTGGGATCTCAATAATCATAACCTCAACATTGATAATCGCAAAACCATAACCTTAACTGTTCAAAATGGCAACACTTTAAAATATCAAACTTTTCATAAATTAACAAGTCAAAATCTCAACATAATAACTTATAATACTTAAACATTTTTTTGTTCAAACTGTTATTATTTTATGATCATGGTGTTGAGAGTTTTCAATGTTGAGATTATGCCTATCTGACCTCCACAACGACCACAATCCAGTACCCGTTGCTGAAGACAGTTGTCATACTTTCGGACCACTCTGACACCTGTAACGACTGCCCCTGTAAAGATCTACAAATGACAGCCGGGAGCTTTACGTGCTTTCCGAGGCACGATGGAAACTCGGAATGTTGTTGATGGTCACACATCCTCGGACAAACGCGGCCTAACCCAAATACCGGCCTGAACGGCTGTTATTATTCGGTGACGAGCTCCTCGTAGCAAACATGCATTTTTAAATATGATTAGGTACTTATCTCTATCCGAAGCTAAATGGTTGCTGTAAGCTGTTAACAGATTGCAGATTGGAGCAATAAAGCGTTTTAGTTAGAGTGGATTTAGGTAAGTACATAATACATAATATGCAAAAAAAACTTAGCATAAACAACGCCCCTATGACAGCTTATCAACACAAGTATCCATTTATGAATTGAAAATGACGTGTAACAAACGCATTACTATTTTATGTAGCACACAAAAAGTCGTGATATTGTTACGTTACCAGTGTATTGTAGTATTGCATGATCGATTATCACATTCACGTAACAATTACGATCTAATCGATTAATTTGCTACGTGCCCGTTTTTGTGTCAGTGCCTAACTATCTACGCGCGTTTAAAAAATGAAGCTGTCAAGTTATTTTGTTTTTTTTTTGGCAGTTGATGGTGTATGTTTTTTTTTCAGAATAAAATGATTGTCGAAAATAGTTCTTTTTTTTTAACAGCCCGTGGTTGAATTAGTGCCTGGTTGATGGCAAAAGGCTCGCTCCCTATAAGTTAAGACTAGCGGAATAGTGTAGGGGCGTAGGCACAACCCTTCGAAGTTTTTTTGGCATTAAAGTTTCATTAAAAAATACAAAAACGTTAAAACTTGCCAAAATCGAATTTTGGTTCAGCTGTTGTGAATTCAAAAGGTTCTAAGTTCATATACTTTCCTAACTATTTCATAGAAAAATAGGTTCCAGTATACAAGTAATAGTCGATCTGACGTCAAACTAGCTCAAGTGAACCACTTCACAAAGCTTTAACGAACAAAATAGTTCGTTAATTAATAAAACTCCAATCAAAATTTTACTGACGGCAATCGGAAAATATTCGGCGTTACACAACTTTTAATCATGGAGCAATTTCGATTTGATTATTTCGTCTGTAAATTCATTCAGCTATCCGTTTTCAATTTGATACTCGTGCAGGCAGCAAGTAAATATCCTTTTATTAACAACATTTTTAATTATTTTTCATTACTACGAAACGTATAAAGCTTCGTTTAATATTATTTTCCATTCTCGGAATATTTCACTGCAAAAACAGATTTAACAAGCGTTGTTATCTGTTTTTGCTGTAAAATATTCCTGGTAAAGTTTATCCCCTATCTGCTGAAAGCGAAAAACAACTTTATTCTTTGAATTTTATTTTCGCTACGGATATCGGATTAAACCGATTGTTTGCTTAGGAACTGGGCGTTGGTCTTGTGTTCCCAGTTGCCACAGCTGAGTAGGTATGACGTCTTGAATTGAGGCAAAATGTTTTTAGGTTTTTTCATCAAGAATTTCACATTATCTGTCAGTCTGGCTTCATGCCCGGTCAATGACAATAGGCTTGCTCCCTACTACATAGGACTGACGAAGAAGTGGGTCTGCTATTAGCCTTAGGGACAACTCTATCTAATCATTTAAACCCTATGTGCTTCGCTGTGGAACTCTCCATTTACTTAAACTAACCACTGAACGAATACTGTGTTATGCAACTACTTGTGATATTTGACAGAAAAATGTAAGATAGAATACGACAGAATACGAGAATTACATTGGGCTTTGACAAGTGACAATTGCTTTCAATGTGTTTCGTATTTCTATAACAGCTGTCACCACGATTGACATAAGCTTCTCGATAGCTTATGTCATTACAATCCATATTTGACCCTTTCGTCGTCTTTATCGCTGTCTAGAGGCCCTCGACCCCTTGATGTAGTGAACTAGTGACGTTTGGGTCGAACTAATATTCATTGTCCAGCAGTGGTCATTTAAGACTGTAATGATGCTGATGATGACGTAAGTTTCATTTTATTGTCTATGCTAGACTAACTCTAGTTTGTCGTCAATCATGAAGTTCTGTTACCTTAAAAGACTTTTTTGACTCACTGTCTCTTTGACAATTCGCTCTGTCCGTCTATCTATTACCGCTTCACTCTTCAACGGGTGAGTCGTATGATGAAGGGAATTTGGCATGCTGTCACCCATGTAGACATGACCTGGGCTGGTACATAAATCTTCCTTTTCCGACCTCCACGCAACTTCTGCCACGATGAAAGTTAGTTTTTTTTTCCTAAGCCTATCATGTGTCCCACTGCTGGGCAAAGGACCACTACTTTTTTGTAAGTCTAAAATAAATGCTTGGAGTTTAAGTTGCAAAAGGCCAAGCTGGGTCTTATGAATAAACAAGTTACAAATGCCTTTATTTTCGTCCTACTCTTTAGATCATAAAATATTCATCTACAATGAGATTACAACCCTTATAGCTGACATCCCCCGCCTAGTCCTCAGCTAACCCAGTTTGTGTCATACGACACTAACCAAGTTACCTCCAGCCGCCATATTGGAGTCTAGATCATACGAGAATATTGCTTTAAATATAACACGGATGTTCGTTGCATGAAACTGGCTCACGTTCCATTTTTAAATTTCACCTTAGTAGATTTTAAACATGGAACGGTTGCGGTGTATGGATCTAGAGCTGTGGCGCACGTTCGATTTTTAAACTTCAACCTAGAACGTAGATTTTAAACGTGGAACCGCTGCGGTGTTTGGAGCTGTATCTAACGAACTATGTTTCAAATACTGCCTATTCTGCCCTCTCAGCCTTTGCCAAAATATACAGTGTAAGCGACCTGACGCTTGTATGTTCCAGCAGTGGGTAATCACGCTCCACTAGTGATGTTTATTTCCCATTTAAAAGGGCCAACCTATTGCCAACATCCGGGCAATAATCCATTCTCGAGCTGCTACTGAGAGTTCCTGATGGATAAACCGAATTATACTGAAATCAAAATCAAGAACTTAAACTCGGCCTTTAGACCAAAAGTGCATCATAAAATTAGCCATAATATAAGCACAACCTAATAAAAGACTTCAACGCGGCATAAGGGGCCTGCACACACAGCCGCAGACATAAAGATTTTATAAAGCATGTTATTAGCAACTAGCAGATGCCCGCGGCTTCGCCCGCTTAAAATTATTCACTAAAACCTTCCTCTTGAATAACTCTATCTATTAAAATTAAAAAAACCCGCATCAAAATCCGTTGCGTAGATTTAAAGATCTAAGCATACGTAGGTAGGGACAGACAGACACGGCGGGAGACTTTGTTTTATAATATGTAGTGATGTAGTGATAGTGATCATCACAACATCAGGCATGTCATCATACTACAAAGTTTCATCGTAACACCGCGGTAACCTTGACAGCCACCGCGACTCGTGCTTAGTATAAGTAATGTGCGCCGTGTCTTCGCATATTAAAGCGAAGATAGTTTTCTAACTGACAAATGTCTGGGTCGTAAGCGCTATTGCTTTGATGTAGGTTTCGATTCCTTCCCGAGTCAGGCAAAGAGTTTTTGGGCCATTTCCAACAGGAATTTCATAGTAACAACCACGAAGTCTGAATTTGTGCCTTTTTATTTTAACACTAGCTGACCCACGCAACTTCGTCTGCGTCACATAAGAGAGAAAAACGAAAGGAAAAAATATCCCCGTTTTTGCAACATTTTTCATTCCTGCTCCGCTCCTAATGGTCGTAGCGTGATGTTTAATAGCCTATAGCCTTCCTCGATAAATGCACTATCCAACTCAAAAAGAATTTTTCAATTCGAACCAGTAGTTCCTGTGATTAGCGCGTTCAAACAAACAAACAAACAAACTCTTCTGATTTATAATATTAGTATAGATGAAACTTAAACTACCATGAAAATGTAGATGTGCTATATACCTACTCCCCGCCCACATCCCCGAAGGACTAAAGACCTACGTGGAATACAACAGAAGTTTGAATATCGATTTTGACAGTTGATGCCAAAAACCATCGAGCTATCTGTAAGCAACAGATAAATTTAAATTGAGTTTGTGTGGGTACTCTAGAAAATCAATTAGTTGTGATCTGAAATACCCCATTAGGAGTGTTCCTCATTAACACACTAAAGTACCCCACTTTGATAAGCTAGCAGAGTGTTGATAATTGTTTTTGCTCCAGTCCTTCCTTTTTCATGTAGAGGTAATTGTATTGCATAAGTACTTACTATAGTGTATCAGTGTGTGAGCACACGCATGTGTGCGTATTGTATCGGACGGGCAGTCCACAATAAACGGTTGAACGGGTTGTACGTGTCTCATTCCAACAAATACCTCAGTGGCTAACGAGGATTGAATTAGCGTGCGGAATTGAACTTTCTACTAATTTTCGGCCAAAATGACGATCGGGAAGTTAATGGAATTTAGTGTGCGTACCTCACTTACCTGCCAAAACATTTCACACATTTCACATAACTAAAAGACTTATCATGTCATGTTCGTGGGATTTGCAAATGTCTAAGCCAAAATATCCATACTTACCTACCCAACAATAAAACTTGCCTAATAAATGAATTAATCATGTCATTGATGGCACATACAATAATTTCGCCAACTCTAAAGAAGCTCCTTTACCTTGACCATTCTTACATAAAAAAACACTAAACAGCTTCTTAAACCTTGACAACTAATCTTGCGATGCAATCATCACACACATTTATAAACAATGGCAACATTGAAAACAAAAGAAAACCGCGTGTGTTTAACAGAATGTCATCAAACACTTTCGACTTTCTACAGCCTACACCACTTTATATTTGGGTGGTGTTTCCGAACGCGTTATTGGCCATATTGTATGCGGATCATAGATTTGTTGTTAAACTTTTTGAGGGCTTTCTATTGCTACCAAAAAAGGTGGCATGCGAGTTTGAACTTGGCTACGGTTGCGTAGTTTAGAACAACACAACGTGAAAGGTTGGCCTTAACCTCTTATGGCCGACCTTTCGCGTTTATTTTAATTAGACCGTTACGGCACTTTTGAATGTCAAAAATACAAAACTAAATCAAAGCTCACACAGCACAAGGCATAATAACTTGAGAAAGTACTGTAGTTGCTCATTCCCTTGCGTAGATCTGTATGGAAAAGAACGGGCTAGAAACTCCATGGACACTCTTTTAAATCAAAATATTGTTACAAAATCTTGGTTACGTCATTCATGTTGTTACAATACATAGAACTCACACATGTGGTATGCAATTATATTATATTAAGAAATGGAATCTATACAAAGCAAGGATATTTTTACAATCTTTTGCAGCTTCCACAATAACTTGACTGGGAATCAATTAGTTTCCTCCTATGTGTTTGGGAACCTAGATTATTCTGTAATCCAATCGAAACAAATACACACGACTGATTTACAAACTATTTTGGTTTTACGTTTGTATGAATTAGCATGCTCCGCAGGTCTCTTACATCAAAATTAACTGATAATCACATTGATGTATAATGGATAATCATGTAAAAGTTGTGTCAACTATTAACCCTAACACTTCCAGTAAGCAAGTCTATGACAACAACCCTTTCCCATGGATACTATAATCGAATCCGTTCCGTTCCGATGTAACAGAAACCTTTTACACTAATATAGAAGCAAGCGACTCCATCGACAATATTAGTTCCAAAATTGAATTGTCTAGTTTTAAAACAAATATCGATATAAAAGAAAAGGTATTTATTATTTAGAGTCAGAGATGCCAATAGTTCACAAAAATAAAAAATAAGGAGATCACTCATATTAAGCCATCATTATCATCATCCTTCATCATCTGCCTAGCCTTTTCCCAACTATGCTGGGATCGGATTCCAGTCTAACCGGATGCAGCTGAATATTAGTATTTTACATGGAGCGACTGCCTATCTGCTTTCCACAACCCAGTTGGTACTGGGTAATACGATACTTCTTTTTAAGACTGGTTGCCAGACTTTCGGGCCACTGACTATCTGTTACGGCTGTCAAAGATCTACAAATGACAGCCGGGACCAATAGTCCTCAGTATGTAATACACGGTCAATCATACATGGACTAACTTGCGCATGCGCGGCTTAATCTTAAGATCGGCTGTTATTATTTAGCAGTGAGCTCTCATTATCCTCAATATCATCATACTCATTATAATCATCTATATGTTGCCCATTTTACTCGGGGTCGCCACAACACGTTTGATCACTAATACAACTTACCCATCCATCGTTTTAGTCATATCGTCCTTCACATATTCACCCAATCGTTTCTTTAGTCTTCCCTTCTAATAAAACTTTCCTCAACACATTTCTTTCCTCCTACATAGCAACTGCAAACCACGTCAGGAATCCGCGTGACCTTAGTCCGAACTAAAGCCACCATCTTGTTTAGTCAATACAATTTCCACAGACAATTTCACATCTTTTTATGAACTGCACCCTCCTGTCAATGTCATTCAACAGCCAAAAGAGCCATGCCCCTCTCAGCATTGTCATATCAACTACATGCCACATGTAATTACCTTTCATTCATTTCCACAAACGAACCTTTCTTTTGCATAAAAACATTCGTGATTGAGTTATGCAAATCGGAACCATCACAAAGGATTACTCAACAGCACATGAATGATTATTTATTCACGTTATCGACGTATTACCAGCTGTTACCAACTGTTTTGCAACGATGCAACGTAATATGACAGCTGCAAAGTCTAGATCCGTTTGCAAAACACTTTACTATTGCTAATGTCATGACATAACATGTTTGTCAATATTTTTGAGAACAGGACATCCTGAAATGCACTATTCTGCGAAAACATTTTGCGAAGTCTGAGTCATTTGGGTTTCAAGATTTTAGTACAACTTTGCTGCCTTTAAAACACAATAGGCTCCTCTCAATTTGATGCGGTTTGGAAGATGGGTACCCACCCTTTTATTTAAATTTCATCCCAAAGACATTCAAATACATTCTATGCATCTACATATTTAGTCTTTTAAATCCACCCATTGTCAAAATCGTAACCGTTTTTGCAAATTCTCGTGTAATGTTTCTTTGTTTCTAATAATTCAAGATAATTACGACTTTGTCTGAAGTATGTCTCCTATTACAGCAGTCATAGTAATGAATCCACTCATACTTTCACAGCTACACGGATGTCAAGTCGATCAATTACTAACATGGCGCGATATCAACACTTTCAATATTTCAACTATGTTTGCGATGTGTTTCTTTAATTACAGTTATTGCACGGACTGTCGGGTTAGTCTAATGATCGCAAGCGTGACTGCTATATGTTTTGAGGTCCAGTCAGGCAAATCTCAATAGCAGCCACGGAGTCTGGATCTGTGCTCAGTTGATGGCAATAGGCTCGTCCCCATTACAATGGGACTTAAACATAACTGGCGAAATGTGGGTGTAATGTTAGGTACACTTCTGCCTCACCCGTCAGGGATTAGAGGCGTGATGTTTTGTTATGTAATTACATAATTTTTCTACAAGTCAGCATATAAAGTGCAAAAATAAAATTATTTTACGAAACAGCACCACAATGCCTAAAAATAAAGGATTGTCTTACTATTTAAGAAGTCTAGGACCGTCGAGTACAACCTAAGAACCTACCCCGCTGCCTCCCGACCTCTATATTGTATCTACCACTTGTAGACTTGATGGCTTTTATTAGAGACTGTGCTTTATTTTGGCGTTTATTCACAGAGCCGCTAGCAAACACGGACCTATCTAGCTTAACTATTAAATTAATAGCGATTTCAGCACTTGTCAACGACAGCTTGTATCTCTACGCACGTAAGAAAATATTCAACTCGTTAATCTATGCGTACAACTGGTTTCGTTCCGATGCATAATATTCGCGTTAGTGTCAGCTAAATAACACCTTTTAGCTGCTGATTTAATATGTAAATGGGACACTCGCAGAAAAGTATGTTTTAGCTATGTAAAATGTGTGCCGATAGGATTTGCGATCGGCGAAAATGAGGAAGAGACGTACAAAGTTTAAGCCCATGTATAATCCTTTAGACTCTAAAATTTGAGGGTGAATCATCAAAATGACTTTTAAATTAAGTGCTCACTATTGTTATTTAAGAAATTCTTGGCCACATGCTTCTAGACCATCCTCATGTTCCTGCCCTTGCCCATGTTATTTGAGGTAGCACGTGTGTTCCTTCCATTCTCCCCTATCAATCGACATGCTATCATTTAATCCTTTTTCATTCATATAATTTCTCACTTATTCCATCATTATTTTCTTTAGTCTTCCTTCTTTATATTCACAGGCTTCTAAACCACGAGTCGCAGACGAAAAGTCCAAAGTTATTACTACTCTTTTTACTGCTGCTTTGTGACAAAAGCAACCAACCAAAACACCACCTTTTGAAATTATAATATTCTCAAAAGCTCTCGTTTGTGTACTCAAAAATACACAAACGGGAGATTCTCCCTACGGAGTTCCACAGGGTTTAATATTCGGTCTCTTCCATATGACGTGAAATGATTTTATCAATTATTATCTCACAAATAAATCTACAATTTACATCCTCAGCAACGTAGACAGTATTAACCCGCATTTTTGACTCATTGACCGCGATATCCGAACGAGAGTGAAAGCCGGTGATGTCAGAGGCGCGCGCGCATCTTATGTAACCCATTGTTGAACGCGAATTGCCACTTACGTTTGAATGCAAAACAAGAAGGTTAACAGATATTGAAAATATTTTAAAACCGGTTACATTTTCATAGTAATTTATTTTTTTCTTTGTTGATAAATTTATCTCAAGTCGTTGTCTGTCTCGTTGGCCTAACGGTCCCGAATGCAACCACCAAATGTGAAGTCCCTGATTATATTCCAGTCAGGAATTTTTCGATTACAGTTTGGGGTCTAGATTGTTATGTACCCGGTTGTTTTGTTATAGGCTTTTTTCCTATAACCCTCTTTATTATTCCCTAATCTTTAGCGGCACTCATTTTTTTCTTTCTTTCTTCTTATTAGCAAATTCCAACGCCCCGATATTTTCTGTTGATGACTTTTTCTAGACATCATGACTCAGATTCTGCATCGAAATGACTTTATTTATAACCATATGTCAACAGAAGCTTCCGTAAACATGTTTTCAAGACATCATCTGCATAACCTCTTTCAACCATATTGGGCTTCCATTCTAACCAGATGCCGCTGAACACCAGTATTTACATGGAGCGACTGGATATTTGACCTCCACAACCCATTTAGTACGTGGTACGTAAGCCGAGTTATCAGACATTAGAGCCACTGGACATTCTGTAACGCCTGTCAAAGATCTACAAATGGCCGCCGGGACCAACGCCTAAAGCTTGACTTACGCTAGACCGTGTCGGGTCCGAGACGAGTGTCGATCAACTAAATATTACAATATAAACACCGAGCCGCAACCGATTGATGGCCGAGCACACAGACGTACAGCCGACACTTGGCGTGGACCCGGAGCAAACTCGGTTTGTAATTGTGTTTGTTTGGATGTTATTAATTAGCCACGAGTTTCAAGTATTGTATGTAATTAAACTTCTGCACCTTATTGTACTGTTTCTAAACTTACTTTGTGAATGTTAATTGGTCTATCTTGATGAAATTATAATTCCACAGCTTTTATCTTGATGAAAACTGTGTTACTGTCGTTATTGTGTTCTTTATAATGCTTGTTATAGTAAGAGGGACTTTAGGCCTTTTGTCTTCTTGAGAACATTCATATTGAAAAAGTTATGTTTGATCGTAATAAATATACAAGCATTCTGTACATCAAACTAAGTAACTTTACGCAGAAATTATTGCTGGGAACGAATTGATGTCTTTTTTTGGGGTGAAAAATCATGTTTTGTGGTAGAAAGTCAATGTAACGCACTTTAATCATTGTGCTAATGAATGGATTAAATTGTACGGGGGTTATAGAGGTGTTTAAAGTAAAAATCTAAAAGTAGGTCAAGGTTGCGGGAATCCCCTGAAAGCGAGTCGCACGGGACTTGAAGCGGCCTATGTCCAGCATTGGACGTCTTTCGGCTGAGATGATGATGACGATGATGTACTGAAATGTGGCAACCATTTACGCGTCGGTGTTCCTTCTACCCTGTATTTAAGCATTGAACTGAGACTGCTCTTAATTTTTTTATCGTCCGTATAAAGGCGAAAAAGCTAGATCTGTCTGTTACTCGATTTCAGCGTTTGTTATACAGGTAGACCTTCATCTACGAGTAGGTTGAGACATGGCCATGCTTTTCATCGCAGAATTATGTTCCCGTTGCGTAATTTCCTACAAAGGCACGGGCAAAGTCGCATTATTATTTGTAACATATTGTCTGTTTGTGATTTTGATCGTGAGAATTAACTTTCGTTGGTGAGTCATCAGATTATTTTGAGATCAAACTTTCGTTGCCTTCTTATGGAGCTACCCATATTGGTTCTGGTGTATCTATGAATATATTTTTTGTGTGTTGAACTTGGAATGTTCTCATAAAACCACCTTAACAAAAAGTTACTGATGTGGAGTTTTTAGAATCATACAAGCTGTACCCGGGACTTGGCTCTCGTGGCTGCGTATTGTACTGACATTATAGTATTTGAAATATCTTGTTTGAGATCGATTGATTTTGTTAATTTAAAGTAGAACTTGTTATTTCAAGAAAATTGGAGAGAACTTCGGTATTTGTTCCCTTCGATTTTCTTGAAATACCTATAACTTATGTAACGAAAAGTTCACATCTCATAAGTTACACGCTTAAATGTGAATGTTTCGCCAGTGCAAACACCCAGCATACATTAAAAAAAACATCTCCATAATGTACATGACGGAGATGTTTTTTCTTTTTAATTTATGCATGCAGTGCACTTATGAAACTCATAATACTTTGTAGCTAAATCTCATAAACATAACTAACCTAGGTACATAGTTATTGAACAACGTAACGGTACTAACAAACACGCCTCATTCAGTACATACCAACTTCGCAAAACAATGCGATATTGTAATCAGAACAAGGCTAGTAAAAAATACTTATGAAACAGAAAACCGTTGTGGAAATTCCAGACTGATGCAATAGTAGATAATAGTATGTGTATGGATAGTTTTAACAAATGTACCTATGGACTGGCTACATCGTTTGAATTTCAGAGCTAATCGTTCTGAGAAAAGTAATGACTGGTAATAAAGGCTGTGAAAAACCTTTTAACGAAAGCGAAAGGCACTTGTTCTCCTCGTCCGTCAATGCAATATTTTTTTTGTTCTACACCACACCTTCTAGTTACAGAGATATGGGGGTCAAAGTTCCAAGCTTTTGACACTTTTTTTAATACAAGTTATTAATGTAAGATTTTTTACTATTTAATCCATCCATCAGCACATTGTTTTGGGGCGTTGCATTGAACTCTATCACAAAACATGATTATTCACCCCAAAAATAGTCGGTTCCAGGGTCCAGCATTTATTTTGGGGATAAATATAATGACCACCATAAAATGCTTTGATACCCTTAGTTTTGTAACCAAAAATATCTACTTAACACCAGAAAAATAAAGTCTAAAAATACAATAGTACCAGCTATTTTAGTCACGACTCCACTTTAAATTGTATTCGACCACCAAATTTAGTAAATGATCACCAAACCTTGACGACCAAATTAATGTATTATTTTTGCCTAAATAAATCACTGTGATTGCCATAAAATGTAGGCATATTATCAAATAAAGTATTATGATAGTTATGTCTCCGGCTTGCAATCCCCTCCCGCACCGCACCGCAAACGCCGCCGCCGCTGCGCTCGCCCGGACACGATCCCCAGGGTATACCGCCGTTTACCCGAATTTTATTTGCCCTAATATCATTTGCCATAATAGTCAACAGCCATAATATCATACGACATAATACTCATTTGCCCTATTCTCATTTGCCATATTAGTCACGTGCCAGAATCATTGTTTCCCATAATGTCACTTACCATAACATCGTTTGTCATAATAATTGTAAGCCCTAATTATCACATGCCCTAATTATCACATGCCACAATTATGATATGCCATAACATAATTTGCCATCGACATTGGGTGTGTAACGGTTGTTTATATCAAGAGAAATTGGTTGCAATTGGGACTTTAGGGCACCCCGACTCGGACAGGTTAGGTTAGAAGGGGATGGCGGGGTCGTGTGAGCGAGCAAAGCGAGCGAATAGACCCCGCCATCCCCTTCGTGGTTATTTTTTTATAAACCACACAGAAGTAGGAGCCCCGCGAAGCGGGGCTCCGTCGACCTAGCCCACCATCAACCATGCACAGAAAAAAAAACCATGCACAGAATAAATAAGTTTGTCTAATACTTGTTATGCCATTTAAATATTATGTCTAATAATTATTATGGCACATAAAAATAATGATTTTTTTTGGAGTCAGTTTACTTAAACAGGATAGCAAGATGTAAAAACTTTGATTATAATTTTATCTTCAAACGCTGGTATAATTTTGGTGATCATTTACTACTTTTGGTGATCATTTACTACTTTTGGGATAAGAATGATTTATTTGGACTCATTTTGCTTAAATAGGATAGCAGAATTTAAAAACTTTGGTTATAATTTTACTTTAAAATGTTGGTTTAATTTTGGTGATCATTTACTATTTTTGGGTTACTCAAGATTTACTTGGAGTCATTTTACTTAAATAGGATAGCAAAGTGTTAAAACTTTGGTTATAATTTTACATTAAAATGCGAGTTTCATTTTGGTGATCATTTACTATTTTTGTCTGCTATTTGTTACTATATCTGGTGGTAAGTTAAACATAAGCCATTTATTTTTAAGTAGCTTTCATGTACATAATACTTGGTTGACGCTTCGTGATGAGTCTGTTTACACCCTGTATGTGCCTAACAGCGCTAGGGGACATGACGACCCGATTGGCGTAGTGGTAGTGACGCTGCCTTACGTTCTTAGGGTCCTGGGTTCGAATCCCGGTAGGAGCAAATGTTTGTGTGATGAGCACGGACATTTGTTTCCGAGTCATGGATATTTATATGTATAATAAGTATGTATTTACAAACAAAAAAGTATATATGTAGTATATTAACTATCTAGTGTCCACGACACAAGCTTTGCTTAGTGTGGCACTAGGTGGCGCTGTGTGTTAATGTCCAGCGATATTTATTATTTATTTTATTTTATTATGTTGAGTGAATGAGAGGAAGCTTCTGGTCATAGAATAATAGTCCTTCTAACCGTTTTCACTTTCGGCAGCAAATCTCAACGGAGATAAGTCATCGGCGCGGGAGATATTATAGTGCACAAGTGTGTGCGTAGACATAGGTGCGTTCTTTGTCCCTTTACCTTTATCATAGTCCGATGGGATGGCAATCCCACACGACCGGGGAGAGGGCAGGCGCAGAACCACGAGGCACGGGAGTATCATACCGCCATCTGTGAAACTCCAGTCGTCTAGAGATGTCAGCATAAGACCCCTTGGTCCGCAAGGAGTAGGACCGATGTCTATCGTGGCTGCGGGACTGTTCGAAAGAGATACCGAGGCCCAAAACAAAAATCAAAATCAAAGCTTTTATTTTAAGTAGGCCAATTACAGTCACTTTTGAATTGCCGAAACAAAGATGTAAATTAAATGTAGCTACAGTCACAAGACATGAAAACTGTGAAAGTACTGTAGTTGCCCATTGGAGAAGAACGGGCAAGAAGCTCCATGGACACTCTTTTAAATCAAATTACCTATTGTTACAAAATCATTCATGTTGAGACAGCCCTGGTACACAAAAGGCTAAAAAGGAACACGGATGGGTTTTGGTCAGTAAAAGTCTGACACTCCCGCTCCGCCCAGAGTGGGAGGAATCAATAAATGATTTCCCATCCGATAAAATAGAACGGTCGGCTAATACTGTCGTATCTGCGATCATAAGACATGCAACAATAAATGACGCGGTACTCAAGTAAAAAGCAAGGAGACACACCCACAATGTGTTTCTATTCTCATGGCTAAACATGATTATGTATAACAAGTTTATTTCTTCACAAGACGGTTAGTTAGTGCCGCTTCTCATGCAACAATGAGATATTGTGCACATTATTGCTAAAACGATTAGTTTAATGTGTTGTAAACTTGCAACATATGCGCATATTGCACGAATGCATGCACATGATCAGCCGGTAAAAATCCCACTGGTGGGACATAGGCCTTCTCTCTATGAGAAGAGTATATCACATGTCTTCGATTTTTCGGTTCTAGGTATGTATTTTACTTATTTGCTTTGAGAGCCCTGGTGAAGAAATAAATTACACAAAGTTAAATTAATTAGCTGCCTGAGTTCGATCCCAAGATCTGCAACTCGACTCCATTTCTCAAGTTCTGCGCTGATGGTATTATTTATCGACTTTTATGGAAAGGTACCCTTTACCCATTAAATGCGACAAACATTACTGTTCATCTGCAGGAGTCCACAGAATAAAAAAGATTCGCCATTCGGTGTGGTAACGTAGATTCATAAGGATTTGTACCCGTCGCACCGTATGCACCATTGATCTGAACCAGCAATGGTGCAGATGAGACTAATTAGTTTCGTTTGCACCATTAATATGAATACAACTTACTTCACACTACTTCCCTTGGCATCGTAAAATAAAAACCAATATTAGGCCGTATTTTGTTTGTGTGCAGAACCATTTTTTTTAATATGGATAACATCCAAAAGCTACAACAATAATACATTTTATAAATAACACTACACAAAATTGACATCAAAGTCAGAATCGTTCCTACACCTTCATGAACTTGGGGGGTTGTATTGATCATTTTGATGATTATAGTGAATGCTGTAACCATATATACGTCTTTCAGTCTCGAGCAATATTTTCGTTAACATACAACCTAGCACTGGCCTGAAAATTGCAATTAACGTAAGAATATTTGAATTTCACTACTCTGACGCTTTCACCTTAATGGCAAATACTGAATAACAGCTGTAGGTATAATTCTGAAACTCCGCTTTGGATCTCGTTTTGTTGGTCAGCGTTAAAAGGTAAGTAGGGTATTATTGGGGGTTCTGCATCACTTGCTCTCGCTTCTCGCTCGAGCGCGTTATGCAGAACGCCCCAATAACACATATGTATTTTTATCCACTACGGTTTTAAACTGATGAGCGAATGTTGCTGTCGGTTCGTTGTAATTTCCTCCACAGCAGTTCACATGTCTTTTTATCCACTACGGTTTTTAAACTGATGAGCGAATGTTGTTAGGTATTGGTCTACAATACAGTTCTAGATTGAATATTCTGAATTCAATAGAGTAACGGTTTTAGACACCTATTAATAAAATTCAAGCACATTCGTTCGCATTCTGTAAAAAGTACTACAGCACCATCTATGACACGTCGTATGAACTAAAAACATTAAATCCTACATCGCACAAGCAAAGTTTTCAGCGTCTTAAGACTATAAAAGAACCGTCAATTCGTCATAAAAAATGTGATTAAGATCGCGACACAGATGCGCGATGTCTGTTTGCTTCGATTGTATACGCAACAGAAACAGGAGCAAAGTAGACAATGAATACTATGATACGGACAAAGTAGTCACGATTTAAGATTCCAATTTGTTTTTTTTTCCACTACTGGCACAAAGGTCTCCTCTCACAGAGAACTGTGGTGATGAAATAATTTACTCAAAGTAAAGCGCTAGCCTAGGTTCGAACCCACGACCTACAACTTGTAAGTCGCAGCCGTTACAACTGGACCACCACCGCTCTCCTTCCTCACTCTCAAATATGGGTTTTAGAAAAAGTTCAAAGGGTGAATAATCATGACGTCGTATTGATGATAGTGGTCATTGTTTTAGAGGAGTATCGTTGAGACTCGTTAGCTCAGTTTGGTAAGAGCGCCCCGATTACGTTCGGAGAAATGGAGGTCGGAGGTTCAAATCCTTCACGAGTCTCTTTTTTTTATTCTTTTTTGTTTTTTATAGATGTATCAATTTTAACGAATAGTTTTATATTTTTGTTTCTTTATATATACTTGAATAGACATCTTGACTTGTCAACATAATGTTTTCCTTTCACAGCATTTAAATAAAAGCAATCCGGAAAGTTTTGAACATGCTGCAGCCAAGGATCATCGTAAATCTCCCAATCTTCTATAACACCTCCACATGAGAAACAAGCTGCTTTATCATTTACACCATTTCCACAATAAAAAAATCCAGCGTCAGCCATTTCCATCACTAACCTTCTCCTCGAATCAATAGTTGCCCAATAATGATTAAATGAAAATTCACGCATTTTATACGTGTTATACATGTCATAGCGCGGACTGTATTTGTTTTGAGACATGTTCTGTTTACTCGCTCTCTACTTCTTGCTGCAAATAATTCTAAAAGCATAATGGAGCTGTATAGTTGTTGCTAGCAACTTATAAAGATTAACATTTAGGAGTTTGGGAGGGATAGGAAACTGTAATCGTAAAAATTAAACAAGAAAATATTTACTTATATCAAAATTTTATTATCTATACACCATTTATTTAAACATAAAACATTTTTTAAAGCACATATTGAATCATGATAAATACAACTATACAAATCATGACAATCTTCATATATTTTGTACAAGCTTATCAAACTAGGGCAATCTTTATCTTCTAAATTATTTACATTATTATTATTTGAAATTTCTTTCAACCATAATACTTTTTCTCTACCTTTGGTGTAAACACATTTATCTTTTAAAATACCTTCAACCAAGTTCAGATAATTTACGAAAGGCACAAATCCTTCACCCCAGTATATCTTCCTATTACGTTCAATCCAACCAACTTGTCGTTTTTCTGGCTCCGACAAACCGCGATATGGAAACGGTGGTGTAATTAAAAACACCTGAATTTTATTATTACATAGTATAGCAATTTCTTTAATGATAAAATAATTTGATTCTGTTTTGAAACCTTGAACATCTACAATGGCGGTCATGATAACCTACGCACTATGTTACTCAAAGGTTTGTATTCCACAAGTCGGTCGTTAATAATTAAACAATATCCAGTTGTGTTATCTGGTATTGGTGCTGAACATTCAATCTCCAAACGCACATCTACGGGACCTGTTTTCAAACTATCGTTTTGCCTTGAACAGTCTATGATAAATAGAGGAGCCTTCTCCTTGAAACCGATTAAGTCAAGCAAGGGGTCTGCAGGACAGTTGTAATACGACTGACGAAATTTCACATACATTTCATATAATATACTGTATTTGTTCTCGGAAAAATTTAAGCATAAAGGCTCGTAAGGATAATATTGTGAATTCAAAAACAAAGTTACGTTAGTAACCCCACAGTGATCGAAAAGAGAACTGTCTTTGATTTTACTATTTTTTCTACTGGTTTGCAAGCAAAAAATTACATACCGAGGTTTCTCTAATTGTGAGGCAGTCTTAACAGACCAGCAATGTTTTGTAGTTTTAGGGAGCAAAGGATACTCGTATAAATCCCAATTTCTAAAGGCTATCTGAATAGGTTTATCTCTTTCTAAATGTTTAAGAAGCGTCAGTCGTTCCCGATCTGATACTTTTATATGTGGCACCCGCCATTGCACTTTTTGCATATCTATTTGAAAATGTGTAACATCGTCAGTTACTATAACACTGTTTAAGTTGGAGTTACTTCTATTCAGAATAAGTTCATGTTTACAATTTATTACAATTTTATTGTAATCCTCAGCAAATCCTAAAATCTTATTAAGAGGAACAATAGCACTGAAATAACCGTCGCTTTTAAATCCATCCATGTTCCAACCCCACAAGGCAGCGACTTTATTTTCTCCATCATTCATTGAAACGTATGACTTTATTGTTGATGTTATTCCAGAATTTTTAATGCGATCTATTTCTATACCATTTATTTCGTATCTGATATCTTGAAACAAAAACATAACAGGGTTGTTACTGAACGTAATAGCTTTCTTAATAGGATTTCCATCTTTACCGAAGAACTTTGCTTGCCCTTCGACGTAAATTGAGCTGGCTGATGGTAACAAATATACGTCTTGCTGGTGTATGGGAATTCTGATTTCATCGTTTTCTCTAAAACTGTTGTTGTAGGGATTGTACGAATGGACTTCATTACTTTCGATCGAAGTATCGAAGTGTGGTAATTCAGTAATCTGTAGCATATTCATACTTTTATACCTAGGGCTTTAAGAAAATCTTTATTTGCTTTAGTTAATTTTATAACTTTTTTCTTACGTCTTTGCACCTTAATGGTTGTACAAGAAATAGGACGCTTTTTGGTAACTACATGGGTTTTATAATATGATATCATTTTATTTTTCTTATATGAAGGCGTAGTTCAATATTTTTATGTTCTTCTCTAAAGTTAATACAGAACCCAAATTGATCAACTATCTTAATAGATATTGATGTAATAGTGTTTTTGTTCACTGGAAAGTAAATAGGGTTTCGCGGTATTTCTATGATTTGCTGACCTGTAGCAGTATTAGATACAAATTCATGAATTATATGAGTTGGTAACCCGTTAGAGTATGAACCGTGTACAAGATCACATTCGATTCTGATCACAGGAATAATGTTGTTATTAATACGTGCATTTGGTATTGAATTTAATACTGAAAAGTATAACAAACCACACTCAAATTGACCAGATAAATATAGAGGTGGTTGAAAAAATGGTACTCCCTTGATTTTCCTAAAATTTTTTGTACGAAAATCATTATCCATAACACGTTTGCTATAAACTTCAATAACAATAATGTTCAAAACACCGAAATTATGTCTTACATAACTAACTTTACTTCTAATACTAATTGGTCATAATATCGAATACTATAATAATTGAATCTCCTAATTTTACATGACATAAAGTCGTATGTCCTAAGTATTGTATCACATAATGTGTATGATTCCGAATGGTCATTTATAAATTGTTAGTCGCGAAAAAAATCCCTAAGAGTTAGGTTTTAGTGACAGAAACGAATTGCTGTAAATCCGACTCCACGCAGTCTTGTCTGCCCTACCCCAAGAGTGTTATTTAAAATCGCGTAGGCGCGGAGGGGCGAGGCGGGCCGCGAGTTGAGGAGCAGGTGGTTGTAACACTCCCCGCCGCGGCTGAGGCTGGCCGGCGAAGCCGGCCAGCAAGCCGAAGCTGCGGTGGTGAGCGTTAAACCCATCTGCGACGATAAGCTCGCGTGAGGCCGCCGGAGCCCCGCAGCACCGGAGCCGTGACAGAAACCATGCCTGCTGCATGATGCTTGCTCGTTTGCATGCTACGTGCCTGCTTGCATGCTTGCTTGCTGCATGCTTGCCTGTTTCATGCTTGCTTGCTGCATGCTTGCTTGCTTGCTTGCTGTGTGCTTGCCGCATGTTTGCTACATGCGTGCTGCATGCTTGCTTGCATTACATGCTTGCTACATGTTTGTTGCATGCTTGCTACATGCTTGCTTGCTTGCTGTATGCTTGCCGCATGCTTGCTACATGTATGCCGCATGCTTGCTGCATGCTTGTTTGCATTGCCTACATACGATTAAAAATTTACTTAGAATAGGACTTATGACTTTTATTGAAAACGATTTTATGTCTTTTGTATATTATTGATTGTAATACTTATGACAAACGGATGTAGGGCTTATTATATTTAGGCGTTTCAACTTTATGGCATATGATATTATGTGATTTAAAGTTCGGGTAAATTATCATTCGGAAGAATGATGATTATGACAAAAACAATTATGTAATTTTAGATTATGGATTAAAAAGTTAGGTAATACGATAGAGAACCTGAAAAAATGTATCTAATTCTGATTTATTTCCAGAGATGGTTACCGTTATGGACATGCTTGTAGACTGAACACTTTTAGAAGATCCTGTTCAATTTATTCCTAAACTACCCCAAAAATTCCTTAAAAAATGTAAACATAGGTGTCCGCAATTGTAAGGGTGGTCGCGTTGTATATTATCATAATTATAGTGTACTTTAGCACCTAAGTATCTTATCAACTCCTTTGGTGGTTTAAGATTTCCATAACTATCAAAATATTCAATATAATCATTGTATTTTGCATAGGCTACCCAATGAGAACCTGGATTTTTAGAACTATCTAAATTTACAACTCCGCACTCTTTTTTAAAAGGTTGTTTAGGGAGCTCATCTCTCATAAATACACCTCGAAAATAAGGAATATTATTTCCATACTTCAAAATGTCAAAGTTAGTTAAGGCTCGTTTGGGTAGCCGATATTTTAGTTTTTTTCTTTTGATATAAAAATTCCAAGGCCATGTTTATGCGGTTTAAGGTGTAAACCTTTTCCAATGCAAAGAGCTTCCATTTTTTCATTGTGTCTCTTCGATTCAGCCAATTGCTTTTTAGCTATCTTGAATTCATTTATAGTTTTGGCAATACCAGCTGCACCGCCTGCTAACGCTCCCACCGCTGATAATCCAGCAAAAATAGGAATCAAAGGTAATACACCACCGCTTTTCGGTATAGGAATAAACCGAGGAAGTTTAATAGATGAATCGTCAGCTAATTCTCTGGCTGCCGCCATAGCTAATTCTATCGCCACTTTATTGCATCTTGGCTTTAATTTTTTAAAGCGTCTTTTCGTTTTACTAATAATATTTTTAAACTTATTTTTTAACCCTTTTCCCGATGTAATTTTCCGAGAGCGCTTTTTGCTGCTTTTTTTTTGGCCAGAGCCGGTTTTAATTTTTGCAGACATTGTCTTGCTTACTAAACGTGACATGATTTTTTCGGGTTCCATCTATCTGGCAGAATCTTGTTGCTCCGAAATTCATTTAGCATAACACACTTGGCATAATTTTCTTTAAACGAATATATTGAAGGCATATTTTTTTTTAAATAAACTTATTGTTTGGGTGAATGTGTGTATGACCGAATTTCGAATGGCATACTTTTAGATGGCAGTTTTTTATTTGGCATAATTACCTTTGGCATTGTTCAAATTTCGCATAATTTCGTTTAGAATAATGTTTATTTAGAACGACGATTATTTGATATAATTTCACTTGGCATACTATGAAGATTGCAGAATTTCATTTGGAATAATTTTATTTGGCAGTATTGCCATTTTTTAATGCCACAGAATAGCATTTTAACCTTAATTTAAAATTAAAATATTATCTTAAAAAGTCAATATGTTGTGCTAGAAAAGTTAGTGACAGAAACGAATCGCTCCAAAACCGACTCCACGTAGTCTTGTCTGCCCTACCCCTAGAGTGTAATTTAAAATCGCGTAGGCGCGGAGGGGCGAGGCGGGCCGCGAGCTGAGGAGCAGGTGGTTTTAACACTCGCCGCAGCTTCGGCTTGCTGGCCGGCTAAGCCGGCCAGCCTCAGCCGCGGCGGTGAGCGTTGAAACACATCTGCGACGAGAAGCTCGCGTGGGACCGCCGGGGCCCCGCAGCGCCGGAGCCGTGACAGAAACCATGCCTGCTGCATGTTGCATTCTCGTTTGCTGCATGCTTGCTGCATGCTTGCTGCATGCTTACTGCATGCTTACTGCATGCTTGCTGCATGCTTGCTGCATGCTTGCTGCATGCTTACTGCATGCTTACTGCATGCTCATTGCATGCTCATTGCATGCATGGTATATGCAGGTTTGCATGTTTGCTGCATGCTTGCTGCACGTTTGATGCATGCTTGCTGCAGGCTTGCTGCATGCTTGCTGTATGCTTACTGCATGCATGGTGTATGCAGGTTTGCATGTTTGCTGCATGCTTGCTGCATGCATGGTGTATGTTTGTTTGCATGTCTGCCTGCTTCTTACAGGAAAATAAAAACCACATGATCTCAATCTACTGTTTTAATAAAAGAAAGAAAGAAAATTATGTTTATTTAGCCGTTAAACCCAAAACATTATGATTTTGATGTGATAGTTCTGCCATTCAATGACTATTGATATGAAATTTATGCCAATAGATGATTCTAACCCTAAAATTTCTGCGATAGGATGGTTCAACGTTTAATGTTTATGCATATGAAATTTATGCAAAACGATGATACTGACCTCCAACTATCTGCGACAAGATGGTTCGACTTTTAATTTTTATGCATATGAAATTTATGCCTTTAGATGATTCTGACTTACAAAATTATGAGTTTGAATGTATGATAAATGCGTGTCTGCCAAACGATTTTCTGCGAAATGAAGTTTATGCTATCCGCTGTTATGCAAAGTAATAATATGGCATAAAAAGTTCTGCTATAAAGGGTGGACCCGATTTTTTCGCATACACTCGCATCCGAGGCGACTGCTCGCTCTTTTGCCCTTTTTAACAAAATCAAATCAGCTTTGTGACGATCCTTTAACTTTGACGATTTGTGATAGGCAATATCGTGTTCTTTGCAATATTCGTCTAATTTATTAATTCCTTTATCTCTATTTGCAAGCCTTTTAATTAATTTTGTACCAGGTCCACAATAATTGTATCCGGGTAAGTGTAATTCGAATGGTAAATTGTTTATTAACCAATTGAGAAGACTGCTCTCTCCAATACACATCATAAGACTAAGGAATCTGAATCGAGCGCTAAAATAAATACGTACACGCTTCATCAATTATCAACTTTTGAGTTCATTTTATTTTTTTGTTTATAATACTATATTCGATTTATCAATCCAGCTGTTTTCAGTAGAAGACAAACCTAACCATTTTACTAAAACTCTGTTTCCTTTTCTTCTAAGAACTTTCTCGACTAGATATACATTGCAATGTTTTGTCTTTTGAAGCTCTTGCACATAAAATGCTCCTAAAATAGGCTGACCTCTGATTGTATCTTCAATTAAGTAGGTGATAGGAGTTGTATTTTGTATTTTTCGAATTTTAAATATTTCTGATGACCAGTTAGGGGTATATCCTTTTTCAAATGTTCCTTTGTACTTACTGATACGCACATAATCACCTACTTTAAACTTGCTTCTATTACTATAATTTTTTACCAACCTTAAGTATCTTTCTAATATTCGTTTTTTATTAATGTTATCCACGTTAGCGGGGATTTCATCAATTGTCCGATGGTAAGTGTGATTGTATTTGTGAATAACATCATTAAGGGTATTATTTACCCAATTGTAGTTTCCTTTTAAACTAAATTCCTTATAAAGTTTAGACTTCAATGTTCTGATAAATCGTTCAACTATCGAAGCCTTTTTTGTTGAGAAGGTTGAATAGTGGTTAATTTGATAAGACTTCATAAGCTTTTGGAATTTATTATTATAAAACTCTGCTCCATTATCTGTTTGCAGATTTTTAGGAACACGCCCATTAGCTAGGACAATTTTGAAACAGTTACACACATCATCTTTGGTTTTAGTTTTTAGAGGAAAGGCCCAAGCGTACTTTGAAAATGTATCAATAACAGCAAGAATAAATCTACAATTTTTATTTTCTTTTGAAATTGATTGCATATCAATTAAATCTGCTTGCCACAGGTCGTCTATGTCTTTCATAATAACATGTCTTCGGGGAAAGTTTACCCTTGCATTTTTATGAATTTCGTTTACCACGTCGGCTTTGCTCATGTTCAGAATTCAGTTAATTTGTCTTGAATTCATGTATAATACTGAATGTAGAGCTTATTATTACGACTATTTATTCTTTAATTATTCCAGCTTCTTTTAATTCTTCAATTATCGATAAAATTTCATTATCATGGTTTGTATTGCCAGCATCTCTTGAAGCTACTAATAGTTTCAATCTCTCGACTAATTCGTTAGGATCATCCCAATATACCAGGTCGGTGTTGTTTTTGTATTTTTTTAGCGTTGGTAAGTTTCCACCAAGTTTAGCGTGAGAAAGTTTATCATCGTATAACGATTCAGAAAATAGGGGTTTAATTATTTTACAATATTTTATACCTTTGTCACCTTTTATTTGACCTTTCGAATTAAAATCTCTTTTATGCGCATTTGTATAATGTAACATATCCTTATAGACAAGTTTATCTTCGCTCGATATTAACTTTAAATCAGGTTTTCTTCGAAGTAAAAGTTCTTTTAGCCCCGCCGTTAAATTGTAAGCTTTGTCGCCGATTTTAATTAAAATGATAGTATCGTTATTCAAACTATCAATTTTAGAAAATGATACCGGCGAATTACCCATCAATAAAGTTTTGTTTTCACTTCTAATTCCAAATGGTATACTAACACCGTCATAAATACCAAAGATATCATCACCCTCTAATGACATTTCTGAATGATCTATTGATTCCTTTTTAGCATTTTCTTCAACGAATTGGATAGAATTTAGATTTGCATCGTAATAGTCATCGATCTTTGTAGATGAACTTGTATTATTTTTATCGGACTCGATTTCTTCAGAGCTATTTAGAGTTGTATTTTCAATTTTATTCATTTTATCTGCAAATCTATTAGAATCAACTAGAGTTTTGAGAGGATCTGTGACAGGTTTTAACATTTTATCAAGTGACAAGTTTATTGTATGTTCCTGATTTTTCATTTGTTTTATTTTATTCTTTATGGAGTCGACAGACTTCACTAATTCTATTTTAATATTTTTTTCCATCTTTTAATAAAAATATCAGCTGTATTCAGCTATGAAAGAAGTAATACTGACGGCATTTATGTGTGTAATTCATATTTAAGTAAAACCTTCATTCAAAGTTTAAAAAAATATCAAAATTCTGCCTATACCTTCCATTGTTTAATGGCGACTCTTTGTTAATAAGTAGAAAATTATAAGGGTTACTCCAAACAGTTTTACAAATGTCTTTAAACTGATTCCATAGTAGATCAGAATTTACATGTTCGTCATAGATATGCTTTAAGTTCACATCATCTTGTTTAAATATTATAAGAAAATTAGCGTTATCACGCAGCAACTGTTTCGGAATTTTTGAGTAGGTTTGCGATAAGTAAAAGCAGTCAATTTGCTTATGTCTTCCCATAGAGAAATAATTACGAATGTTTATTTGCTTTTCACACACAACATCATCAAAAATAAATACAGAATTTGTTAAAGCTTCATTCGGAGCTATAACATCTTTGTCGTCATTAAACTCATTGAACTTTATCTGAGGTACTCTTCTTAATACTTCCCTTAAAAAACGATATTTTGGCTGGAAAGTAGTTTTCGAGTAAAGATAGAGATTTTTAAATTTAAGTCCATTTTCATGCAGCAGTAAACTGATAATAACATTTGTTTTACCACAGTTCGAGGGTCCACATATTATGCAGCGAATCGTATTAGGCAATAAAACGCTGTGTCTGATCTGACAACTAGACTCATTAAAATTTATATTTTTCACATTCAGGGATATGGGTTGCTTGATCAACTTCATCTTGCCTACTACTTCCAAAAACTACTATCCTTCTAAATATATATATATATATATATAATATATATTGAGGCATAATAAGATTTATCAGTGGTAGATCGGGACCAACCAAACAGCCAGATTGGCTCCTAGTCTACCACTATCGTTAACTGTATAGTTCAGATCCTTTTATAGACGCCAGCAAGTGAAACAAGAGGTGATAGGTACGCCTAAAATCAGATAGTAAATTGATTAAAATATTTTTTTTGAGTAGATTTGCAATAAGTAAATTTAATTATTACATAACATTTATGCATATTGTATACTTTATCTTGAGCTATCCTAAACGTTCCTGCAGTGACAAGTCTAAACTTGTCACCGCAGGAGACTAAAGATAGGTATGTATAAAAATGAACTAGGTAATGACTCGTGTTACACATCGCGCATTTAATAATTTTTGTATGTTTAACTAGCATTTCACCCACGACTTCAGCCGAAACAAGCGCATAGTTCAGTTTACTACTATTGTTCCAATAAGTAGGACCTATACAACTGAATTACAATTTAATTATATTTTCAATGTAAGTAGGTATTCTTATAATTTTGACGATACTTAGTGATTAGAATTTATGTATTAACCTTTCTTTTTCCTTTTTACAGAATTATGTCTGCCTCCCCATCGTACAGTCCTGTGGAGAATGTTTTTTTTGCGGTGTGCATCCATTTTAATTTATCGTTATTTAAAGCATCTTTAATTTACTGTATGTTATAATAATTTTATTTTATTACAGGAAACGAATAATCTTTGTTCAGACGACACCTACGCTCTTGGAAATCCATTTCTTTATGCGCAAGACAGGGAAACTTTTTACACCACTGAAGCAGAACTAGTACATCAGGAGTATTTAAATAAAAAAAAGGAAGAGGAGAAAGTGGAAACTAAAGACATTAAAAGAAAGAAATGTAATATCAATAGGAAGACCATAAGAAAGTCTCATACACTGCCTTCATCTTACGTCATTCGGAAAGAGACAGGAAAACCTCATCATTTAATAAAAATACAAATATATGATCTAACCAGATGTGTTAAAGACACTAAACAAAATTGTGAAATTGACAATGATGTTGTTGATAGCGCCGACGTAAGCATCCAGTACCTTGTGAATGATGATTATGATGATATTTTAGATGAAACTGAGCATCTAGTCGGTAAAATAGTGAAAAAAATTAGTAATAAGCAGTAATTAATGTGTATTAAGAATAGTTTGTTTTGAAATTGTGAACATGGAAGTGTGTGTTTATTAGTTAAATACTTTTTAATATGTAATTATAATACTTAGAATATTGCATTAATTATTTTTTGTAAATATTTAAGTTAAAAATTGTAGTAATTTAAAATGATGCGGAAATGTTTAAAAAAAATAAAAAAAACAAACTTAATAATATCAATATAGCTGTTTTATTACTTTTCCTTTTTGGGGTATAGGCACAGACGTTACCATATCAAGCTACTGCAATCTGTCAATTTTCTTTAATAGATTTTCAACTCTATTGCTAAAGCATTAGGTCCAAGGTTGATTGGGAAAATTTGACTGTTTTGGATAGCTTGATGTGGGGGGGCGTCTGGACCTTTTGACTGCGATTCGTAATGGGTAAGGGTAAAGTTAAACAAACATTATTTCTATAATTATATTTATTTATTATAATTTATTAGTACCTACAACAATTATTTATTTCACTTAAGTAAGTAGTAAATACAATAATTAGGTATATAATTATAAAGAACTACAAACTAGCAATTCAAGTTAGGAACATAAAATTATAACAAGATGCTCAAATATATGCGATAAATAGTATCCTTAAAAATCAATAATTTGTTTTTATTTAAAATATTGTTTTATAATGACCCCATGGTAAAGTTGTTATCTTATCATCCATTATTTGTCGTTTATCATCTCTGTTTGACAAAATTACTTTATTTATCTTTTGAGTAAATATTCTATGATGCTTAGACCTGATAATACACATATCATCTCTGAGTATTTCATTGTTCAGTAAAACCTTTTTATATTTTTCTATATTCAGTTTTTTGGTAATGCATTTCTTAACACCTTTAGCTTTCTTTAACGTGGAAATTTTCGAATCTATACAGTATAATTTTGCTCCTAAGCCTACAAATTCTGAAATAATTTCACCACCCATCTCATCTTTGAAGTAGCCAGGTTTTTTAGCATTTACCTGTGGTATATTAAATATACTATTTTTTTCAAAGTTGCTTGTATCAAAATATTTTAAATGTGCTTTTAAGTCTTCGTAAAAATCCTTTGTCTGTATTAAATATAACAGACTGTCAGTGTCTGTATAACAAAGCTTTAATTTATTTTCATATTTTTTTTTCATTACTGAATAGTGGAATTTATATAAGTGACATTTTGCAATTTCTAAAATACTGAATCCGACATAGATTGGACGATCTAAAACAATTTTTGTTTGATTCATTTGAATTGACGCGAGAGATTCTGAAATAACAGAAAAGTTATTGAAATTAGGCGCACTAACATATTTTTCAGCCCCGTAAAACTTTTTAGTTCGATTAGAATTGTCTCTCCATATATTTACGAGCTTAACATCAACTTGTTTTCTTTTATTTTCTATGGTTTTTCCAAATATAGAATTATTTTGCTTTTTAAAAAAATCTCTTTCAAAATCAGAAATTGCATTTTGCCTCAGCCTAGTATTTAAGGAAATATATGATTTTAAGAAATTATTTTGGTTAAATGCTAATATTCGATATATTTTTAACAGTTGTAAACCATTATTTAAGCATTCCTTTAAATGAATATAGTGAATAACATATCTATGTTTATCGAAAAGACTAGCAATAAGTTTAGCATTTCGACTACAGAACGGGACAAATTTTTCAGGCGCAAATGGTAAATCGGCATGGCTATCATGTAAGTTGTCAGGGTAATGAAGATCTACTTCTAATATAAATCCAATATCAGAGTCAGATGATAGGCTCATAACATCAAAATTTAATATTTCATTCTCAAGGAGAAACCTAAATCCTCCTACTGGAAGCTTTTGCATCATAGCATATCCATATAAATTAACACAATCAAGGTAAATTAGAAAACTATCAGGTTCTTCACTATTATAGTCGGTAAGATATTCATTATTTGCCTTAGCATATCTGAGTGAACATTGAGCAAGTCCTCCTCTTATACCCTTTTCTATCATTTGATATATTTCTACGTCAGACACTAGTTCTAACTTGATTTTAGTATACAATAACATGGCATCCCAACTTAAGGATGGTGATGAAACGTAATAGCAAGGATCCAGACCATAGTTATTTAAACTCATTTTCCTAAATTTTTCAAAAACATCACATAGAAGTAAAACATCGCATTTAAGATACAAATCGGTATATTCACCCAAATTTTTTATACCAAAAGTTTTCCAAACATTTAAAGCATGCTTATAGTCTTCATCAGATATAGATACAGATGTAAGTTTGTTAAAAAATTTTGTTGGTTCTGGTAATTTATCCTCATCATATCGTGCCCAGGAATCTATATAATCGTAACAATATATGCCTTTTCTTCGAACAATTTCAAATAAAGTATTATTGTTATAAAAAGATTTTAAATGTTTGAAATCTCCGGGGTTCATAGTCTTAACCAATTTGTCCATACTTGAGCTTAAAAAATTAAACGAGTCAATAAATTTCAATTGTATAACTTTTGTTGCATTGATGTTTATGAATTTAGTGAATGAAATATATTTCTCTTTAGTTCTCGGTATGAGATGAATTCGACCGTTTATCTTTGAAAGTTCATTTATAAATAAATGACTGTCATAACCGGACAAGTTATGAAACACTATTGGTATAAAAGTGCATTGCTTTGCATTTAAATTGCATGTGTCATGCGCAGGTCCTCTGTATTTTCCAGTAAAGTGATCATGGTCTTTAACAATATTATCATTACGCGAAAACGTATTTTTACAAATATGGCACTCAGTACTGTTAATAAAAGATATTTGCTCATCCTCAGTTAGTGGGATCATATTTTTACTCTCTAATAATACTTCAGATAATCGTTTTACATCATTAGTCAAAGATTTGACAAATTTCTTGGAACAATCAGGCCCTCGGTAAGATACAAAATCATTTAATTCGGGATTTGAATTACAACAAATATAGTATGCAAAACAGGTAGCCTCATGAACTTGAATATTTTCCACATATGTTGATTTATGTTTGTCAGAATATTCACGCAATAAACTTTCAAAATCACCATATATCACTATTGGTACTGTTTGAGTTCTTTCATAGTTTATGAAACTAATTTTAGTACCCCTCTCTGGTAATATGGTTTGTATTCTAGCACATTCGTGACAAGACAATTTCTCTTCAGTGTGAAAGTAAATAAAACATTCATCACATAAAAATATTTTATTTTTATGTTGAGTCAATTGGTTGTGCACAAGTTTTTCAAAGCTTTTAATTAAACAGAAATGACTCTTTCTATTGTTGGTAATGTAAAGCAAATTGGCATGGTATAAACGACGTGATGTTGTTTTATATAATGGGCCTGTAACTGCACCGTTATTATCTAAACCGTATATATTAATGCTGATATTAGAATTGTTTATTTCAAAGCGCTTAATGTCATTGAAACTGGGAGGAAAACTCATGTCAGAAATATCAAATAAGTCGGAATAATGCGGATATGAAGAAGTTCTGTTTGGATTGGTCTTTGCCGGAAACATATCAGCTACAATACACCAAAGAAAACAATGCTGGTCTTCATTTTGTATGTTTAGGCATGATTTAGAATTGACAATACGTTTAGGCAATGGTAAATAAGAACCACCTCGCAAAGGATTATATTTTACGATGTTAATTTCTAAATGACTGATAGACTCAATTGTCCAGCCTGACTCGGACAGTTCAAATTCGGAACATTTACAAATAAGTTTATCACAAAATGATTTATATAGGGACAAAATATCTGTGTTTTGCAATACTATATTATACTTTGTGTTAAATGACTTTAAAGATTTTTCATAATTTTTTGGTAATATATACCAAACAAATAGTTCAAAATTAACTTTTATCGACTTATGTTTTTTCACCTGGTCGTTGATAAGGTAGCAAACCGTTTCAGAAATTTGCGTTAAAAATAATTCAAGTGAAATGTTAGCTATTCTAGGATTCACTCTATAACTAATAATCCGATTTCTAAAAGCCGTTGCTATTAAATAAACATTATCAAAACGTGTCTGTAATAAGCAATTCGATTTGTGTATGTTAGTTTTTTTGTGTGTAGAATATTTCGGTACTGAAACGTTACAGACTTCACAGAAAAACATATTAAGATATTTATAATTACAAAAAACGACCTTAAAGTATCTAAATATTCCAGATTTCTGATATTAATTTCCTGTAAATTTATTATTAAATTCGATTTTAAAATGGATGAAATGTAAACGAATTATGACCGATATGTTGAATATTATTATTATTAAAATAGTATCGAGTATTATTAGTGTTGAATTTTCTCAGAATCGAGCATTCTTAGTATCGAGTATTCTTAGTATCGAGTATTCTTAGTATCGAGTTTTCTTAGTATCGAGTTTTCTTAGTATCGAGTATTCTTAGTATCGAGTTTTCTTAGTATTTCATATATTTAAGCTTCCTGTAAGTAAATCACAAGTTAATATAATGAAAATTATTTAATAAGGAAATGTAAACGAATTATGACCGATATGTCGAATATTATTATTATTAAAATAGTATCGAGTATTATCAGTGTTGAATTATCTCAGAATCGAGTATTCTTAGTATCGAGTATTCATAGTATCGAGTTTTCTTAGTATCGAGTTTTCTTAGTATCGAGTTTTCTTAGTATCGAGTATTCTTAGTATCGAGTTTTCTTAGTATTTCATATATTTAAGCTTCCTGTAAGTAAATCACAAGTTAATATAATGAAAATAATATTTAATAAGTACCTACGAGTATATCATAATATTATTATGGATTACATTTGATATTAAGTAATATTTAAATGAAAGTAAAAAGAAGAGTATAAGAGTAAAATAGGTATCCCAATAATATTATTTTATTCCGTTAAATAACATTATTTGGATATAGAACAGGCTGCACATGCTTAAATTCTGCTTTCGCTGCAGATACAAGATTATTAATGGCCCTCCAAGTCGACGAATCGGAGTATACAGAGGCCTTATACGCGAGGAGCGCTTGCTTCCATCGGTCCTTTCCGAATTTTTCAGCGTCCCTATGGTTATAAATACGAAGCTCGATATAATAATCGCCGCCCCGTGTTAAGTCCTGCTGGTAGGAGTTTCCAGAAGCTGTTCTTCTGGACAGGGATGATCGCAGTGCAGCTGCCCTCACCGGTTGAAGATCTCCCTCTTCCTCCTGTAAACATTGTTATAAAATAATATTAGAAAAACATATTTGAGAGGAGGCAAGGAGAGCAGCAGTGGTCCCATGGTAACGGCTGCGACTTACAAGTTGTAGGTCATGGGGTTCGAACCCAGGCGCATGCGCTTTACTTTTTGTAAATTATTTCATTAAATAACATTAGATAAACATATTTGAGAGGAGAGGAGAGCGGCGGCGGCCCCGTGGTAATGGTCGCGACTTACAAGTTGCAGGTCGCTGTTTCGAACCCAGGCTGGTGCTTTACTTTGTGTAAATTATTTCATTGCCACTGCTCTTAAAACGATGAGGGAAAACATTGTGAGGAAACCGGCATGTCCTAGGACCAAACCCGTATGCGTGTCCGCGTGTGTGCGTGCGTATGCGCGTGCGTGTGTGTGTGTGTGTGTGTGTGTGTGTGTGTGTGTATACTTTTTTAACTTACCGAGGAATCAGCCATGCGCATGCGCTTCAATTGTTTAGGTCCCTTTGGTGAAGTATTTGTTTCGGAATCCGAGTCACTACTAAATAACTCTTTTACAGGTGGAACAGCTACTTTCTTCGATTTGCCTTTAGCCACTTTGATTTTTGGCTTTGAAGATATATTTTTCTTTGGTTTAAACGATGTAGAGGGCCTGTTGGGATGCGACTCTACATCGGATTCAAATGGATTCACAAATGTCGACCTAAAATGAAAATAAATAGTAGGTAAGAAGTTATAAAATGAACGATTCCTAAAATGATAGACAAAGAAATAGAAGAACCTATAAAACAATTTTCTGTATCTAGAAATCGATCCTTGAATTATTATCAATGCTTATAAAATTTGATTAATAATAAATAATAATAAATATCGCTGGACATTAACACACAGCGCCACCTAGTGCCACACTAAGCAAAGCTTGTGTCGTGGACACAATGTGATGTGATGTTAATGTTTCATGTTGTGCATTATTAGTAGCGTAGCAAGTAAAATAACTCCATAATATGTTTTTATTAGATCTGGAATCGATCCCAAAACTTTGCTTTCTACAGTGATGCTAATGTCGACTGAGCTATAGAAAACGTTAATTGAATAAGTCGTTATTCGGGTCTAGAACGATGTCGATGACGAGTCGTCGTTAATACTTCATGTTTTGCAATAGTAGTAACGATTATTAAACCACTGTACGAGGAGAAGCAAGTAAAATAACTCAATAATGCATTTTAATTACATCTGGGGGAATCGAAGCCAAAACTTTGTATTCGACAGTTACACTGATGTCGACGGGGCTACAGGGAACTTACGAAGTAAAAACAGTTAACACATTAAATTATAATATCTCGGAGTCGAACCGAAGATTTTACGTCACCGAGTTATTAGTAAGTAATAAAACCCGTAAATAAACAATATTTAAAATTGGGAATCGAGCCCTAGACTTAACTTTCGATTACTGCAATTTACCATCAAATTGTAAGGGTAGTACTTAAGTTGTAAAAAAAATATGTGATACATACATACTTGTTGCGGGCGATATCCTCGTAAATCTGCACACTAAAAATGAAGTCTATGATGTGTTGCAAAACACCTCAAGCACCTATATTTATAGACCGAGATTATAAAGTCACGATCAGAGTATTACTTTTTATATTAATTATAATTTTCAAGCTAGGACGATGAAATTTATTTGTTTTAAATTAAGCTCTATAACCATCTCGCATAGGGCTTAGTTTTAATGATCGTATGTTAAAATCAGACACTTCAATATAAACATAGTCTTACCAGACCAATTTGGGAGCAATACTATCTCGACGACGCTCTGTCGCTGAAATTCGAGACGAAATTTTTATAAGGTAATGATATGTACTCGCAAGTAATACTAAATGCTCGAAGCAGCTTTATTTAAAATGGTTTGTAGTACCAACTTAATTAATTGCCGTTATAAATTGACTTTCATATTACGACAGCGATATTAATAAAAATTTAGAAACATTCATATTTGGAAATTTGAAAAGTAATCGTGAACAGAGAAAATAATAAATCTGGATAAATAAGGCGATTATTTTTCTATTTTTATACAAATTAACATTACTATGGCTGTTTTAATAGGTACTTAGGTACCAAAAAATAGTTTTCATGCTTGTAACTAAATCACATTAGAACACTAATGAAAACCAATAAAATAACAGGAGAGCATAAAATTCAATCGCATTATTTCTACTGAAAGCATTATGAACTTTAATCACGCAAAAATTAGATCTATTTTAGAACAACTGGAACTATTGAAGTGCGAAAAAGGTCTTAGCTATAAGTTTTGGTTGCAACTGGAATTAGAAAATTCTTGTGTTACAGTTTGTACTTACTTCCAAAAACTTAATAAATTAAATATTAAGTTTGGTAACCATAGGACAAAGTGGTCCAATATTTTGTCACATCTTTAAAGACACATTTGGTGCATTGGTTAAGAGCGCTACATCACAATGTAAATATTAGGTTTAATAGATGCCTTAACGAATGCATCAAAGGTGTTTTTTGCGGGTTCGATTCCCGCACAGAACAATTGCATATTTTGTTCCAGTTTGGTTTTTATGATTTTTTACATTCTTTTATATTATAATCAATTACTCTATCTGCATAATACATTTAAGTAATAGATCTTGGGTCCAATCCTTTTTTTGGATTTCTATCCGTATTCAAGGCACCGATAACATTAACTTGTACGGTTGCTAATGTATGGAGTGCTATGCGCTACATGCATCGAGTGATGCGCAAAGCGGATGATGTCATTTCACACTATCTGCGGACCGCTGCTTGATAAACTGAATACGTGATACCTGAATACTTTGATATACTGAATACTCGATAAACTGTTTGCTTATGAATGTTGATTGATGATTTACAATTTATTGGATGCTATACGATTTCTTCAATGTTTCTTTATTTGTCACGAGTCGGTAAAAATAATTGAAGCCTCTGTATCATGCAGTTCGAACAAAACGAGAACAAGACTGATATCAATACAATATTTAATCAACAGGTGTGTTGTAGACTGAGGACTCAGAATATTCAATCTAGAACTGTATTGTAGACCAATACCTAACAACATTCGCTCATCAGTTTAAAAACCGTAGTGGATAAAAAGACATGTGAACTGCTGTGGAGGAAATTACAACGAACCGGCAGCAACATTCGCTCATCAGTTTAAAACCGTAGTGGATAAAAATACATATGTGTTATTGGGGCGTTCTGCATAACGCGCTCGAGCGAGAAGCGAGAGCAAGTGATGCAGAACCCCCAATAATACCCTACTAAGGTATGCTCAATAAACTTGCATAGCCGACGATTCTGGAGGAGCCTGGAATCTTCAGGGATCTTTTATACATATAATGCGCGCTCCTCGTTCATACATTATTATGATCTTGACCTATATCCAATAGCCGCTTGATAACAATAAATCCGAGATAATTGTTTTTTTTCTGTTAAGTACATGACCACTTCTTTTTCAACTTTTGGCCACCCAATGCCGAGTGTAGATATCCTCCAAATCTCTCTATTTTAATTGGTTTTATATAATGGCTCATCATCATCTGCCGAGGCTTTTCCCAACTATGTTGGGATCGGCTGCCAGTCTAACTAGATGCAGCTGAATACCAGTATTATTCATGGTGCGACTGCCCATCTGACCTCCACAATCCAGTTGGCACTTAGTACTGGGTAATACGATACCCCTTGGTAAGACTGGATACTATCAAAATATAAATAAATTACCAAGTGATGCTGGCTGAATAACCAAAGTAGGAAGAGGAAGTGTAATTAGTGACTAGAAAGCGGGTTGCTAAATCCTAAGATCCGGCTTATCAGGATAACCAATCGGGGCCAGATTATCAGAAGCACGTATACCGGAGCCAATATTAAGGACGTGTGGTTGCCCAACCACGGCCTCGATGGCGCAACCTCGGGGAAATACGTCTCGTTATCGTAATGTTACTCATGCGTTTAGCGCATCGATTGGTAAGGTGTTGAGAATGGGTGGTGGACCAACTATGTTCCAATAGTTATGTAGAATTATGTAACATAGGGAGTGCTGTACGCGTTTTGTTCTTGTTTTTCTTTTTTTCTTTTTTTTTTGTTAACGGCCTTGGACAATGCGATTGCGACGCGCTTTGCGTCAAACGTTACACATGTGTTTCTCTTAATTGTTTCCTTTGCGTGAGTGCTGTCACGTCGTTGTCACTGTGCGTGAAGGTAGTGGCCAAGCGGTTAGGTGTTGAGGATGTTGGAGGGAGGTATTCCTCAGAGCGCACCTATTTTTAAACGCAACCATCTGAGCGCAACTAAACGATTCCTCGCAGCGCAACCGTGGAGTTGGAGGAGGACCTACATTGCGGAGATGACAAATGAGTGTAGTATGGATAAGCACTGCACTAATTGTTTTCGTTCACTTTTGGGTTAGTAAATCAGTCCTTATTCATCTTCTATCTGCTCTACACAGACGAAGCGACGTGATTCTTTTTCATTTTAATCAATAGTCAATTAAAATCTTTCCATTTTTCCCGATCTTATCCGGGTTTGAGATGTCTTTTTTCCCATAAGTCACTTTTACATGAGAAATATCAATAATCATAAGGTTCCTTCGGAAACTGTGGTGAATAGATGCTAGTAACGGCTGGGCCACTTCTTAGACACCAGATTATCCAACCATCTCCTTGTCAAAAGACGACTGGCTCATTTTATCATTTTCTCAACAGCCGCAGCACAGGATGGGACTTAAACATAACTGCCGAAATGTAGGTGTACAATTAGATAACTACATCTCTGCCTATCCCTCCTGGGGATTACAGTCGTGAAGTGATGTTATGATGCCAAAAGGACTTTTACCATACAAATAAATTACGTTATGTTGTTGTTATGTTATGTTTACTTTTAACTAGTGTTATAATCACAATTTTACCATTTTATTATTATTTTTTTTATTTATGTGTTGTCCTGTCGGGCTAATAAATACTTTTTCTTTCTTTCAAAATAAATTGTATTGTTTGTTCTGCATCACAACACAAAAAGCCCATGACCTCTGAAAGTGCTAATGCTTACATAACGTTACAAGTGCAACGGAAACTTTCTCTATGTGAGTCTTGAACGCATCTCAAGGACATACGATGAATCACGTTTACTTCATTTGCGACAGTAGTTATACATGCATGGTCTTGTGCACCACCAAAAACAAGATGGATGGATTAAGTGATGACTGACGTGAGGGAATAGCGGTAAAGGAAAACATAGCCAGGAAAACGGCATGTCCTATAACCACAAAATTCGAAGACATGTCACATCTACCAACCGTCATATTTATCCGTGGTACTAGGCAACTGGGTCTATCCCATTGTAAACGTCCCTTTTTGCCAATATTGGCCTTGTTTCGTTCTATCTCCTGTTGATATGGAGGAAAGTGGAAATTACGTTTTTTTCCTACTCCTCCGCCATACTTTCTGATTAATTTCTTTGCGGGATCCAAGACATCAGTCAAATTCATTCTCTGGGACTTCGTCGAGCTTCATTGTCTCGGCGCTGCTCTGGTGGTCACCACTGTTGATTCTGGCTTTCAGGAGTTACAGTGGTTTGAGAATAGTGTGGCGGGCTTGTCCCAATAAAAAAAAATCTACCAACCGTGCTGGTTGGGCCCGCGTGGTGGATTATAGCCTATCTCTCTCATAGGAAGAGCCCTTTGTCCCAGCAGTGGGAACATTAATAGGCTGATGATGATGTGATGATGACACGAGGGAATAGGAGTAAATTATAGGGGAGAATGGAAGATAAAAACGTGTTGCACCGACCTCAAATAACATTGGATAGCGGCAGAAGATGACGGACTTGTGCATCATGCATGCTCAAAGTCACTGAATGTTTTGTAAGTGAAAACTTCTTTAGGCGCGTTGAGCACTTTTTTGGTGAACAAAAATCATAGAACTCGAGTGACCGTCACCTAACGCTTCGTAGCACTCGTAGCCCATTACGGCGTAGCATCACTTAGACGTGCACGAGGCACAACCCGTAACAGATATAGATTACTTATTTTTCATTTCTATCGCCCAGTTCCCAAATATGTTTTTTTTTATTCCATCCATTCGTGATAGAATAACACTTTTTCTAAAGCAGTCAGGTTAATAGACAAATGATATTTTTGACATTCTTGCTTTGAGTTTGAGTTTGATGCATGGATGACTGTCGTTAGAGGAGTGGTGAAATGCAACTGCTGAACATGAGGTCCCTGGTTTGATTCCCGGGTGGGGAAAGTGTTGTTAAGTTTTACCATCTTTAATTCTTCTATAGCAGCTATGGAGTCAGGATTTGCGCCCATTTGATGGCAATAGGCTCGTCCCTACAACATTAACGGTAATTAAGGAGCGCTAAGGTAGCCCGCAAAATTCAAATTATCTTATGTCTTTTGCAATTTACAGGTCAGGTATAATGTAGATCAAAATATGAGACGCGGCTGTAACAAACATGGCTTCACGGAGTTATAATCATTAAAATCATCAACACACCCCGCCCTTCAAGTTCATTCACCGCTGTTCCGCGCAGACGCGCTGTGTCCTGACAGAATCGCCGAATCGGTCAATGCCCGCCACCAAATACCACTATTTGATGCAAGATGCGTTATAATCCTAGAAGCGTATCTGGAATTTCCGTGATTGATGTTCGACGGAAGTTACATCAATAAATAAAGGGTGTAAAAAAACCTCTTAACGAAGCCGAAATGCACTTATTTTCCCCATCATTACGATCATTTTTTTGTTCTACTCTTGGGTCAAAGTTACAACTTTTTGACTAGATTTTTTTTAATACAGGTCTTTTTTGTAAGATTTTTACTTTAAACACCTCTACAACCTCCTTACTATTTAATCCATCCATCAGCACAATGTGTTTAATTGCGTTACATTGAGTTCTACCACAAAGCATGATTTGTCACATAAAAAAGTCGTTTCTCAGCAATCATTTTTACGTAAAGTTATTTAGTTACAGAATGCTTGGTTGACGGCTTCGTGATGAGGTGGTTTACACCCTGTATAATAATTATTATTAGCCAATAGGCTCATCCCCTACTACATGTGACTTAAACATAATTGGCGAAATGTGGGTGTATCCACCCTCTGTCTGTATTCAACCTCTGTCCAACCCTTCAGGTATTATAGGCGTGATGTTATGTTTAAGAAGTAAATGTTCTTCACTCGGGGAACCCGCTTATTAAGGTGATTACATGAGCTAAATGCGAGTTTTGTAATTACCAAAAGTATATGATTCAGTGCTATAAACAAGACCAGAAAAATATATGATATTCTGCAGGATATATGCTAGCATGATAGTGCTTTGAAAACATAATACAATTAATTAGACTCGATAAAAAAATCACGAACTTATCTCTAAAAATATCTTTCAAACAAAAAAAAACATACTAATATGCATGCGATCATTCTGATTTTTTGGCAAATAATTCTACAAGCAATATATTAGCATGGTTTTTTAATCCAATCAATAGTTTAGTTACAATTTTTTTGTATTTTTTTTTTGTATTTTGGTTTAATAGCTTTTTTTTAAACCACTCATTTCGCGCTGTTTAGCCAGCAGTGACTGTCGTAACAACCACTTTATGGTGCAAGCTGATTAGAACTTTATTCTAACTGCATTTCAAACGAAGTTTGAACCACCACAAAAAGAGTTGCTAATTTAGCTCCTCTAATCGCTTTAAGTAAACTAAGCATCTAAACGAGCACTGTGTTATGTTTTATGTTTTGCGATGTTCTAGTGGTATTCTTTTGAAGTCTTAGTGCTATGTCGTTCAAAGAAATCATCGTTAGGAAACTAGCATACCTAAAAGGTATTCCTCGACGGCATGAAAAGCCAAGTCAGAGGCTCATAGGCGGCATAAAAACTGACACTGGGCACTATTCAGACGATAAAGAAAGAAAGATATATCAAGAATCTGGTAACTGGCTTGTTCAATCCCAAATAATGTAGAGAAATAGATATAGAGAGAAGAAGTTCTACAACATATCTTACCGTAGACTTTTTTGTTCCCATTGCGGTAAGTAGAAAAACACTCTTTAACTGGGCCAGGGTTGGTAATAAAATCTTTTGGATTTCCATCAAACCCCGGAACAAGAATTGTTTTACGAAAGTTATGATTTAAAGTAGAGCGATAAGTTTTCTAAGAACTATCCAGTTTTAAATAACTAGGATAATATTCATAACAACCCAACCCAACTAAAAGCCTTCACTGACTGCACCTGAGTTTTTTCATGAAAGATTTTCTTTTCTGTTTTTTTTTAATGAAAACTTTCTTTAGGCGCGTTGAGCACTTCTTGGGCGAACAAAATTCATGGAACTCGCGTCACCATCACATACGCTTCTCGTAGCCGATCTGCTACGGCGTAGCACCACAAAGGCGTGCGCGGGGCACAACCCGTAGCAGTGCTACGACTAGAGCGCGGGGTCTTAGGGGGGAGGGGCAGGGGGGGAAAACGAAAATGAACACATTTAAAAAGAATGCACACCTGGACATGCAATTCACAAGTTAGTTTTTACTTTTATCAGTAATCCCCAAAGACTGTATTTATCAATGCAGATAGCATATAAAATCTTCCGGGGCTGCAGGACTGTTCGAAGGATATACCGTGGCCTCGGAACATAAAGGGCGAGGGAGGAACATGGGTTGATATGGGAGAAGTTATTTGATGATTACCCAACAGAAAAAAAAAATGATAGCTTCATTCTTTACCATAGAGGAAGGAAGTTTTAGAGGAAGTCTAAAAGTGGCGCCGGTGACTGAAAAGTTGTGTGGTAATCGGTTGTCGTGGTATGGGCATGTGATGCGGAGGAATGAGTAACATGTCGTGAAAAAAGTTTTAAGTATGAATGTGGATGGGTATTTGAGTAGAGGAAGACCAAAGAAACGATGGATGGACTAGGTTAAGAAGGATATGGTAAGAAAAGAAGTGTCTGATGAGATGACGAAAAATAAAGAAGTGTGTAAGAAGAAAACATGCTGCGCCGACCCCAAATAAATTGGGATAAGGGCAACAGAAAGATGAGCTTAATTCTTTACCATCATAAAGTTGGAACTACTTAACGCATGACTGTTGGGCATGGTCCTGTTGCATTCCCGAGTCGAGGAAACTGTTTCTCCATCAGGAACTTCCCAGTAGCAGCCATGAAGCCTAGATTTGCGCACGGTTAGTAGCAATAAGACTTAATCATAACCGGCTAAATGATTTTCCTACTCCTGATTAATTTCGTTGCGGGATCCAAGACAGTTAAATTCATTCTTTGAGTTCATTCGTTGAGTCTGGCTTTCAGGAGTTACAGTGAGTGGTTTGGGAATAGCATGGCGGGTTTGTCCAAAAAAAAACTAGTGAAATGAGGGTAAACCAACTATTAGGTAGGTACTGTAAGCCTAATTAGTTTAACGTACGACTGATTAACATTATTCTCTATGTCCTGTAATTATTATACCTCTAAATCTAATATTTAGATGTTGTATTGACTGTATTAAGTAGCAACAGGTAGGCAGATGTTAAAGTTTAAACAGTTTTGATTTATAATGAAATATATCACATTGTTAATCTAAATGATAATCATTAAATGTATTATTAATTATCAACTAATTGTAGATGAATAATCATTTGTTAATAGCCATTTATATTAATTTAAGGTAGTGTATTTATAATCGAAGTTGATGTCATAACTGACAGTCATTGCGGCAGTCAGTCTTAGCGTAGCCGTTGTACAAGGCGGAGGTCAATTTTGTGATTAAAGTGCTGTGGTGATATTACTGGATTTTATTTCTGCAATACTTCTGAGGCTATCCCAATAGTACCTACACCTGTGCCTAAACCCTCGAGGATTGCAGGCTTGTTATGTTATGTAAAATGAGTTAAAACTGAAATCCTTGATAAACATAACTGAATTCAACTATACGTTCACCTTCCCCACAGTTTCATTATCATCTTCCTACCCTATTCCCAACTATGTTGGGGTCAGCTTCCAGTCTAACCGGATGCAGCTGAATACCTATATTTTACATGAAGCTACTGCCTATTTAACCTCCACAACCTAGTTGGTACTGGGTAATACGATACCACTTGGCCGTGAGACTTTTTAGGCCACTGACTACCTGTACCGACTGTCAAAGATCTACAAATAACAGCCGGGACCAACGGCTTAGCTTGGAAACCCGGTATGTAATGTGTCACCCAAGGCAAGCACGGCTTAACCTAAAGATCGACCCGAACGGCTGTTATTATTTAACCACGGCCTTCCCCACACCTTGGTAAGAATAAAAAACAAACTTTGATACCTCTATTTCTCTTCCATATAACATAAGGTCAACATTATTTCCTTGAAACTTGTCTATTAGCAGTAAGCCTTGATAGCCGCTATCTAGGACGAATTTTAGATCAGCTTATTATATACCTGTTTCTAGAACTCGCTTATCCGATACTAGCTGGCGGTACATATTGACGTGGAATATCGGATAACTGTCCTGATAATGTGAAATAGACACACTTGAAACCTTATTAGGTACTATATTCGTATGTTCTATACTAAATACTGAAATGTTTACTCCACTTTTAATTAAGTACAATTTTTTTATCACATGTCACTCATCGACAGCCCGCTGAGCCCGCCAAAAGATGCTCTTGCGACAGTGGCGCCACCACTTGAATCAAATATCGATCTATTTTACAAAGTACCTAATAATGTTATTTAAATTTACAAATAAAGAAAGACTAATTATTAATTAAATGTGTCTTAATTTATGCGTATGCTTTAAATAGTAATCTCCATATTTTTCATTAGCTCACAATACTAAAAAGAGCAAGAGAGCGAAAGATTAAAAAGAAAAAGAAAATGCTTGAAACTTTAGGGTGGAAACTTTTAGCGCGGCAGTAAGGGGAACTACCTTTCATTGAGGTGAAAGCGTCAGGGTACCCCACGAAATTCAAATTTTCTTACGTTTCTTGCAATTTGCAGGCCTGTGCTTATAAATAATATAAATAAATTGTACTGTCAAAAATTTCAATGATTTTACTGTAAAAAAAATCTTGGAAAGCTTTAATTGCCACTAATTGTATGAATTGTTATTAGAAGATGTTAAGGAATCGGGCTGGACTACAGTTCGAAACAAAAAACATAACCGGCAATATAAAGAAGTGAATAGACGTTTCACGTTAAAACCGACGGCACACGTGCACTGACACAGCCCCACCCAATTATTTTGGAGCCTCTATTTCTGTTTGTGAAAATGATCCCCATTCCCCAATCATTGCACCGTCCAATGGAACGCTACCTGCGCTGATCAATAATCTGCACATGTGCACAGGGTGAATGTCCGCTGCTCTCGTCCGGGCTGGTCAGCGGACCTCATTAAATAGCTGTATTGATTGCATCCGGAAACACCCAAACTTTGAGTCTCCAGCCTGTTGCCTCACGACTAGTGTTTCCCTAGTGGAAATTACGGCTTTTTCCTACTCCTCCTCCGCTCTACTTTTCTGATTGATTTCGTTGCGGGATCTAAGACAGTTAAATTCATTCTCTGGGACTTCGTCGAGCTTCATTGTCTCGGCGCTTTTCCGGTGGTCACCGCTATTGATTCTGGCTTTCAGGAGTTTGGGAATAGTGTGGTGGGTTAGTGATTTCTTATGAAATGTAGGTGTAGGAAAAGTTTTTGCAATTTCTGACTTATATATGGCCATTTTCTTGCTAACAGTACATTCTTTGAAAATCTGAGAATGGGGATTGAAACTTCACAAAAAACTATTAATAGTCTCCTAAGACCGTAAGACTGGAACCGACCCCAACATAGTTGGGAAAAGTCTAGGCAGATGATGATGGGTCTCCTAAGACCCTTTTACGTGTAGTTGCTACGGTTTTGGTAGATCCACTGAAAGTTTCCACTTTGTATTTGTAAGTTTGAAGTAGGGGTTTTTTTTTTAGTTGTCTACCGGCAGACCCGCTTCTTTTTGATAACTTTACTTTAACTTTTTTATTCCTGTGGTCCCAAAATACCACTCTAAAATATTTAGGCGGAATCCGGGACCGCGGTTCTGGTCCCGAAAGCCCCCCAACCCATAAATTCACTGTACAAATAGAGAAACAATTGCTGCCAATAGAAGGCAATAATGGCCAGTAAACGGTATCCCCATATGGTATATTAAGTGGTATTTAAAGATGCAGTTAAGACAGACAAATAAGTTCCGAATCAGTGGCTCTCAAACATAGAACCGTGGGAAGAAGCTCTTCGTTTGCAGCCTGACTTATGACGAGTTCGTCCTTAACATACAAATGAGGTTTCAAGGTATACTGGCCTTCCTTCTTCTCTTTGTATTGTTTGAGGACAGCTCTTATGTGTCCCTGCTTTTTCCTTCAAGTCCAAACTTTTGTATATCCTACAGATTTTTTAACCGACTTCCAATAGGTTCTCAATTCGTCGGAACCTTTTTTTTTAATCTGAATTTTTCACCAGATTCGATTTTTTTACCAAAACGAAATAGACACAATTGTTAGGCTTGCTGAGCTGGCTCAATCTATACGAATATTATAAAGAGGACAAGTTTGTTAGTTTGGATGTAGGAGGTATTCTCCAAAACTAACCATCTGACTTAGAAAATTCTTCACTGGTGGAAAGCTACACTATTACCGCGTCTTTTAGGATACACCTTATTTATCGATGCGGACGAAGTCGCTGGTAATAGCTAGTAAAAGTATCATAAATCGTCAACCTTTCAGAAAAAAAAACGGAGTTGCCATGATTCTTATTATATCATCAAATCCGTTCTGCAGTCCAGTGCATCTTTCACTCCCTTCAGAACCACTGACCTCCTGCTTTATTTACCTAAAGAACATGCATAAGAGGGTACTTAACCCAGTTGCTTTCACAAATGCCGTCAACACTAGTGTTACACCGTTTGTGTACCCGTCTCTCTCCTTAATGAGGCAATGAATGGCCGGTAATGATACCAGCTACCCTGCTAACTCTGACTGGAGTTCGAGGTTCAAGAGTCACTCGGTAATGATGTCATGTTTCATTGATAGGTTAATTCAATTGTTTAGACCGGAGTGGTCTCGAGCTGAAGTTATTCGGGATAGCGTGTTATTCTTAACATTCCTTGCATTTTCTAGAACGAGAAGCAGGTATACCCATTGCCAATGTTTGGATATATTTAAGTTAACTTGGGGATCCATTTTACGGTCTTTTACAATATTTTTCAATCGAATCCACAACGGCAGACCTAATCATGTCATAGTATGCTTTGGTAAATTGAGAGCCCGCATGCGAAACAAAATGTAAACAAGAAATCATTTTCCCGTCCCCGAGACCACGCTTGCAGGGTCTCGAGTCCCTGACCCTGATATGTGTGAATAAATATTTAGGAATCCACTGTTTAACTCACAAAATCAACTTAATAATTCATTATTCACTAAAGCATTAGAGACATCATTATTAAAAACCCCCGAAGGGAGTAAATAAGGCATGAATGTGTCTGAAGGTCGTCATTATTGTCGAAGTGAAATCCTTCGAGTTCCGTTTGTTCTTCAATAACTGGGACCATTCCATTTTTTCTTCGTGTCTGATAAGTAGGTCATCATTGTTTGAAAATCAAACTAGGTCATCGCCTATTTACCGGTTCCACCTATCACTCCTAAATGCCTCCATTTCATCATCACGTGAAAACAAAAGCCATCCTCAAGGCATGTTACATAACTGCCTCAGTTTGCATAAACTTTCTACTGAGTCACAATGACCATAATGCGAGGTAATCGCACATCACTGTCGCCGCCATCTTGGGTGCTAATTCCGCTGGATTTACGCGCCAAATTATGATAATCTGTCAGATTATAGATCCTAAAAAGATTAATGTTTGGAGTCTGAGGAGGAATGAGTATCGTTTATAGACGTTAGGAAAATAAGTAGGGTTTACTTTTGGAACAAAGAAAAACATCTCTCTGAGAAAATACTCATCATCTTACTAGCCTTGTTCAATGTCACTTCGGGTTAGCGCAACACTTTTGTCTTACAAATCTTTGCACCACAGCATTGTTTTATGGGAAGTATCTATGGGTGCCGGTAAAATGAATTAGATTCATATTAGCCATATTTGGCAGCACAGAGTAAAGTAAGTTTCAATGCTTAGAAAAAATGCTTCTCATGAATTTAATGAAGTTTAGAAATAAGAGCATTCAGCTGTCAGACCATGCCGCGTTAAGTCTATTTTACTAAATATGGAAATATCTTGCTTTAAGTTTCCAACCATACTCGATACTTAGGTACCTATAAGCCTGCCCTAGTCTAATTACGAAGCCATTTTGATATTCAATAGAGAAATTGTAAGTTCTCGCGGGAAACAAGGTCGCAAATACTTGACTAGTATCGGGATAAGTTATAGCCCTTCGATACAACATAATACCTTAGATATTTCTGGGTCATCATAACTCACGTCTTGGGAGAAAGTATAGTTTGAGACATAAATCTAATCCAATTAATTACCAATAAAGTACCAACAGTGAAAAGAAGTAACTCCAAACTCGTATAAAGTTGGCCTACCTCGATGTAACAGGAATAGGGTGTGGGTGTGTGGAGCAGCTGTATCGCAAACATATAAATGTAACGTTTCCCAATACTATTCCAACTATATCAGATCATCCATCTTAGCAATTGAAGATTTTCTCATCTTCTAAACCCAGGATACGTCTTACACTAGAATCCTCATCTCAATGACCTTCTCTTCTTAAACAGAGATGGCATCTCAAATGCAAATGAATACACAGATACGTATTTATTATTTTAAATTCAGAAGTACCGATTACTGTCTAATTAATGACACCAACCATGACCATCTCTAATGTTAAAAATCAACAAAGTCAAGATGAATCCACCATGAATCTTAACATTCTCAACAGTTCAATTAAAAAAAAAAACCCGACTCCAAAAAAACATAAAAAAGTGAAAAAAAACGGAAGTCGGTGACTTTTGTTTGATTGATTTATTTAGTTTTTTGTCACCGACTTCTGAAGCTAAAGTTATTTTTCACTTTTTTGTGTTTTTTGGAGTCGGTTTTTCGCAAAAAAAGTTTTTGACGTGATAACGTCTTATAAATTGATAATACCAGCAACACTCATGAAAAATAGTAACGTTCCATGCCATAGTAACGTTCCATAGTAACGTTCCACCTCCTTTTTTTTTAAACACAAATGATAAATGATAAATGATAAATGATAAATGATAAATGATAAATGATAAATGATAAATGATAAATGATAAATGATAAATGATAAATGATAAATGATAAATGATAAATGATAAATGATAAATGATAAATGATAAATGATAAATGATAAATGATAAATGATAAATGATAAATGATAAATGATAAATGATAAATGATAAATGATAAATGATAAATGATAAATGATAAATGATAAATGATAAATGATAAATGATAAATGATAAATGATAAATGATAAATGATAAATGATATTTATTCAGCAAGTAGGTTTTCTCAAACACTTTTACACGTCATTTTGACGTGATAACGTCTTATAAATTGATAATACCAGCAACACTCATGAAAAATAGTAACGTTCCATAGTAACGTTCCATAGTAACGTTCCACCCCCTTTTTTGTATTACATAAAATAATGATTATGACGTTATCACGTAAATCTATCGTCCGTAATCCGACTTTACAGACAACCAATTTTTTATTTTTCACTTTTTAGTGGTTCACTTGTGCTTACCCCTTCACAGCGTAGCGGCGTGATGTTATGTTATGAACTGGTGTAAACAATAGATAGACATGAGATTTCAGCAACCCCAGTCCATTTGCTACCGTTTATTGAGGAGTTCCGTTCCCTATCTCCGAAGTTCTTCATCAGATCTTCATCAATTTGAAATGAAAGTACTCTTCCAAAAACTACACCAATCATCCAATTGTGTGAGAATTTGAAGAGTTCTCTCAATTTCTCCAGGATCCCATCATCAGATCCCGACTTGATGATTATGGGACCACCTGGGAAGTATACCCTTTCAAACAAAAAAAGAATAATTCAAATCGCTCCTGCCATCTTGAAGTAATCGGAGGAACATACATAAAAAAACGGTCTGACGAATTGAGAACCTCCTCCTTTTTGAAGTCGTTTAACAACACCTTGGGGTCGGCGCAATACGTTTTTACTTCCATTCGCCCCTGTTAACCATCACAAAATTATTTCTCCTTTTTCTTTCATATCATTCCTCACACAATCTATCCATCGTTTCCTTGCTCTTCCTCTCCCTCTCCCTCTCCATTCATTAACACCTTGCTGCATCATTACAAAAAAAAACATAGCGATATAACATTCATAAGATTGCGCCAACCAAACAATCTTTTAAAACCAAACGTTGCGTGACTTCCGCCAAAAACAATAATCACGAGTGCTATCTCGAGTCGGTTTCGTTAAAAACATTCTTTCACGAGAATCTCATCACGACACCTCTACTAACTCAGCAAATAAAAACAAAAAACTTAGTTTACTGAGAAAGCATTCGTTTCACTCTTGTTTTTCGTAAGCCGTTAAATCATAAAGGAAACGTTAAAAGTTTCTCCAAATCTATCTACGGATTACGATTGCAAACCGGTTTTTTGGAATCATCCAAAATGGTAGGACGATTTTTGGGAATTTCAGGTCAGTGTCGCTCTCACGATTTCTCCTACTATTTCGTGTTTTCGTTTTAGGTTTGAAGTTATTAATGTCATAATAAAAATAAAGGATTACCACCATTATAATTGCTATACTGATATTTAATGGAAAGTTTTCAACTAATCATATCGTTGGAACGGTAGCACGCACATCACTCTTAATAATAACAGAGCCGTACAAGTAGCCCACCAGTACCAGCACCAAGGTGGCTAGCTCAGAGTCAAGTGGTCGGTTGCACTAGTTTTTTTTTTTATTACAAAGAACTCACTTTCACAATAACTTTTGCACTATCTGATCCCCATTTTCTTGTTGCAGGTACTTTAATATTAACTACACCAGCAGAATGCCAGTTCGCAGATCACCACACGGGTAGGTACGCATCAATGCACCTAACCACCCACTCCCTTCCAGCTCACGAACAATACCTTAAACAATTTTTTATTTTCCAGTGAGCTACATGCGGACACCGGGTGATTGGAACCCACACGCGCAACAAAGAAACCCGCCATGGCATCAGTTCTCTTCACCAAGGAAAAGATCCTCAGAAGTCATACAAAGTCCTTACTACGGAAACAATCAGCGTGAACAATCCCAATTTGGCCATACCAATCAATATGAGCAACCACAATTTGGGCACAATAACCAGTATGAGCAACATCAATTTGGACACACCCATCAGTATGAGCAACCCCAATTTGCCTCTAGCAACCAATATAGCCAAAACCAATACAATCCAGCACAAAACTTCCAAGGACCTCAGTATTACGACAGTAGATCTTCTGTTGGATTTATCCAAGCAGATCCAAGAAATCCTAATGACCCCAGACTACTATCAGACTCGGCTTTTAACAGAATATCTGAAACTCTAGGTGCCATAAACACTGTAGGTCACTACTTAGTAGATATGGTCAATGACTCACATGAAAGGAATGAGTCAGACCCAACCATACAACAACTACCTCAAGCACTATACACTATTAGTAAAAACGTTTTAGGCAGAAACGTAACCGATAAAATAGCACCTATTGTGAAAAAGGCCTTACCGAACGTATTACCAGATGCTCCTATAACTAAAATAGCGACTGCAGATCGAGTAGATGATGATGATGATGACGCCAAGTATTGTACGACCCCTGAAGGGGAAGAAGGTATTTGTGAAGACCTGAGTAACTGTCCTCAACTATTATTGAACTTGGTGAATCTCAGGGAGTCTTTGTGTTTTAAAGATCTCTTTGTGCCTGGAGTGTGTTGTCCTAAAGATGCAATTGTGCCGCAATCAGAGAGACCGATTGTTGCATCGACAAGTAAACCGACATACTTAGTACCAGTAACGACACAAAAACCCAAACCAAAGCCAGGAACGACGAAGAAGCCTTCAGCGGTACTGGTGTTGACAACCAAGAAGCCCAAACCTGTGACGACCACCAAACGACCACAGACTACGACCAGACGACCGGCGACCACGAGTAGGAGGCCTGCGACTACCACGGTGACTACACCGAGAACTCTGCCTACTACTTCATACTACACAGTCACGTCACCTGTTATCAATAATTTCTCCAATATTGTTGATATCGAGGGTAAGAATATTATTATAGAACTATGTATAGCTGTAATAAAAGCATGAGTTGTTGCCAAAGCGCTCTTCAAGGTAAGTGTAACATTTTCCTTTTTGCCACACAATAATCATGGCATGCACCTCTGCAGAAAACTAAATAATCATCCCCGGAGTGGTGGGTACCTAACCCACAGTACTCCCATATTTAACCGCTTCTTTAATTGTTCAATGTAATGCCCTGTTGTTGGAAATAGGCCCCTATGTCCAACAATAGTGCACAAATCCAGACTCCAAGCTAGAACTGAGAAAAAAGCCATTTCGACGGACAATGCACTGCAGGCTCTTTCAGTGTTCGGTGCCCGCAGGGTGTCCGGAATCCGTCCTTGTTAGTTTGATCCAAACCAGTAAAGGTCCATGAATAACATATCATTATAACCTGATTCCAGATTGTGGCCAGCGAGAAGACGAGGGTGGTCGTATCGTGGGTGGAACAGAGGCCAAGCCAGGTGCGTGGCCGTGGATGGCAGCAATCTACCTTCACGGTAGCAAGCGCAGGGAGTTTTGGTGTGGTGGCACTCTGGTGGGGAAGAAGCATGTTCTCACTGCTGCTCATTGTACCCGAGATTCTAAGCAAAGACCGTAAGTAGTTTAACCGCATATTAATCGCAGTGAACGCATGCTTCTGAAATGCAACTGTTGGTCTGATCGCCATTCTTAAGAATCTTCGTGTTAGTCCCTTTTTTCCTTGGATCATCGGGAAAAATGCGGTTGACTTCGATCATGATTTATGGAAGGCCGGTGAGATTTACAGTGGTACCGGTTAAAGACCCCGTTTCCTAGGATATTTTCACAAGTCTAAAATTGCCCTATATTTTCAAGGTTGCCCTTGTTGAAATGCTAAAAACCACAACAGAGGTTTCACTTTTTCACATCTGCTGACATACTCTGGGATCTGGTTGGTCTAACAAGCAACTGTAATCACTACTCATGAGTTGTTTTATGCTTTCACGGTTTAAAACTAAACTTATATTTTCACTTAGCTCGCTTGTCAGGAGCTCAAAATAACAAATAATCACAGAAGAGATCCCGCAAGTGACAATACAAGTTTACTCCTCCCACGTGTTTTTACTGCAACAGTAGACGATGATTCAGCTTTGACTTTGATTAACCCTTTTTAAACTCCTCAGGTTCCCAGCCCGCCAGTTCAGCGTGCGTCTGGGAGACGTAGACCTAGCGCGTGATGATGAACCGTCCCGACCTGTCACGTTGCGCGTCACGGCAGTCCGCGCACATGACCAGTTCTCCAGGGTCGGCTTCTATAACGATATAGCGATCCTTGTGCTGTCAGGTAAGGATGACGCTCCAGATTTGATCTTTTTGAAATAGCCAGGATCGTCTTCCGAAGAGGAATCTAGAATTAGGTGTAGAAGTGGTGGATGGAATCTAGTAATACCTCTTTTTTAATGCCTTACTTCGAGAACTTTGAACAATATTCTTTTATGTGATATGCTACAGGAGCCTGAAATCTTAGCTAGTAGTTTTACCCGTATGTCACAAGGAACAAGCATCGTTTTCAATAGGCAACTCTAGAGACGTTTGGTATCGATTGGCCGGCGACGACGTCTTTAATCTTCTCTCTGTAACTGTTTTACGTGAAGGAGTGGGCCTTATCGATATGTCACCGTAAAATACGTTATATTGTAATATCTCTAGCGATATTGTAAAGTCTCGAATTATTGTCAAATGAACATACTGCTTACAACAAAACGCATTATTTTTCGTGAAATGCATACGATGGTAGTCAACTTACGCGGTGTGGAGGGAAGGAGGCGTCCCCCTTGCCCAGTGGCACAACTCTCATAAAAAGATAATGCACCATTCCTGAGAAATACCGATTAATATAACATAACCTTAAAACACTTTATATTCCCCCTAAAAAGCGTAGTCGACGGAGCCCCGCTTCGCGGGGCCCCTATTTCCGAGTGCAGGGTTTAAAGGAACTTAACTAACCTAACGGGGGGGTGCCCCAAGTACCGATTATGGGGGCAGAGATACTTCCGTATGTTCAGTTGACAATAATTCGAGACATTACAATATCGCGAGAAAGAACACGTTATATTGTAATATAACGTGTTTGACAATTTTACGGTGACAGATATATTCCAACAAACCCTTCAATCTGTTACAGAAAACGTCCAGAAATCGAAATATGTGATCCCAATCTGCCTGCCCCACGGCGAGCTGACGAGACAGTCGTTTGACGGCTCCGTGGCCACGGTAGTGGGGTGGGGTACCACCCGGTACGGAGGGGGAGAGAGCTCCAAGCAGCTGGAGGCCAAGCTGCCGGTGTGGAGGAACGAGGAATGCGACCGGGCGTACTTCCAGCCTATCACTGACACGTTCCTGTGCGCTGGGTACGCGAGGGGCGGTGTGGATGCTTGTCAGGTAAAGAAGAGAAGAAACTCTGAACTTTATAGAGGTAGAGAGAGAGACTGGGTAGAGGTTTCAACAGTTACATAATTATGCAGCTATTTATTGTATCTGGGTTCAATACGCAGTCTTAAGCAGTTTTGTGGCCATCCTATTTAAATCCCAGTATGAGCAAGTTTTCTAGTTAAATATTTAATGAACTCACGGCTGCATGGCAACTGTGGAACTAATGGCACTTGCAAAGCTGGTTCCAAGCATGGTACAATAATATACTTCGCATCGTCATAGGTTGAAAATGTGGTAATGTAATTTTATACTTCAAAATAGCTTGATAGATTGAGACCTAGCTATGGTCGCGTCATCTACAATAGTTTTTTAACGGTCTTCCCCATTGGACCCAACTCATTTCGTACAGCAATGAGCCTTTACATCCCTGAAAACTACAAAGATCGGACTTTATAATATCATTTAAATGTTACGTTCCAGGGTGACTCCGGAGGACCTCTCATGCTCCAAGTGGGCGGTCGCTGGACTCAGATCGGCGTAGTCTCGTTCGGAAACAAGTGCGGCGAGCCAGGTTACCCTGGTGTGTACACCAGAGTTACGCATTATTCCAACTGGCTCCTGCAGAATACGGTGTAAAGGATTAATTCTTACGTTAATGTGCCTACAGTCAAAATGTTTGTTTGTAAGTTTATCTAAATTATGTTCTAGTTCTAATAGAGAGGTATTAATTTTAAATAAACTTTATAGTTCGAAACAAAGTACTGAAATATAGATAGAATGAGCGTCACTGAATGCCTTTTGAAATTCATTTTAAATGAAAATGCATTCCATAACTTGTACATAAACAAAGAAAAATGTGGCTAAGAGACTATAAGTTAGGGTACTTCTTTTTTAAACAAATTTAAAAACGGAGGTGGTTTCCAGTTTTTCTTTTTTTTCTAGTATTAGAATAGTACTTACTAATACCAACATACTTAATGAAAATATTTCAGGTGCTTCTTTACCATCTTCCATAATGTTACCAAATGAACTCATAATAATTAACTAAGTTGAATGTAAGATAAAATAATATTTAAAATCAAACAATAATTTATTTACTCTTACTTACTTTGCTTTTTTTTTTAAAGTTGGCCGCGTTGATCTAATGGTCGCACGCGCGACTCTTGAGCATGAGGTCCTTGGGTTCGATTCCCGGGCCGGGCAAAGTGTTAGTCTCAATAGCAGCCAGGGATCCAGCAGTCTGGCAATAGGCTCGCTCCCTTTAACATGGGACTTGAAAACATGAATGGCGAAATGTGGGTTTACAAGACCATGATGCGTTATGTAAGTAATAATTTATTAAAATTCACTTGAAATGTATCGCACTTTTTTAATTTATGTAAACCTTGTTCTCTAATTAAAATTACGAAGCAAATGTTGTAATTAATAAAATGTATTGTGATAATGTTTTAACTGACTGTTAGTTCTAAGATAAATAAAATTAAGAATAAATATTTAATAGTTTTTCTTAAAGTTATTCCTTTCAAACATGATTAGCATACTTATCTACTATTTAAAAAAGTACGTCTGTGCACATCCCTCGAAATGATTAATTTCCATTAAATATCAGTGAGATCATCATGTAGCAAAAAAAAAGTTCAGATAAAATTCGGCTTAAATAGCATAGGGAGCGTTCAAGTATTACGTAACGCAATTTTTGAAGAATTTAGACCTTCCTCCCCCCCCCCCCCCCCCGACGTTACGTAACAATTGAAGTGACATTATTTATGTTGAACAAAGTTTAAATACCTTTGTTATTTTATTAATTGCTATTGCAGTACTAATACACAAAAGAAGAGATTTTTACGTTTAATGTTTTTATTTAGCCTTAAATCAATAAGTTTATGTAGGTACTAGCTGACCCACGCAACTTCGTCTGCGTCACATAATAAGAGAAATAAACGAAAGGAAAAAATATCCCCATTTTTTCAACATTTTTCATTCCTGCTCCGCTCCTAATAGTCGTAGCGTGATGTTTTATAGCCTATAGCCTTCCTCGATAAATGGACTATCCAAAAAAAGATTTTTTCAATTCGAACCAGTAGTTCCTGAGATTAGCGCGTTCAACCAAACAAACAAACAAACTCTTCTGCTTTATAATATTAGTATAGATATACGTAAGAACACAATTCCTCCGTCCACGGGTTTGCCAGCCATTCAGACTGTTTCATTGTATTCGGAGAGAAGATGAAGGTTCCGAAATTGTTAAACCACTTGCATCAACTTCGTCTTCATCGAGCCAATCGCCCTCCTCAGACAATGTTTCACTATAGCGCCCAATGCATAGCAGCTCATTTGCCTTTCTGGCAGCAAGTCGCTGTGGCCCTACTCTTCGGGTTTTGGGCAGTCTTGCTATGCACGTAACGACTGTGCGTTTGCAAACTCTTTTTGGAAATAGCTGGGATCTTTTTCTGTGTGAAATAGATCCGTTGTACATATTCTGTTCTTAAGATCGGATTGTTCTGATGGACAATAAAAATCGTAAGGCATTTGCTTAAACCCTTCTAGAGGAGGCGACTGATCAACGGACAACCTCGCAAGAAGTGGTAAAAACTTGCATGATCTTTCGTATAGCTGACTAGGTACCACGAGCTTGCTTGGGGTTTGAAGGATTGGGCAGGGTGGCGGCAGAAAGTATACGGAAAGACAGATTGTAATGCACTCCGCGACCGGGAACAGCAAGAATCGTCCGCGCATTTGAATCCCACGCCCGTCTCCTTTTTATTTTATCAAAATTAAAAAACAATCAAAATATTCTTTGAGTGGTAAAATAATTTTAATGTGAATATTCATTCGTATAGTAGGAAGAAGGATGAAATGAACCGATGTGTATGCCTATCTCTCTCACTCTCTCTCTCTCGCTCTGTCTCTCTTGCTCTTAGGTGGGCTAACTGTGCTCGAGTGGAAGGGACGCGTTCCTTTCACTTTTTATGTCTGTCTCTCTCGCTCTTAGGCGGGCTAACCATGCCCGAGTGGAAGGGACGCGTGCCTCTCACTCGCTCTCATTGTGAGCGCATAACGTGAGCGGAACGTAACGCAGTTTCTTGAAGTGTCACCCGGCAAACCAATTTATAAGACGTTGTCACGTTAAAAAGTTACTTAGTTTGATATACACAATGCTTGGTTAACAGCTTTGTGATGAGGTGAAATACACCCTGTATATATTACAGCCGCGACCGATATTTTTATCAACATACAACTTAGCACTGCCCTGCAAATTGCAAAAAACTTAAGAAAATTTGAATTTCGCGGGCTCCCTTGGAGCATCAGCCTTAAAAAACTAGATATTTTCAAGTAATTTCCGAACGATGAAATAAACGTAAACGTCATTAGAAAATTAATAACATTTTGAGCATGTAAACTATACTTATCTTTTTTTCTCAGTATACGTCTGAAAGAGATAAACTGAAATGTGACGTTGACATTAGTGACGTTTTGACGTTTCCATTTCGGCTAAATAAATTGACGTTACGCCGTGACTAATCTTACGTTTTTATTTGATTAAAATAAATAAACATGTTTTAATTTCTATCAAACAGCCTTAATAACATTTAAGGATAAATACTAAACTTTCTTTAAAGTCTTAATGACGTGATTTTGTCTGTTTTGGTATCAAAATCGGTTCAAAATGAAGTATCCTACATCGCCTGTTCCTGGGACTAGTAACTATCCAAGAAGTACGTCTCCTTTGCCAGCGCCTGCTAATTATCAGCCTACGACAGCTAGTGCGGCTGTGAAACGCTACAAATACATCAAAAGACTGTTTCAATTCAATCAGATGGACTTTGAATTCGCTGCTTGGCAAATGGTATATCTGTTTGTGGCACCACAGAGAGTGTTTAGGAATTTCAATTATAGAAAACGTAAGTACTACGATATCGTCTTCTGTATTTTAGTAAGTTACGTCCCTTGTTTGTTTGGATGCAAGTTCCTGTAGCAGTAACTAAATCTTCTACCAACTCTTTGTACAACTAATGTCCAAATGTTCCTAGACTAAGTAGAAGTAAAGACGAATTTAAAAGCAACTTACTTTACGGCTGTGGTTTTAGGCATGTGTGCAACTCAATTGGGCTCTTCAAAAGCTCCTGCTCAAAACAATATCAGTTTGGCAACACTTGTGGCTTTGAAATAGTTCAAATTGTGAACATTTAGCTGCCTACTCATAGAAAAAAAATTACCTTTCTTTTTCATCATAACCTTATTTCCGATTTCAGATACAAAATCACAGTTTGCCAGGGATGACCCAGCGTTCTTAGTTCTTCTTAGTGTGTGGTTATTCTGTAAGTATCTTATTAAACAGCTTAATTACTAATTCATTATTATTGTTTTTTTCAGCTTAACCTTTTGTATGCCAAAATGTGGTTCTGCACAATATTATTATAATACTGCAGTAACGCCAATCCACAATATTTAGCTCAAAGTTAGCTTTAGTTCACAGATCCATAATTATTATTGCTGCTTCCATAGGTAAAATTGTTGTTGATGTCAGATAGGCAGTCATTATGCAATTTAATGGTATTGCATCTAGTTAAACTAGAAGCCAACTACAATATACATAGTTGTGAAAAGCTAGGCATAAGATGGCTTTACAGCTTCCACTGTTGTAGATTCTTTAAACTATTAGAGCCGACAAAAGAGAAGACGGATAGTAATATTTTACTTTACCACCAGAACATAAATCGCTTCTCCGGCAAAATTTTAGACGTGGAAATGTTAGTAGATAAATACCACATGGATATTTTATGTTTTAGTGAAACTTGGTTAAAACCAGATAGGATGTTGTTTAATGTTAGTAATTTTTCAGTTGCCAGCGCGTTCAACAGATCCACAGTGGGTGGTGGTACCCTGATACTTTGTAACAGTTCTCTCAGACATAAGGAAAGGAAGGATATCACTGCTTACTCTGTTGATCGCTTATGTGAGGTAGCATGTGCAGAGGTTGAAGGCCATACTTTCTTATGTGTCTATAGACCACCAGCATCTATTGTATTGTATTGTATAGCGGGCTGATGTCCGCAATTCCACGGCAAGGCGTGTATTTTGCGTACGGGTGGGAACTTCACTCGATCCATCCCAGCTCCCCAAAGAAGGCCAGCAGCGCCCCGATGTTGCCGACAATCTCGCGGAGAGTACCTGGACGACCGAAGTACTTTGCCCTGTATGTTGCAACCGCTGGGCACCAGCATCTAACTTGTCATTGTTTTTAATCACAATGGAAGAAATATTAAGTAAACTTTTCAGGGATAATAAATTAGTTTTTGTTTGTGATGACTTAAATATTGATCTGCTAGTCGATTCTCCCGAAAAATGTAAGCTCATCTCATTGTTTAAATCATTCAATTTAAAATATTTATTTAATGAAGCAACTAGAATAACGGCAACTTCAGCTTCCTGCATAGATAATGTATTTACTAATTGTAACGTTAAAAATTCGTTCTTAATTAGTGGCGTTAGGTCAGACCATACTGGTCAACTTGTATCTTTTGATTTGGACAAAAAGTTGCACTTAGCTAAAACTATTAGAATAAGACCTCTTAATAAAAATAAATTAAAATCTTTTAATAATAATGTTCTAAGTAACCTTTCAAACGCTAGTTTTGATTCAAAAGACCCCAATTTAAACTATGGCACATTATTTTCTACAGTTTGCCAAGAATTCAATAAAACATGTCCTTTGAAAACAGTTAAAGTCAATTCTAAATCAAAATTTAGTGAATGGGCTACCGCGGGAATAAGAAAAAGCAGAGATAATTTATACAATTTATATCACAAAAAATCTCTAACCTCAGATCAAGTTTTTCATACTTATGTTAGAAATTATTCGAAAATATTCAAAAGTGTCTGGGCTCAAGCAAAATCACAGATAATAATTAACAAAATTGGTATTTCTAATAATAAAATAAAAACAGTGTGGCAGGTCATTAACAAAGAAACTGGAAAGTCACAACAACGTGATCAGACCGAATTGTCCTTGAAAATAGATAATCAGACCATTTCTGACAAGCTAGAAGTAGCCGAGACACTAGAAAGTTTCTTCACTAATATTCCGCTAGAAGTTACAAAATCTCTCCCTTCTTCATCTACATTAGCTGAAGATTTGCTTAAAGAAAATTTTACTGCGGATATACCAAACTTTAAATTTAAACCAATATGTATTGCTACTATTATAAACGCGTTCAAAAGTCTCAACGTAAAGAATACTGAAGACTTATGGGGCATATCCGTCAAGGTTCTTGGAGATATTATCGAATCAATTGCCCCTATCCTAACAGGCATATTCAATCAATGTTTGGATAGCGGTAAATTCCCTGATCTAATGAAACTTAGTAAAGTAGTACCAATTTTCAAATCTGGTTGTAAGAGTGATCCCTCTAATTATAGACCTATATCTGTGCTTCCAGCGTTGAGTAAAATATATGAAAAAATCATGCTGGACCAGATGTTATCTCACTTTAACTCAAATGGGATTTTGCACAGTCAGCAGTTTGGATTCCCAAGATGCCATTGGCATTTTCTGTGATCTCTCTAAAGCGTTTGACTGCGTGGACCACAACACACTGATGTGTAAATTACACCACTACGGAATTCGTGGTCAAGCTGCTGATCTGGTTCTTTCTTATCTATCAAACAGGCAGCAAAAAGTAAATGTAAATGGGGCGACGTCCTCCGGGTCTCTAGTCAAGATAGGCGTGCCCCAAGGTTCAATTCTCGGTCCTTTCCTATTTCTTGTGTACATTAATGATCTCCCTTATATGATGGCCAAATTATCAGATATAATTTTATTTGCTGATGACACCTCGCTAATTTTTAAAATAAATAGAAAGGATACGCTTGTCCAACATGTTAACGAAAGTCTAACCGTTCTCTCAAAATGGTTCGCTGCTAATAATCTTTTATTGAATGCAAGCAAAACTAAGTGTTTAAGATTCTCCTTACCAAATGTACCACAACGTGATCTTAATTTAAATCTTGACGGCAATAAACTTGATGTTATAGCGGAAACTGTATTCTTAGGGATTACTATAGATTCAAAATTACAGTGGGGCGCGCACATTAGAACTCTTTCAGGTAGGTTAAGCTCAGCTGCATATGCAGTTAGGAAAATAAGGCAGTTAACGGATGTAGCCACAGCTAGGTTAGTTTACTATGCTTATTTCCACAGTATTATGTCTTACGGCATCCTGCTGTGGGGATCAGCAGCAGACGTTGACTCCATTTTTATACTACAAAAAAGGGCAGTCCGCGCGATTTATTAAATGGGTCCTCGCGAGTCACTCAGAGAAAAATTCAAAGAGATCGATATACTAACTCTGCCTTCACTTTATATCTTTGAATGTATTTTATATATCCGTAAAAATCGAGGGCTTTTCAAAATTAGAAGCGACTTCCACAATAAAAATACACGCAGTAAACATGAAATTGTAATACCTAAATTCAGATTAACAAAAACTAGCAAGTCTTTTATTATAAACAGTATACGCTTTTATAACAAGTTGCCAAAGTCAGTTCTAGAACTGACCGATGGAAAGTTCAAGAACTATATTAAACGTGTCCTTATGAAAAAAGCATATTACAAAATCAAGGACTACGTTGATGACAAAGAAGTTTGGCTATGATTCCTTCTGCGCATGCGGCTTCCCTGGTAGCTCATAAACGGCACAGATTTGTGGATGTCTCTAACTATTCTCAATCTCATTATTCTTTTTCTTTTGATTCAGATTATTACAGTAGTTTTCAAATCATTTTTTCTCATATTTTGCTCAGAATAGTTACAGCACTGATGACAATATTTGTGTCACTTGTTTAATTTAGTTCTTTAATTAAATATTCTTTTTATTTTTTTATTTACTTACCTTTGTATAGATGCTTTTTTACCTATTATTTGTGAATGAGTGAACATTGAAGGCCTTTTAGATTCCCGGATGCTGTTTAACTTTTGTTAAATATTCCTTTTGTTTTACATTTTTTGTATAGCAAGCAACGACCTTTTGTCGGGCCTACGCTGTCCCCCCATACTTTAGTACTAATGCTGTAATGAAACATAATAATATTGTAATACCAAATGATTTGAAAAGAGTAACCATGGAGTTTCTTGCCGGTTCTTCTCCATGGAATCGACCAACGCGAACCGTGCACCTTTTTCGACGTTTTATAAGTGCCCATCCAGGCCTATGTGAAATAAAATATTTTGATTTTGATTTTGATTTTGAGCTTAAAGAAGTTAATGATAAAATATTGTCTTGAAAGTTCACTGGCCATGCACATAAAAATTATAGAACAATAGGCAATTCAAATTTATACCTAAATATCTGTGACTAATGTCAGATTATTGTTGATTTTTCTGTAAAACAATTCTAATTGAGGTCGGCAAACACGTTTTCTTCTTTTATTCTCCCCTGTCATACATCACGGCAACATTTACTCCTCTCTCTTCCGTATCATACAGCATACTTCACACAATCCATTCATCTTTTCTGTGACATTTCTCTCCATCACCATCCATTAACAGTAGGCAGAAAAAATACCAAGTCTTTATCTTATCAATCATCTATCGAATTTTATCAGCTTCTTTACTTTCTTAAAATAGGTCAAACTAATTGAAGTGTAACAAGTGTTTCAACAGTTTATTTATACAGCTTCTTAATGTAACATTAATATACTTACTAACTATTATTAAAATTATATTTTCATCTACATGCATGAATTCCCTTGCCCTTATCCCAATTTATTATAAAAGTAGAGGAATACCAAAAATGATAGAGGACAAATTGAAGATAACGGCTCGAAAGGAAAGGTACACACAAATGAGGAATAAAAAAGAGCAAAGCAGTTTACTCCATTCATTAACATAGAATACACTAATATAAGATAAACCGTAGACCTCCATATAACCGATACTATATTTCTATTATTGGTGACATCCATTTTGCTCATAATAAATAGACAAGACAATGCTTTCTTATGTATGCATTAAAGTGATAACACCTTGTCTATTCCGGACAGACCATATAGAAAGTTGTGTAAACTATAGCAACCCGAATGGCGCAATGGTAGTGAGGCTGCCTTACGTTCTTTGTATCCCGGGTTTGAATTCTGACAGGAACAAATGTTTGTGTGATGAGCATGGTATCCGAGTCATGGATGTTTAAATGTAAAATAAGTATGTATTTACAAACAAAAAGTATCTATGTAGTATATCAACTGTCTGGTGTCCACGACACAAGCCACGTTGCTTAGTGTGGCACTAGATGGCGCTGTGTATAATGTCCAGCAATATTTATTATAAACTCATTCTATCATTTCCAGTATCGTCAATATGTCTGGGTCTAGCGCTGAGCCTGTCTGCTGCGAAGGTGGCGTTATTCGTGCTGTTCGTCGTGTTTGTAGACTTCATCGGTATGGGAGTACTGGTGTCCACAATACTATGGTGAGTTTTTTCTCTAGATAATGACATAGAGACACATGAGCTGATGGCTACAATTATAGACGCACGGACCGATTTTCAAGGTTAACCAGTGCTTTTTGGTAAGGTTGGTCAATGAATGGAACCACCCATCATATACCGAGTTTCTTCCGTGCTGTCCCAGCTGTCATTTGTAGATCTTTGACTTTCGATGCTGTTCGTCAGTGGCTCAAAAGTCTGAAAACCAATCTACCAAGGGGTATCGTATTACTAAGATTGTTGAGGGCAGATAGGCAGTCGCTCCATGTAAAATACTCGGTCTAATCTGTTGCTAACGAGAAGTAAACACTAATTAGTCCGTCAGATAGATAGAAAAACTGGACACGTATTTTTTCTTTTCTCACGTAAACAAAAAATGAAGAGGATACAGTGCGTCTTAAACTCTTGTGACGTCACGGTTCGGTGCACTTTTTACCGGAAAGTGACGTCACAACCCCCCACTCATCACTCATCTTTGACACGTTTTATCTGATGTTTTATTGATAAAACAAAAACACGTATCCAATACTTTTCTATAATGTAACTGACGGACTAAACAAAGGAGAATGACCAAAGTGGACCAAAATTTGAAAAAAAAAAGAAAAGTTCTGCCCCCAGATTTACTACATAGCTCATTTGAAAGACTGGTTAAAATGCTTAATTTTCTTCTATGGAACTGAAAAAATCTGTCCCACGGAATCATAGATATTAGCTGAAACGTGAACTTGAAAAAAAGTAGCACATTCACTTGCACATTCAAAATTGTTGAATTAGTCTGTAACTGTGGGTTAGAATTTGATGCACATTGGCACACATAGTAAGTCCAACATTATAAGTTAACCCACAATGGAGTCAACCCTGGGGGCAGCAGTTTTTTTTTTGGACCAGAGCCCATACATTTTTGATCATTCTCCTTTATATTGTTTTAAGTAAGTAGTCATCCCTATCATAACATAACTATACTATAATATGTACTTCTCAGGTACGCCTGCAACAAGTATTTGCGGCGCGACCAGGACGGTCCGGACGTGGAGTGGGGCTACGCGTTCGACGTGCATATCAACGCGTTCTTCCCGCCGCTATCCTTGCTGCATTTCTTCCAGATCGTGTTCTTTGAGAGTGAGTAGACTACACAAGTAGTTTAGTACCTAGATTCTAGCACATATTCGTCAAACACTGCTTAAAGCTTTCACCGTTTAAAACTAAACGCAACAGTGTCCAAATATCGAGAGCTCAAAATAATGAATAATCACGGAAGATATCCTAGCAAACCATTAATTACTCTGAAGATATCTTAGGAGCTTAGGAGTTCTCTCATGAGGAGACGATCCTGGCTGTAGGATCATGTCACGTCTGTCATAAAATCAAAATCAAAGCATTTATTTCAAGTAGGCCAATAACAAGCACTTTTGAATTGTCGAAACAAAGATGACATTGAAATGTAGCTACAGTCCCAGTCACAAGACATAAAAACTGTGAAAGTAATGTAGTTGCCCATTCCCTAGCGTAGATCTCTATGGAGAAGAACGGGCAAGAAACTCCATGGACACTCTTTGAAATCAAATTCTTGTTACAAAAATCTTGGTTACATCATTCATGTTGAGGTGGTAAATTATGTGAGAACAATGTAGCAAGATGTGCACGTTAAAAGTGTCCATAGTAAAAACGAAATAATTCATTCAAACAAGCCATGGCAACTAAGAGATGACCAGTCGCAACTGACAGCGCCCGTATAAAAATGTATTGTCATCTGAACTAAAGGTGTGTATCAACATTTCAGCTCAATTGGTTTGGAGGTACTGGTTTGAATTTCAGTTGCAAGATTCACCAAAAAATACATACTAAAACGACAAGTCAAATAAAAGCTTATAAAAATGGCGGATGCAAAATGTCCGTTGGTGTGTTTGCCTGTAAAGACAACCTCTCAACTTCTCAACCGCGCAATCAATTTGTTAAAGGGGTTTTTGTTCCAATAAAGATTATTATTATTAAAAAAAAAAACACTTAGAGCTTAGAATCGAGTCTCACGGTCACTCTAGTGACTAAAGTGACTGTGACTTAAAGTTTACCACACATCATACTGTAGTGTAGTGGCACTACAAAAAGTACTCTAGCTACACATTACGGTCGAACAAGCTATTTGGTTTATAGTTTAACCCACAAATTACATTGAAAAATGTAAACCAATTAGCTTGTTCGTCCGTACATACAAGTACTACAACGCCGTCTGATCTATGACAAAATGAAGAACTAACATCGACATTGTAAGTAAATCGCACTATTTAAGATCCGGGACTTAAGATCATATATAGTCCCCACCACGAGAAGCTATAAATTTTGTAAACACACAGTAGGGTTTGCAACCTTTGGTTCGAATAAAAAACTGACAGCGTCAGTTCCTTCAAAATGGCGGTCCAAATGTTTCCGTTCCATGATGTCAGAGGCGTTCCAGTACCACAAAATATTAGATGACAGCGCTTTATACCGCCAAAATGCAACCCGACCAAGTGAAATTGCTCGTTAGTTTCGCATTACACGTATGATTTGAGTTGATTTAATTTCGAATTATTTGTTGTTGATCGAATTGTCGCTACGTAACTTAGTAAATATTCTTTGTTTCGAAAAATTATAACTTCTCGTGGGTCGGATCCGATAACAACTAGTGTACCTCCTGGTGGCTCACCTGGCAACACCCGTGTGGTCGCGGAGGATCCTCCCCTTTCTAAGAAAGAACTTTACACCCTGTTCTTCATACCCCTATGATAACTAAGGCCCTGTTTTTACTATTTCGTGGCTTGTGTATTTCAATGGAGGTTTTCACATAAGGGACCAACGATATCTAACTGTCACGACATAGTGGGATTGGTGGCAATTTGTCTAAGGACATTTTTCCTCTTTCAGATATACTGTTCCATGACGGTTTCTTCTCGTGCGTGATCGCCAACTCGTTCTGGCTTGCCTCCATCATCTACTACTTATACATCACATTCTTGGGATACAGCAGTAAGTGCCACTTCTACTGAACAGTCAGGGGCAAAAATATGTATACACTTGCGATTTTTTCCATACAAATATATGAATTTTCATCAAAATATAACACAATTTCAATTGATATTTTTACAAGATTTCGCTAAATGTAAGTACATATATTTTAGCTATATTATTGTAATTTATTTGTATGTAGGTAATTAGTTTAATTTTTTGTTTTCAATACAGAATAAGAATATATTTTCTTTGACAGAACAATGATTATGTATGCACTCATTGATAAACATAGTGAAATTTAAGTGAATTTCTATTACAATACTGATCATTTTTCATAATCGTATTTACCTGTGTTAGGAGCTATTTGAAAACACTTAAATTTTGTGATGTGTACATATTTTTGTCTGTGACTGTCCAAAAACTAAATTGCAAATTAACTTTCAGATTATGGAAAAGTGGTTGATTCAGGTTAGTGACACAAGTGGTTAGTGACCGATACATTAATTGGGTACTATTCAATGGATAACTATAATATGGCTATGAATATCAGCAAGAAATATATATGAATATGCTCATGCCGTGTTAGAATATCAGCTAGTCAATAAGATGGCAACGGAGCTAGTGGCTAAATAATAACAGCCGCTCGGGTCGATCTTTAGGTTAAGACGTGCTTGCTTAGGTCGGTCTGTGTATGTGTGGCCGCCCGACACCGAATTTCCTCCGACCCCCAGAAAGCACCTTAAGCTGTTGGTCCATCGGCTGTCATTTGTCCATCTTTGACAGTCGTTACAAAAAGTTAGTGACCCAAAAAGTCTGACAACCAGTCTTACCAAGTAGTATCATATTACCCAGTATCAACTGGGTTGTGGAGGTCAGATACGCAGTCGCCCCATATAAAATACCGGTATTCTGCATTCGGTTAGACTGGAAACCGACCCCAACATAGTTGGGAAAAGGCTAGGAAGATGATCAATAAGATGGCAACGGGACGGACTGCTCAGCGTAAAGTTGGTTATCACGCGGTAACATGCGCTCTACGACCAAGTGGTCTTGTAAGCTTTGGCCTCTATCGTGGAAAATAACACAGAAGATTCGAGAAAGAAGTTTTGAAGTTGGAGTACGGAATTCTCAGTACGCGAGTACGACTCGCTGATGGCCGGTTTTCATCTATGCTAATATTATAAAGAGGAAAACTTTGTTTGTTTGGTTGTAATGAATAGGCTTAAAAACTACTGGACCGTTTTTAAAAATTCTTTCACCATTGAAAAGCTACATTATCCACGAGTAACATAGGCTATATTTTATCCCTGTAGTCCCACGGGAACGGGAACTACGCGGGTGAAACCGCGTGACGTCCGCTAGTTTATTTATAAAATTTTATGAAACATAACCGAAACAACGGCTTCACATTATCACTATATTGAAATCTTTTCTATTATTACCGTATTTTCTTGTCCCACAGATCTCCCGATGCTCCACAACGCGCGTGCGTTCCTCCTACCGCTACCCATCCTTGTGGTGACCTACTTCATCACCATCATCATGGGATGGAACCTCAGCGAAATGCTCGTTCACTTCTACAAGATGAGGGTCCTGCACTGATCTAGGAAATACTTGCGTCACTTGTCAATGAGGGTAGATCAACATTTGTTGTCAGACTGAATTGTTTTTAGTCTTTCAATTCGTTTGTGACGTTCAGAAATCATTGTTCTAATGCGAGAGACCTATAGAGGACACATAGTGCCCTCCTTTTTTCGCAAAAGTACACTCCTGGCAAGTCGAGAAGAAAATGTTCCTTCATTCTACACGAGTCATATTTTATTATCAAGTGATGCAGTTATTTTACGATGCAATTATAATATCATAATTATAAGGTGAGGAATGAGAAGAAATATCGTGTCAAATATGAATGACAATGCAATACAGATGCGCCATCTTTTGTGAAAATCTTAACAATCCTAATTAAACACTGTAGAACACAACATTGGACACCTTATCTTTGGCACTGTCCATGCAGTATTACGGTACTTAAAAACCTTCAAACTCAAAACGCCAGTGTATAAACACACAATGTCACATATTTGTGTCGTTGGCGTATACGGCACGCGCTTCTTTGTCACGTATATGTGACGATGGCGTTCAACAGGTTAAAATAACATAAATGCGAAATTAGGTACACTCTTCCGACAGTGTTAGGCTTCCAGTTAAGTGGCTTTGACTGCAGCTGGATACGTTTCTGAAGCGTCATCATCTCAATAAAAGGTAGAAATATTAAGGTGTAAGTAACTCTTCAATATTGGACCTTAAAAACATCGTGTATGCTCGTCAAAGAGGAATCAGTTAGATTTTTTTTTTATGGACTGGTCACTAATAAATTATAGCTTTAATACTAATTTTTCCAAAAGTCACTGATACAAGTTATACAAGCCCCTAAATGGTTTCTTACGATCACTGATATTACTTAATGAAGCATGCAATGTGAGCAGTGTAACATAATGTAACGATTATTACAATTATTTTGGTATACTTACATTATTTTGTAAATAGTAAAAATAATTAATATTTTATAAGAAATAAATTAAATACGTTTATCTGATTGTATTTCATTTATTGAATCTAAAGTTATACATAAGTCATGATATATATTTTAGAGTTCTTTCTACATTCATTGATAAAATAATATTCTAATCATAATTTAATCATCATCTAGTACAATAACTTCATCAGAAGTGATAGGTTTGGGCCTTTCTGTGAACGGCAGCTGTTTTTTTGCATCTGGTTTCTTCATTCCTTGCTTGGGTACCGAGGTCTTGGTGATGGTCAGTGAGGATGGCAGCTTGCTGATGGACTGGTTGATCTCGTGGCTCTTGGATATCGGGAGGTGCTTCTGTCGCTCCGCTAGCTTCTCTTGCAGCGTCTTCCCCGGACTGACCTGCTGGTGTGGCATAGGAGGCTTCGTGTGGATAGCGGCGCTCACAGTCGACGCCGTGGACATATGCGCTTGTGCCGGCATCGTGTGCGAGCTGTGAGACGAGTGCACCGCGCCGTACGATGATAGGTTGGCAGACATCGACGCAGGCAAGTTCTGGAGCACCGAACCCATACTCGGCGTCAAAGGAGTTGAAATAGACTTCTGAAGCGAGCTAACAGTAGATGTAGACGCAGCTTTGCTCACTGCAGGCATTGGCGCAGTGAAAGACTTGGACGCCTTCATCTGAGGGTTCACGGGCGGCCGCACGGAGCCGGGCTTCGGACCGCGCTTCTGTTTCTTTGCAGGCGGCATGAACGACGACGCGAAGTTCTGGCCTAAGAACTGACGGTAGAATTCTGCCTGGAACGAATTCTGCAGAGAATTCTGGAGAGTACTCTGCAACGCGTTCTGTATTGACGGGCCATATGCTAGAGCGTTAATGTTGCTCAGGTAGGATAAGGACAGAGCCGCGGCAGCTTGCTGCATGGGGTCGTTCATTAACGGCATGAAGCTCTGGAACGCAGCAGCCATGTCGTTAGCCGACATCTTCGGCAAACTTGATGTCGTCGAAGTCGAGGGCTGCGGAGGTTTCTGCTCGGGCTTCGGCAGACTCGTCACTGTGGGCGTGATAGCCTTCACAGTTTCAGTGACAGCAGCTTTAGCAGCTTGCTTCTTTTGAGCATTCTGACTCTTATCCATACTAGCCATCGTCGCTTCATACTTCAATTTTTGAATCAACCTTTGACAGTACTTCATGCTGATGTCGACTAGATTACTATTTTCTGCGATCGTCTCACTTGTAGCCAGCTTGAAACCCTCAATTAATAAGTTCGTGAATTGTTTCGAGTTTGGTTGTTTCTGAACTTTCTGGTACGCTCTGTAAATATCCAGCATTAAACTGTTAAGCGCTTGGCGCTCTACCTCGTTGCTCTTGAGGTCTGCTTGCTGGCTGAACTTGGTCAGTTGTCCTTTAAGAGATTGAACGCAAAGAGAGAATGCTTGCTGAGCCAGCTCCTCCCTGTCAGAGTCGCGGACGTACTTCTTATCGAGATCAGGGGTTCTCTGCAAGTGTAAGCTCAGTTCCAAAAGAGTCTTGTGATCGTCTATCTCTTTCAATATCTCCATAGTTAGAAGAACAGAGCGATTCATGTGGAAAATGAAGCTGCCCGGCCTGTCTACTTCTGTTAAAGGGTTTTTCCATATATTATTAAAAAAGTTGGAGGGTTTCCTTTCACTGAATAGTCCTCCCAGTTTTTGTCCCGATCTTGAAGTGAAGTTGGATAACATGAGGTCTCTACATCTCTCGATATCTTTACCCTTCTTGTAATAAAAGTGATAGTGAGCGATTCTGTATATAGCCTTGTAGTTTGGAGGGAAGCGGCTCGCGCAGTCTTCCAGTGCGTCAAGGCAGGCGGATACGATCTTCATAATCTCGTCTTCTGTGAGAGGTTTGGAGTCGTTCGACGACTTGGAGGTGTCGCTGCCGCTGCTGGAGTCGCTGCTGCTGTCCGAAGACGACTCACTGGAACTGGAGTCAGATGATGACGAAGAAGACGCACTACTAGAACTGTCGTCTTTTTTCTCACCATCAGTCTCTGCCTTTTTCTCTTCGACAGGTTTTTCTATTTCAGGTGTTTTTTCTTTGACAGGTGGTGGCGGTTCTAGTTGTAGCGGGGGTGAGGTCAGTGTCGGTTGTGGTGATTTTTCGTCTATGACAACAATTTCTTGTTTATTTTCATCTGTCGTCGCAACAGGTTTTACGTCGGTCACTTCTGTACTCTGTAAGATCGGCTCTTTAGGCGTTCTTTCCGTGTCGTAGGAGGCGGACCTCCTGACCTTAGCCGCCGCAGCTTCCATCTTCAATCGCTTGGCTTCATGAGACTCCTCTTCGCCGGCGTCGCTGATGGATCGCTTGAGAATGTTGGCCGGGTGAACTGGCTCAGCGGGCTTCGGTTCTGTGTTCGTTTCCATTTCTGCTACACCGTCTTTTTTAGGCTTTCTAGTAAAAGGACCTTTCTTCCACTCTTCAATACAATTTGAGAAAACCTTGCCCACTGATGCTGGTATAGGCTTGTTTTCATGCTGTTCTATGTATTTTAAAATTGATGCATGAATTCGATAGTGTAATTCTAACACTTGTATGCTCAAATGGGTTGGTGTGCTGTAATTAATCTTCAGAGGATACGTCGCATCATTATCTTTTAAACTCTTCACAGCCTTCATGTAATAGTCCAAGTAAACAGATGGTGATTTTTTGCGTTTCTCACCAACTTTGCCCAACATATAGAAAAACTGCCAAGAATCATCGTACGAACTGCTATTTAGATCGACAAGCACAGTCATGAAAGATTTCTGAGTGGTATCTAACATGTCTTCTTTCTGTTTCTCCAGAGACTCGAAATCTTCCATACTCAACGACTCACTTGCCTGTTTCAGCACTCGCGAGCAAAACGACTGGACCGTATATGCGAACATTCCATATTCCGTCCACATAGTATTAAGCGTGGGATCCAAGTCCACGGACCGTTTAAAACATCGTAACACTGATTTTGCAGGATTCAAATATTCTCTTTCGTGGTTGATGAGATTCTTACAAGAACTTAGCATTGCATCTAAATTTACAGCTTTTGCTAAGGATATCCTCGCCCACGATTCAACTCTGTCGTTGTTCACAGCAACGTCTAACATGTTGAACTTTACACCTAGTTTCACTTCTTCTTTTTTATAATAGTAATCGCCGAGCAAAAAGTAGATGTCCTTCATTTTGTATGGTAATAGTGATGGAGTATAAGGCAATTTGTCTTCCAAACCTTTAATGAATTTGTCAATTTCTGGAAGGTATTTTTGAGGGTCACATTCTGGAGGCAGAAGCGCAAGTATTTTATGAAACAACTGTTCTGTGTCAGCCGTGATGCCCGGCAGCTTGCCTTCCAGAGCCGGTAACATCGAAGGTCTAAAGATTTCATATAATTGCTGTGCTCGTTTCCAGTCTAAAGTTGATGGTGTTACATTATGATCCACTAGATATTTTAATTTATTCTTTCTCCCAGGATGTCCAAATAAGCAGAAAACACACTGTTCCATGTACTGAATTACTTGGTCTAGAGATTTGGCCAATGACGGCGACCGTAACCTCGGCACCACCGTGTCTAAAGTAAAATAGAGTAGTTTCGCTTCAGACTTACAACACCAGCCCCGCTTGCCCAGCTGTTCATGTGCAAGGAATAAAACCATTAAAGGATTAGGCACTTCATCACACGCAACTTTTTCACTGTCTATTCTAACCCTCCCTTGATCTTCCTCTCTCTGCAAAATGTAATGCACTATAATCCATGGGATGACTGTCCCAAAAGGCATTTCAGATGCATTTGTCTCTACTTGGTGGCCTATTACTCTGATGAGATCTTCTAGACCTTGACTAAGTTCCTTTGGAGAGACAGTATCCAAACATGTCAAGCCTTCTGTTGTGAGAATATGTTCCATACAACATAGTATCTTAACAACCGTAAGGGTCCACTTATCATATTCCTGAGATCCTGTTGTAAATCTAAAGTAATGCTTTAGAGCTTCATGTAAGCAGGTCAGAGACCATTTGAAACATTCCTCTGCCTTGTCCAAAGCCCAGTAAGTGTCTAATATTACAGACAAGTGTACTGCAAAATCTAGGGACACCTCTTCTTCATTCCTAGCCATGGTCTTGCAGTGTTCAAAAGTATCAATTACTATTGATAGCACATCTTCATAGTTTCCTCTCTCATATGATTCCATAACAGTAGAAAGCCTTTTATTTCTCTCAAGGAACTTTATACCAGCTAAAACTTCATTCTCATTGACTGTTGGTTTGAATGAAAAGTTGACAACATTTAGATTGTATGTGTCATGGTGATCTCCCATGGCTTCGAATTCATACTGAAGCTGGTACAAGCAGTCCAGAGCAAACTCATTGCACTTGTTTAACAATTGAATGTGGAGTTTCACCCAGAGATAGCGTAGAGTCAGTTCTAAGCATGTGGTGCTTTCGAAAATGTGAGGTTTCAAACTAAGTGTAATCCCTATAGTTTCAATCACACTTAAATCATGGTTTTGCTTGTCATCTGGGGGTGTTGTATTGAATTTCTCGTTCACTGAAAACTCTTCTACTAAAAGGTTGACAGTGGTATAATGCAGTAGCTCCTCATCATTGTCACTGGTGCATGTTGGAGCATCAATATGATTAAGATAGCATTTGTTAGCTTCAACAAATACCTCCGGCAAGCCCTGTGGCCATTTCTCTCTCCACTTAACAGCTAAAATACTCAGGTAGTCTTTCAAAATGTCAATTATATCTCTTTTGTTTTTTGTGTACTGATTGATGAAGTTCTTAACATCTGTTTGTTCATCTTCGGATCCAAAATACTCTTTTGCTTCCTCAGGTTTATCCTTCTCTTCAAAGAGTTTATCAAGGTCTGATGTGTCGGGAGATGTCTCTCTTGCTTGATTTTCTTTCTTCTCAACCATTTCTGGCACTAAAGAAATAGGCACCATTTTGCGCAGTGTCTCATAGATATTGTCATCTTGTTCTTGTTTGCTAACAGGTTTCTTGCGTCCAGATCTCCTCTTAGTACACCATTCCCACATTTCTAGAAAGCTGAGGGCACTACCTCTCCTTCTAACTGGGCCTTTCTTACCTGTTTTACCATCAGAGGGTGTTTCAGCAGTTTCTGCAACCATTTCAGCATCACTATCAATCTTTTCTGTGTCAGTTGCCGCTTTGTCTTTGTCTGATAAATCATTGTTTTCATTTTCTGATACATTTTCTGAATTCTTTTCAGTTTCTGGTGTAGTTTCTTCAATTTTACTGTCTTCTGGTTCTATTTCTTTGGGCTCCTCACACACTTCCATAGCTTCTTCTTTGTCTTCTTTCTCAAAAATAATATCAAGTTTACAGGCATGACTGAAGTAGTGCTCTGACATGTGGTGATGCATATGAACTAGTGAGTCTCCAACTGCTTTCCAACTTAAATTGCTTATGGGTTTCACTAACTTTAATTCAGGTAAAACATATTTAAATTGCTCGGCTCTCTGTTGCTCAAGATATATTTCATTAATATCCTCTGCTTCTTTTATGAGTTTCTCAGCTTTTTCCTCATCAATTGGCTCATCTTCCTTTTCATTCCATTTGTAAATGGGGTTAAGATATTCCATAAAGTCTCTTATATAAGAATAGACTGTGAATATGTGTTTTCTGTATGCGAGGCCCCGCAGGTATCCAGGGTCTAATTGTAGTGCATCATGTATGGTTGAAATACATTCCTCTTTATAGTCTAGACCGAGGAGCAGGAGCACGATCTTGTCGAGGCAAGGCCAGTGACGAGGATTCCGGTCGGCGCCGCGTTGGAAGGCATGGAGCGCCATTTCGTAACGTTTGGCCCTCATACAGAGCTGTCCCAGGCGGTGCCATAGCGTGACGTCGGTGTCGTCGAGCTCTGCAGCCGCGCAGTACGCCTCTATAGCCGCGTCAATTTCTTCCGATGCGGTTAACATCGTCGCTAAATTTTTATATGATAAATACTTTAAATTAAACAAAGGACCGGGTACTTTCTCGCCTTGTGCCGGTTTCTGAACATCGTAAAGCAGTTCCGTGTCGAGGAGGTCTTTAAGTAATTGAGTGGCATCTTTTAGATTACCTTTTCTTTGAAGCTCAAGTGCATTCGCGTATTGTTGCAATGCTATCTGTTCCGATGCCTCTCTTGTCACTTCCTCTTCGGATCCACTTTCTTCCTCCGATTCTTCATTCAAAGCAGATATTTTTATCATCTTGTTATTCAATTCAAATGAATGTGATCATTGATTTTTTGATAAATAAACAGCGAAACCCGGCTCACAGCCCGCTTCGACAACACCATTGACATTATTTTGACATTCATACAATGAAAAAGTTCAGAAACTAGGTTTAAATGTTACAAATGATAAAATAAAAATTCAAGAAAAATATCCAGATAGACCGTCTGATGACAGATAGATAGAAATATTCATTATGTAACTTGTACATGTACATTTATTACTGCTATGAACCGTATCTAACAATCAGAAAGATTTTTGGCGGCCCATGGCACAGAGTATATAATCACTACCTACGTTTAGCCCATGGTGGCTGGCACAGAGTACATTTTATATGGTGGCTGGGTTCATGGCAAGAAGCCATTATAATTAAGTATGGTACAATAACCCTATGTTCCGAATTGCAAAAAAAGTGATAATATCGCGAATCCGACCGAATTTAGTAGTCACAAAATATGAGGCTACTGAGTAATAATTGTGACATTGCGCGTTGGTCGGATTCGCGATATTATCACTTTTATCGCAATTCGGAACGCAGGGTAGGTACTTTACTCTATTGACAGTATTGACACCTGTCATTGTCAGATGTCAAGTTGAAGTTGTCAAAATAAAATTTAGAAGATTGAGGTTAGGTTGTGTTTCATAAAAAGATTTAATTTGTAAACAAAATAGCACAAAAACGGCAAATTAAATTAAAAATTATGCTAGCTCACAATTCGTTACTAAAGCGTACCTGGCCAATGCTAGTACAAAGCGCGGAAGCACACAGAAAACCTCGATGGCTACCAGTCGCAAAAAGTAAAATCTATCGCATACCCAAACGTCCGGTAATTTCCGAAGAAGAACGTCAAGAGCTTATGCGTCTTCACAATAACTATAAGACTCAGATGCGGTCTATAAGGAGGTTCTACCATGAGGAGATGATCAGAGAGAAGTCAACGACAGAGAGTGCAAGTTCGGAGATGTCTCAACGCCTGGAGGCGGAGGAATGGGCTCGGTGCGTGGAGGTGAACGAGAAGTGGAACGCTCAGGTCGCGGGGGAGCGTGAGGAGAGGAGGAAGGTGGAGCAGGTCGCGCTTGAGGAGTACGCCCTGAAGCGGATGGAGAAACTAGATCATAAGCTCAAGGAGAGGATTGCGAGAGCTGCTGAGGAAATCAAGCGACAACAGGTGATATATCAATCAACCATCACCAAATTTAATCTTTCATCAGAGCCAGGGTCTTACAGAATCAGCTGTGGTAAATTTTTAAATAACAAAAAGTAAAAAGTAAAAGTTTTTTAAATTAACTATTTAGTTAATTTTCAAAATCCCCAATTCAATATTCTGCATTAATTTTACCTGCTCAACAAAGAATGCTTATTGAAAAAGTTATTCAAAACTCATTGTTTTTTCAGGAATTGAGTCCAACATTCATAACACCAGACACTCTGGATGCTGCCATAGAGCATGCTCTAGCTAACCCCATAGACTACAACTTTGCCATAGACCTCAGAGGCAACAAATATGAGGGCCGTGATGTACAGATCAAGAGAGAAACTAAGGAAGACAAGGCCGCAACCGCTACTGTTTGTTTTGTGTAAATAATTTAGGTACAATAAATAATTATGTAAGAATTTGTTTTTTTTTTACAATATTTCACAATAGGCATGACGACACTATCAAAAAATTACAAATCTATTTAGTCCGTCAGTTAGAGAATTGGAAAATAATTGACATATATTTTTTGTTTTTGTAAATGAATCAATACTGACAAAGATAAAACGCATCTAAACTCGGGAGTGGGGGCTCGTATATTGAGAATTTTAAAAGCATTGCATCTTCGCCAATTATGATTAACGTAACAAAAGAAAAAATACGGGTCAAATATTTTTTAATAATCTACCTGACGGACTAATTATTTCATTTTGGCGTCCCCTATTCTTCGATTCAAAATATTAGTATTTTTTTACAACGGATTCTTGTACAATAGAGTGCTCTGCATATAGGACACTGCAGATTACACCGTGGCGTATTTACCCTGTAGCCAATATCACTTGCAGAGTCAATTGATACCTCATTATGTCAAATCCACTGGCTCATAGTTTTAGACTGCACCTGTGACCTGACCTGTCTTCTAACTAGTTTTTTGTTTTTCTCTGGACTAGGAACTACCACAGGGTGTTATTTTTGGCAATGAGTAATGTAGGTACTTAATTTTTTAAAGTCTAAAAAGGGGGGTCTAATTATAAAGTGCTATATTAAATAATAAAATGAACAAAATCTTTAAATAAAGTCAGTAAAGTAGAACAGTTAATACAAAAACCTGCTAATGAACTGGTGACTTATGAAAATCTGGAATGTTGTCCATGGCCGTGAAAAGGTTAAATAAATGATGTTTGTCAGGTACAAAAAAAATAACTTAACAATCATCCAACATTTATTCTCCGAACGCTACACAGACATATCCTGGAACATGGTCTCCCAGTTAGGCACGAGGTTGAGCTTGTGCTGCAGGGCTCCGAGCGACACCAGGCTGGCGGAGCGCGACGCGTCGTCCGTGCCTACCGACATCACCTCCTGGTGGAACGCTGCCTTCGTTCCCATGCACACCTGGGAATGAAGAATGGAATCTTTTAAAACTGCTTTTCATATTTACAGAAAGAAGATATCAAGCGACATGTAACTTAAATAAATGCTGAAATAAATACGTAACAACATCACACTAATGGGAATGGAAAGGGATACAACAGACTCCCTGGCACAAATAAGGGAGCACTAGGACACTTACTTCAAACATGGTATCCCCAAGAGATAAGCTGACACGTCCAGATCGATGCACCAACAGTTTCCCGACGCGGCCTTCTTCTAAATCTGACAAACGACATCTGCTGTCTACCTGCAAATCAATATAAATGTACAAGCGTTCGCGTTAGTAAAAGTGTAGTTGTCATAATTATGAGCCTATACTTAGGAAACTTGATTATTTCTGGTCCCTATACATATGCATAGGAAAGTTTATCATAAAATCAGGCCTGTAAACCTCAAAGGAAGGAAAGGTTAGGCATAAGGGTTTAGATTAGCGATTTTTGCTACATGGCCAATGTGCAGTTGTGGCGTGCCGCGTAAGGGACTAAACAACGATGTTGTATGACACGAGTACGCGCGCGTTCAGGTGAAATGGCAACGTTTCTATGGGCTTAAGCTGAATAGAGCTGAATAAGTGTGCGTAGTCCCTTACGCGGCACGCCACAAATGCAAGCGTTGGCCAGTTAAATGTTGCAAAACAGGTAGGTTTAGAGGCTATTAGCAATCTTCTTCTATTATAAAAGGAAAAGGGTTGTAATCAATCTGTTTGCAATTTCATCCAAATCCTTTCAGTAGTTTCTGCGTGAAAGAATATAGTATAGGATCCCGCTATACAACGACCTTCTCCGAGATGCTTATTTAATGAGACGTATTTTTTATGTTATTAAATATGCCAATAAATATATCCTATATGGGTTGCCTAACAAATTTCAGTCCAGAGTATTTTTAATTAATAATTAAATTTTTTTTTTTGTTATACATTGCACCGGTGCGGTGTGATTATTAAATAAATTTGATACCAATCGAAAGTTTGAAGCCCATAGAATATGCAAACGTTAGGTTGCCTATTTTTTTCCGGTCACAACCACGGGTTGCCAGGTGTAAACAGGTAAATCTATAAGTACTAGCATTTTGCAACGGTCTGATTATTGAATCAAACTTCGATAAAATGAAAGATTATTTCATAAGGAACACGGTGGTATAGGGTTGCCTGCGAAAAATCAGTCCCGAATTACGGTTGTCGAATTTTAAATAATAAAATATCGCTGCGAGTGAATGTGTGTGACAGAGAGGTCCCAGACCAACCATCCCATGCGGTAGAAAAGGACGCAGCGTAGCAGCTGTTTAAAGTCCGCCCATTTAAAGAAGGAGAGTGCGCATGCTATTTGTGCTTGGAAATGAAAAGGATAGCGATAGACTCGTATATGCTGTGCATTATTTTGGAGTCATAGATATAGTATTATATAGATGGCGAGAAAGCGTGTCGCTGAAAGGGACAAAAAAAAAGTACTTCACTACATTTAGGGTTACCCTGTTAGGAAAAATGTACCCCATAATTAGTGATAAAATTAGAAAAAGGTACCTACACAAAGCCTGAAGTTTAGACCGATGAAATCTGTGTCATCGAAAGCGACATAAAGAAAACCGGGGAAGGGCGAGTCGGAGTCGCACACCGAGGGTTCCGTATAAACTAACCAATGAAAACAGTTCCCGCAAAAAAATTTTTGTGGAACTACAAATTTTCAGTTTTCGGATTTCTTGGAGATTATAATGGGGGTTCTGATGAGAAATAAAAAACCGATGTGACTGATCTGTTGTGATGTTTGCGATATTTTATTATTTAAAATTCGACAACCGTAATTCGGGACTGATTTTTCGCAGGCAACCCTATACCACCGTGTTCCTTATGAAATAATCTTTCATTTTATCTAAGTTTGATTCAATAATCAGATCGTTGCAAAATGCTAGTACTTATAGATTTACCTGTTTACACCTGGCAACCCGTGGTTGTGACCGGAAAAAAATAGGCAACCTAACGTTTGCATATTCTATGGGCTTCAAACTTTCGATTGGTATCAAATTTATTTAATAATCACACCGGTGGCGGTGCAATGTTTAAAAAAAAAAATTTTTTTTGATTATTAATTAAAAATACTCTGGACTGAAATTTGTTAGGCAACCCATATAGGATATATTTATTGGCATATTTAATAACATAAAAAATACGTCTCATTAAATAAGCATCTCGGTGAAGGTCGTTGTATAGCGGGATCTTAGACTAATAACAAAAATCGATCGTAAGAAGATTGCTAGCCTGCATACCTAACTCTTTTGCTGCTTGCACAATTCAATGGTCTAACGCAAGGCGACACTCTTACCTCGAATTGTCCAATAAAATAGGGACTCACTTTTGCGTCTAAGTAAAAGGCGGAAGTTTCTTACTTTCGCCTTTTCCTTAGATTTTTCTTGAACCTATACATCGTAGTACGCAATTTCTCGCTAACTTACAACATTCTAGTAAGAATATAAAGAGTAGTATATAAATGATCAAGATGACGTAGAAATATTCGATTTCACCGACACCTAAGTAAATAAGCGCAGTTGAAATTCCAGCAAAAAAATCATACCTACCTACTTAGGGATTTATACGCATAATGTGAGTGTTATCATAATTTTATGACAGTTGTTATTATAATTTCACAGTGCGTCATGACTCATGCGTAAACGATTCGTTTCACAATTTCACGCAGTATGATTCACTACAGATATAGTAGCACTATTTCAACGTCAATACGTATGTCAGGTTGGCCGAGTGGTCTAAGGCGCCAGATTTAAGCTCTGGTTCCCGAGAGGGAGCGTGGGTTCGAACCCCACACCTGACAAACGGTTCCATCATTTTTGTTGCTCTTTTAGGAAATTTTGAATGATTTTGACATCATTTTTGTTTCTTGAGACTATTTAGATCGAATCGTGTTTAGCTGTCGTTTACTTTGTAACTATGTACGGTCTGTTTGCTACCTTTTCGCAACTAAAACAGCTGGATCGGATCGTAATTTGGCAAAGATATAATTTCAACCTGGGGAAGGAATGAAGGACATAGGCTTAATATCATCACGCTAATAAGTTACGGGGGTGAGCAATATTGCATTTCGTCTTTTTTTTTTTGTGACATGTGACGCTGAACAAGTTGCGCGGGTCAGCTAGTAGAGCATATAAACAACGTCACACACTTCGTGCTTAGGTCGATAGCCAAGTGTGAAAGTCGACCCCAAATGAATTGGGATAAGGGCGAGAATGATGATGAGGCCGATAGGGTATAATAAATACCCTTTGGCCGCCGATGACTACGATGTTGACGCCCGGACCTGTATAAACGATGACGCACACTAGACCGTGCCCGGGTCGAAGCCGAGTGACAACCGTAGCACAATCCATTGTGCGTTGCTTGGTAGCGGCTCGGAAGCGTGAGTGTGTCCATACAAAATTGCACGGCCGACACTCGGTTCGGACCTGACTCGGTATAGCGTGAGTCAAGACTTTTTAGTTGATTGGAGGAACAGCAACAATCGTCCAATTTCTTTTAAAACTATTACACACGGAATAGTTGGCCTTCAAGACCAGCTGTTTACATACAATTTTGTTTCGTTGTGTTTACACTACGAATTTCTCTTGTAGAAGTGCGTTACAAACATTTAAACACACATACAGCCAGCCCCGGAACCTGTGGGCAGAGGCGTAGCGAGCCTAATAATATAGACGTGGGCGAAATCGCATCAGCAAGGCCCCTTTTCTTTCGTTCCCACGACCTACCCAATAGACCTACCATAAATGCTTTGATTTGACACGACATTCCTACTCATGATAGTAAATTTTAAGGCATATATGCGTAAAACGCATACTCATAGCTATTAATTTCTGACAAGTCTCGTATTCCGTCAAAGTAACGGTTGCTGTCTTTGAAGGTAGAAACAGCCTCGCAGTTGCGTTTAAGAGACTCAATTTATTTTGTAATATAAGTTAAATGACGTCGTGTGATATTATATCTTATGGTTTAATTATATTAAGAACAAGCCGATGCCCGCGGCTTCGCCAGCGTAAAATTATATACTAAAACCTTCTTCTTGAATCACTCTATCTATTAAAAAAACCCGTATCAAAATCCGTTGCGTACTTTTACAGATATGTGACAGACAGACGCGGCGGGAGACTTTGTTTTATAATATGTAAGTAGTGATAGTGATTTTAGTTTCTATTTTGATGAAAATAAACGAATTTTTATTTTTAATTTGGCATCTAGTGAGGCCCCAAACAAACACGCTTTTAGTGACGTTCTTTTTCGAACGTAAAAGAGATTATATTAATTAGTTAATTACGTTGAAGTCTGGGAACATCGCATTTAAAGGGGCTTCTGGGCCTCGCGAGGGCCCTTTAAGTGCGAGGGGCCCTTTAAGTGCGAGGGGCCCACTTCGCCGGGGGGACCTATACTTACTGGTTTCTCCACCTTCTCTTCCTCGCTGTTGGAGGTGGAAGGCTCGTCGTTGATCTTGCGTCGAGGCACGTCATCTTCCATCTTGCCGCCGCGACCTGGCAGCGAATCTGGTAACTGTGATTATAATAGTTTTGTTTTAAATAAGTGTATTTGTAAAGTATTTGTGTAGTGTCAACTATCTGGTGATTACGACACAAGCCTCACTGCTTAGTGTGGCGCTAGATGGCGCTGTGTGTAATATCCGATATTTATTTACTTATTTGTACATCTGCGCACTTTATGAAAGAAACATAATCATTCTCTTGCCCTAATCCCAACTCATTTGAGGTTGGCGCAGCATATCTTCTTTTTCCATACTTCTATACTCTTCTTTACTCGTCTTCTCACCAGACACCTATTTTCTTGTCATATCATCTTTTCCACAGTCCATCCATTATTTCTTTGGTGTTCCTCGACTCTTAAACCCATCCACATTCATACTCGGATTGGAGGATTTGAAAATCCATTAGAGCAATTAAAGATTTTGAAACCCCTCGAGAACCCCCTAAAACATTTTAGAAACTTACTCAATAAAAATGGAAATAAAAAATAAAAAACAACATTCTCAGACATTTTCCTATTAAAAAACCATTACCCTAAAGTTTGCTCGTCGTCGCCCCTGAGTTACGCTTCACCCACTCAACCTTCGTTGCGCTACGGAGAGATCGCCACCTCCCCCTTCGCTTTACCGGTACCACCACCGGACAGGTTTCGACGCCTACTATAATATTTGTTCAATCACCTAATGGTCGTGTCTAACCGTTATGAAGTTACAGTCCTTTCAATTTTAGAGGACGTTGGCATGGGGAGGGTATACAAATTTCAACGCTCAATAATAAAGTAAGTATAGTCAAATCAAAAAGCCTCTACGTGTCCAGTTATTTTTCACTTTTTTGAAGTCGGTTTTTTACAATCTTCGATCATAAATTAGGAAAGTCTTTTCTTATGCTTACCCCCCCCCCCTCCCCTTCCTGTAACCCTCTCACCTGTAATAATATGAGAGTCGGCTGATCACTCCGCAGCAGATTGACGACGTCGGTGTTTTCGAACACTTCTTTGATATCAGGACGCACCTTCTCTTCAGCTTCAGGCAATACTGTAAGGAAACTCTTGTTTATATTGCAGGAAAATACAGGGTGCAACGGACTCCGACACTAAAATGGTCACGAATTCGGTACTTACATCATTCTGAACACATACAAATTTTACATCAGTTTTTTACCCCCGACGCAAAAACGACGGGATTTCATAAGTTTGACGTGTCTGTCTCTGTGTGTGTGTGTGTCTGTGGCATCGTAGCTCCCGAATGGATGAACCGTTTTTCATTTTGATTTTTTTTTATGTTTGAAAGGTGAATCAATCGGGTGTGTTCTTAGCTACTGATGGCCGCCGCCACAAAATGGCGGATTAAATATTCATTCAATAACTCCCTCAATATGGGTATCAAATGAAAGGGCTTTACTAGTAGAACACTATGCGCTATAGTAAATTTCAAATTCAAGATGGCTGCCACCACAAAATATAGGAAAAATGTATGGAAAGACTGTTTTTTTTTCTTTTTTTTTAAATCACCGATGAAATATTTCTAAGTTCAAAATAGTGTAACTACTGAATACGTGGTAACCGGTTTTAGCGTCGGTGTCACTACAACCTTCTATAGTGAATAATATATAAATAAGGAAGTGACGGCACTTACCGACATGGAATTAGCTTGAGCCGATCAGAGCGTTATGTCCATACAATGAAAAATTAAACAAATGATGTCTTTCGTGGACATAACGGGTATAAAAACATCCTTAAGGAAGCCGAAAGGTATTTTTACTCCCCGTTATTGCAATATTTTTTGTTGTGGACCAATAGTTGGACCAATTGTTCAAACTTTTGAGTTTTTGAGTAAAATTACTTAGTTTGATGTACAGAATGCTTGGTTGACGGCTTCGTGATGAGGTTGTTTACACTTTTCTGACCAGTTCAAGCTGATTCCTCGTCTATGTGGACTCCGTAAGCCATCACCTATTATAATTATACCATACAGGGCCCGTAAAGGGTAGTTTTAAAGTCATAATAAAGCCGTTGTGAAAAAGAGATAGCGCTATACATCCTACATAGAGCTATCTCTGTTTTGCACTAGAATAATGACTATAAAACTAAGAATATGCAATTAATTACCCCAGGGGTTAGGCAAGCGAATCGTTAGTGACTGATTAGTGTACGAAACTTAAACATGTGATTGTGCTCATGATAAAAAACAACTTTTAATATGGGACTAAACCTGAAATCGCAGAAAAAAAATCTGCTGTTCAGTACATTTATGTTTTTTAGTTTCGTACACTAATTACCAGTCACCTTATATGTACGAAATAAAGCCCCAAGCAATTACATACAAATGTTGTTAGACATATTTTTTATAACACATCCGTTCAATTTTTATAGAAGAAGAAGACATGGTGCGCCGACCCCAAATAAATTGAGAAAAGGGCAAAAGATGATGATGATGATGATGAATGATGATCTGTTCAATATTTAGCAGATAATGTTTTCTATATACAAAAGCTGAATAGAGCTGAATAAATGTAGCTAGTAACATAAACAATACAAATACAATAGGCATAACGACAGTTTCAAAAAATTACAAATAGTCCGTCACTTAGATTGTTGATAAATAATGGACACGTATTTTTTTTGAATTTGTAAATCAATGAATATTGACAAAGATAAAACGCATCAAAACTCGGGAGTGGGGGCTCGTGACGTCAGAACTAGCTAAAAATTATACCTAGGCGTGACGTATTGTGGGAACTTATCTTCGTCAATTTTGATTTACGTTCATCATCTGCCTAGCCTTTTCCCAACTATGTTGGGGTCGGCTTCCAGTCTAACCGGATGCAGCTGAATACCAGTATTTTACATGGAGCGACTGCCTATCTGACCTCCACAACCCAGTTAATACTGGGAAATACGATACCACTTGGTAAGACTGGTGTCAGACTTTTGGGGCCACTGACTACTTGTAACGACTGTCAAAGATGGAGAAATGATAGCCGGGACCAACGGCTTAACGTGCTTTCCGAGGCACGGAGGAAACTCGATATGTAAGGGTGGTCCTCCATGGTTGCGGGCCTGTTCGAGGTTGCGGGCCTGTTCGAGGTTGCGGGCCTGTTCGAAAGAGATACCGCGGCCCCGGAACATAAAGGGCGAGGGAGGAACATGGATGGGTTTTAGTCAGTAAGAGTCTGACACTCCCTCCCGCTCCGCCCAGAGTGGGAGAAGTCATTTGATGACTTACCATCCAAAAAAAAAAAAAAAAGGGTGGTCCTCCATCCACAGACCAACCTAGGCAAGCATGGCTTAACCTAAAGATCGACCCGAGTGGCTGTTATTATTAAGCCACGAGCTCCTCAATTTTGATTTACGTTACAAAAGAAAAAATACGGGTATCTACCTGACGGACTAATTCGATTGTTTTTGTAGTCTACCCTATTCCGATTACACAAGGAATGCATCGAAAATGCGTAAATTATGAACTAGTTCGCTAACTCCGCTCCTTCCGCCGATGGAAACTGTTCGCACGGCGGTATAAAGCTGTGAATATAAAGACGGGGTAAGGCCTTGGGTAACGCGGTCTTAAATGGTGTAAGTCGAGGTACACTGGAATTTGTGAACTGAAAATGCGACCTTTTTAAAAGGTTTTGAGTTCTGTGAGAAGGAACTACTTTAGTTTGTTTTAGAGTTATATGATAGGTTAATACTATACAGGGTGTAAAACACCTCTTAACGAAAACGAAAGGCACTTGTTCCCCTCGTCATTCTGATCATTTTTTTGTTCTACACTATACCTGGGAACCTTCTAGTTAAGGAGATATTGGGGGTCAAAGTTGCAAGTTTTTTTTTTAAATACCAATTTTTATCGCATTATTTTTACTTTAAATATCTCTACGACCCCCGTACCATTCAATCCATCCATCCGCACAATGTTTTGAGTGCGTTACATTGAGTTATACCACAAAACATGATATATGTATATCCTCAAAAAAAAAAAAGTTGTTTCCCAGTAATATTTTTTGCGTAAAGTTACTTAGGTCCATGTTCACCGAGAACATAACAGTCTGATTATCTAAAAACAACTGTCAATGTGACATGTTCCCACACAAAAATGTGTTTTAAACAGCGGTTTTTAGATAATCGTCCGTCATCTTTTTGGTGAACATGGACCTTAGTTTGATATACAGAATGCTTGGTTAACGGCTTTGTGCTGAGGTGAAATACACCCAGTACTTTCACAAGTCTGTCATGCCTTGTAATTGAGACTGCAGCTTCGTTTTCCTTTTAGTTTTTTTTTTTTAATTCACTCGTGGAGTCGTGCCAATAATGGTCTAATTGAAATAAATGCTTTGAACTTGAAGGCGCTTTGAGTTTGAAGGCCCATAAAGGACTGCATTAAATCTCAGACCATATTAAAACAGTTAAGACTTTACTTTCGATTTTGACACCTTGTTTGGCACTTAGATTTTCAGCGTAAAACGGAAGTAAAAAAATAGAGAAAATCAATAATAAAGATTAACTATTGTTAACTCAATACTCAAACTTTATTTGTATTCCACAATGTGTACTTAGGTGGTAAATTAAAAATGAGGTCATTATGGACCCTGTCGGGCACAGCAAAAGACAAAGATATAGTAGGAGAGAGGAAACTTTAAAATTTAGTTATACTCAAAATCAAAATCAAGTAGGATTTGTGTAACTTCTTGAGTTAATACGTTAGTCATACAAAAAGGGAAGGAAATAAACTAAAGTTAAACCCCAAAAACCGCATAACCCGAGACATTACAATAAACAAATGAGTACCGCAGTCGTTGTCCTCCGGTTCACGCTTGACGATCACCTCCTGTTTTACCTTCACGGCCGGTTTTACTTTGGATTTGGACCAGCCTATAAAAAATATTCAATGTTAGACTTGTACGGTGACGACGACACGAATACACTGTCAGAAAGAGTCCTGGAAAAAGTTATCAGGATAGACTAGACGTATGTAGTTACAGAATATAAAAGGTCAAAATTTTACCTTTATGAACTTGGAGGATTGTATTGATGAGTTTCATTACTATAATTCTGTAGCAACATACGTTTTTGCGAACAATATTTTAATCAACATAAAACCTAGCACTGGCTTGCAAAAAAACTTAAGAAAATTTTAATTTCGCGAGCTTTCCTGACGCTTTCGCCTTAAGGGAGCTTTGGGCGCCCCTTAAAGCCATGGTTTTTAGAGTTGCTCATACATTCTTCAATACAGTCACAGCAGATGCCCTTAGAATAAAAATTGCACATTATTCACAAGTTTCAGATGCAGAGTTAAAACAAAACTTACTATAAAATCATTCAATGAATCTTCAAACCTATATGTCACACACGATGGCTGCCACACCAAATAGCTTAAAAAAATATATAACTTTCACACACGCATATTTTGAACGCATATGCAGAGCTGGCCCTGCGCAAACACGTTTACGAAGTGTAACTGCAGAACTTTCTAATCATTACAAAACCATCAATCATGCAATCAGGAAGACGCAGCGGCAGCGACACGTATACATTACGCCTCCGCTACAACTACGTACGCTCAATGCGAAGATACTTGAAGGAGGAAGCGCCGGGGTAAAACAAAAATTTACTTATTTAATTTTTTTTTTAGCTTTAGTTGTAGTTACGGAATTATAATCATTAAAACCAAAAAAACAACCTTCTAAGTATATTTAATTCGATTTAATGATTATCTCATCAAAAGCCCTTTAATGGGATTAAATTGAATTGCAAAAAAACGCAAGACAAATTGAATGTCGCGGGCAAATACGGCGCTTCCAACTTAAGGGCGAATTTCATCAAATAAAATGAATGCGTTCAAGAGCTCTTATAGAATATTAACACTGAGAACTCTCGAACGCCGTTTATAATCATGTGCTGCGGACCTAATATGCCCGGTTTAGCAGAACATGATATGAATCACTTTAAAAAATTCTAAAAATGGACTTTAAAGTCATTCCCATAATGAACATTTTAAGAATTTTAAATTTTATTTATTTATTTATTTAGGATCTCCAACAAAGAATATACACAAAACACTAAAAAAGAATCGGCGACAAAAGTAGCACGCAAGCAACAAAACAATAGCAATTTTTAACGTGATTCATATTTATTCTGCTAAAATTTCAATTTGAGACCCCCTGATCGCTTTCAGTTTCAAAAGAGATATTCGCCCTCAATCTTAAATTTCACGCAACCATGCTAATTCAATCACCCAATAAAATTATATCTAAATATCACACGATAGATAAAATACTCGTACTTAAAAAAACTTAATTTTAACTTCCACACATCGAACGCATACATATACGCTAATTGACATACAACCTTTTTTGAATCCCAGTAAAATATATTGTCTTCTCCTTCATTCGGTCTGCAAGTCTTTTGCTCACCTAGCAAAAATATAGAACACTAGCTGACCCACGCAACTTCGTCTGCGTCACATAAGAGGGAAAAAGCTACCTACTACTACCTACCTACTACTACCTACCTACCCACTACTACCTACCTACTACTACCTACCTACTACTACTACCTACCTACCTACTACTACATTTTTTTTTTCATAAGAACCTTCTCCTGACAATAACAAACACAACAAAAAAAAGAATCAGCCAAATCGGTCAAGCCGTTTTCATGCTATGTCGTCGTGACAACGGAAAACGGGTTTCATTTTTATATATATAGTATAGAACATTGTAGAGATACATACCACCATCATCCATGGGCAGTTTGATGGGCGCGTCTCTCTCCTCCACTCGCTTGCAGTCTTCACTGGTCTCTTCATCTGCCATGTTGCTGCCATCGTTCAGCACAGACTTTATCTTTTGTTCTTCTAGTTCTCTGTCAATCTGGAATTGAATAATAATAATAATAAATAAATATCGCCGGACATTACACACAGCGCCATCTAGTGCCACATTAAGCAACGAGGCTTGTGTCGTGGACACTTGATAGTTGATATACTACATAGATACTTTTTCTTTGTAAATACATACAAACTTATTATACAATATGTAAACATCCATGACTCGGAAACTCATCACACAAACATTTTGCTCTTACCTGAGATTGCAACCTGGGACCCTAAGAACGTAAGGCAGCCTCACTTTCGCTACGCCGTTCGGGTCGTCAATTGAATGATTGGCATGTGAATTTAACTCCACGCTTGTTTTCTCGAAGCGAAGGTGTGAACAGAGCTTCAGTTTACAGTTAGGTATGTGAAGTCCCATATAAAATGCTGGCGAGACTATAGCCAACATCTGCTTCAACGAAACACTACTAGAATGCAATGTTGATTCTCAACATTCTAGATTTCGCGAGGTCTCAATATATTTTTTAAGATTCAGTTTCGTCGGAAGTAGCCTCGCTTCTTTAAACCTCTATCCAGCGCATTTGAATCGACGTTGCAGATGAACAAAATGTTTGTCAATTATTTCTTCGAAGAAAGCCTTTTCTACTGTGGTAATACTACGCGGGCAGATCTGGGCGAATTTTTCGAGATCCCAAAAGAGTTAAACACAGTCCAACTGTATGATGAATGATATGACTAGAAAGGAGGTGTCTGATGAGATAATAATAATAATAAATATCGCTGGACATTAAACACACAGCGCCATCTAGTGCCACACTAAGCAAGGCTTGTGTCGTGGACACCAGATAGTTGATGTACTACATATATACTTTCTTGTTTGTAAATACATACTTATTATACAAACAAACATCCATGACTCGGAAACAAATGTCCATGCTCATCACACAAACATTTGCTCCTTCCGGGATTCGAACCCAGGACCCTAAGAACGCAAGGCAGCTTCACTACCACTACGCCATTCGAGTCGACGAGTAATAAAGACGTGTGGAATAAAAACAAATGCTGCGCTGACCTCAAATAAATTGGAATTAGGGTAACTTGCAAGCTGGCGCGATTAATTCGAACTGGTCGGTGAATTGGTATGCAGCCATGATCAATGAGCCAAAGCACGACAAGCTGTCGATTCGGTTCCGGTACCGGGGGGACTCGCGCAACGTGTGACGTTACTTTACTACTACTCAAGATCTTTCATCATCATCATCATTTCAGCCGAAAAACGTCCACTGCTGGACTTAGGCCTTCCCCAAGTGTCGCCACATTGACCGGTCCCGTGCGACTCGCATCCAGCGGGTTCCCGCAACCTTCACCAGGTCATCGGTTCACCTAGTGGAAGGCCTCCCAACGCAACGACTTACGGTTTGTGGTCGCAGATATTCCATCTTACCTTAATAACATCCTTAACTCTAATGGTGGGCTTCTGCAGAGCCTGTGCCGACGTAGAGTCAGACTCTCTGCTGCCGTATGACGCCCGCGACGAATGTCGCTCAGCACTGCCCAGTCCTGGAATATGTGCCAATAAAACTCGTAACAATCATTTTAATTACACCATATAAAGGTTAGCTTATGAATTGTCAAGGAGTCAGTCTGTTAAAGATACTTAAAAAGCTGGAGATAGTTTCCAGATAGGGCTACATCATCAGGGCCGTAGCCAGGAATTTGGTTTGGGTGGGAGGGTTTACAAAAGCAGTCCAAGCAAGTGATTAAACACTAGAATGGAACTACTACCACTACTATGTAGTATATCAAATATCTGGTGTCCACGACACAAGCCTCGTTTCTTAATGTGGCACTAGATGGCGCTGTGTGTAATGTGCAGTGATATTATATTATTATTATGAATTACTTTTCATAAATACTGAGTTATTACTTAACAAACTTTTTTATTAAATTCTATTCAAGGGACCTAGCTAGCGCTGTAGAACTTTCTCCAGATTTACTTCAATCAACATTAAGATCATGAGCGCCGCACCGGCAAGATTATTTACAGGGGGATTATAGGCTCCCTGGACATATATACATGCATGCATAATATGATTACAGTATCAAAAAGTTGCAAATCTATTTCTAGTTAAGAGTATTGAAAAATAATGGACATGTATTTTTTGTTTTAGTAAGAATGAATTTTGAAAAAGATAAAATACATAAAAACGCGGAAGTGGGTTTCGTGACGTCAGAATGCACTAAAAAATATACAGGCCTATTGAGAATTTTAAAAGCATTGTATCTTCGTCAATTTTGGTTTATTTTTTTATTGTCTTCTTCCTTATAATATCATAAATACCTTCTGAGAACACTCCACTAGATTTAATAATGTTGGGTCCATTTCTGAAGTTCTTATTTCTGTCATTTCTTCTATCTTTTCTGTCTTTGTCATCTTTTCGCTGATTATGCTGGTTAAGTTTTGTTGGGCTGAAAATATTTTATGAAAACAAAGTTTAGATTATTATATAACATATATTCCAAAGCAATACAAGAGTTTCATCACTTAGGTTTTTGTACTGAAGAAAATGGAAGTTATACACGCAGACATTACCGTAAAGTTAGCTACTTCTTGAGAGTTACCAAGATATTATAGAAAAAGAACAGCAAATGATTCCTGAAAGGACATCTTCTGATGCCTGTGCATCAACTAAGAGTATACATTTTCCACAATTTATAGAAGTATACTGTAAATCTGAATGAAACTGATTAGATAGGTGGCAGAGCAGTAAATGAATTATTTTCTTATGCAATATAAAAGTTTATGACCATGTCTGTGGATTGTTCTGAAACAATGTCATTTAGAACACCCTTACCTTGTGTTGACTACAAACTGGTAAGATCATAATAGTTGTTAACTCTTACATATTATTATAGGTCTTGGTATTGTTTACAAACAACCAAATCTTTGAGTTAAATAAATCCAAATCGATAAAATCTTAATCAATAATTGAAATGCATAATTACCCCTTGTTTTTATTCCTGGATACGTTCAAATTCGGTGTGAATACTTTTTTATTCGTTTTTATTCCACCCAAGGTGAGGTCACGGGGTGGTTTAAATGAAGCCAGACGTTGCATGGGGTCGGCTCCGACCCCATTACTCTTGGAAGACTTATCTTCAGACATTTAACGGGTTTAAACTTAACTTACAGAATGCGAAATCTGATTCACTGAAAATAATGAAATAAATAAATTAAACGCGTGAGTTTGTTTTGAAATGAATAATGGCTGTCAAGTCAAAATATTTTTGACAAATTGTTGACGCATTCTGTACCGTTCAGAAATTGTACAAACGACAGCGCTAATTTTTTTGGTTTTCTTTGAGACCTTATTTCACCCTAAGGAGTGCCAAAAGACCACGTTACACGTTTGACAGCTAAAGTCGGTAAAAAACAATACAAATTATTCAAAAACCGTTTCACGTTTGGCGTTCAACGATTGTATTTGTTTGTGTGATTCCAAATATTGAAAATAAACTCTCTTCGATTAAATTCGAGATTAGTTATTGTATTTGTGTCTCTGACGACATGGCCGAGTCACTGTTCGAAATTTTCGGCGACCACATCACCAGGCAGGCTGTGAAAAATGTTTCGCGCCAACCTCTGTCGAATATCGGTAAGAACTTTTATCTCCATCACTTTTAGAACAAAAACTTCATGTTATCTAAATACTATAGTTGGTTGCTGGCCCTTATCTTGATAAAACCAGCGTTTTTATTTTTCTTTTATCATTTTCCATCAGCATGAGCTACCCCCATTGCCAAAAATACGAAAATTCATTTATTTTTCAGAAAACATGGGGAAGATCGTATCATCTGGCCCAGTTAAGCCTAACGAGCCCATGAAGAAGTCTGAAGGGCCCAAGAAATCTTTCCTCTGTAACACAGGGAAGGCCCTAAGAAATACTCCAGGGAGGAATGTTTTCACTCCTAGAGCAGTCAATGTAGGGTCCATGATTTACACCGACGAGAACAATGACAAGGAACTCTGTGGTGAGGATGTGGAGTTCCACAAACCCTCATACAAGTATGGTGAGTTAGGAGAATTAAATTGTTTCTTCTGTGTAACTTATTTTTACATGGTGATGCAGTGATCTCCTAATGTATTGCTGTTCATGTTGATGTTTCTTAACATTGTGATAAAATGTTGTTTAGATAATTTATTTCTTCTGGAACATTATCAGATGTACAGAGAATTGCTGTAGTCTTTACAATCCATATTAATACTCTACATGCTAAATTAAATTGTCCTGTCTACCTTTTCTCTTCTTAACCACTGGTAATCCAGGACCTGAAGCCACACACATACACATGATATAGGCTTCTGTTTTAGCAGAAGCAGAAGTTGCAAGCAATGTCCAAAAAACTCCATGATTTATATTTGATTAATAAGTAACCACCACGTTCTTTGTTAGGGTTATGGATTCTGCGTTTAGTTCTTAAAGTGGACCATTGTAATCGCCATTCAAAGAGGTTTTATCAAACTCCCATTTCTTGCCACAGATAATCACCACAGAGACTTATTTGATTACCTGCCAGTAGCAGAGCCGGCGATCCTGCAGCAGTTCTCCCCACCCAACACCCCACCACCAACTACTAAGAAATACAGCATGGACTTCAACTGCTCTTACCAGGATGAATTCTTTAAAGGTAAAACTATTTAGCATAACTCTTTCAAGGCTATTGGGCTGAACTTTTGTTCATTAATGTTTTATTAAAGCAACAATTGTACACTATAATTATTTATTCTACAAGCAGCATGTAAAAAAAATTCACAACTGCTCCGTAAACATGATTGACACTGGCTTCTTTCAACTTCTGGACAGACTGATTCGGGAAGTCGTATGTCTTTCTCGCTCGTTTTCGTCATGCCAAAAAAGGATAGACATATGACTTGTCAAATCGAAATCCAAGTGTTTGTGAATATGGGGCCTGGACTAAAGTGAAGAAAGCCATCACAATTTTTCTAAACCAAAATCACACATCAAAACTGAGAATTTAGATGTGTGATTATGCCTTAGGTGTGGCCACAAAATTTAATGGAGTGCTCAAAATAAATATCACATTTCTTCTTGTATTAGAGTGTTTTTAGTGATGTAATAAGATAGAAAGATTCTGATAGCCCTCTGAAATCAACTGCTGCATTTACAATAACTATAGGAAATAATTTATTTATTTAGTTTATACATTAATATTAAATTAAATAATAATTTTACTCGGTCTTCTCACAAAACCACAAACAATCTAACATTATTGTCTTCCATTCGTCAGCAAACAAGTCCAATCCAGGGTTGGTCTCCAAAAGCGTATTGAGCATCGTAAGCATATGCAGTACAGGGAAGGTGGATTGAGTTATAGTGTGACTAAATAACCATTATTCAGGGACAGTTAATGTTTGGTGTAGGTTACCTCTATGTCCTTTCGGAATTGAAATACCCTTCCCTTTCATCTCGTAAGTTTAGGGAAGCAAGAATTATATTGCTTTTATGTCATATGCTGTCCGTCTCTTTTCAGATGATTTCTCAACTGGAAGTGTACCAGATGATGATTTGGACCTGCCAGATTTGTATTGAAGTCTAAGATAACACTTTAATTTAAGGCTATGAGTTATAACTAATAATATATTATGACCTGGTGATTTTCCACCAACTATCTTGTTGAAATATTGAAGTAAAGGGTGCAGCCAGATTTTACTTACAGATAATCCAGTTTGAATACCATGTTTAATTTCTGACTGGCCAATTTTACTAAACCACTCTCAAGTGAGTGCCCTTGAGATGCTGTCTTCAGTTGACACCTTAAACTTATTCAGTGAACAACATCCCAACATTAATTTGATGGTTTATCCATACCTAGTTCCTGCTTGATATTGTTGTGTCTCATTCACAAAACCCAAGAGTTTAATTAAAGTACTTTCACTAAAGAAATGTTGATCTCAAGAATATTATAGAGAATGGTTTAATAAAGTTGGTCTAGTTCTTCACAGTGAGGTCAGTAAAACAGAAAGAGGAACTAGCAATGGTTGCTCTATACTTCTAGCTTTTCTTCCTGTTAATCTATGAAATAAACCAATTATTTGTAAGTCTATACTGGCTGCAGCCTACATAACATAGACATAAGTAATATGTATAAGGCCCTTTTATGTCATTTTTGTTGACTTGCAACACTGTCAGATAATTGGATTACGAGGCAGCTTGCTCATCATGCATGTTCTTGAATTATATTCTTAATTGAGACAAGTGTATTTTAATTGAATAAACTAAAATTAATGGATTCCACTCTGCCCCACACAAGTAAAAATTTGAAGTCAAATTCTCCATAATTGATTGATTCATAAAACAGCAGGGATTTGAACAATACTTAGGTACATATTCACCAAAAAGATGACGGTCTGATTACCTAAAAACAGCTGTTTAAAAAACATTTTTGTATGGGAACATGTCCCAGTGACAGCTGTTTTTAGATAATCAGTCCATTATCTTTTCGGTGAACATGGACCATAGTAATTCAGTGGGACAAAAAATTGGAATATTATCAGTTTTCGACTAAAAGCTACTTTAAATGTTTTGCACGGGGGAGGTTTTACACATAGGCAGAAACCATAGAATGCCATAAATGCTATGATCTTTACAAACTGCTTTGGATTGTTTATAAACGCAACTTTAAATGGCTTAGTACATTTTATTTCACCAAAATCGTCTTGTAGGGTAAAGTTGTCACCATAACTTAAAAACATTTTGCTTTGTCCCACTTGTGGGGGGGGCTGAGTGAAATAATCCTGACAAATATTTTTAAAAGGCATAGCCAAGTCAACATCCCGATGACATTGTGATTTAGATACTAAATTAATGTTTCATTTCAGTATTATAATTAAAGTAATCGAGTCATTTTCAAACTAATTGGAAATAACATGTAGGTAATTGATATTTTTTGGTATAAAAGTAATTTATTTTAAGAAATATTTACATCTTTTATTTTACAATGATACACTCTTTCTTAAATATAACAACATAACATTACAGAACCATCCTTTCTTTACCATAAAATAATAGAAAACCAAGTCAACACAGCCTCAAAGGTTGACCTGTGAGATGCCAATTTTACAGGAGCTTGATGGAAGCAACTAAAAGTGACAAACTTGTCGCCACTTTTTGGTGTTTTTTTTCACATGGGATATCATCAAATAACTTCTCCCACTCAGGGCGGAGCGGAGTGTCAGACTTTTACTGACTAAAACCCATCCATGTTTTATGTTGTTTCGCCCTTTTATGTTCCGGGGCCAGGGGATCCCTTTCGAACAGTCTTGCAGTGCCACTTTTTAGCCTGAATCAATAATTTATTCAGGCCAAAAAGTGGCAATCTAAATTATTTAGATTGCCATTGACACCCTTAGAAGTCCTAGATCAGTAGAACTATTACTTATCATTACTAGCATACTGCTAACATCCCACACCTCATGGAAGCTTATGTATTGATAGGACTGTTTTTCTATGTATATCATTTTTACCTTATCCTATCTTGAATAAATACATCCTATTCCCTACAACTAATATTTAGCTTATGTTAAATACTTCTTGCCTAGAAATTGTACTTTTTTCTCAAAGGCTGGTAATGTGATGAGTGTATCTTCTTTGTAGAACGGATTCAGCATCAGCTTGATGTATGCCTCATACACATCTGTGAAGAAGTTCTTGATGCCGTCCTCATTGCGGGAGTCATGGACCATTATGAATCTCATCTGGAGAAGGTTTTTAAACATTTAGTAACAAGTGAAAATTTGGTTTGTTGTAAGTTGTAACAGAACAATAATAGATGATCTGTTTAATGGTGGTCAACTGATAAATAGCAGCTGTAACATAAGATTATACTTGTGGACACTACACTATGCCGTATAAATTATTACATGGCATAGTGTAGTGTAGGAAAAGATCTGATGAAGTATTTTGCACCATAATATAGACTCAAAAAATAAAATCTTTTGTACAGAGAGAGAGAGGGAAGACAGATGTAACAAGCTCATTATGCCTACCTGGCTAGCAGTCACAAAAGCAGAGACGAACCACTGGTTGAACTTGTCAACAGACTTCAAATAAGTGTTTGTAACCTTCCACATATGCTCATCTACCAGATCCAGGGCAGCGTGGGCTATGAACTGATTCAAATGTCTGTTGTCTTCTTTCTGCAATCATAATGTTTATATAGATACCTAGATACATTGGGTACGGGTGCACGCAATAATAAGACGGCGATTTCTCTATTCTTGAAAACAGAAACCTGGCAAGTTATGGAAGAAATACGAAATATTAGTGGGACGGTATACCTTAGGTTCTTTAGTGACTGGAATGAAATCCATTTCAAATATTGGGTTATCGGAGTGCCCGACGATGACGAAATAATATGTCCCTGCCGACATCCTGAACTTTTATCTTCATAAAACTGTAGAGCAAACAATAAAATTCATGAAATCTGTGTTTTTGTAGGTGTCACACACAACTTCCCAAATAGAGATGGGTAACTCAGGAGAGATAGATACAAAAGATATGTATCATTCCGTTTCACTCAATCACTCTTTATATCTCTTTGAATCCGAATGTATCAGTGTATCTTTTACAACTTGTTCAATCTTCGTCTTTTTGTATCTGAGTGATGTGTAGGTATTGTGTGTCGCACACCTACCTAGTGGCCGGCGACTCGGCTCTCTTCGAAAAGTCTAGACGTCTCTTTCGCACCTCCCTGTTTAGAATGATCTGTCTCGCTTTCGCTAGACCGAGATAATGAGTTGACTGACCATTATAAACTGATATACGTCAGTACAAAATTTTAATTATTATACTGGTTTGATTTTGTCGTGCACTTTCCTTCAAGTGCCTAAAGCTTTATTTAAATAGGCAAACTAATTTCAGTCATAAATCTATCGATTTTGAGATCAAGATGGAAAAAAAGGGTTAAGCAATTTACAAAATTAAACAAAATAATCAGTTTGATTTATGTACTTTAGTTTAAACTCGGGATCGGGAGTGAATATTTTATTCAATAAATCAGAACAGAAAGATACGTAACGTACCTAAACCAATTATTGCTCGTAGTTCGTACTGATTCATTGGATTGAATTGTGCGAAGCGAGCCGCGCTGAGCAAGTGAGCAACAGTTCAATATCGCTACGTGTGATGCGCGGATTCAAAAGGATACAAAGATATAAGAGAGTGATACATATCCCAGTGATCGAAAGATACATATCAATCTTTTCTTTTCAAAGATACATTTTTCCCATGTCTATTCCCAAAATAATGTCATTCACTATCAAATATCAACCTGATCAACATTGAACATTGACAGCATTTTTTTAAAAAAGACAAAGACAAATGAGCGAAATTTTGTGTTGATAAAAAGAGATAGAACATAAGTTATGCCCAACAATTTGAAATGGATTTATTCGGAATGCCTTGCCTTGACTGACTTGTCAAACTTTTTTTTTTTTTTTTTTTTTTTTTTTTAATGGCTTCGCACGGTTTGTGCATTAGCCAATGTCACGTTTTATAAGTTTATGAATTTATTTATTTAAAAAACAAAGGTAGGGAAACTTTAAGGAAATAAAAATAATAATTTATCGGGATTTAGAATTAAACAGAAATATAGGATCAACAATCGGAAAGGTGAATGAGTAGGTATGTACAAATGAGCAAATTACGATGACGAAAAATTACAATTTAATATTATTCAGAATAATAAATGAGACTATACATTTATAAACAGGAAAACTATTGGTACAAAGTAAACAAAGTATAGAGGTAGGAAAAGGTATGCGGAGAGACAAAAGGTTACAAAGAAAAGAAGAATGGTCATATAGGGGACAGGAGAAAAAGATGTGATTTAAGTCGCCTACGTCTGTGCCACACGAACAAGTGGGGTCGTCAACGATATGTAGTTTGGCAAGATGGGCTGGAGTGCAAACATGACCCAGTCTCATCCGTATAAGAATGGATGTCTCCATCTTACCAAACTTAGCCCTACCAAACCACGTTTTTTCCGGAATGTCAGGTTGAATTAAAGAAAAATAACAGCCTTTCAATTTGCTACTGATATCCCAAGCTATCTTCCAAGTGTCCCGAAGAAAAGTTTTTGGTAGAGTCACAAGATCAATGCTAAAATTTACATAGGGCACTAAGTCTCCACATTGCACCGCATCACCGGCAAGTGTATCCGCCACTTCATTGCCGTGGATTCCAGCATGGGCCGGAATCCACGCAAACTGTATTGAATTGCCCTCAGAGATGGTTCTGAACGCAAATTCTCTTATTAAATAAATGATAGGAAACTGCGATTTATGCTCAAAAGGGGATTTGTTGATGGCTAGAAGAGCACTTTGAGAGTCAGTAAAAATAATCGTTTTTTTAAGTTTAAAAACGCGAGAATATTCTAATGCTTTTAAAATGCCAAAACATTCCCCCGTAAAAACAGAAGTTTCCGGGGGCAGTTTTATTTTTTGGACGATGTTGTATTGAGAGTGATACGTTCCTATGCCAACAAAACCCGTTGGAGAAAACTTGGCAGCATCCGTATATACATGGTGATACTCGAAGTGTTCGGCCAAATAAGAATTTAAACTTGAATTTCTATCAGGGTCTGATTTTTTAACACAGGTAAAATTTAGGGTGGGGCTGAACAGTAAACTTTCATAACTACAGTTAAACATGGGAAGTTTATTGGAACGGTGAATTGGAGAGGAAAGTGAAAGGAATTTTTTATAGCTTATAACTAGACAGGGAGCACGTTTATGGGACCAGTAGTCTGAAGATTCTATTTGTAACATTAAAGAGTCTAGTTTAGGAATGAGAGGATGAGTTGATGACTGAAGAATCCGGAACAAATAATTGTCAGACAGAAATTGTCGTCTCAGATGTAAAGGTGCTTCCCCACATTCAATTTGGAGAGCATTAATGGGACTGGACTTCATGGCACCCGAAACAATGCGTAGAGCTTTGGATTGGATGCGATCCAACTTTTTAAAAGCCACAACGTTACCAGGTTCCAGTAGAAACAATCCGTAATCCAGAGTGCTTCTAATGATTGCGTTGTAAATAAGTTTTAATGAGAAGGGGTGCGCACCCCACCATACACCAGAGAGGCATCTAAGCATGTTAAGGTGATTTTCACATTTGTTAATAATATATTAACAATGAGGAACACTACTTAGTTTACTGTCAAGTATTACACCAAGATATCTGAAATGATCTTTAATCGGGATAGGAGTTTCTTTATAGAAGAGATTTATTGTGGGAATATTTCTCTTTCGGGTGAATAAAACAGCCGCACTTTTAGACGTGGATATATCCAAGCCATTAAGATGTAACCATGATTCCAAATTAGATAAAGCGGAATTGATAGCCTGGCTAGCTTGTTCGACGGATTGGCTAGAGGAATATAACAACAAATCGTCGGCATATTGAAGAACCCTAACATGGTCAGCTAAGGACGAGTCTAAATCAAACGTGTAAATATTGTATAGAAGGGGACTGAGCACAGAACCCTGTGGGAGGCCTTTCCACACAAGGTGAGATACCTCATGATCTCCAATTAACATACTAATAGAGCGTTCAGTCAGGATATTGATAATAAAATTCGACAAATTCAATGGAACCCGTAACGCTCTTAATTTATTTTGTAAAACTGATAATACAACATTATCATAAGCTGAATTAATGTCGAGGAAAACCGCGACCGTGGATTGATTATTAGAAAATGAAATCCGAATATCCGATGTTAAAATACTTAAACAGTCACTGGTACTTCTACTTTTTCTAAAGCCATATTGTGATTCCGCCAAGAGACCTTTACTTTCAACAAACCATTCTAGACGATTTTTAATTAAGTGTTCAGCTAATTTCATCAGAACTGAAGACAAAACTATGGGACGGTAAGAAGAAGCGTCAGATGGAATTTTATTTGGTTTAAGGAATGGCAACACCATTTGACGTTTCCATTCAGCCGGGATGTTTCCAGTGATCATAATGGAATTGATAAGATGTAAATAATAACTGAGGACGTCTTCATTTAAATTAGCAAAAAAGGAATATGGGATGCCATCACTGCCTGGTGCAGAATCCTTAGTTTTATGAATAACACCCTTTAATTCAGTAAGAGTGAATGGGCCTCTTGAAATCTCGTAAAAGATATTTGCACTCACCCGATCCGATGGAATCCTTTTTTTAATAAAATTACATAACTGCTGTCTTCAAAAATATATTTATCCAAATAAACATCTATACAAATATAGTTGTGTTACTAAAACATTTAAATTTAATAAAGAAACCCCCTTTTATTATCAAAACATATCTGTTCGACTTTTTTACTACAACTGTCTTTTTCTTCAAATAACAAATTCTACTTCAAATATATTTTAAAACCAACGCTCGAAATCAACCATAAAGCCACACCATAGAGTTTATGACTGCCAGTAACAAGGAACATAAAATTCTATAAAGCTATTTCTATAACATCCCCTCTGAATTTTATGTTTGAAACAATCAGAACAACATACAGAAAACAAACTTATAACTAACTCCCATCAACTCATTTAAAACCCAACTTAATTAAACCCACCCAACTTAACTAAAAACTACAAACAAACTTTTGAATTAATTAATCTAAAAACCTTACATAACTAACTTACAGCAAAATTTCAAATTAATTCCCAAACAACCTTAACTCCTAATAAAACTTCAACTACAACACATAACTCTTCACATTACGGAATGTCCTTCACTTATCACTCACTAAGCATTGTTTTAATCTCAAGAACTTTGTTCTGTCCAGTGGTTTAGTTAAAATATCAGCCAAATTATTTTTAGTAGAACAATAATTAATTTCCAACAAATTTTTATCTATCTTCTCCTTAATAAAATGATATTTAACATCAATATGTTTGCTCCTTCTATTTAAAATTCCATTCTTAATCAATACAATAGCAGATTGATTGTCAACAAACAACTGTGTTCTCGGTAATTTATTAGTCAATTCGTAGATCAGAGACTGAATGTATAGTAGGTCTTTTATACATTCGGCTGCAGAAATGTATTCAGCCTCAGTACTCGAAAGAGCAGTGACTGACTGCTTGCGTGAACACCAATGTATAGGACCACCACCATAAAATATTACAAAGCCAGTCGTACTTTTCCTAGTATCAGGATCACCTGCGAAGTCTGCATCACAATATGCTTTTAAAATTAATTCATTTCCACGAACATACTGTATACCACTACTAATTGAGTTTTTAATGTACCTAAAAATATTCTTAATATTACTAAAATCATTCATATTCGGATTTTCCTGATGTCTACTGCAATAACCTACATGAAACGATAAATCCAATCTTGTTTTATTTACTAAATATAATAAAGAACCAATTAACTGACGATATTTATGTACATCATCAACTCCACCTTTCCCCTCTTGATGTACATCAACTAAAATATCAGGATGACTACTATCCTTTAAGTTTTCAAATTTAAACTTTTCCAAAATTTGTTTAATATAACTTTCTTGATAAATCTTAATATAATTTTGTTCAACTTTAACATCAAACCCTATAAACTTTTCAGTTTTATCAAATTTACGCATTTCAAATTCAGTTTCTAATTTATTAATAATTTTATTTAAATCAATTTCATTTTCACCAATTAAAATACCATCATCAACATAAATAGCCAAATAAATTCCTTTATCTTTATTCACAAACACACATGGATCAGATTTCAATTGAAACAAACCTAATTTCTTCAAAAATTCCGTCAATCTTTTATTCCACATAAGTGGTGCTTGTTTTAATCCATAAAGACTTTTCTTTAATTTACAAACTTTATTTTCTTTATCTTTAATGTCATATCCTAAAGGTATTTCCATAAAAATTTCTTCATCTAACTCTCCATATAAAAATGCTGTCTTCACATCAAATTGCTTTATTTTTAAACCTTTTTGTGCTGCAATAGCTAACAACAATCTAACACTAGTAGTATTAACCACGGGACTATATGTTTCTTTATAATCAACATTATGCTTTTGAAGAAAACCTCTTGCCACTAATCTCGCCTTATATCTTCCACCAGGCTTTATTGTAAATATCCATTTATTTGAGATTATTTTTCTATTCTTTGCTTCACACCTGTTCACAATTTCCCAAGTTTTGTTTTTCTCTAATGAATCTTTCTCCTCCATCATTGCTTTACACCATAAATCTTTATCAAAACTGTTAAAAGCTTCTGTATACGTTAAAAATGATGTTTCTAAATCATAATCTTTCAGCCATGATGGCAATCTTCTCTCTCGATTTGGTAAAATTCTCCGTCCAACATTAATTGCTTCAACTGCATCCTCAAACTCATCACTAGTCTCAACTCCTGTATCATTTCTACCTTCCCCTCTCAAAACATTATTATCTTCAACATTAACTCCAACTCCAGTAACTTCAACACTAACTCCAACATCTGCAACACTAACTCCAACATCTTCAACACTATCTTCAAAATTATCAAAATTATCTTCAACATCTTCACCACTAACTTCAACATTATCAAAACTATCTTCAAACACCTCATTATCTTCAATATTTCCTTCACCACCAACAGCTCTATCACCACTTTCACTACGAAACACATCACCAACAATTACATCATTATTAACTTCATTATTAATATCACTACGAACATCACCATTATCTCCACTATTCAAACCATTATCACCAATATCGACACTCACCTCTTTAAATAAATTATCTAACTCACTCTGTATCACTTTACGATTACACAATTTTAAATAATCCGCAACATCACTCTTATTATTATTAAACAATACATCTCTCGAATAAACAATTCTAAAATCAGAAGGATCCCATATCTTATAACCATTATTTGTAAACCCTACTAAAAGCCCTTTGCTACTCCTGGAGTCAAGTTTCTTTAATTGACAATTATTTTTATAATAAGCTAAAGATCCAAAAATATTTAAATGTTTTAAATTCGGTATTCTATTAAACCACATTTCAGCTGATGTTTTATTATTAATTGTATTTGCACTCCTGTTAATTAAATAGGCAGATGTTAAAACAGCTTCACCCCATAAAACCCGTGGTAGCTGCATATCAAACAGTATTGCTCTAGTTCTTTCCATCAATGACCTATTTAATCGTTCAGCTTTACCATTTAGTTGTGGAGTGTAAGGAATTGTATAGTCAATATTAATTCCTTTACTATTGCAATACACTTTAAATTGTTTACTATTGTATTCACCACCATTATCGCATCTAAATGTTTTTACTTTTGTTTGAAAATGATTTTCTGCCAAATTTATGTAATTAATTATTTTTGAAAAAGCTTCGCTTTTATTTTTAATTAAAAATACTTTAAGAAAATGTGTATAGTCGTCCAAAAATGTTATAAAATATTTGTAACCATCCCATGTTTCAGTTTCAATAGGACCACAAATATCGCTATGTATAATTTCTAATGGTTTAAATGCTTTTTGTCTAATAGTTTTGAATGGTTTTCGGCATAATTTGGCTTTCGTGCAGACTTCGCAGATGTCGGTTTCCTTTACCAGGCCTCTCTCAATTCCTCTAACAAGATCCTTAGTTTTGGCTATAGGTACATGACCTAATGCACGATGCCAAAACATAGAGTCCAAATAAAAAGAGTTTACTGACCTTGATGTTACAACTGGCTTTGCATGAATACTTAGGTAGTACAAACCGTCCCGCTTTAGCTCAGCAGTCACTGATTCAGCCTCCGATCCATAAATATCACAACTATTTCTGAAAAATTTTAAAATATAATTATCATCTGTTAGTCTAGATACAGATATTAAGTTTTTCTTTAATTCAGGAACAAAAAGGACATCTCTCAATATAATATTGTGGGAATAGATGTTGCCCATGATGTTTACATAATGAATATTTCCATCAGCTGTCATGATCTTATAATTTGTTTTTCTTTTATCCTTAAGATAACTCTCAGAATTAACAATATGACTGCTGGTACCTGAGTCAATAATGAACTCAATATTTGCTTCTTCTGTTTCTATATTATTAGTAAAATTGTTACTCACGTTCTTCATATTCAGACAATGTTTTGTGTAGTGCGAGCTGGTATTACAATGCATACAGTTGTATTTTTCCTTGCAATCCGCATATCTGTGTCCTGTCTTCAGACATTTGAAACAACTTTGTTGGATGTTCAGTCTGTTGTCACCACTCGATATTGGAGTTCTACAATATCTCGCAATGTGTCCCTTCTTTCCGCATTTGTAACAAGTTTTAATATAAAAACTGGTTGCTTCTTGATTGTTTTCATTATTATCTCTTGATGTTGTTGCTTTTATTTCATCATTTTTATTGTTGTTCTTAATTCTCATTTCTAGACTTAATCTTGAAATTAAATTTATAAGTGTTTTATCAGTCAATGATGTCGCCTCCCATGCTGTGCGGAAGTAACTCATGTTTTCCGGTATACTCGTCAAAATTTTAGTTATAATCTGCTTATCATCAAAACTGTAACCCAAACTTCTTATTTTTGTTGCTTTGTTTTCTATTTCGGTTATGTCAGACATCAGATCATCTCTTACAAATTTATAGTTATAAAACTCCTCCAATTGATGAGAAATTTGTACGTCCTTGTGTCCCAAAAAAATGTTATCAAATTTTTCAATTATTTCTTTGGTGGTTTTGCAGTTTATTGCATAAGACATATATTTTTCGCTTATGGAGCATAATATTATTAATTTTGCCTTCGCATCTTTTTTCTCAAAATCTTTTATATTTTATTCATCATCTAATACTGAATTTAAATCTTTTGCTCTCAAAATTAGCATAAGCTTTACCTTCCAAAAAGAATATTCTGATTCGCTGGTTAATTTTGACAATTTGACGTATTCTTCTGCCATTTTAAATATTTCTCCTCACACTTTTCACAATTTCTGGCTTTTAGTTTCCACTTTCATACACCCACTGCGGAGGGCCCATAACCTCTTGAAATCTCGTAAAAGATATTTGCACTCACCCGATCCGATGGAATCCTATTTTTAAAAAAATTACATAACTGCTGTCTTCAAAAATATATTTATCCAAATAAACATCTATACAAATATAGTTGTGTTACTAAAACATTTAAATTTAATAAAGAAACCCCCTTTTATTATCAAAACATATCTGTTCGACTTTTTTACTACAACTGTCTTTTTCTTCAAATAACAAATTCTACTTCAAATATATTTTAAAACCAACGCTCGAAATCAACCATAAAGCCACACCATAGAGTTTATGACTGCCAGTAACAAGGAACATAAAATTCTATAAAGCTATTTCTATAACAGGGCCATCTAGAGTCCTAGGGATGTCTTGATTATGGGATTCGTTGGTTATTGATATTATTGGTAAGGACAAGTTAGGGTTAATAGCCTGTGTAATAGCCTCAGGAACCCAAGGCGGCGCTAAATTATCTAAGAATTCGTTGGCTAAAGAATTAGGTATAGGGGAAGGGTTCTTATAAATGGATCTAAATCTACGGATATTCCGCCAGACAATCGTTGGGTGAGTGTTCGATGAAATTGATGAGCAGAAGTTACGCCAAGATTCGAATTTTTTCTTCTTAAAAAGTTTATAAGTTTCGTTAATTAAGTTAGTTACATTTTCAAAATTAATATCAGACATATTGAGGTTATAATTGAATTCCGCCTCTTTGCGTTTGTTAACTAATTCTGTACACTCAGAGTCCCACCATGGAGGCGAGGGAATGGTACTATTATTGTTATTTTTTTTAGGAAAAACTGCATCTGCAGATTCAATTAACAAATGTGCTAAAGCTTCAGCACAGCTGTTTTCATTGCCATCAGAAATTACAGGCAAGGAGCAAAGCTTACTGTCAACAATGCTTCTAAATTTGTCCCAGTCATTATTATTTCTACTAGGTAACTTATGTCTTAAATTAGACCTCCTTGATGATGTCTTTGATTTGGTAAGAGGGTAAGAAATAACTATTGGGAAATGGTCACTACCATGAGTAGAGGATAGAGTGTGCCAAGTTAATGAAGAGGCTAAGTTTGGGGAACAGATAGAAAGGTCAATTGCACTTTGGTTTTGGTTGGGATCTGAACGGCGAGTAACAGCTCCCGAGTTCAGGATGCATAAGTTATGTGAGTCTATTATATCTAGTAATTCCTCTCCATGACAATTGGAAATGGAACAACCCCATGATTGGTGATGGCAATTAAAGTCCCCCAATATTAAGAAAGGCTTAGGAAGGAAAGAAAAGAGATTGTTCATCTCTTGAAGAATAGAAGAAGAAGGGTGAGGAATGTATATAGAAACAAAACAAGTTTGGTGCACCTTAATAGCTACAATAGAAATTTCCTCACTATGAGGAGGTAATGAAACAATAGAGAAAGGAATAGAGTTCTTGATAAGTATAGCTACACCACCATACCCATCAGATCTATCCTCTCTAATGGTTGAATAACCATTAATTTTAAAAACATGATTTGATTTGAGCCAAGTCTCTGCTAATGCAAAGACAAATGGCTCATATTTGTTTAATAGGTATATAACATCACTCTTTTTGTTTACTAGACTGCGACAGTTCCACTGGATTATACTGGATGTGTTGTCCATGATGAATGGGTTGAGGTAAATTGAAAGTTGAGGCAACGTTGGACGGTGATATGTTGAATTGAGAAAGAAGATTGTGTAATGCAGAGAGAAAATCATTTATAGAAAAGTTTACGTCATTTTTATCATTATTTGGATTATTAGAAAAAGCACATCCATTAGATGGCTGGGGAATTTTAAAATCATTAATAATAGCATTATGGGCCTCTTTATTGTAACCTTGTGTAGATTTGGGTGGGGAGCGTGGTTTCAGGAAGACAGTCTTTTTATAACTACTTGAAGCCTGCATTCTATTAGGTGAAGAGATTGATGGAGTATCTGCAAAGTTTTTAGTAGGAGAAGATAAAAGTGTGTCAGCATATGATTTAGATACGGGGGGATATACTTTTGCTGCTTCAGCATAAGAAACTGAGCTATGTGCCATGTAAGATTTGATCTGTTTTTGACGAGAGAATTCAGGACAAGATTTATTAATGGCATAGTGATATCCAGAGCACAGACAACAAGATGCATTTTCTATTTCCCTTTCACAACTATCTCCAGTATGGCCATGACCACATTTAAAACAGCGAGGTTTAGATCTGCACTGAACTTTAGTGTGCCCAAAACGACAGCAATTATAGCATTGTACAGTAGGAAAAATATATAAATCCACAGGTAATGCATTGTAACACATAAAGATTCTTTTAGGTAGAACCTGACCATCAAAAGTAAGAACTATGGATTGGGATGGCTTCCAAATGGTTGTACCATCAACAACAGATTTAAAATTAAGGCGTCTGACTTTTAGAATTGGACCGCAACCAATTGGAACAGTAATATTATCTATAACTTCCTCTGGGGACCATTCTGCAGGAACACCACGCACTAGGCCCATTCTAGTGACGTTAAAAGTGGGTATAAAAGCTTTGTAGTTATATGTTTCCAGACTATTATGTGAGATAAAAGAATTTGCATCCAGAAAATTAGAAAATGAAAGAGAAACTTTATTGCGCCCAATTTTTTTGACGCTACCATTTATAATATTTTGAAAGGCGTTGTGTTTGAGGAACTTACCAAACGTGATTGGGTGCAATGTAGTACCATCATCAGGGGAAATAGTTTTCCTCTGTAAATGAACAATGAATGGTGCACTGTCAGTTTTGTCGTATGTTTTACGACCGATTTGCGCGGGAACAGCTATGGATGGAGCATGAACATCAGCAGCAATGGTTGGTGTTACGACGGAGCTAATAGGTTCTGTAATTGTAATAGTAGTTGTAGGACTTGTAGGATCCGTGCAACCACAACCCGGCGACTCGGAACCGCGGTTATTTCGGGTGCGACGGCGTTTATTACAGTGCTTGCACACATGTACGCGGCTTCTTTTCCGGTGACGAGCCGATGACGACCCATCAGTGTCCATACCTGACTCATTGCTAATAGTGACAAAATTGCCTGCCGGGGGAACAAAGTCCCCCGGGTCTGGCGGGTCGTTCATTGCACGGCTTCAACAATAAAATGAGAAAAAACTTACCACTACCGAAGAAAAATCTACAAAATTATAAATTAAAGAAAAAAGAGCACTAAAACTAAGACTACTGATCCTATGTTACCGTATTTTAAAAGTAATTTATCACAAATTCGAAAAGGACGCGTCCGCCAAGTTGAACGTTTCCCGCGCTTTCCTTGTCAAACTTATTGACGCGTTCCAGATTAGCGAATAAACTTTCAACTAGGTCTATAGCTAGTCTGTGGAACATAGTGCCTAGCTCTGAAAAAATAAACAAGATTGGCGGGAACGCGGACTGAGAAACATTCGACTTTGCATCAACAAAAAAATAGTAAAATAACTCAAAATGAATAGTAACACAAGTAATAAGCCTCCATTGCGCCAGTAAGATGCTTTTGCAAATTATTATTTACTAAAAGCTTTTATTTTTAGATTCATGGGCAATCCCGATTGATAAGCTAATGTTGTGGAGAGGAAGTTGGACTAAATACGATTCCAAGATATCGAACTCATTCCTACGTGTTCATTACGATCAACTTATATTAACTGCAGACACAAAGATTTTGGAGTTGTTTAACATCCATCATAAAATAAAAGGGATTTATAAAGACGATGTTCTCATCCTTGTCGTGAACAACTCTTGCCATGAAGTAAGTTTTTTAACAAGTACTGACCTACATACTAATTTCTACTTGCACCTTGCGTATTTAAAACTCGTTGCCTTTTCATATATACTCGTATCTAACGGACAATTACGATTATGAGGTGAAATGAGGGATTTTCTTTTTCATGTCTTCCCTAGTCGCTGGATAGATGGCGTTAGTCTGACTACGTTACTGCAAGGAACAGAACGTCACATAATTTCACTTGGACCTAATGGTTATATTCGGAAGCTTATGCAAATGAAAGTGTCAGGGTACATTCCGACCACCGTAAATGCGGGCCTGTGGACGGTTGGCTATGGGCTAGCTAGCCGTCCGTCCGTGTAACGACGACGACAGGCCGTGTCGACGGCGCGTTCGTGTTCCACGCGCGCCTCAAAGAGATGTCAGCTTAAGGGGAGGGGCCCGCAAGGGCCGAATCCTGCCGGGGTTGCGGGCCTGTTCGAAAGAGATACCGCGGCCCCGGAACATAAAGGGCGAGGAAGGAACATGGATGGGTTTTAGTCAGTTAGAGTCTGACACTCCCTCCCGCTCCGCCCAGAGTGGGAGAAGTCATTTGATGATTTCCAATCCTAAAAAAAAAAAAAAAAAAAAAGGTACATTCCGAGATAAGAAAAAATCACTCACAGCGCTCACATCAATATTTGGCGTTCCGATTTAGTTTTCACGATTATGACAGCTAAAATCTGTCATTAGGTTATTTGACAGTGCTCACGGTGATATTTATTTGGGGCATGGTCAGTGTAATCGCAAGATGGCGCGTCTCATGACGTCATCTATGACGATTCAAGGGACATCAATATCGCGCTCACGGTAATTTGGAACGGGTTTATGGATGCTCACATCGTTTACAGCCTATCTCGGAGCGCCACCTCTGTCTCCTATTGGCTTTGGCACCTAGTAACGTAGTCGGATCAACGCCATCTATCGAGTTCATGAAAACTATTTATTTTTAAACGCTCGAAAAGAAAACCCACAGACTTATACGTCTGTGAGAAAACCTCTCATTGTCATGAATCACAATTATAAATTACTAATCATAATAAACCATTCTTACCAAAGGGTGTCGTATTTACCTTGTAATAACCAGGTTGTGGAGATCAGATAGGCAGTCGCTCCACATAAATTATTGCTTTGTCTGTTAGTCTAACCATAGTTGGGAAAAGACTAGGTAGGTACATTGTAGATGATGATGATTCATAATAGAAACTATAACGCTGGCTGCATCTTGCTTGTCCAACAAAAGATTCTTCTAACAAAAATGATTGTTTCAGATCAGGAAGATAAAGTTTCAAATAAAATCCAATGTACCCCAAAGCCTAAAACTGCTTGGTCAACACTTCCCTATAGTAAACCACAATAATATGCAAGCCAGCCATGTCATCAACGCGAAATATAAAAATGTGGATGATGTCCTAAGACATGCATTAGAAAATAAAGGTAAATAGATTTGCCGCTGTAAACTGAAAAATTAAGATGTTTTCAGAGCCAACTTGAAGCTTCCTCTCAAAATGATAGATTGAGTGTAAAAACTTTTTATTGAAAAAAAAATTACACTGAGTCTTGCACTGCACCATCTATTGGTTTTCAATGGAAGCTGGCCCTGAAAATACTTAAGATAAAACTTAGGCTGGTTTTAATTTTTTTAATATTTTTCTAGACGTAACGAGTACCTCAAATATACCAAATGGTTTCAGCAACTTCATGAAATTGTGTTTACTAGACCCAACATTCCCTCAGTTGGTTTTTGAAGCCGAAAAAATTGTAAATAAGGAAATAATCAAGAAGTCTTCCTAAGAACTTCGAAACAACATATAAATCTTTTGTCTGTAATATGGGGTTTTTCTATCAAAGCTTGTACCTCAATTATTGAGACCGTAGCTCCGTATTTAGCCTTAATATTTAATTTGTGCGTGGATCAAGGGGTCTTTCCGGATCTGATGAAGTTTAGTAAAGTAATACCGCTTTTTAAATCCGGGGACACTAAAGACACGAATAACTATAGGCCCGTATCCGTGTTGCCAGTTTTCAGCAAGGTGTTTGAAAAGATAATGCTCAATCAAATGCTTCACCATTTTAACACCAATAAAATATTACACGATCAACAGTATGGTTTCACCAAAGGACGTTGTACAACTGACGCCGGTGTCACTTTATTAAAACACATATTTACTGCGTGGGAAGAGGCACATGATGCCATAGGAATATTCTGTGACCTTTCGAAGGCATTTGATTGCGTAAATCACGAAACCTTAATCTTGAAACTTGAGCATTACGGTTTAGGTAAACTTGCGCTCAGTTTAGTTAAATCGTATTTGAGTGATAGACAGCAGCAGGTACAAATAAATGGTGTCAATTCAATGGGTTTAAAAGTAGAAATGGGTGTACCACAAGGTTCGATATTGGGTCCCTTCCTCTTTTTGGTTTATATTAATGACTTACCCCATTTATTTAACAATCGCCCGCAAATGGTGTTGTTTGCAGACGATACTTCTTTAATATTTAGAATAAACAGACGTGCCACTAATTTTGACGACGTAAATAACGCCCTACTGCAGGTTCATAATTGGTTTACTGTAAATAATTTAGTTCTAAATGGGAAAAAAACTAAATGCATCAGATTTGCTCTTCCAAATGTCAAAAGTAGTGATTGTGACATAGTATTAAATCAAGAGAAACTAGAATTTGTCGATAAAACGATTTTCTTGGGAATCGCGCTCGATTCAAGGCTACAATGGGGCCCTCATTTAACATCTCTTGCAGGACGCCTAAGCTCAGCAGCATATGCTGTTAGAAAAATCCGTCAATTTACCGATGTTGATACCGCGAGGATAGTTTATTTTAGTTATTTTCATAGTATTATGTCATACGGTATTTTACTATGGGGACGGGCTGCAGACATCGAGTCTATATTTATTCTGCAGAAAAGAGCCATCAGAGCCATATATGATTTACGTAGACGCGATTCTCTGAGAGAGCTGTTTAAGGAAATTAATATCATGACAGTACCTTGTCAATACATCTATGAAAACATCATGTACGTTAGGAAAAATCTGCATTTATTCAGTAAAAGAGGTGACAGACACCACTATAATACTAGAAATAGGGACGAACTAGTTCAGCCAGGTTTCAGGCTTGCTAAAGTAGATTCCTCTTTCATGGGGTACTGTTTAAAATGTTACAATAAAATACCTCCCCACATTCTACAACTGAATGAGACGAAATTTAAATCTTGTGTAAAACGCACACTATGTAGTCAAGCATATTATAAGTTGGGGGATTACATTGATGATAAAAATGCTTGGCTCAATGCCGGTCCTGCTCCACAACCATAGGCGCAAACTAATTGATTCCCAGTCAAGTTATTGTGGAAGCTGCAGAAGATTGTAAAAATATCCTTGCATTGTATAGATTCCATCTCTTAATATTATATAATGGGGTCGGCAAGTTAAAGCTGATTGTAGATGGCGCCACCACCGCACAGACCCAATCTGACCAATGAGGTCAAACTATTTTGAAATATAAAATGACATTGACAGATTTTCAACCAATGACGATGCTTAGGTTCATGCGGTGCTAGCGCCATTAGTTCCACAGTTGCCAACCCCATTGCATACCACATGTGTGAGTTCTATGTATTGTAAAGCCACCATTTTACATTTAGTTATCTTTTTTTTTGACTTGAATATGCCCTGGCGGCTGAGAGAATGTCATGCTCACTCAAATGTCTCGGTGATGGTGGCGGGTGTGTCGGGTCATTTAATTCCCTTCAATATGGTCGAGTTGAATGATGCTGATACATGCGTCATGTTCGTGAACGGGCGCTGTCAATTGAGACTGGTCAACTCTCAGCTGCCACGGTTAATTTTAATTTATTAATTTTTTTAATTGATTTAATCTTTTCTCTGGACGCTCTTAATGTGCACGTCTTTCTACATCGTTCTCACATATATGTATAATCACAACATGAATGATGTAACCAAGATTTTGTAACAATATTTTGATTGAAAAGAGTGTCCATGGAGTTTCTTGCCCGTTCTTCTCCATAGAGATCTACGCTAGGGAATGGGCAACTACAGTACTTTCTCAAGTTATTATGCCTTGTGACTGTGACTGTAGCTTTGATTTAGTTTTGTATTTTTGACATTCAAAAGTGCCGTAATGGTCTAATTGAAATAAATGATTTGAGTTGAGTTGAGTTGAGTATGCCTTATGTTTTCATGAACGCATCGTTCTGGACATTCTACATTACATTATAGACTATCTGTGGTCACAGTTTGTTTTGATTTTTGACAGCATTTTGAATTTCAAACTCAAACGAAAACTTGTCGACTTTGTTGTGTTGTGAATGTAAAGTGTAGTAAATTGTAATTCTTTCGTATTGATTGTTTCTTTTGCTTTATCCAAGAATGAATCCAAATAGATATATTCCTGGCCAATCCAGCGTGCTGCGGAAATCAAGGTACGAGTTTTGTAATTTTCACAAAATTATCTGCGAAACAAACAGTATTGCGACTGCTGAATTGTGACTTTATCCCGTTTATTTATTAATTAAACAACAATTATTGATGATGTTATTTGAAAGCAGTAATTCTAACAATATTTATCATGTAATACACCAGACTAGAAGGCAAAGTATCTCTACTGCCGAAGCCCCGCCGCCCTGGGTCCACGGATCGCCTGTCCACTGAGGCGCGGCGGCCGAGCGCTGCGGGACACCGTTCGAGCAGTGCGGACACCGCCAGAGGAACGTTTGGGGGCGGCAGGCTAAGCAGGGAAGCTTCTGCTACCAAGATACCTCTGAATGGAGTATGTTTGCATTGTATTTTGTAATTAACTTTGACAGAACAAAACCACTACCATTAATTAACCTTTTGGACGCCATTGTGACGTATTGGTAACAAGCAAGCGTGTGCCCTGTACGCTAAACGATACAAATAGTAGATGAAATTGTGGCTTGGCGTGGAGGGCACACTCGAATTTTTATGCTGTGGCGGTCAAAAGGTTAAAATATGTACTGGTTAAATACATATTTACTCACTGAATGATAAAATTTCACTAAGCCCGTTTACTATAACTTACTTAAGTACCAAATGTCAGTTAATATACCTGTAATATCTCGTAGCTATCAACGTTTCTATTAACAAAGTTAGCTTGAAATATTTCATCCGAGTCACCTACCTGTCAATTGATTCATAGAAAAATCAAAGAAAGATTTTCAGTGATGTGTGCACTTGAAATGTCAAACAGACAGAGATAGCAACTGAACAGTAAGTTATTGAAAATGGCTGTAAGTGGCACTCTCTTACTGAGATTTGCAACTTAGTAGATCAACAATCACAGTCCATTGTTCTCCAAAGTGGATGTATTAAGCAGAGATGTACATTCATTTGTCCAGTCTATGTTTTAATCCACAGTACTATTATGACTGAGTACAGCACAACAGATAAATGATGATGATAGTAAACAGAATACTAATGTAAGATACTTGTTCAGAGATCCCGTTCCCAGCAAGGAGAGAGATTCGGTCAGTCCTCCATGACACCGATGAGGTCCAGCCAATATGCTGCCAGGCCAACTACAACACCTGTTGTAAGTACATATATTTCTTAGTGTTAACTTGTAAACCACTTTGTCCTTCATTTCTTAAATCATCATCATTCTCCTGATAGTCATGGGTTTGAGCCCAGACAGGTGTATTACTTTGTATAATTTATTGCAAGGCATGTCCCAGAACCAAAAATTCGAAGACATGTGACATCTACCAACCTGCACTGGGCCTGCGTGTGGATTATAGCTCATGCAAAATCGCGCTTTCACATGGAGTTACATACACCAGCCCGTTATTACAATACAATTACAATTATTCTTTGTTAACAAGAAATATTTTAATATATTCAAAAAAAAATGTTCTATTCTATTCCACCTATTTACCATAAAACGGATTTTTTAAACCATATTTTTTAATAGAGGACTGATGACCCCATAATGATGTGATTGCAGAGAACTCCATCAGAAGATCGTGCAAGTCGTAGCTGGCAGACTTCTCTTGATAGAGCTTTGGCATTTGTTACCATCAAAGATCAGAGGTGAGATATAACTACCATTATTGTATGTAAAGACTAGGATTGGATTGAAAAGTATGTTTTAATCGATACTGTACAAGTCTCAAGATTCTTGATGATTGATATTATAGTGAATAAATATTTGTCCTTTGTGTCCTCTGTCAGGCCTATCTCAACAGTACAATGGCAGCGCGCTGAGTGCGGGCGCGTGGGCGAAGCCCTGACGGCTCGTAGCGGAGGCGCCGGGCCCGGCATGGCGCTCATCAGACCTCTCACCATCGCCCGCTTCGTGGACATCGCGGCCGCGCTATTGTCGGCTATAACTAGAGATGCTAAGCTTAACACTGATAATTATGTCACTAAGGTTAGTTCCTATATGCCTGTACCAGTCACTCAGGCCTTTTCCACCTAAGCGGAGCCCCACCGCCCCACCACTTAGCTCATCTCTGTTTTGGTAAAAACCGTGCCTCAAACATAGCCCACAAAGGCATCTTAATAAAAATAATTTTGTACCTGAGATGGTGCAATTACGACTTACTCATATTTCTTTAAATTAGTTACAAGCAGATACAAGCAGCAATATTTCTCTGCTGTAAACAAAAAAAAAAACAATATTATTCTTAGAACACTTTCTAAATGAGTTAAATTCTTCAACAGCTGCCACATCTATCAAAGCGCCTCCTGTACCCCGGCACAGTCTCCAAGTCGTGGCTGAAGACAGTGAACACACTGCACGCGTTCCCGCACGCGCTGGCGCTCATAGCGTATTTGTTGGACCTCGTCAACCATATCGTAAGTCGAAAATGTATTAATTATCTAAGGTTACAGCACAGGTTAAAAGCACTGCATGAGCTCATCAGCATCACCTCGGCTCATTGGCTTGCCCTCTTGACTTGAGCGTGACCATTGGCTTGGGTTGAGCCACTCGCCTAGCCTCGCGGTTGTGGTTTAATCCCTAAACAAAACTTTTTTTGCTATAAACTATGAATCAAGACCATCAGAAGCCCTTATAAAGCAATGTAGAATCTGGTTTAAAGTCGTAGAAATACGAAACGGTTCGCAAATGAATCCTCGTCATTGGCTTTGCTTTCGGGTCTTCGTTGTGAGTCGAAAGGTCATTTTTTTATGATGTTAAGGGATTTTGTTTTATGTTTGTAATGTTATTGTAGGAAATGCCAGTATCAGATGAGTGGCTGTACGTCGGCAAGGACGAGTTGTCTTGTCTCCGCAGAGACTACTTGTACAAGTGCTGGATCAGGTATGTCCCATTGGTTTTCTCAATCGACTGGTAGCTAAATTTACTGACGGCGTTGTAGGTGGTATACTTGTTTATCTATTGTCTTGTCGCACTGTAGCCTGAAAGAACTATAATATTTCTTCTTGTAATGCTTGTCTTCTCTATTATGTTTTAATGAATAAATAAATATCGCTGTACATTACACACAGCGCCATCTAGTGCCACACTAAGCAACGAGGCTTGTGTCGTGGACAACAGGCAGTTGATATACTAATAGATACTTTTTGTTCACATATTAGTTTAGTCTAGTATTTAGACATCATTGTGTTCATTCATCTACAAAAAGATCAGGGCCATTTATATTTATTTTCCTCTTACCATGCAGATTTCAAGATCCTGGTCATCAGTTTGAGGACTTAAACGAAGAGTACCTTCAGAATCTGAAGGTGTTACTTGGCAATGATGAGGAAAAGATTGCAGAGTTAAAACAGACTATCAAAAGTAAGTTGAGCTGTCACCCACGATTTTACTTGCGTACTCGTATATTTTGCATCTCCTGACTAAAAAAGTTATGATTCTAATTAGTTCGTCAGAATAATCGAAAAATATAGGATACGTATTTTTGTTTTATTATATTAATTAAAAAAAATGTACGAAAATAAAACGCATCAAAGATCATAAGTGGGGGCTTGTGATGTCACTTGTGGGTCAAAATGAGTACAAAATGTACCTTTATGTGACGTCACTTGCGGGAAACACTAGTATAAAGTTTACCTTCATGTGACGTCATACGAGTTTTCGAGGCATTGTGTGTTCATTTTTTGTTTATGAGAAAAAAGAAAATTACGTGTCTAATATTTTTTGAAAATCTGTCTGACGGACTTATTAGTTTTTTTTTTAAGATTATTCCCTATTAGTGTCATAATGCCTACAAGTGATATTGGTTCAGTCGTTTCCCTTTTAGTAGATTCTGTCAGTCCTTGTAGTAATATGGTCAGATACTAGGACACGCAGGATACAATATTAACTGTTTCATCGTTTGCGGAACGGCGCCATATTTACACCTGCAACTCCGAATCTCCACCTGTACTTGTGTTCTTGCTTCCATAGTTCTTACGCTCACGATATAAATAGTCTTATATGCATATTTTTTTAGAATACGAGCACTGCCTAGAAGATGAAGTAGAAGCGGCCGCCCGCGCGGACGAGGCGCGCCGCGCACAACGACGTGACGCGCTGCTCGCCGGACTCAAGAGTGCGCGGAGCGCGCGACGAGCTGAGCGCGCACAGCGCGACGTGCAGACCACACTGCGCACGGACCTGGCCGACAACGTCAAGCAGATCGACGCCGAGATAGACAGGGCCACGTAAGTCATCATCAGCGCCCACTCATCCCTTTTTTTTTCGAATGGAAAGTCATCAAATGACTTCTCTCACTCTGGGCGGAGCGGTAAGGAGTGTCAGAGTTTTACTGACTAAAACCCATCCACGTTCCTTCCTCGCTTTTTATGTTCTGGAGTCACGGTATCTCTTTCGAACAGTCCCGCAGCCCTGCCTTTCCCCGAGGACCCGTTCCCACTATGTTGTGACGATTCATTTATCGTTTGGTGTTTACTTAGCAAAAGTCGCGGACAACGGTAATCGTGTCGTCCTATATGTAAACACCAGTCCATCCATCGTGTCTTGATAAATACGACAGTAAAAACAGCTGTTTCATAGTTTCAATGATTTTATGTTATTCTCATTATATTTCTTATAATTTGTACCTCAGAGCGGAGAGTATGCAACTGAAACAGGAGCTAGAGACGCAGCCTCTCAGTGTGGAACAGCGCACCAAACTGTTGGATGAAGTGGACTACGCGCTGCGCGTGCAGGACTCCAAGCGGTCGCTAGCGGAACAGATTGGGAAGGTAACTAACTTGTCATACAAACTGCTCTTGAATACTCACAACTTTTTTCTACTATGTTGAACGCAGGTATGTTAAAACACTGATCTGATGTAATTAATTTTGAGCTCCCGATATTGCGACGCTGTTGCAAGCGCCGTGATCGCGGGTTATACGCGCACTACTGGAACTCGACAACAAGTCACGGCATAACTTACTCACAGTATCACCAAGTTTTGAATGTTCATTTTGATTTATAGTGTCTTGTCTTCATTGTCTTGTCTAGTAAATAATTATGTAGTTAAAAAAACATAGTTGGTAAAGTAAAAGGGTCGCAAGCACTACTCAGCATGAGGTTGAGTCCCTGATCAAGACAAGTATTATTGTGACTATTATGGCAGGAGGCCCGCCTCGTATCACATGAGACTTAAATACAACGACCATAAAACCTTGCAGTTCGATTCAATGATAGAAGAAATATTTCCCCAGATGGTGCTGAGCAAGGAGACAGAGTTGGCTCTGTGGCAGAAGAAGACGCTCGACAGTTGCGTGGAGTACAAACAGGGACTCATCCATCTGTCGGCGCAGTTCCCCGACCTCGCCGACCTGGCTATTGACGAGAAGTTAGTATTTTGAGTACACTACTTGTTAGCCACCTGCCTTGACAAAACATTGTAGCACCAAAGACAAAGGCTGTAAAATTCATTTCTCAATGCGCAATATCTCTGATTACCATTAAAATGTATCCTAGAAAATTCAGAGAAGTTTACTAATCTTGTAAGTTAGATACGATATAGTAGATTTATAGGGTTTAGCACATAATCTGACCAGTGTATCTACTTTCGCCATAAAAATCATCAGGTTTGAAATGTTCACTGCATATCCTAGAAGAAGAGGTTGGTTTGTAAGATAGAGCCACTGCACCCAGCCCTTCGATACTAGCGCTCATTCATGCTGGAAAAGAAGTCCAACTAAATACTAGTTGGACTTCTTTTTTCAGAAACAGAAGACACATTGCCATGTGATTCGGGAATAATGGCACCTTGTAACAGAACCTGTTGAAAAATTTTTTTTTTTTTTTCAATTAATCTTGACTGGTTCTGTAATACGTGTATATTTTGTGTCCCAGGGAACTGATGAGCTCAGAGTGTGCGACTAGCGTGTCGCGCGGACTGGAGGCGCTGCGTTCGCTGGCGACACTACTGGCGCAGAAACGAGCTGAACAAACCAGGGAGAAAACTGCACTTGCTAGGAAACGTGCTGCGTTACTTGTGAGTTATTGGCTTTTTGAATATCTGTAGTTATAACTGTCGTATGTTTATCGGGTGAGAGCAAACATAGAACTAGTAAAACATAGTTGAAAAATAATCGGCTTCGTGGTAAGCAAATGATTGGATTCACTGTAGAAATATTTGTTATAGTTATTACAAGTAAATGGTGTAAAAAAGCCTGTTAATAAAGCTGAAAGGAACTTGCTCTCGCCATCATTGCGATCATTTTTTGTTCTAGACCTTACATGGGAACAGTAGGAACCTTCTAGTTACCAAGGGGGTCAAAGTTCCAACTAATGCACAAGTTTTTTTTGGAATACATGATAATAAGAACTTTACTTTGAACACCTTCACGACCCCCACACAACTCGTTTAACCGTGAAACGTGATTTTTCACCCCAAAAAAGATCAATTCTCAGCAGCTGCAGCGGTACAGAATGCTTGGTTAACGGCTTCGTGACGAAATTTGTCTACAGTGACTCACTATGAACTTATGAAAATAATATCCTTATGGGTTGGTTGCTTCTGGGCATGTTTGAGAGTTTTTCAACTGATGTTGTATCCACTATTTTCTCCACAAACAGGATGAAACCCGCGCAAAAATCCGTGAGATGAAAACCTCAGTGCAACGCGAGCAAGACATGTTAGACAACGAAACTAGCAAGGAAGCCACCGACGTCGCCGCTTCCGCCGCGGAACTGAGAGAACTGAACGCGAGGATGCAAGAGTTGAAGCAGCAACAGGCACAGTACCAGAGAGTTGACGCGGAGCTACAGTTTTGGGAACAGCAGAATAACAGGTGAGTTATCAATAAGGCAAGATATTATACTACAAAACGACGATATTTGCTGAAAATAATGTGAATGAGAATTCCCTACAGTAAGAATGACGACAGTATCAAAAAATACTGATCTATTTAGTCCGTTTTGTAAATCAATGAATATTGACAAAGATACAACGCATCAAAAGTCAGGAGTGGGGGCTCGTGACGTCAGAACTAGCTAAATATTATACCGAGGCGTGACGTATTGGGAATTTTAAAAACGTCGTATCATCGTCAATTTTGATATACGTAACAAAAGAAAAAATACGAGTCAAATATTTTTTATTAATCTACCTGACGGACTAATTAGGTGTTTTTATCGTCTGCCCTGTTGTCTTATGTCTTAGTCTATTAGTACTGTTTCTACATAAGTTTGGCCTCGACGTCTAGGGGCCCCGCCCCTATCTCAACATCCAGTCTTTGGACTCCAATTCCTGGGCTGGACAGTCTTATTGCTTGGCTTGTTACATGGCCATGAGAGTCTTTGAAACTTATAACAAACTGATGAAATGTAGGAACACACTTACTTATAGATCTCTATTATTTACAACTAAAGAAATTCTAAGAGTGGTGTTGTTTTCAGCTATTTGACGAAAACACACCAATCCTAGCGCTATTGCTAAAGCTCATTTATTTTGTATTGCAGTTGGCGCTCAAAACTGACAGCCCTACAAGAGCACATCACGACTCAACGTGCGGAATCTAAGCGTCTGCTAGAGGCGGCGCGAGCCAAGAGGGTCAAACTAGTTGTCAACAACATACGAGAGTGGAATGAGAAACTAGGACAGTGATATGCAGGAACTGACCGGTATTCAGTTAGTGTTGATAATGTTATAGTATACTTGTTTCTCTTCATTTCAAGGTGGATTTTCCAAGGTAGCACGCGAAATTGATTGTTTCTTACGCGTTTTTTGCAATTTTCAGGCTCAGAAAAAGACTTTTTCAAGCTCAAAGTCATTCCTAGTCCTTTATAAACTTGGAGGGTTGTATTGATGATTATAATTCTGTAACTACGTCTTGCAGCTGCGAATCATATTTTTATCAAGATACAACCTAGCATTGGCCGCAAATGGCAAAAAAATCTAAGAAAAAATTGGGTCTCAAATTATATTTAATTGTGTAGACAAAATAAAGTGACCAAATAATATGATCCTTCTGCACTGAAAGACGACCCATCCTTTTAATATATTTTCCGAGTGAAAAGTGTAAATAATTTTATTTCGTGGGTCTAACGCTCTATAAAATAGGTCATGTAGCATTATACATAAGTACATAGTTTGTAATTTAGTTGAAATATGATCGCGTTTTAGTATTAAGTCTCTCATGATGAAGTATGTCAATTAATAAACTATTCCAAAGGCAAAAGATTGTATTTAATTTTGACGCATAAACTGACCTCCGAAACCCAGTTATTACTGGGTGAAACGATGCTCCTTGGTAAGACTCGTTTTTTTATTGGGAAAATACACACTATTCCCAAACCACTGTAACTCCTGAAAGCCAGAATCAACAGTGGCGACACCAGACTGTCTTAGATCCCGCAACGAAATTAATCATGAACGTCATAATGATGAGACCATGCCAGTTTTTGCAAATATCATGTGAATAGGATATACTACAATACGTATTATCTTAAACCGAACACTCAATATTTTAATACGATATAGTACGACTACGTTTAATCTTTAAAGAAAATAATTTACTCTTAAAGTTACCATGACCTGTGAGAAATTGGTCAGCACAGTGTTCAACCTCCAGCTATATCCTGGCCAGCCGCTCATGAACGGAAGGAAGGAACTGGTGGAGGTATCGGCCCTTGATGGAATTGTCCCACCTATATTGCCATTCAGACAAAAGTTCCTCCCTGACGTCGGTCTGTGGTTTGAATAATCTAGAAATCTTAGCACGGTCGCGTATGGTTAAAAGTCTGCGTCCGTGGTCTCACGCACCTTATAGTACATTACAGTCCGACGCTGCACTTCAAGCAAGATCGCCTGGAAGTACACCTGCAAGCACCGGCTTCAGTTCTAACCGTTCTATACGCTTAGAATAAGAATATCAAAGCTAAACGCTCGCTTTAAAGCAATTTACGTCGTACCGCTCCTATGGTGGCCCTATCGGCCCAAACAGGTGCCCCGTAACACATACAACCCATGTAGTACGTAGTAGCCACATAGATGGCCCTGTTTCGATCGCCCTGCAAGTGTCAGCTAAATTCTCGAGTCCAGCTCGAGTACTCGACTGAATGAGCAGCAGGCCGTCGTCCGCATAACCGGTCAATGAACAGCTGGGTGGAAGGGGAATCGCGAGGAAAACATCGAAACCTAAATTCCATACATACGGAGCGCATTACCGAGTCCTGAGGACATCCCATGTTTGAGTTTTGCGGATCCATTTAAAAAGAATGAATAAACAAGATTACATATGTTTTTGTAGCAGCCACTATTTTTCATTTTAAGTAGCAGCATCGGCCACCATGCGTTATCAAAAGCCCCGGAAATATCTAAAGATTCCAACTACGTACTTATGTTCAGAGTTATTAACAATTTTTCGAAGAGATGGTAAAGCTGAATTGGTTGTTATGAAACTTTGGTAAAGATGGCGGTAGGGTTAAGGGCCTGTACGACTTAGGTTCCTCCGGTGGCTTATCACCACTCTTTGGAATTATTCGTAGAAAGCCACGCCGCCATATGCGAGGAAAAAGGTAAGATTGGTTGTCAGACTCTCAGGCCTACTACACCAATCTACCCCGCGCTAGGTGCGTAGGTTGGTCCTAGGCAAGCAAGGCTTAACCTGAAGATCGACCCAAGGGGCTGTTATTAATTAGCGACAACTTAAGACATTAGTCTGGGGCCGCCTCCACGAAAGTCCTTGCCATGTTTTTCTATCCCCTTTCTTTTGGACCGTCTGCACGAGCGAGGGAATCGCGGCGAAATTTTCGTATAGAAATACGCTGAATCACTGCGATTCGCTCGCTCATGAAGGCGGCCCTTTAGGATTACAAATAAAACGCCAAATTTTATCTAAAAATATCATTTTATTTCCTCATCTCTCATTGATGACCATGTCGACACTCTTCTCTACTTGCTCGCAGATCTCCTTGAGATCAGTCTGTGCCCACAAGTGGTTGTGTGCGAGCTTCTTGTTCGTAGTGTCGACTTTCTTCGGAGGAGGGACGGCCGGCTTGAACGCCATCTCTGACCCATCGTAGACTTTGAATATGTGGGATGGTGTCCTGGGGAAATATTAAACTTTCTTATAAACAGATTACGTTATGGCTTTGTGTTTTAACGCCAGGTTTTTGCCTATGCGTTATTTATTCAAACCTCTAATATACTAAGTTTAATTTATATTCTAGCATAATATCTATACTAATATTATAAAGCAGAGAGTTTGTTTGTTTGTTTGGTTGAATGCGCTAATCTCAGGAACTACCGGCTCGAATTGAAAAATTCTTTTTGTATTGGATAGTCCATTTATCGAGGACAGCTTTAGGCTATATAACATCACGCTACAATCATTAAGAGCGGAGCAGGAATGAAAAATGTTGCAAAAACGGAGACGTTTTTTCCTTTTGTTTTTCTCTCTTATGTGACGCACACGAAGTTGCGTGGGTCAGCTAGTTTCAGTTATAAATAAGGAGTCGTCTAAATAACGTTCTTCAGACGCGGTGGGGTAAAATTATTTTGTGTCTAAATAATATCACTTTTTGGACGTACAAACTTACAAAAGACAGGCCCCAAATCGACCATACTTCTTTGAAAATTCTTATTCAACAAGTATGAAGAACGGGTTTTAAAGCAAATTCATAATCCATTGCCATCTAAGTTTGAGTAATTCGTCTGTTCTACAATACAGAACAGGCAATCAATATCGTTAAATTGCCAAAAAAATAATATTGAGAATGCGAGTGGGTTACTCTTTAACTCTGCTGGTATATACGTAGCAGACCCGAAGGCACCTAAGAACCCGATTCCTACCGATTTCTTCGGGAAAAACCGCTTTATGCACAATAGATTATGGTCTATTTAAAAGTAAGTCTAACAAAAATATTCACATCTTATTCAACTCCTGTGGCAAGTTTCCCCTCATGACTGCGCTAGCAGTACTCCTGACAGTGGGATGGTAATGTCGCACGAGCGTGCACAGCTCGTGTAGTCCGGCCGCGTGCGCGTTACAATGTTCCGGTGACGGCAGCGTCGGGTCGAAGCGACCTGACCCGCTAGCCTCGCTGTCTGCTTCCAGGAGCGTTGAGACGGCTTTGCTTTGCTGTGGAAGGAAATTAAAAAAGGGTTTATTGGACAAGTAATAAATACAGCACAGGCGCTTAAGCTAAAAATAATAACCTAAATAAACTAAAAATGTTGACTTCAACGCCATCTCGCGGGAAAATGGATGGGAGCAGCCTGTATGTATCACCTTAACAGAAATTGACGACATAAATAGCGTTAGCTAATCAACAATCGAAGACCCGGACGGTTGTAGAAAACCAATTTGTAAGTCGTAATGGCACCAATTTGTAAATCTTGGCGTTTCATCTGCCCTACCTAATGCAGCCACAGGGTCCGGATTTGTGTACGGTTGACGGCAATAGGCACGCTCCGATTACATACCACTGGTGGGTGCACCTCCGCGTAACTGTTCGGGAGTAAGGACATACCTGAGCGAGCTGATGCAGCAGCGCCAGGCTGGCCAGCGCTCCGTTGTGTGAGAGCTGCGGCGCGAGAGTGATGACGCGCTTGGCGAACGTAACTGTTCGGGAGTAAGGACATACCTGAGCGAGCTGATGCAGCAGCGCCAGGCTGGCCAGCGCTCCGTTGTGTGAGAGCTGCGGCGCGAGAGTGATGACGCGCTTGGCGAACGTAACTGTTCGGGAGTAAGGACATACCTGAGCGAGCTGATGCAGCAGCGCCAGGCTGGCCAGCGCTCCGTTGTGTGAGAGCTGCGGCGCGAGAGTGATGACGCGCTTGGCGAACGTAACTGTTCGGGAGTAAGGACATACCTGAGCGAGCTGATGCAGCAGCGCCAGGCTGGCCAGCGCTCCGTTGTGTGAGAGCTGCGGCGCGAGAGTGATGACGCGCTTGGCGAACGTAACTGTTCGGGAGTAAGGACATACCTGAGCGAGCTGATGCAGCAGCGCCAGGCTGGCCAGCGCTCCGTTGTGTGAGAGCTGCGGCGCGAGAGTGATGACGCGCTTGGCGAACGTAACTGTTCGGGAGTAAGGACATACCTGAGCGAGCTGATGCAGCAGCGCCAGGCTGGCCAGCGCTCCGTTGTGTGAGAGCTGCGGCGCGAGAGTGATGACGCGCTTGGCGAACGTAACTGTTCGGGAGTAAGGACATACCTGAGCGAGCTGATGCAGCAGCGCCAGGCTGGCCAGCGCTCCGTTGTGTGAGAGCTGCGGCGCGAGAGTGATGACGCGCTTGGCGAACGTAACTGTTCGGGAGTAAGGACATACCTGAGCGAGCTGATGCAGCAGCGCCAGGCTGGCCAGCGCTCCGTTGTGTGAGAGCTGCGGCGCGAGAGTGATGACGCGCTTGGCGAACGTAACTGTTCGGGAGTAAGGACATACCTGAGCGAGCTGATGCAGCAGCGCCAGGCTGGCCAGCGCTCCGTTGTGTGAGAGCTGCGGCGCGAGAGTGATGACGCGCTTGGCGAACGTAACTGTTCGGGAGTAAGGACATACCTGAGCGAGCTGATGCAGCAGCGCCAGGCTGGCCAGCGCTCCGTTGTGTGAGAGCTGCGGCGCGAGAGTGATGACGCGCTTGGCGAACGTAACTGTTCGGGAGTAAGGACATACCTGAGCGAGCTGATGCAGCAGCGCCAGGCTGGCCAGCGCTCCGTTGTGTGAGAGCTGCGGCGCGAGAGTGATGACGCGCTTGGCGAACGTAACTGTTCGGGAGTAAGGACATACCTGAGCGAGCTGATGCAGCAGCGCCAGGCTGGCCAGCGCTCCGTTGTGTGAGAGCTGCGGCGCGAGAGTGATGACGCGCTTGGCGAACATAACTGTTCGGGAGTAAGGACATACCTGAGCGAGCTGATGCAGCAGCGCCAGGCTGGCCAGCGCTCCGTTGTGTGAGAGCTGCGGCGCGAGAGTGATGACGCGCTTGGCGAACGTAACTGTTCGGGAGTAAGGACATACCTGAGCGAGCTGATGCAGCAGCGCCAGGCTGGCCAGCGCTCCGTTGTGTGAGAGCTGCGGCGCGAGAGTGATGACGCGCTTGGCGAACGTAACTGTTCGGGAGTAAGGACATACCTGAGCGAGCTGATGCAGCAGCGCCAGGCTGGCCAGCGCTCCGTTGTGTGAGAGCTGCGGCGCGAGAGTGATGACGCGCTTGGCGAACGTAACTGTTCGGGAGTAAGGACATACCTGAGCGAGCTGATGCAGCAGCGCCAGGCTGGCCAGCGCTCCGTTGTGTGAGAGCTGCGGCGCGAGAGTGATGACGCGCTTGGCGAACGTAACTGTTCGGGAGTAAGGACATACCTGAGCGAGCTGATGCAGCAGCGCCAGGCTGGCCAGCGCTCCGTTGTGTGAGAGCTGCGGCGCGAGAGTGATGACGCGCTTGGCGAACGTAACTGTTCGGGAGTAAGGACATACCTGAGCGAGCTGATGCAGCAGCGCCAGGCTGGCCAGCGCTCCGTTGTGTGAGAGCTGCGGCGCGAGAGTGATGACGCGCTTGGCGAACGTAACTGTTCGGGAGTAAGGACATACCTGAGCGAGCTGATGCAGCAGCGCCAGGCTGGCCAGCGCTCCGTTGTGTGAGAGCTGCGGCGCGAGAGTGATGACGCGCTTGGCGAACGTAACTGTTCGGGAGTAAGGACATACCTGAGCGAGCTGATGCAGCAGCGCCAGGCTGGCCAGCGCTCCGTTGTGTGAGAGCTGCGGCGCGAGAGTGATGACGCGCTTGGCGAACGTAACTGTTCGGGAGTAAGGACATACCTGAGCGAGCTGATGCAGCAGCGCCAGGCTGGCCAGCGCTCCGTTGTGTGAGAGCTGCGGCGCGAGAGTGATGACGCGCTTGGCGAACGTAACTGTTCGGGAGTAAGGACATACCTGAGCGAGCTGATGCAGCAGCGCCAGGCTGGCCAGCGCTCCGTTGTGTGAGAGCTGCGGCGCGAGAGTGATGACGCGCTTGGCGAACGTAACTGTTCGGGAGTAAGGACATACCTGAGCGAGCTGATGCAGCAGCGCCAGGCTGGCCAGCGCTCCGTTGTGTGAGAGCTGCGGCGCGAGAGTGATGACGCGCTTGGCGAACGTAACTGTTCGGGAGTAAGGACATACCTGAGCGAGCTGATGCAGCAGCGCCAGGCTGGCCAGCGCTCCGTTGTGTGAGAGCTGCGGCGCGAGAGTGATGACGCGCTTGGCGAACGTAACTGTTCGGGAGTAAGGACATACCTGAGCGAGCTGATGCAGCAGCGCCAGGCTGGCCAGCGCTCCGTTGTGTGAGAGCTGCGGCGCGAGAGTGATGACGCGCTTGGCGAACGTAACTGTTCGGGAGTAAGGACATACCTGAGCGAGCTGATGCAGCAGCGCCAGGCTGGCCAGCGCTCCGTTGTGTGAGAGCTGCGGCGCGAGAGTGATGACGCGCTTGGCGAACGTAACTGTTCGGGAGTAAGGACATACCTGAGCGAGCTGATGCAGCAGCGCCAGGCTGGCCAGCGCTCCGTTGTGTGAGAGCTGCGGCGCGAGAGTGATGACGCGCTTGGCGAACGTAACTGTTCGGGAGTAAGGACATACCTGAGCGAGCTGATGCAGCAGCGCCAGGCTGGCCAGCGCTCCGTTGTGTGAGAGCTGCGGCGCGAGAGTGATGACGCGCTTGGCGAACGTAACTGTTCGGGAGTAAGGACATACCTGAGCGAGCTGATGCAGCAGCGCCAGGCTGGCCAGCGCTCCGTTGTGTGAGAGCTGCGGCGCGAGAGTGATGACGCGCTTGGCGAACGTAACTGTTCGGGAGTAAGGACATACCTGAGCGAGCTGATGCAGCAGCGCCAGGCTGGCCAGCGCTCCGTTGTGTGAGAGCTGCGGCGCGAGAGTGATGACGCGCTTGGCGAACGTAACTGTTCGGGAGTAAGGACATACCTGAGCGAGCTGATGCAGCAGCGCCAGGCTGGCCAGCGCTCCGTTGTGTGAGAGCTGCGGCGCGAGAGTGATGACGCGCTTGGCGAACGTAACTGTTCGGGAGTAAGGACATACCTGAGCGAGCTGATGCAGCAGCGCCAGGCTGGCCAGCGCTCCGTTGTGTGAGAGCTGCGGCGCGAGAGTGATGACGCGCTTGGCGAACGTAACTGTTCGGGAGTAAGGACATACCTGAGCGAGCTGATGCAGCAGCGCCAGGCTGGCCAGCGCTCCGTTGTGTGAGAGCTGCGGCGCGAGAGTGATGACGCGCTTGGCGAACGTAACTGTTCGGGAGTAAGGACATACCTGAGCGAGCTGATGCAGCAGCGCCAGGCTGGCCAGCGCTCCGTTGTGTGAGAGCTGCGGCGCGAGAGTGATGACGCGCTTGGCGAACGTAACTGTTCGGGAGTAAGGACATACCTGAGCGAGCTGATGCAGCAGCGCCAGGCTGGCCAGCGCTCCGTTGTGTGAGAGCTGCGGCGCGAGAGTGATGACGCGCTTGGCGAACGTAACTGTTCGGGAGTAAGGACATACCTGAGCGAGCTGATGCAGCAGCGCCAGGCTGGCCAGCGCTCCGTTGTGTGAGAGCTGCGGCGCGAGAGTGATGACGCGCTTGGCGAACGTAACTGTTCGGGAGTAAGGACATACCTGAGCGAGCTGATGCAGCAGCGCCAGGCTGGCCAGCGCTCCGTTGTGTGAGAGCTGCGGCGCGAGAGTGATGACGCGCTTGGCGAACGTAACTGTTCGGGAGTAAGGACATACCTGAGCGAGCTGATGCAGCAGCGCCAGGCTGGCCAGCGCTCCGTTGTGTGAGAGCTGCGGCGCGAGAGTGATGACGCGCTTGGCGAACGTAACTGTTCGGGAGTAAGGACATACCTGAGCGAGCTGATGCAGCAGCGCCAGGCTGGCCAGCGCTCCGTTGTGTGAGAGCTGCGGCGCGAGAGTGATGACGCGCTTGGCGAACGTAACTGTTCGGGAGTAAGGACATACCTGAGCGAGCTGATGCAGCAGCGCCAGGCTGGCCAGCGCTCCGTTGTGTGAGAGCTGCGGCGCGAGAGTGATGACGCGCTTGGCGAACGTAACTGTTCGGGAGTAAGGACATACCTGAGCGAGCTGATGCAGCAGCGCCAGGCTGGCCAGCGCTCCGTTGTGTGAGAGCTGCGGCGCGAGAGTGATGACGCGCTTGGCGAACGTAACTGTTCGGGAGTAAGGACATACCTGAGCGAGCTGATGCAGCAGCGCCAGGCTGGCCAGCGCTCCGTTGTGTGAGAGCTGCGGCGCGAGAGTGATGACGCGCTTGGCGAACGTAACTGTTCGGGAGTAAGGACATACCTGAGCGAGCTGATGCAGCAGCGCCAGGCTGGCCAGCGCTCCGTTGTGTGAGAGCTGCGGCGCGAGAGTGATGACGCGCTTGGCGAACGTAACTGTTCGGGAGTAAGGACATACCTGAGCGAGCTGATGCAGCAGCGCCAGGCTGGCCAGCGCTCCGTTGTGTGAGAGCTGCGGCGCGAGAGTGATGACGCGCTTGGCGAACGTAACTGTTCGGGAGTAAGGACATACCTGAGCGAGCTGATGCAGCAGCGCCAGGCTGGCCAGCGCTCCGTTGTGTGAGAGCTGCGGCGCGAGAGTGATGACGCGCTTGGCGAACGTAACTGTTCGGGAGTAAGGACATACCTGAGCGAGCTGATGCAGCAGCGCCAGGCTGGCCAGCGCTCCGTTGTGTGAGAGCTGCGGCGCGAGAGTGATGACGCGCTTGGCGAACGTAACTGTTCGGGAGTAAGGACATACCTGAGCGAGCTGATGCAGCAGCGCCAGGCTGGCCAGCGCTCCGTTGTGTGAGAGCTGCGGCGCGAGAGTGATGACGCGCTTGGCGAACGTAACTGTTCGGGAGTAAGGACATACCTGAGCGAGCTGATGCAGCAGCGCCAGGCTGGCCAGCGCTCCGTTGTGTGAGAGCTGCGGCGCGAGAGTGATGACGCGCTTGGCGAACGTAACTGTTCGGGAGTAAGGACATACCTGAGCGAGCTGATGCAGCAGCGCCAGGCTGGCCAGCGCTCCGTTGTGTGAGAGCTGCGGCGCGAGAGTGATGACGCGCTTGGCGAACGCTTGCAGGATGGCGGGCGACACGCGACGTGCGCGCGCGCAGATCTGCGTCACTGCCTCCAGGATTATCTTGGAGTCTGCGTGGGTCTTGCCTGGAACATTTTATTGAAAATAACTGAAGAATTATGTTTAAAAAAACATATAAGGGGGTTTTTTTGCACGTACTGTCAACACACGTGGTAACAATTGTATTTTAGGCAGTAAGTGCAGTTGTCGCAAGTGTTGTAAGATTAAATTTCAAGATGCATTTCACCTAAAATGCCTAATAATACCCTATAATTTTGCAAAATACAATACCTACTTATATTAAAGTATTCTGGGTAAGAACACACCCACCACTACACCTACCATTGCTTGTTTTTGCATCACCCAAAGGTTTACTGGTAAGTCCGCCTCTGTACTATGTGCTTGAAGTGTTAAATAAATAAATAAATACTATCAGTGCATTTCACAAAGATGGGACAACAAACTTGTGATGTCGATGGATATTTTCCCTTCTACTTTCTTCTGCACCAAATACTAGCAGTGAAAGTGTTCAGAACTCACCAGCATGAGCCCCCAGCATGCAGGAGTACAGATAGGCGTGGAACTTGGCGGGGTCTACATTGAGTGCGTCCCCCGCGCCGGCCAGCATGGCCAGCAACTAGCAGTGAAAGTGTTCAGAACTCACCAGCATGAGCCCCCAGCATGCAGGAGTACAGATAGGCGTGGAACTTGGCGGGGTCTACATTGAGTGCGTCCCCCGCGCCGGCCAGCATGGCCAGCAACTAGCAGTGAAAGTGTTCAGAACTCACCAGCATGAGCCCCCAGCATGCAGGAGTACAGATAGGCGTGGAACTTGGCGGGGTCTACATTGAGTGCGTCCCCCGCGCCGGCCAGCATGGCCAGCAACTAGCAGTGAAAGTGTTCAGAACTCACCAGCATGAGCCCCCAGCATGCAGGAGTACAGATAGGCGTGGAACTTGGCGGGGTCTACATTGAGTGCGTCCCCCGCGCCGGCCAGCATGGCCAGCAACTAGCAGTGAAAGTGTTCAGAACTCACCAGCATGAGCCCCCAGCATGCAGGAGTACAGATAGGCGTGGAACTTGGCGGGGTCTACATTGAGTGCGTCCCCCGCGCCGGCCAGCATGGCCAGCAACTAGCAGTGAAAGTGTTCAGAACTCACCAGCATGAGCCCCCAGCATGCAGGAGTACAGATAGGCGTGGAACTTGGCGGGGTCTACATTGAGTGCGTCCCCCGCGCCGGCCAGCATGGCCAGCACAGTGCGCACACACAGGAGGCGCTCGCGGGACCCGATCAGCTCGTCAGAGATCAGGCGCGCCAGGATGGCCACCAAGTCCGAGTAGTATTCTAGGTTTATTACGTGGGTGAATCTGGGGAAAAATGATTTTGGATTTAACATTATTATGTGTATTGATTAATTTTGCAATTTATTACGTGTTCAATTACTATTCACAATATTTGAAAAACCACTTTGAATTACTTTGTCACCGACGACTGACAATTTGGCGTTAATTCTGTCCAGTGAAATAAAAATATAAAGTAATAACTACTACTAAAGTTTTACATATTAACACGAGCAAAGCTGCTATAAAAAGCTGGTCCCAAAGTTGTAAATCCAATATGGCGGACTTCCAAAGATTGAGGAGATATTGTTTATGCATTCCTATGTTAGGGTATCAAATGATAGGGTTTGCTGAAAAGAATACGAGAAATAAAATGGCGTAACTCTAAAACGTGTTTTTACACTTTTTGTTAACTTAAGATTTTAGGGTGATACGACTGTCGTAAAATAACATCGCTAACTTCATAAAAAGAAATAGAATCTTACTTAGCCAGTCCGTTTAGTGCAGCCGCCAACAGTTTAGACCTGGGCGCCGTCTTGAGCAGCCGGAAGTAGATGTGGAACACGGTCTTGGTGACCTCGGTCAGCTGTTTACGTCGCGCCATCTCGCTCTCTTGTGCTTGGGTTTCTAGGAGCTCCTTTTCTACTTCTTTTAGTTTTTTTGCTCGCTGAAATATAAGACAATCTATAAGGGTGTAATTTAGTGTCAAAGTATTTATATTTTTGTCTCGAATATCGATTTTAAAACCTAATTACGGTAATTTCCACTAACACAAGTTGTGCGGGATTGATCAAGGTATAATTTCGGGAATAATTAAAAAAGTACGTCGCTTGATTTGTGACTATTTAATGCGAGTGATAAAATTACATAAGTAGGTAGACGGTCGACAAAAGTTAAAAATAAAATGATAGGCAATAATACACGTAGCCTCAACTATTCTAATTTCGGCAGGCGCTTGCGCGAACATACCCCCGGGCGTTGAAAGCCTGTCTTTCAACCTCTAAATATCTTCAGCCTCCGGATATATAGGCAACGGACAAATCTTGCTGAATGATCTGCGTAACAGACCATTAGAAGTCTTGATGTCTGCAACTCTGACTATGCCGTCTGTTCCTGGATACGTAGCAACGATCCGACCCATTTTCCACTTGAGTGGGGGGAGGTTGTCTTCTTTCAACAGGACCAAAGAGTTCAACCTCAAGGAGCCCTTACATGCTCGCCATTTCATGCGAAGTTGGAGCTCCGAGATATACTCCTTACTCCATCTGCTCCAAAAATGCTGTCGGAGAAGCTCAATGCGCTCAAATCGACTCAGAGAATTGATGGACTGGTCTCGGTAGTCAGGTGACGGCAGTGATGTTATGGGACGTCCAATCAAAAAGTGTCCGGGTGTGAGCGGCGTCAGATCCTCGGGGTTTGATGATAACGGCGTCAGTGGTCTGGAGTTTAAAATGGCTTCAACCTGAACCATCATGGTGTATAGCTCTTCATAGGTAAGGTTACAAAGGCCCAGCACTCTGACTAAGTGATGCTTGGTTGATTTAACACCAGCTTCCGCAAGGCCAGCGAAATGAGGAGAGTATGCCGGAATAAAGTGGAAGGTAATTCCTTCTTTAGCCATCTCCTCGGATAGCGAATCGCAACTCACCTTAAGGAACCTAGAAAGGTCATTAGATGCACCAACAAATGAGGTGCCATTATCCGAGTAGATATTTTTCGGCTTTCCTCTACGTGAGATGAACCTCTTTAACGCCATAATGAAAGTATTGCTTGTCAAGTCACCGACCAGTTCAAGATGAATAGATTTCGTAGAAAAACAAACGAAAATAGCAATATAAACTTTAACTAATTTACAGCCACGACCTTGGCGAACAGCTGACTGAATAGGACCTGCATAGTCCAAGCCTATATTTTCGAAAGGAAAACCTGCTAGAAGTCGCTGCTGTGGTAAATCTCCCATAATAGGACTAACAGTTTCACCTCTAAATCGGCAACAACGAACACATTGTTTACAGGACATCCTAGCTAAATTGCGACCTCGAATGGGCCAGTACGTTTCTCGTATGGACGCCAACAGTAACTGGGGTCCAGCGTGAAACAATCTTTTATGCTCATAACTAAAAAGTAACTTGGAAAAATGATGACTAGAATTAATAAGAATCGGGTGCTTTTTATTATAAGGAAAATCTGAATGTTGTAATCTACCTCGAATCCGCATTATATTATTCTCGTCTAGAAAAACGTTGAACTTATTTAATTCACTTTTCTTGGGTAACGATTTTTTATTTAGTAGTAATTTATAGTCCTTAAAAGATTGTCGTTGAGATAAAAATATAATAAAATTTAAAGCCCTTTCTAGTTCATGCACAGAAAGAGGACCGCGAATAGGTTGTTTTTTACAAGCTTCAATAAAACGTAAAACATAGGCGACTGTTCGCTGAAGTCTTAAAAAGTTTGAAAACCGTGTAAAATCAATCAAGGTATCAATTTCATTGCTATTTAGTAAAACATGCAAGGTGACATCCAATTTAATTTCAGGCAAAATTTCGTTATTAAAGTTCATTAATTTAGAAGGCCAATCAGACATTTCATTCATTAAAAAACTAGGACCGGACCACCAAATATCTAAACTAGGTAGTAAATTAATGTCTAATCCACGAGACAAATGATCAGCAGGGTTTTGGTCAGTTGGAACATGTCTCCACTCACAGCCACTGGTCTTATCTAAAATTTCGGCAACCCTGTTGCGAACGAACGGCTGTAACTTATTTGGTAACATTTTTAGCCACCCTAAAACAATAGTGGAGTCAGTCCAAAAGAAAGTGCGCCGCGCGCTGACTCGTAATGCTGCCACAACCTTTTCATAGATGCGAACGCCCACAAGAGCACCGCACAGCTCAAGTCTAGGTATGGTCGTCGGCTTGAGTGGCGCAACTCTGCTCTTGGCTAACAATAAACGCACTAAAACCTGTCCCTGCTTATCAACGCTTCGTACATACAGACAAGCGCCGTAGGCGCGTTCAGACGCATCAGTATAAATGTGAAATTCTAAAAACTCATAATAATCAATTAAAACTCGACGTGGAATATGAATTTCATTTAATTTCGGTAAATTGATAATTATTTCATTCCAAAGCTTACTGATGTCCGGTGATAGCTGTTCATCCCAAGATAGTTTTTTCAACCATAACTTCTGAAGCAATATTTTCATAACTATTACACATGGAGCCAATAATCCAAGCGGGTCAAAAACTTGTGAAACAATCGACAGCATGTCACGTTTTGTGTTATTAAAATTAACTGACTGACTAATTGGAAACCAAAGGTAATCTGACAGTGGCTGCCAACCTAGGCCTAAGGTTTTGGTTGACTCAAATCCACCAACATTCAAATCCAGTGAAGACTGGGGAAAGTCACCAGTTACCAATTGCATGTCATTCGACTTCCACTTTCTTAGGTTCATCTGCGCTGAAGCGAGAGTTGAAGTAACTTTATGACGTAACTCTTTGACCTTGTTCATGTCATCTCCTCCGGTGAGCAAGTCATCCACGTAAAAATCGTGGAGGATGACTTCACCAATCTCCTTATCAACACACTCTAGCCCTAACTGCCGAAGACACCGAGTTGCTAGGTAAGGAGCGCTAGCCGTGCCGTAGGTCACGGTATTAAGTTGATAAGCGTGTAATGGAGTTGACGGATTATCACGCCAAATAATTTGTTGAAGATACCTATCATTTGGATGAACAACTATCTGCCGGTACATTTTCTCAACATCAGCAGCTAGAATGTACTTGTGTTGTCTAAAACGCAACAGGATCGACAAAAGATCGTCCTGTACCACGGGTCCAATCATCTGGATATGATTAATAGAAATGCCAGTGTTGGTTACACTGCTTGCATTAAAAACCACTCTTAACTTAGTGGTGCTACTGCTTTCGCGCAGAACTCCGTGATGAGGAACGTAAAACGCTTGATTATCAATAGTTTTACATCTAGACATATGGCCTAAAGTTTCATATTCCATCATGAATTCTTTATACATATTAGAAAATGTTATTTTAGATTTAAATCTACGTTCCAGAGAAGCAAAACAATGTTTGGCTCGCGACAGTGATTCTCCTAAGTTGTCCGGGGAACATTTTAAAGGAATCCTAACACAGAATTGACCGTTTCCCAATCGAGTAGTGTTTTTCACAAAATGCTCCTCGCACAGCTTCTCCTCTGAGGAATACGGAGACGAAGTACCTACTTCTTCAAGTTGCCAAAACTTTGTGAGTTGTTGATCAACATTACAATTTAATTCATCATCACAGTCTGAACGCACCTTTACAAGATTACATTTTAAAACTTTAGAAGCAATACAACTGTTAATTGGGCCGGAGACCAACCAACCCAATTTAGTCTCACAAAGAATCGGTTGCCCATCACCTAGCTTAATTCGTTGAGATTCCAATAAATCCCAAAAGATGTCAGCACCCAGCAACATGTCAACCGGCGCGGGTGAGTAAAAGTTGGGATCTGCGAGACAAACATCAGACGGAATTTTAATTTTTAACAAGTTAACATGTTTACTTGGAATCCTATCTGTGATGGATGGGAGAATAAAACAATTGATTTCCATACTAAAATCATTATTTAAAGATTTTATTGGTACAGAACACATTTTATTGATAAAAGATGACGAGTTGTTGATACCTATAATAGAATTGTTAACAGTCTTGGCAGTCAAACCTAGCTGGTGGTATAACCTCTCAGTCATGAGACATGACGTGCTGCCACTGTCGAGCACAGCACGAGCAACATATTGCTGACCATTAATACTCATGACCTTGACGAGTGCAGTGGACAATAACACGTCACCGTGTTCAACACTCGCGGACAGCGACACACCGGTACCTATAGTAGTGGGCTGAGTGGAGACAGCTGCACTGCCATTCGTGTCAACACCAACACAGCTAGCAGAAGTACCACTTGCGTCTGACTTCAAGGATTTATCAACGTGAACAATAGTGTTGTGTTTACGACGACATATTTTACAACTTGGCCTTTTGCAGTTGTTTGCATAATGTCCCAGATTAAAACAGTTGTAACAAACTTTGTATTTAGGTAATAATTGCAAACGAGCTTCATTGCTCAACGATAAAAACTGAGGACAACTACATAACTTATGATCACCGTTACACATAACACAATTCTTAGGCTTATTTGAAACACCTTCGTCCTGTTTACTTGAACTTTCGCCTGAATTATTTTTATTAGAATCCTGCACCAACATTGACCTAACCTTGTTTGAATTTTTACCTGTGTGTGAGTGTTTAGTGTTCGTAGTAGCTTCCAATTCGAACGTTTCTAATATCTCAGCACGATCTTTAATAAAAGTAATAAATAAGCCAAATGTAACTTTAGAATTCTTGTCCAGGCGGCCCTTATACTCACCCCATTCACGATAAGTTTTGCTATCTAATTTGTGTGTGACAATATAAATGAGTAAAGTATCCCAATGATTAACAGGTTCATCTAAGGATTCTAGGGCACGTATATTTTTGTTAACAACATCAAGTAAACCTTTTAAATTAACTGACGACTCCTTTTGAAGGGTGTCGATTTGAAATAATGCAGAAACATGATGTTGGATAAGCAGGTGTTTGTTATCAAACCGCTCGCACAGAAGATTCCATGCTACCGAATAATTTGCAGAAGAAAACTGAATTGAGTTGATCACCACAGCAGCAGACCCTTCCAGGGATGACCTCAAATAGTGAAATTTATTTATTTCATCCATATCATCGTTTGAATGAATGAGACTTACAAATGTGTCGTGAAACTCTAACCAGTTTGTATACGAACCACTGAATTTCGGCAACTGAATAGTCGGTAACTTAACAAACTTATGATTGCTGGAACGCGACATTAGGTCACAGTTGTCACTAGAATCCCTTTTCTTATTGTCAACTAACATTTGTTGAGCTTTAGATAGGGTTTTGTAATAAAGAGATTCAAACTCAGCGCGTTCAGACATCTGACCATCCAAGTCATCAGTAGTACACTCCAGGAATAATTGCACCTCATCATATTGGGTATACAATGCCTCGAGTCTAGTAAAACGTAATTGCAACTCGCTTACCTCAGTAGGGCTCAAGGAAGAGGGATCCAAAGTATTTAAATAGTTTGAAAACATTGTCACCTTTCCCTTGTAACTCGCTCGTTTCCTAACTAGATCTTTAGTGTCCTTACTTAATTCCTTAACCTCTGGCATTGCGCAAGTTGGTGTAATCAACCTGGAATGTAAATTAATAAAATTATAGCAACGTTTTAATTACAATTGATGATGCAGCCTAAAATACGTACACGAATAAATTACACTAACTTTAGAGTGAATTTACATAAATAATAATTTAGAATTTATAGTTAACTGTACGTGTTGACGATTATATTGTACTTTTAATATTTCTATTGTCTATCTGTGCTAACTAACGTGATTACGTAACTGTCTCAATAACTATAAAATTATTACACCGTAAAGTAAAATAATGCAGTTACTACAAATAACTACTCTTTATCAATGTGTAAATTACTAAAATTAACAATAATTACTGTTCAGTTGATAATTGTATTACAATTTGTAACCACTCACAGAACAAAGAAAAATGACAATAGGTATTTGGTACTAACCTGACTTTAACGGCTAACTTACACTAATTATACCTGTTAAATAGAGTGTTGGGTACACAATTTGATTAAATACGCCTTTTCTCAGCTATTACGCATCCAGACCACGTAAATTCCAATGATCTTCTGAATGACGTTGCAGAATTCACCGGCCACGCCGAGCGTCGACTATAATTTTTGATGTCCACCAATTCTCTTCAATCCCTTTTTAATAATGCGCTGATTGGAGTAAATCTTCTCAAATTTCCACAATCCAGGCTCGAAGGACCATGTGCGGGATTGATCAAGGTATAATTTCGGGAATAATTAAAAAAGTACGTCGCTTGATTTGTGACTATTTAATGCGAGTGATAAAATTACATAAGTAGGTAGACGGTCGACAAAAGTTAAAAATAAAATGATAGGCAATAATACACGTAGCCTCAACTATTCTAATTTCGGCAGGCGCTTGCGCGAACACAAGTTACACAGCAAGGAATTTTAGGTGTCGCCTATTTGAAAATGAATTAAATTTTATTTGTCAAAAACATTTAAAAAAAGAAGTTGGATCACAATCCATACCAAATTACCCCACGTCCTATAACAAAGTGACGTATCTCAAAAAAAAGATAAAAATGTACAAAAAAATATGGCATACTCCCTAACATGATTTTTTTACACCTTCTTATGTAAAAATTGCTTTAAAATAGTGCAGACGCTATTATGAAAAATTCTTTCGTATGAGTATTTATGGACAGATTTAAAAAAATCTTTTTTTGTTTGAAAGGGTACCCCCAAGGTAATTCCACGATCATAAAGTCAGGCCTCCGATCTCCAGGATCCCGGAGAATAATTGAATTCTGTATAATAATATAAATAAATAAACATCACTGGATACCACACCAACACACAGCGCTACCTAGTGCCACACTAAGCAAAGCTTGTGTCGTGGACACTAGATAGTTGATATACTACATAATATACTTTTTTTGTTTGTAAATACATACTTATTATACATATAAACATCCATGACTTGGAAACAAATGCTCATCACACAAACATTTGCTCCTACCGTGATTTGAACCCAGGACCCTAAGAACGTAAGGCAGCGTCACTACCACTACTCCATTCGGGTCATCAAAAAGTATAGTATAGTATTCAAACATTCAAGCTCAAGCTTTTGTTCTCACGTTTTCATAATCAGATGAATAAGGAGATAATCGTCAGTTGATGTTTGATTGAACAAAATAAATGTAATGTATTAAAAATTACCTTAATTGAAAAAAATGAGCTTATTTTTGAGATTTTACTTTAATTTCTCCAAGATCCTGGAGACCGGAGACCGGACTTTATAGCTGTGGGATTGCCTAAGTAAGGGTTCCCTTTAAAAAAAAAAAGATTTTTTTTAAATCGGTCCATAAATACTCATACAAACGAACTTTTCATAACACTGCCTGAACTATTTTCATAGCATTTTTTTCATATGAAGGTGTAAAAAATGAACTTAGGAAGTATGCCATATTTTTTTTTACATTTTTATCTTTTTTTTGAGATATGTCACATTGTTATAGGACGTGGGGCAATTTTGATCCATCTTCTTTCTAGTTCAGGCATTTGATTATAAGTTGTGCGCCAGATAGAATATATAAAGCAAAAAAATCCTCTTTTTCATGTCAGAATGTATGTATAAAGTACTGTATCAAAATTGCTTTTAAATATAGAATTGGGCCCTCGCGCATCCTCGAGCGCAAGTCTGACCCTTAGCGGAACAATGCTAAAATATTTCCTTCACTTTCGTTACATTGATAATCTTACATAATTATAGGATATCATTGTTCATTGTTTTGAGCTTCCGATATTTCGACGCTGTTGCAAACGCCATGATCGCGGGTTGACTGGAGAATGCGGGTGGATGGTAAATAAATTGTTAGGAGCAGACAAATCTGTCTACCTTCTTTCTTTCAATCACAGAAGATATCCCGTAAGTACTTCACGTTGACTCGCGGGTGCGGTGGCGGGCGCAGTCACGAAATATCAAATATATGGCGTCATATCCAAGTGTACACAACGCACGTGCGGTCTAAGTAGCGGGCAAGCTAGCGATTGGCGCGCGCGGCGGGTTCGCGGCAATATCAAACGCGTGAGATGTTTGTGTGTGTTCACGTCGAACTAGCGGCGGAGCGCGCGATTCACTCGCGACGTCAGGTAAGTTCAACCAGTATGAACTTGTCGCTAGAAACGGACTCGCGCAAACGCCTGGCGGCCAATGTGAACACGAACTCGGCACGTCTCCGCGCCCGCACCCGCTGCCGGGCCCGCGCGTTCCTACGTGAACAAGTACTTAGTGACAATATAAGTTTGGTTTTAAACCGTGAATGCCTCAAACAGTATTCATAGTCATTTACCTACCTAGTCTTAGCAGTTTAGGCCGTGCCTACACTAGTGCGGAGACCACTATGCTAATCTTACCTTCTTCTCCTTCTTAGACAAGTTAACAATCCTCTTCTTGTGCTTTTCGTCTAGTTTCTTCTTGTTCTTGATCTCAGCCTCGGCGTCCATGTCGATGTCCCGTATCTTGAGGGTCAGCAGACAGTCCAGCGCGGCCGGGTCGAGGCGCTCGTTGCGACGTTTTACTAACTGGTTTATTAGACGGACCACCTGAGGAAAGAAGGGGGGACTTTTAAAGGTTTTTTTTTGTAATCTGATGAAGTAAACAGGTCGTAAACAACCTCATCACGAGGCCGTCAATCAAACTAAGTAACTAACCGCAAAAAAATATTGCTGGGAAAAAACTTTTTTTGGGGTGAAAAATCATGTTTTGTAGCAGTCTGTCTTTGGTTTGTTTGTTCCCCTTATCATTTTTGGGGTCCTCCTCGTAAAAATATTATCTAAGACTGACAATCGTGCTCTTAAAAGTCATGTGAAATGGAAGCCTTCGAAAACGCAGCTCGAAAAAAAAAATCCGTGGCATCTAGGATTTTATGTTGCCCACAGGCCTTTGACTTGACTTTCCAAGCTGTCGACAAATATCTCTCAGGCATGCTGGTTTCCTACCAAGCAGGTGACAATTATACAAGACGCACATGATTCCGAAAATTCAGAGGCCGCGGAACTTTGTTCGAACTTGAGACTTATGACTTCGCAGTCCGCCGGTTGTGTCCGTAGTGGTGTGCCACTAGGCCATTGGCGCAGCAGTAGTGAGGCTACCTTACGTTATTAGGGTTCCGGGTTCTAATCCCGGTAGGAGCATATTATTGTGTGATGAACATAAACATTTTTTTCCGAGTCATGGATGTTTATCGTTTATCATATAAGTATGTATTTATAAACAAAAAGTATCTATGTAGTATATCAACTATCGGGTGTCCACAACACAAGTCTCGTTGCTTAATGTGGCACTAGATGGTGCTGTGTGTTATAAATAAATATCGCTGGACATTAACACACAGCGCCACCTAGTGCCACACTAAGCAAAGCTTGTGTCGTGGACACTAGATAGTTGATATACTACATAGTATACTTTTTTGTTTGTAAATACATACTTATTATACATACGTGTGTGTTATATCCAGTGATATTTATTTACTTATTGACCAAATAGAACATCAAAATAAACTTACAGTGAGTGTAATATCTCCTCTATTATCCTCAGCGAACACACTAGTGCAGCATTCAGTGACGGTGTTCCGTGCCTTCTCGTCCTTACTGTCAAGATGTGGTACCACGGACTGCGCTATGTTGGTCGCGTAGTTAAAGTGTGGGCGAGCTACCAGCAGGCCACACATGCAGCGGAGAGAGACCAGGGCGAGGGACATAGTGTGCTCGTCCAGTTTTCTGTTGAGGACACAATGACCAACAGTTTTATAAATAGTAACCTATTCTATTTATGAGCAACTAAAATTATTCATAGGCTTCCATTTAGCCTGGAAGGAGAGAAAGGAAAGAAGGAATGGAGATCCGAAAGGAGAGGAATAAGCTTACAATGAGGTTCCATACATAAAGCCGTAATTAAGTACTTAAATAAGTTATCGCTAGATTGTGGTAAGTTACAACTATAATAAAAAAAAGATCAGTTTCCAGAAATGGTAATAAGTATTCTTGTGGTAGTGTTCTTGTGTTCTTGGTTTTTTGTGGGTGGAAAATGTTATTAGTATGTATATTTAGGTTAAGGTATTTATGTATGGTTAGATTTGTCATCGACAGGCTAAAAAGAAGATGGTAAAAATGAGTAAAATTCAGAAAGTTTCTAAGTACCTTGTATCTCCCTTCTTTCGTCGCAGAACTCCGGCCGCTTTCTCTAGCCTCTGTAAATATCTCTTGTAGAACTCTAATAACTCTTTCTCGTACTTGTACAGGGAAAGTGTATCCTTTTTCACTGTGGATCAATAGCAAAATTTTTTTTAAGGTAACATTTTAAGAAAAGGAAATTGTAGATGAGAATTTTATGACTGCGATTTAGTTCTGTTCAAATTTTATGGCGGCATGGAAGTTAGCTACGAGTGACGTTCTTCGCATTATGCAGACAAGGTGATGCATCCTCTGCACCATTCTAATATCTAAAATTGTTTCTGCTATGTTAGATCCGAACCGCTATAAAGTTTGAACCGTTATCCCTGCCCTGCACAGACCGTAACTTGCAGCTAACTTCCGAGCCACATATTAAGTTTAAATAGAACTTTAGAGGATAAGTATAAAAGTGTTAAACGTATAGCACTTTAAAAAAATCTATGAATGAAATACCACTGCACACTGCAATAGTCTTGGTTGGAGTTCATGTTTGTCTACATATTTTCTATTGAGGAGCTCGTGGCTAAATAATATCAGCCGCTCGGGTCGATCTTTAGGTTAAGCAATGCTTGCCTAGGTTGGTCTGTGGATGAGTGACCACCCTTACATACCGAGTTTCCTCCGTGCCTCGGAAAGCACGTGAAGCCGTTGGTCCCGGCTTTCATTTATCCGTCTTTGACAGTCGTTAAAGGTAGTCAGTGGCCCCAAAAGTCTGACACCAGTCTTACCAAGTGGTATCGTATTTCCCAGTATTAACTGGGTTGTGGAGGTCAGATAGGCAGTCGCTCCTTGTAAAATACTGGTATTCAGCTTCATCCGGTTAGACTGGAAGCCGACCTCAACATAGTTGGGAAAAGGGTAGGCAGATGAAGATGATGATTTTCTATTGAGAAAAATGATTGATGAATTAAATAAAAAGACTACCCACATTTAATATTCGAGTAATCCTGGTGCCGTAACATGTACTCCGGTAGTATATCTTTGAACACTTCATAGGCAGACACTGTAGCAAGCTTGCGGATAGAGTGCAGGTTCAATGACCCATCCTTCAAACGGTCCTCCATTAGGTATAGGATGGGAAACAGGTTTTTTAGCTGGAATTAATAAAAATTATCTGTTCTATGTATGATTTCAGATTAAGATAAGTTGGATATCAAACATCCTGTACTTGAAAAGAAGAATGATGATAATGAATGAGATACAGATTCTTAGGTTAGGTAGTTGGTGTTTTAACAAAAAGGTGGCTAGCGACTGCAGTCTTTTCTGGTTATCCAATATCAATCCGATTTTGATGTAAGGTATCACCGCTGTCAACATGAAGTGAATGACACACAGATTCGATCAAGACTGATTTTTTATTATAATAGGTAGCACAACATTCTGAATACCCACATAAATATACAATAGTTTATAACTAGTAACTTCTAGTTGCTAGTGCTTTTTTAACACATTTATAATGATCTGATCTATCCGAAATATAATAAACATGAGTCAAAAATAAACAGACAGTGGTAAATAAATAGACAACTCACCTTTTTCTCGGGACTCTCTAACAATGAAGAGCACAGCGCTCCAATCCTCAATTTATCATGTTGCAGCTTGTCTCTCCTTGCTGCTAACAGCTCCACAGCAGTGACCACCTTCTCTTCACCCTCCACAGGAGAAGCGTCACCCTCCTCCGTACCTTCCATGCCTGAGTCAGAGCCGGAATCTTCTGAATCTGATTGCTTTTCTGTCTGTTTTCTTTTTTTAGGTGGATGGGGTTCTTCTTCTTCTGATTCTGAGTCTATGAAATAAAGGTGTGTTTAGTTTAGATTTAAATAATATTAATGAGCTTTGTTTCAAAATTGCCTGATAATTGTTTTATTGCAGAAAATTGTACATTCAATCAAAGAATAAAATGCTGTTTAGAATTATGTTGACAGAATTTTTCAATAAAAAATATTATTGCATGGCATGGATCCAGGATAATGTTCTAATAACTCATGTTTGAAATAATCCCTTTGTTGAAACTAAATGAAACCCAACTGAGACAATATCAAACTGTGAAATTTATACTAATTATTTGCATTAGGATCATCAGCAGACATGGTCATTAGTATGTATATTATAACTATTCATTGCACAACGTTTCACAACATCATCCAAAGACAACAAACTCCCAACCTTCACACTCCTCAGACCTCTCCATCAATCCTTCCTTCGTCTTAATAGGCAACAATGCCCTCATCTTCTTCACGGGCCGATCTTCTTGCTCCTTCTCATATTTTTCCTCTAAATCACTGTCTGATAGGCTGTCACTCTCGGCTCCACTGTCACTGCCCGCTGTCGGCTTTGGCATCTTTTCTTTCTTTTCTCGCTTCCGTTTTTTTAACCTGGTGATTGTAAAAGGCATGTTAATAGCTGTAACTGTGTCTTGTGTTACTGGTAATGAGCTTTAAATTGGCTCTCCTAATGTTTTCTTTGAAAATAGAACAGCTATTTAGCTATGCTCTATTTTCTAGCTAGCTAGCTAATTGTGATTTGTGTTGGGAGGCGACTCGCACCCAACACACAACCACAACTTGTTAGGTATTAAATACACTAAAACCTCCTAGCAATCTCTCATTTGTAGAATCAATCGATTCATAGAACAGGCACTTACTTTTTATTCTGTTTCTCATTTTCTGGTACATTAGACAATAAAGACGGCTGTTTAGCCAGCCGGCTCATAAGATACTGCTGCTCTTCATCATCCAACATGTCTCCGAACTCGTCCCCTGATGCTGGTTCGCTCTCACTGCTATATTCAACCTGTTCCTGTTGAACTGGCTGCTTCTGCTTTTGCGTATGCCTTTGATGCCTCTGCAGCTTCAGCTGACCCTTCTTCCTCATTTTATTCGTAGTCTGGTTGTTTCTCTTCACCTTACTGATCTTAGGTTTGCCTTTTTTCTGTAAAATTGAGTGAATATTGAGATTTTATGCGGTTTAATAAGTATGTTTTGGTTATGTCTATTTTTCTGAGGACTTAGGTCTTCAAACTATGTAATCGTTGGTGTAAATACTTACAGCCATTTTCGTTATTTGTTATATACACTATTCAACTAATAGAATTAGTAATAAATATTTTTTTATCACCAAAATAACAAACCAACGTGGGTTATCTAGTTTGACAAGGTACCGTGGTTATTTTGACACTTTGACAGTGCATTCTAGGGTTTCCAGTTTAGAAATAATTGATCCTTGATTTTGTGTTACTAGCCTTGGAATGACAAAAGTCTGTCGAATGGCTTTTTCACGATTTTATCAAATTTTTTGTATTTTTAGTGGCTTCATAAATACATGAAATTCTCTAATTAATACTTAAATATTTTATTAACAATATTTACTTATTTACAAGCTTTTAAAAGTTTTCAAAACTTTAAAAACTTTTACGAAAACTTTTGAACGCGTTCAAACTTTCTAAATGTCAGTTACAGAAGGCCTCGAAACTTTCTTATTTCTCGTTTTTCTAGTTTTCTAAAATAAAACTTTGCTTGTAGCTAACGGAATTATCCATTTTCTTCAATACCAGTCTTATATTTATTAAAAGAAAACCAAAAATGGGATTGTTTTAGTGAAGAACAATAGGTTTGTGAAGTTATTGTGATGGTGCCTCAGCAGCAACGGCGAAGACGTCGCCGTGCGGCGCTGGCGCGGACAGCTGAGCGGCGTGTTGTTGTTGCGCGCGGAGCTGGGGGCTTCGGGTTCACGATAGCGGGGCAGCGGCCGTGTGTGGTGTCTGCGGTGGCGGCTGGCGGGCCGGCGGAGCGCGCAGGTCTCCGTGCGGGTGATGCTCTGCTGGCTGTGGACGGTGCTAGTGTGGCTCGAGCGCCGCATGCCTCCGTAGCTCGCATGGTGGCGACTGCGCCGGGGGCTATAGCGCTGTCGGTGTCGCCCCGGGAAGCTCCACCGACTGATACTGAGGATACAGAGCCAGAGGAGCGAGCGAGGACTAGGAGACGTCACCCACCGCCCAGACGTAGGCCGCAAGCTATGCTGCACCACCCAGGTATGTTTACAGAATGCTAGAAAGTTTGTTTTATTAGTTATTGTGGGTCAGGTGCATACTATAAATAAAAAAGATCTTCCTTACCAGGCCAGTGGTGGCCAGTTAACAGTATAATAAATTAGTAATACCATAAATGCTTTTTAAAGAGGTGATAGATTGAGTCAGTACTTTAATTGCTTATTAACACGTTGGTCACTGTGTTGGACAATGGTCCAACACAGTGACCAACCGCCAGTAAATGTTTCATTCAGGCCGCGTCGGACATCAGTGACCGACGGGGCACACTTTACCTTGACTTACGCTTACGGGCCAGAGGCCACTTTTTCATTTGATGTGTCACTAGAACTATTTTGCATATTTCGAATGCTAGACATGAAAAATTAAAAAATTGCAGATTAAAACAACTTAATCATTTGTTAATTTGAATAAGAGATCAATTTTCAATGGTTTCTGTGAAAGAACAGATTAACAAATAACAATTTTTTTTTTTTATTGTTTGTGTGGTTGTCCGACAGAGTGACATGCGTGGTGCTATTGAAATAATTATTATATTCAGGCCACGTCGGACTAATGTGTCCGTCAGTAGTAGAAAAGCATCATAACTCAAAATAATATTAATAAAATGGGTGATTAAAAAAAAAAAAATCAAAATTGTCTTTGGCAACTAACATGTTAAGGTATTCTAAAAAAATCATACCAGTCAGAAGAATGGTCAAATAAACTTGTGACTGGCATGAAATGCCATTAGTTGTAGAGCCACCCAGCCCACTAAAAACTTGGCAAAACAAAGCAAATTATAAATCATCCAGGGGCTTCTTCCATTAAATATCTGTATTATAGTTTAAAAAGTTGTTTATAATACTTTTTTTTGCAGATGGACTGACAACAGTTTCCAACTATGTGAGTGCATTACATCACACTATCAATGTTTTGTGTTGTAGCCTGCACCATGCACTAGAATAATACGTAATCAGCTATCGTCTTAATTTTTTCCTCAGTTTAAAATATCTGATAATCCGAGTGCCTGTTACATTTTTATGAGCTAGATTATTAGGCACACCAATAAGGCCACATGGCCAATTCTAACTCATAATTCTATAGTAATTGTGAGTTCTTCAGACTTCAAAAATGAATTAAAATTTAATAATGTACTTACTTAAAATCTCAGCTTTTGATGACCTCTTTGAAACAAAAGCTTTAGTTTCTTATGAACTATTTACGTCAAAAGCTATTAAATAGACAATAATTCTTCTGTATTAATTGTAGTATCCTGTTCCATTTACCTACTGAAAAAATACCAGAAATAAATTATTATTATTTATTCACATGTAAAGCTCTTATCATTTTAATAACTTTCTTGAAAAGATAATTACTAATAATACCAATAGATCGATGTTAAAATGGCTTCCCTGTTAATATACTCACACTGCATGTTACACACTCTATTAATTTTTGTACTTAATACTTTCATTTATTTTGCTTCATTGTTTGCATTAGTGATTTATAATAGTAAGTCGCGGGTTAGGTGAAGGAAAACATTGTGAGGAAACCGGCACCCAAAAAATTCGAAGACAAGTGACCCACATGGTGGATTATAGCCCATTCCCTCTCATGGAGAGGATGTCTGTGTCCCAGCAGTGGGAACATATGCTAGTATTTAATTAGTAGGCTGATGATGATGGTGGATGGTTTTCAATGAATGTCAAATATTTAAAAATGAATATATACTTTGTTTAATTTTAAAACTGTCACTGCCTCGTAGGTCGTGTGACCATAAGCGCGACCAGCGAGGCCGGGTTCGATTCCCTTGTCTAGATAAGTGTATTCGGTCATTCCATCAAGAATTTCTCAGTAGCAGCCATGGAATCTGGAATTGTGCCTGGTTGATGGCCCAATTATATACGATTTAAAGATAAATGGCGAAATTTTTGTGAACTATGGTTAATAAGGGAATAGGTACACCTCTAACTTTTCATTCGGGGATTACAGACGTGATGATGACAATCCATATGAATAAAATATTACAGCAACTAAAAACATATACAGAACTAAAGAAATAATGTCCCAATACTCAATATAAGCATGATATTATTATGTAAAGTTAACGAACATTGTTTTGTAAACCATCCCTTATAATCAACTAATTTCCTCACTCTTTCACTTCCAGCCTGCCACGCGGCGCCCAGCACATCAGGCGTCAGCGAGATCCTCCAAAACCTCAGCAGAGCGCAACTGACACCGAACCACGCAGCCAGGCTCGAGTGCCGGGCCGTAGTTGGGTACCTAGGCACCATAGAAACACCACAAGCTGCTTCCAACGCTGCTCCAGGAGACGTTAGAACTGCAGTCAGGAGACTAAGGCAGGAGCGACGCCCTGCAGCCCCTGTGCTTCTCTCTGTTCTCCCAAACTCGCTGCTTCTACGCCGACCAAACGGCCAAGTCTTAGCTCAATACCAACGTGAAAGAATCGTGTACGCTGGTTCTGGCTCCGACGCTGATAGAAGATACTTTGGACTCGTGACGTCAGCTGAAACTTCAGAAGCCGAAGCTTCCCATAGCTGTCACGTTTTTGCAGTAGATCCAAGAATGGCTGAACACGAAGCTCATATAACGCGAGCTAGAGATTTCCAAATCGTGTGTACTAGGGATCCAGTCGCTGAAAGATGTCTGGAGTTTCCACCTTCAGCTGAATATGTGATTGGTGTTATTAGAGGAATGTATTCTTTACCTGCAGAGGATTGCTCTAGCCCGAATTTGCAGCAGATCTCCAAGTTAACGATAAAAGGTGATAGCCCTGCACTGGGTAACTTCTCGAGATGTAACAGACCGGTTTTTCGAGTGCCACGAGACCGACGTCCGTGTAGACACGAAGAAAGGATAGAAGCTCAGGATTTCGTCGCCAACTCCCCTCAACCAAGCAACCACAGCGAGATAACAACTACTTCAAGTAACAGCGATTCAGGCATCGGTTTTCATAACGACTGCCGAAATATAGCTGACAGAATTCTGGTAGTAGACTTTGCTGGACAGCAACCAGCACCGAGCAGATTCCGTCAAGACGTGCCACGACGACCTATCGGGTTAGTTGGCTGCAGCAGCTTCGACGCTGATGGGTCCTTCCTATCGAACACCACCCCTGTTGTAGACGGCTTTGGGGGGCAAGGAAGGCCCCTTAACCTTGACGACGTTATCCTCAACGCGAATGACCTTCAAACGGTACGTCATGTGAGCCCTAGAAACGAAGACGATAATTACAACTACAACAATCTTTATGGCAACATTCCTTCAAGTTCCAGAGGTTACGTTAATGGTGCGGTCTACGATCAAGTGTATACAGAATCAGAAGGTCATCACTACGAATTTATTCCACCACAGTTAGACATGGATCTTGAGATCGACACCGTGGCTGAGACTTTCAACTCGGTGGAAATATACGAGGAGAGGCCAAGAAATCCTCCTGATTGGCAGTCAAATGAATCTGTGGAGAATGTGACAGTGATTTCTGGAGAGACCAGTAAAGCTAGCATGGATTCCGTGTCTATGTATTCTTCGAGGTCCCATGAGGAGGCCAGGCCTTCGAGGAGGCGGCATATGCAAGCCTCCTTGGATGATATGCTGGTGTTAGGGCTGCGGGATCCGCCCACGGTGAGAGATAAGGATGATGATAATTTTGTACATCCTGCCAGCGTTAAATGCAAGGTGAGTTTTATTTAATTCTTGCTTCAACCAGGGAAAAACAAATGAGATAACAACATCAAGCCTATAATTCACCAAGGGTTTCTCAGAGGTGTACTCTATAGTACATCGACATTTCCCCAGTTACTTATATTCAAACCCAATAACGCTTTGCCTTACCTAGAGTACGGACCAGGGACCTGATGCTCGGCAATGCCACAGTCAAACCAGCCACTAGAACAACGAGACACTTTTTTCCTTCTTTTTTCATAGACAAACGTTTTATCAAATGAGTTCTACAGGTGGCCTGCCAATTATTTACTGGGTCCAGTAGCGTTTACTTATTTTTGTAAAGGGTAGGGACACGGAACAGAGAAAAACAGTGGAAGTGCAATGCACCAAAATTACTGTAGGAACCACGTAGGAACCGCTGTCGCCAAACTCACACATATAAACCGATAATCATATATTGCACTACAAAAAAACAATTCGTTTGATTCGTTGTTCAAAGTTTAGTCAAAATTAGCCTACATCAAAGATTTGGAAATAAACCCTGACGTTCTACAAATAAAATTGATTTTGCTTTAGCGGCAAAACGTATTTACGATCTATAGTCACACTAGACTCGATTGACGAGTAAATTCCGCTACTCAACCACAGATGGCGGTATTCTCAGTGGGCTGCAATTATGAACTTAAAATCAAATCAAATCAAATCAAATCAAATCATTTATTTCTTTGCAAACATGGGTATACAAATTGGTTATAGATGTTTTCATATAAGTTAGTTCTCCATGCTCTGCCGTCACATGGGCATGCAAATCATAATCAAATAATATAATTTTAAATAACAATTAGAACACTAATAATAATTCCATTTTAAACTTTATCAAATCAATGAAATACAATAAGAGAAATGTCTTAATATTACATCAAATGTCTCAAGGTTACAATATTAAGTATGTCAATGGATACAATATAAAATATGTCAATGGATACAATACAAGCATGTCAATTTAAATAGTAATGAAAAATAGGAAATAAATAATTAGCAAAGTGCGTGTCAGAATTAATAAATTGAAAGCAAAATAAGTACAAAGAGATCTATCATAAATTCATTTAACATTGCTACAACATGGATACTTAGATCCTACATGTTTTTTCCGATAGGAACTCTGAGACATTATAATAAGATTTACTTATAAGAAAGTTCTTTAGATGTCTTTTAAACAAATTAACATTTAAGATTTTGATCGATTCTGGTATGTGATCATATAAAATTGGTGCCATGCAGAAAACACTTTTATGCATAAGAGCTGTCTTAGACTGTCGTGCACATAACATACTGGCGTGTCGTCGACTCCGGTTATTTGAATCGGATAGCTTGGGGAATAAGTTTGGGTTGGTTTTCACAAATACCGCAACCTCAAATATGTACAGAGACGGTAATGTCAATATTTTCTTCTGAATAAAAAACGGTTTACAAGTGTCTGTGGGTTTCAAACCAAACATTGCCCTAATACACTTTTTTTGGCATTTAAATATTAGTTCCTTATTAGCTGAGTTCCCCCAAAACATAACGCCATATCTTAATATTGAACCCGCCATTCCATGGTATGCTGTGACGATAGCATCCGTTCCTATGACTGGAGCGAGTTTATATAAGGCATACGTCGATGTGCTAAGTCGTTTTGCCAATTCTAGTGTGTGTGCTTTCCAATCCAAGCGTTGGTCTATGGTTAAGCCTAAGAATTTTGAGGTACTTACTTGATTTATACTATTATTATCGTAATTAATATTCATAGTTATATTTTTGCGTTGACTGAAGGCCATTAATTTAGTTTTGTCAATATTTATTTTCAAATTGTTATTGTTGAGCCATTTTATTATTGACTTAATAGTATTAGTTACTTCATTATTATAATTTTGTTTGTTTGTACAGTTAATGGTAACTGTACTGTCATCAGCAAAAAGAGTCATGATGTTTCGTCACTTTAGGCAAGTCATTTATATACAGTATAAATAGAGGGGGGCCAAGCACGCTCCCTTGTGGTACACCATATAAGACTGATCTATCACGTGACCTGTAGACCTTTTCGTATTTAGTTTTTGGATCTACCTGTGAAATTTCTACATATTGCTTTCGGTTTTTTAGATACGATTCGATCATCAGCAGGACGTTTCCTCTAATTCCGTAAGCTTCTAATTTATCAAGCAAGATATTGTGATCGACGCAGTCGAAAGCTTGACTCATATCACAGTATATTGAACACACAGGTATTTTATGGTCAACGTTTTCAATTACTTTATTTAAGAAGTCATAAATGGCCATGTTAATAGTCTTATCTTTTCTAAAGCCTTTTTGTTCTTCAGTCAAGATGTCATATTTTACCAAATATTTATGAATTTGTTCATATACATATTTTTCAAATATCTTTGAGAATATTGGCACAAGTGCAACAGGCCTGTAAGACTCCTTGTTCTCTTTGTCATTTTTTTTGTACAGAGGTTTTACTACAGCTATCTTAAGATCTGCCGGATATGTGCCTCGTATTATGCATAAATTAAGAATGTGACTTAGGTGGCCACTAATGCAGTCTGATACATATTTAATCGTTTCTGTGGATATACCATCATGTCCTACACTGTGAGTGTTTTTTAGGGATTTTATTATGTTTTTTATGTCATTATCATTACTTGGTGCCATAAACATAGAGTGGCTAGATTTGGATATATTTGAGGTTGTTTGTGTACCCATATTACCGACAGGTGTAATTTTGTCGATGAAAAAATCATTAAAAACATTGGCTATGTCGCAAAAAATCATTAAACGCCTAAGACATATGGTTGACATTTGCGTGATCGGTCGGTTTCTGCTGCTACTCGGTCAAGGCCGGACCACGTAGCATATTAAATTTATTTATCGATATCGATGGATACCCCATACTTTCTTCAATTCGCAAAAATAAGACTTGTTGGGAGTATATTTATTTATTTGGTAGTGTGCGTACGCGCAGCGGAATGTTGTTGAATTTAAAGATTTTAATTATGCAGATATTTAGTGTATGACGTCGTATAATTGTGTATGGTAAAAAAAAAATTGTGCACGCAACCATTGTGGAGAAATTCACCAAAAACTGATTCCGCTGGGCGAACGTTGTCCTGGCGGAACTTTTTTTAATCCATAGACTTTAGAAGAAAAGAGATGTGTCCAAAAATTAGTGTGTATTTGTGTGTAATTGTGTATGTATGAATAAAACTAGTGCATCCACAAACTTCGGAGAAATTCAAGTTTCCGCTACGCGAACGTTTGGCCATTAGCTAGTTTTCATATAAAGCGCTTACATAGAGAACTGTAGATTTTTACATACGTTGTTTTGAATTTGTTTATATTATATTAAAAAACAGATTTAGAAAAAATCGTAGGGCTTAAAAGATAAAAATATAAACGTAAAATACGCTTATTAGGTCTTAGTTCTTAAAGTATGCACTTTGGGTTCTAGATTTTCACGTTTATACAAACCTTGTAAGTGTCTGCAACATGTTGCCAAGTATCAATGATGTTCCGTTAGTAATTAAAGAGTTATAGGACAAATTTACCATGAATAGATCACTGTTTACAAAGCAGTCAAATATCACGACGTTCTAAATGAATTGCATGGTAAAATGTATGCCAATAATTAGTGTATTCATTCAACTATTCACATGCAAAATTTCATGTCATTAAATTCAGTAATTAAAGAAAAACAATAATAATAGTGACGACGCATCGAAAACCTACATAACCCGACCAAGTTCGGATGGCTACAAAAAAGCGGCCGTGCCATATATCTAAGAAACGTTCTTAACCTTCCAATATAGTATTTATTAATATGGTACAGTTGCATACACAAGCGTTAGGAAAAAATAATACAATTACATTTCTTGAATGAAAAATATTTTTTTAATAATAACGCCACTATCTACATGATCCACTAAAGTTGCAAAGGGGAACGCTCGTGCATGCCTAGTCTATTGGTTAAATAGTGTAATAAGCTACAATATGATAAATATTTACCTAAACAGTAGTAGATACGAGGGTCATTCAACAAATACTTAGCCTACAAAAAGTAAACGAAAATTTTGGAAAAGTGGCAATTTATTTTTCAACATAGTCTCCTTTTAGTTCGATACACTTAGCCCAGCGATGCTCCAACTTTTTTAACCCGTCCGAAAAATGGTTTTTGTCAAACTCTGCAAAATAGGCCTCCGTGGCGGCGATGACCTCCTCATTCGATCCATATCTATTCCCGGCGAGTGATTTTTTCAGATTAGGAAACAGAAAAAAGTCACAAGGGGCCAAATCTGGAGAATACGGTGGATGGGGCAGCAATTCGTAGCGTAATTCGACCAATTTGGCCATGGCAACGGCAGACGTGTGAACCGGTGCGTTGTCGTGGTGAAACAGCACTTTTTTCTTGGCCAGATGGGGTCGTTTTTTCTTGAATTCGGCGTCGAATCGGCCCAATAAATCGGCATAGTAAAGCCCCGTAATTGTTTTACCCTTCTCGAGGTAATCGATGTAGATAACACCTTGTGAATCCCAGAAAACGGTGGCCATAACTTTTCCGGCCGATTTTACAGTTTTCGCCTTCTTTGGAGCACGTTCCCCGGTCTGGATCCATTGTTTTGATTGCTCCTTGGTCTCTGGTGTGTACCAGTGGATCCAGGTTTCATCGACGGTCACAAAACGACGCAAAAACTCCGCTGGATTCCGTTTAAACAGCGCCAAACACGTCTCCGATGTGGTCTCACGGTTGCGCTTGTTTTCTGGTGTGAGTAAACGCGGCACCCATCGCGCCGACAGCTTTCTCATGCGCAGTTCCTCGTGAAGAATATGATGCACTGTTCCTTCTGAAAGGCCTACAGTCTCAGCTAGCTCCCGAACCTTCAATCGGCGATCTGCCAATACGAAATCATGGATTTTTTTAATGTTTTCCTCCGTAGCAGCTGTTTTCGGTGCACCTGGACGTGGTTCATCAAAAACCGACGTACGGCCACGTGCAAACTCGTTGAACCAATTCTTGACGGTGGCCATCGATGGAGAAGAGTCACCGTACACAGCATCCAAGCGCTCTTTGATTTCGATGCGCGTTTTCCCTTCCAAAAATAGGAATCGAATCATCGAACGATATTGCTCTTTTTCCATTTTTGTAAAACCGATCGACACGTTCGCTTCCATAAGTTATCAAATTAAAACAAATTAAGGGATTGGAATGAAAATTTGAAAAAAGAATTAAAAAAGAATGTGCTACACTGTGGTAAAACTCTTTTGAAACTACAGTGCCCTCTGGCGATCAGGCTAGGTACTTATTGAATGCACCTCGTACATGTGGTAAACATTTAATTAATCCCCGATCTCCGATTTTTTTTTAATCCTGATCCGTGAAATCTTCAATAGAAATTAGCTGTATGAATTTTGTTTGTCTTAAATAATATACAGGGTGTAAGGGACAGCCCTCCACAAATTAACAAGGTGTAATCAGCTCCTTATTTTGAATCATATTCTAGAGGAAATTTTCTCAGGAAAATTTTCAATTTTTTTTTCGTTTTTTCAGTTTTTATTGCTTTATTTCAATGTAAAGTGACATTATCTGTATGCAGAACACCATTAATGTAAATAACACAGCTAAAATGAAAAAAACAACAATGGATGTTGAAATTTTCTAATGAACGACGCATGAAATCAGCTGTTCAATTTCTGCCTAGCTAGAGTTTCTTGAACTCAGCGTATCGCATACCTACCACCCCTTCCAACCAGTACAGAAGACGCTCCGATTTGTGTAATACTAATAATGATAGTTGCGTCTCTTTCTATCTTATGATAGGCGCGGCGCCGCGGCGGCGTTTGCACAATAAATTGCACGATTAAAATTGCACGATTGCAACAGTGTTGCAAACTTATTTTTAACTGACTTCAAAAAAGGAGGAGGTTATCAATTCGACGGCATTTTTTTTGTGTGTTTGTTACGCGATTACTACGCCAATTGTGGACTGATTTTCAAAATTATGTTTTTGTTCGAAAGGAGATACTTCTGAAGTGGTCCCATAGTCACCAAGTCAGGATCTGATGATTGGATTCTGGAGAAATCGAGGGCAACCCTCAAATTTTATGGGCCCACATATCGTTTTTCGCAAATCTTATGAATCAATTTAAGTACTTGCGGATCATCATCTCATGTAGCTGAGCTGTGATGATGGAAGGTACAACTCCTTAACAGTAAGGAGTAGGCATCGACTGATTTAGTTAATTATGTTTTTGATCTTTGAAAGGGCGTTTGTCATTTTAGTCTCATGATCATCAGGTCAGGAGGTTATGGACTAACCATAGACGATAGAAATCTTCAAAAAACGACAGCACATGTCTCGCGATTGCTGCGATTGTTTGTGTATGCATAGTTTAACATTACGGTAAGTCCGGGGGAGATGGCTGTATGGGAGAGATGGTCAGTTCAATTATTTTTGGAACTAAGGGCGTTATTACTCTAGCGGTTTGCGAGCGGTTGCGGGGGCGGAGCGGGCGTGGAGCAAATTCGTCGCTAACACGCCGCGGCTGCTCAGCGAAGACATCGCGGACGCGTGGCAATAAGACCAATACTCTGGGATTCAGATATTGATACGAAAAATAAACAAGACAACTGTGCTTGGCGTGAGGAAAATTATTACACTATCCAACTTACTCTTATTAAGGACTGGATACAGTGTGTCATTCGCTCATTTTAAGTTTATGAAAATTGTACCGAATTTGACAACCTGTGCTCAAAATGTGGCGATAAAGAGAAAAGATGAGAACTAAAAAAAAAGGAGATAAACTACTGGTCATCTTCCCCTTACTACTATGGTTATCTCTCCCGGATACCTCAGGAGAGATGGCCAATCGAGAGTTTAATTTTTATTATTTTATTTGATCGAAATTTATTAATTACTTTTTGTTATTTAGATGTTAGTAAAATTTGAATTAAATTGACGAATTAATCGTTTCATTTATCTACAAAAAATAACAGAATGATAACTTTAGTTCATTCAAGCATCATTTTTATTTATTTATTGCACGAAATTTCGTGCAAAAATTTTCGTGTAATTGGTAACATCAGTTTTATGTTAGTGTGGCAGTGTCGCATGCATGCAGTCGCTGTTGTGTCGTGTCGCGAATGCACCGCGCGTTTACCGCGAACTTTTGTCGGTGCGGATCGCTCGCGCAGTCGGATTGTTAAGTTTTCTGTTGGTTTTGGTGTTTGATTTTGTTAAAAATGACTACTTTTAGTGCGCGTGAGTATGGGGAAATGATAATGTGTTACGGAGAAGCTCGGGGAAATTCAAGGGAAGCGCTCAGAATTTACGTTGATAGGTATCCTGACCGTCGGCATCCATCAGACTCTCGGATAATTACCGGTGCCTATCAACGATTGCTAGAAAACCAGCCCATTGTTCCCAGTCAAGAAGGCGCCGGAAGACCAATTCGCGGTCAAACTCAAGAAAGGATTTTAGAACTGGTTCGTCGAAATCCACGCTTGGGCACACGCACTGCAGCTCGATTATTGCGGCGGCATAATGGAGCCCGCGTCTCACACTGGTCCGTGCACAAAACGTTGCGAAGGGATCAGCAACGTCCTTATGTAATACACAAGGTCCAAGCCCTATTGCCACGTGATCGCGGACATCGCGTTGAGTTCTGTCGGTGGTTGCGGACTGAACAACATCGAAACTCCAATTTTATTTCACATGTGATATGGACTGATGAGTCGACTTTCACTCGTAACGGTATGTGGAATCGCCGAAATGCACATTACTGGTCGCAAAGTAATCCTTTCGAAATCCAGGAGTCCGGACATCAAACGCGTTGGTCAGTAAATGTCTGGGCAGGAATTTATGGCAATAAAATCCTGGGGCCGGTGTTTCTTCCCGCGCGCATGGACGGACCGCGCTATCTCCACTTCCTTCGTACTGACCTCGAAAGAGAACTACAGATCCTCCGTGACGAGCTGGAGATGGAATGGGAAGCCCTGGGTGATCCACCACTCGCGCACTTGCCGATGATCTGGTTCCAGCATGATGGAGCCCCTCCGCACATAACGCTACCAGTGCGTTCCCATCTAAACGCCACCTTTCCGCGTCGCTGGCTTGGTAGGTTTGGACCGCAACCGTGGCCAGCACGATCGCCAGACCTAACGCCTTTAGACTTCTTTTTGTGGGGATACATAAAAGAAAAGGTGTTTATGAGTGAATGTGCGAGTGAGGAGGAAATGCGAGACCGCATCACGAACACGTTTCAGCAGCTGCGCTACAGCTGCAACGAGGATCCCACCTTGATGACCCGTTTACATGCTGAGACCCTGCGCCGTGCCAATCTTTGTGAACGCCTCGGTGGAGGTCACTTCGAGCCTTATCTAATACGACCGGAGCGATTTTAAGGTAGGATTTTTCTTTTACTTTTTTATCTGTGACCGTGTTGTGATTTTTACTTTTTTTTTTGTACGTAACGCGGCTATCTGCTAAATAATAATTTATTGTTCGCTCTCGCTCGTTTCAAAGTGACGTAATAACAAGTGGCGCGAGCGCGGCCGTCCTTTTGAAAGCTCGCTGCGCTGCCGTTCGCTGCGTGAGTTTTACAGAGGTAGCGATACATTGCGTGCGAGGTAATTAAACAAATCGGTTTTATTGAATTCCCATAAAGTTCCTGAAATAATTTCATGTACCGGTCAACTTAGTACGATGTACTGAAATCACCCTATCAGTTTGCGGAGGGCTGTCCCTTACACCCTGTATTTAGATTATATCTCAAGTCTCAAGCGCATACTTAAATACAGTACCTACGTAAATAGTACCTACTTTCTGTCATAGTCAAATACATTAAAAAAAGTAGGTGTACAAAAATAAATTACCTATAAACGAAACAACAATTGTGTTATCACCTATACCAATTCAATACCGGTATTATACTGTAAATTTTGGGATGTTACCTAAATACACACACCGGCACAATTAGGGGAACACAAAAAAAGGTTGTTTTTTTTGTTACTCGTGAGTAATTCGTCAAGTGGTTCATTTATTTAAAATGTTACCCTCGTATAACATAACATTTTGAGACATTTTGACATTTTTCAATGATCTAACAGAAATTATACCCTCTTTAGTTTTTGTTGACAGTCAGCGCTTTTAAGTGTTTTTGATAAGGATTTGGTTTGTGCAGTCAATAGTGGCCCTAGCTTATTTTGTTGTTATTGTTTGAAGAGTTAACATTGTATTGCATACAAAATGAGTGATTTACCAGCAACCGAAGTCGCCAGAGCTGTGCCAATGATCGAGGAAGGTCACACATACCGTTCAGTGAGTCGAGCGTTGAGTGTATCAGTATCTGTGATCCACCGTAATGTTAAACGATACAGACAGACAGGATCCTACGTGCAGAGGCGGGGACAAGGCAGAAATCGTGCAACCAGTGCCGTAGACGAACGTTTTATAAGGGTGCAAACGTTGAGAAACCGTCGTCAAACAGCTGTCCAGACCCGCGAACACAAAATCTGGGCCTATAAATGGGGCAAAAGGCATTACATGGGGTTCCAAGATCTCTGTTACGTATCTGTGTGCAGTCAGAGAACCTCCATCGATGATGACCAAAGCTGTACGAGTTGTTAAACTTATGCCACCCCACACCATAACGGACCCTCCACCATACGACACCGTTTCGGTAAAATTGGCTTGATGGTACCGTTCTCCTCGATACCTCCACATCCTTTCCCTCCCGTCGATGAAATTCACACAAAATCGGCTTTCGTCAGAGAATAAAACTCGACCCCATTCATCGGACCAATCTTGGTGCTAACGAGCGAACGCTAATCTTGCAACTCGATGACTTACCTCAAGTTTAGGCGCCTTAGCTGGTACATACAACTTTAAACCAGCTTCGTTTAACCTTTTTCTTACTGTTCGTTCACTTACACGCACGTTACGCACTTCTTCCAAGAGATTTCGGGTCTGGACAGCTGTTTGACGACGGTTTCTCAACGTTTGCACCCTTATAAAACGTTCGTCTACGGCACTGGTTGCACGATTTCTGCCTTGTCCCCGCCTCCGCACGTAGGATCCTGTCTGTCTGTATCGTTTAACATTACGGTGGATCACAGATACTGATACACCCAACGCTCGACTCACTAAACGGTATGTGTGACCTTCCTCGATCATTGTCACAGCTCTGGCGACTTCGGTTGCTGGCAAATCACTCATTTTGTATGCAATACAATGTTAACTCTTCAAACAATAACAACAAGATAAGCTAGGGCCACTATTGACTGCACAAACAAAATCCTTATCAAAAACACTTAAAAGCGCTGACTGTCAACAAAAAGTAAAGAGAGTATAATTTCTGTTAGATCATTGAAAAATGTCAAAATGTCTCAACATGTTATGTTATACGAGGGTAACATTTTAAATAAATGAACCACTTGACGAATTACTCACGAGTAACAAAAAAAAACAACCTTTTTTTTGTGTTCCCCTAATTGTGCCGGTGTGTGTATATTGCACGGCCGCTTTTTTGTAGCCATCCGAACTTGGTCGGGTTATGTAGGTTTTCGATGCTAAGTCAGTATTATAATTGTTTTTCTTTAATTACTGAATTTAATGACATGAAATTTTGCATTTGAATAGTTGAATGAATACACTAATTATTGGCATACATTTTACCATGCAATTCATTTAGAACGTCGTGATATTTGACTGCTTTGTAAACAGTGATCTATTCATGGTAAATTTGTCCTATAACTCTTTAATTACTAACGGATCATCATTGATACTTGGCAACATGTTGCAGACATTTACAAGGTTTGTATAAACGTGAAAATCTAGACCCCAAAGTGCATACTTTAAGAACTAAGACCTAATAAGCGTATTTTACGTTTATATTTTTATCTTTTAAGCCCTACGATTTTTTCTAAATCTGTTTTTTAATATAATAAAAACAAATTCAAAACAACGTATGTAAAAATCTACAGTTCTCTGTGTAAGCGCTTTATATGAAAACTAGCTAATGGCCAAACGTTCGCGAAGCGGAAACTTGAATTTCTCCGAAGTTTATGGATGCACTAGTTTTATTCATACATACACAATTACACACAAATACACACTAATTTTTGGACACATCTCTTTTCTTCTAAAGTCTATGGATTAAAAAAAGTTCCGCCAGGACAACGTTCGCCCAGCGGAATCAGTTTTTGGTGAATTTCTCCACAATGGTTGCGTGCACAAATTTTTTTTTACCATACACAATTATACGACGTCATACACTAAATATCTGCATAATTAAAATCTTTAAATTCAACAACATTCCGCTGCGCGTACGCACACTATTTGGTACACAACCAGCTGTTCATTTAAATTATTAATAAATAGACAGACAGACAGGTAAATTTAAAATTAATAAAAGTGCTGGTATGTGTGCATGCATGCCTTTTACAAGTGTTCAAAGGAGACAATTTTTTATGGGCCCACCTGGCATTTATTATTCACACTACACCAAAAAAAAGTAACCATTTTACAAACGTATGTAAATGAAATAATACATATCTGTTATAGGTATATACGAGTATATCCATTTTTATTTGATGCTTGCGTCTTTGGGAAACCTAAAAGTATTTTAAATGAAGGTTAGAGGACCTGCTGATGTCTATTTAGTGATCAATGCCCTTGCATTGCACTGCAAGCACTGTCTTTTTAAATTTTCTCAATCATTAATAAATTATAATAATTACGTTACTCTTTAAAACATTGATTATACATATTTTTGCTTTAAAGCGTTTATGCAATGTATTAAGAATAAAGGCGACCTTATACTTGTATTATAATGTAAAACAAAATAAATAATTAATTTAAAAATTGTTTATTCCTTGTATCGATATCAATCTATAAATTCAAAATTCGACTTGACCACATCACTACTTGAGTAGCGAAGTGCTTTCGAGAGTGTTCTATGGAATAGAATCAATCCAAAATAAACTTTATCTTAATGGTATAAGGTTGATTTTGCCCAACCGTTCTATTAAATATGAATAAATATTAACAAAATAAGATTTTCATTGGAAAACAATGAAAATTGTACTTACCGATGATACGAAATACCTCCATTTTTAAGATTTTTCCTCCTACTATCATTTTTACACTCTAAAATGGAACAATACGGCATAGCTGGGGAAATATGAATTTTTCGCGAGACTAGCAACTCGGTGCGATGTTAGAACGCGACTGGGATCAGTTAAGCGTAACCATGCTTAATTGTGGCACGCGTGCCACGCCTACTTTGCACTTCCACTGTTTTTCTCTGTTCCGTGGGTAGGGACACTTAGGACACCCCTCTGGGCCATGGTCTGGTCGAAAGCACCGCATTCACACTGATTGTCGGAAGGTTGGCTCGAGGCCAGTAGCGTAACTATACCATCTGAGGCCCTTGGCAAATCCATTGTATGGGGCCCCAAGAAAACTCGTGAGTCGTGACATTTTAATATCGACTCGAATAGTGGTAGTGAGGCTGCCTTACGTGCATAGGGTCCTGGGTTGGAATCCCGGTAGGAGCAAATGTTTGTGTGATGAGCAGGGCTCGGATAAATATGTAAACACATTATTTTTTTTTTAATCATTTTCATTAATTATTTGGTTTTCTCCATAAATTATGATGTTTAAAGCTGGGAAATGAGGGTTTTAGAATCCATATTTTTCCATATTTCAAGGTTAATACCATATTTTTAGAATTTAATTACATTAGTCCATATTTCCTATATTTAATAATTAAACTAGCAAAAACTGCATAATTTAAAATTTTTGCTTCCAAAGCGCCGTGCCGCGAGAATAAATTGTCGTTGCGCGACATACACGGATATAGATAGAGTCGTGCGGTACTCGTGCGCAATTTTTTTATCAATTCAACATGGTCTGTCCTCGAAAAAAATAAAGGATTAACGACTCAACAATAAAATAACAATATTCTCAGTGGAACACCAAACGGCCTTCCAGATGAGACATATATTCGGCTATGAAGTTGTGCAAATTAAGGTTTGCGCTAGTTACTTCCTGTGACGTAGAGAGGTCATTCAGTCAGTATAAAGTGTGTTTCCGATCAAACAGAGCTTCAATTTTCAAAATTTGATGAAACATATCGTTGTATACTACAACAACTCGATTAACGAAGCAGACTTAATTTTAGCCTAACAATTTAATTTCGTAGATTATATATTTTTTCAAACAATTATGATACAATAAAGTGTTTTATGTTTGGTAATAGTCGTCTTTTTCGTTCATATTTTTCCATATTTCCGTTTTTTAGATCCATATTATATGTACATATTTTGGTATTTTTGGCACATATTTATCCGAGCCCTAGTGATGAGCATGAACATTTATTTCCGAGTCATGGATGTTTATATCAGGGATGTTACGGAGCTCCGATTCCGATTCCGATTAGTCGGAACTTCCGATTGATTTTGAACCTCCGATTCCGATTCCTGTTCCGAAACTTTTCAATCGGAGGTAATCGGAGGTCTTGCGGCGGGCGGTGGCATACGGCTGCAGTCAACGCGTATAAACCTGTTTATACTTGCCCCTCGTAACGTGCTTTCTGTCGATTTAAATCAGGGATGTAACGGATGTGATAATATCGGAACCGGAATCGGAATCGGAGGTTTTGAATTTGATATATCGGAATCGGAACAGGAATCGGAATCGGAACCGGAACCGGAGGCGGATGCTGAAGGAGAGAATGTGTGAGAAAGTAGGATTCATTGATGAAACGAACGATCGGATCGAATTGAAAAAATATTTTTGTGTTGGATAGTCCATTTATCGAGGAAGGCTTTAGGCTATATAATATCACGCTACAGCAGGAATGAAAAATGTAGCAAAAATGATATTGATGATTTTTTTTTCCTATCTTTTTTCTCTCTTATGTGACGCAGACGAAGTTGCGTGGGTCAGCTAGTAATACATTCATTGATTAATTATCAGTCTTTTTCATTTCAAATACAAACAATAGAACGCCTGACGAGGCATTGAAAAAAAATCAATCATTATCAATAAAATAATTATGCATTGTATGTACTTGAAGTATGCTGGTAATTTAAAACGACAGAAAGCACGTTACGAGGTGCTTACCCCGTGGGATAAGTATAAACAGGTTTATACGCGTTGACGGCGCCCGCCGCAAGGCATCGACCTCCGATTACCTCCGATTGAAAAGTTTCGGAACAGGTATCGGAATCGGAGGTTCAAAATCAATCGGAAGTTCCGACTTATCGGAATCGGAATCGGAGCTCCGTAACATCCCTGATTTAAATTACCAGCATACTTACAAGTACATACAATGCATAATTATTTTATTAATAATGATTGTTCTTTTTTCATTGCAGTTCTATTGTTTTTATTTGAAATAAAAAGACTGATCATCAATGTATGTATTACTAGCTGACCCACGCAACTTCGTCTGCGTCACATAAGAGAGAAAAAAGATAGGAAAAAAAAATCCTCATTTTTGCAACATTTTTCATTCCTGCTCCGCTCCTAATAATCGTAGCGTGATGCTATATAGCCTAAAGCCTTCCTCGATAAATGGACTATCCAACACAAAAATAATTTTTCAATTCGAGCCGATCGTTCGTTATTTCATTAAGAATCCTACTTTCTCACACATTCTCTTTGTCAGCATCCGCCTCCGATTCCGGTTCCAATTCCGATTCCTGTTCCGATTCCGATATGTCAAATCCAAAACCTCCGATTCCGATTCCGGTTCCGATATCATCACATCCGTTACATCCCTGGTTTATATGTAAGTATAATAAGTATATACAAACAAAAAGTATATGTAGTATATCAACTATCTGGTGTCCACAACACAAGCCTTGCTTAGTGTGACACTAGATGGCGCTGTGTGTTAATGTCCAGCGATATTTATATTTAATTTAGTTTTAATGAATCACTGAGATATAGTTACCCAATAGTAACATTGTGTCCATTTTAGTTAAATATCTTTTTTTCACAAGCATAGGCATATTGTTATAACAACGTCCTCCCATCTAGTACGGTTATTGGTAGGTAATTGATTTATAGTAGGTAAGAGGTTAGTTGCTTAATAGGTATGTATATAATGTTTTACAAAATTTTGTTAAAAATGTTAGGTCACTTTTGAGCTCACAGCCTCTCGGGTCGGGGGCCCCGTCAGACCGGGGGCCCGTGGCATTTTGCCAGTCCTGCCACCCTATAGTTACGCCACTGCTCGAGGCACTTTCACCTCCATAGTAACTTATAATAGTAACCATAATTCGTGATTGTGACTGGGACTGTAGCTACATTTAAATGTCATCTTTGTTTCGACAATTCAAAAGTGCCTGTAATTGGCCTACTTGAAATAAATGCTTTGATTTTGATTTTAATTGTTATTGTTATTGTACAGGTACGCAAATCAATAAAGCCTCTAAACATCCTCTCGAAGACGAAGCACATGCTGTCGTCGGGCAAAGACCGCGAGCGTCAGAAGGAGGAGCGGCGACGGGCGATCAGCGCGAGTGCTGGTGACGTCACCGGCGCAGGCGCAGACATGCAGGGCGAACTGCTGCCGGCAGCGGCCAGTGAGCCTGATCTCAGGGATACACAGGTTAGTGATATTTTGTTCTATTGGAGTTACGATGCGAGAGTTATATCCAGTCGATTTGGTTGGTTCGTTATCGGCAATTTCTAAATCGGACATTAGACGTATACGCGAAGTATGATCGTAGAAACGGATTTTGTCGACGGAAGAATCGACAAAATGACGGATTGTGAAAAGAAAACTCATTTTGTGTTTTGTTTTAGTCTACTACATCAATTATATCGGATTTATGTTATTTTTTAAGAATATTCTCAATTTTTGAGCCTTTGGTAATTAAACCTAGCTTAATTCGTATTTTTGGTTCTGGGATTCTAAGTGAGAATAGAATAGAATAGAAATAATTTATTTGCGTTGAATGTAGGTACATACATGAGTTGTTACAGTAATGGTTACAGCAGTTCCTTGTACATTCTACCAATTGGCATGCAAAAATTTATACTTAGGTATAGGTACAATATAAAAACACAACCTCAATTTTAAATTTTCAAAATCACTCAACAAATTATCGTGTAGGTATCAAAAAAATAAATCAAATCTAAATTAGAATAACATAATAATAAAACAGCTATATTTTATCTGTTAGGAAATCTGACACAGAATAATAACATTTTTGTATTAAAAAAGATGAAAGCTGTTTTTTAAAAAATCTCAAAGGTTGTTCCTTGATGTTATTTGGAATCTTATTATAGATTACAGGCGCCATACCTAAAACACTTTTTTTTAATAGAGATGTTTTGTGAGCACCGGTACATAACTTATATTTGTACTGAGATCTGATTGTTGGGGAATAAATTACTATTACTTTTGACAAAAATAGATATCTCTAATATGTAAAGGCAGGGAAAAGTAAGTAGTTTATTATCAACAAAAAAAGGTTTGCAGCTGTCTGTAACTTTTAATTTAAACATTGCTCTTAGACAGCGTTTTTGGGCTTTAAAGATATTTTCTCGTTCACAACAATTGCCCCAAAATATGACACCAAACCTTAAGTTCGACACTACTAAGCCATGATAAGCAACCAGTAAAGTGTTGATGTTTACCTTTTTGGAAAGGTTATAGAGAACGTACGCTGATGAACCTAATTTTTTGCAAATAGCTTCAGCTTGTGGTTTCCATGTTAATTGGCTATCTATTAAAATTCCCAAAAATTTGGCTATATTGGCTTTGTCGACTGTCTGACCATTGTAATTCAAATTTAAGTCTTCGGGGTGTTTACGTTAGTAAAAATGCATAACTTTAGATTTCTCTATATTAATTAACAAATTATTATGATTGAGCCAATTAATAATTGTTTTTAAAACATTATTAATATCTATTTCGTATTGCGCTTTATTAACACAATTAATTATCGCTGTGCTGTCATCAGCAAACAATATCATGGGATTAGAAATTTGACGTGGCAGATCGTTTATGTAAATTAAGAAAAGTAACGGCCCGAGAACGCTCCCTTGTGGTACACCGAATTTAATGTATTTATAGGAAGATACATGTTTTGAGAGTCAACATCTATTTTGTTGTTCGTTAGCTGACTATTTAGTGTTTATGTAGCTATATAGATGTCGCTACTAATACAAGAAGAAAGTGTTGTAGCTACATAGTGAAAGACAGCTCAATTTTAAACCAAAAGAAGTGCACCTTATACTGATACTACGAATACAAACCAAGTCGAAAATCGTTAAGTCTTACACCAAAAAAATAAGGGTTTCTGCATTTAACAAACGCGTGAAGATCATTGAAATTTCAGCCTTAAATCATGACGCAGAACTAAAATACGTCCAGAGAAGTATATTTCAATACAGAGGCGTGATAATGAAATATTATTTAGTGCATCCTTGCACCCACCAGATGTCAGTGCTTACGTCAAAAGTCTGGCGCTAATTCAATGCTATGGATGAAATAATTCCTATAAAGTAAGGTACTTATATACTACTGTGTCCAAGATTCTTGGATTCTGTTGGGATTTTCCACCTTGTATTATTTGATTTGATTTTTATCAACTACTTTATCTTTTTTTGTTTAATTTCGTTTGGCCTATTAATTTGAGGCCCTAGACATTATTCGAATTTAAGTGAATCCGTTAAAAGTTTTAATTATTTAACTAAAAGTTTGTGTAAACATTTACAATTTATGTAATAACCTGAATAATTCTTCCCTGAATTAAGTCACCTCCTTTTCTTCCATCTGCTTCATCAGCTTGTCACCCTCTAGAATGTTTCAAAACCAGTTTTCGTGTTATCTTGCCACCTCTTTCATAATACCCTATGCTACATCTATACTAATATTATAAAGCAGAAGAGTTTGTTTGGTTGAACGCGCTAATCTCAAGAACTACCGGCTCGAATTGAAGAAATCTTTTTGCGTTGGATAGTCCATTTATCGAGGAAGGCTATAGGCTATATATAACATCACTCTATGGCCAATAGGAGCGGAGCAGCAATAACAAATGTTACCAGCGGGAAAAAAGCTTCCGTTGAGCAGGCGATGCGTTGCGATATCTAAACTTCACGCGAACAAAGTCGCTGGCAGAAGCTAGTTCAAAATAAAAAGACGTTATTAAAATTCAACTTGGTGATATATAAAAAACGAAAGTGTATGACTTGATAACGTGCTAGAATAACAATTCGATGAATTAACGACGTCCTGTCAGTCTGTCACGTTGGCGCCATCAATATATTTACTGGCGCCGTTTCACGTAACCAAATAGACGAAAACGTTAATAAAAATAATCATCGGTGTAACTTCAAACAGAAATTATAAGCAAGTTAAGTATTAGTTCTTTACTTCATTTCTACTATGTCCTAATAATTGTTTTGTATCTTTTTTATTTAATAGTGTGTGTGTGCGTTATTAACTGACGTCAAATAAATATTTTTCTTTCTTTCTCCTTTCTTTTACTTAATCTTTTGTCTATTCAGCATAAGTACGTTACTCCTAAACCAGGAAGGAACTCTAGAGTACGGCGCTTCTGTAATGTTAAAAGTATTCCTTGCACATAACTGAGCTTGAGGTCTCGGGTTCGATTCTCAGGTCACGCCAAGTGATATTGCGTTTTTCCTATCGGGAATGTCTCAGTAGCAGCCATTGGAGTCAGTGGTTAGTGGCAACAGGATCTACCCTTTTCTTTTTTTTTCGTATGGGAATTCATTAAATTCTCCCACTCGGCGGACCGGAAGGGAGTGTCAGACTTTTACTGACTAAAACGTATCCATGATCCTTCCTCGCCCTTTATGTTCCGGGGCCGCGGTATCTCTTTCGAACAGTCCCGCAGTCCCGGCAGGCTTCGGCCCTTGCGGGCCGCTGATATCTCTTGCTCGGCGCGCGTGAACACTGGCGCCGTCGACACGACATATCGTCATAAGACGACGAACGGACGGCAAGCTAGCCCATAGCTCACCGCCCACAGGCCTGCGACTACGGTGCACGCCCGGTGCGGCTCCGCGGCGGCTGGGGCGAGAGGTTCTCTCCCTCTCGCGTTCCGCCACCTTCTTCGCTAGCATGACTGCTTCGCAGAAGGAGGTAACCGTTTCACATTCCGTCTTGCTCCGGGCCATGGATTGAACCAGGACCAGATGCGAGAGGTCGCCGCTGCCGATCGCCGCTACGAGGACACGGCGGTGCTCCGCCCACGCGAGGCGGACCTCCACCGTGTCTTCCGGTCGATCCTCGCAGCGGAAACACCCGGGCGTTTCCTCCCGCCCGATTGCAGGAACCTCCCGAAACATCCGTGTCCAGTGAGGACTTCCGTCAGGCGGAAGGTGAGGACGCCGTGGCGCCTCTCAAGCCACTCCTCAAAGAGAGGACTTACCGCCACTATCGTGGCGTGCCCTACAGAATCTACCCTTAATACATGGGACTTAAACATAACTGGTGAAATGTGGCTATACTAGTAAGCACACCTCTGTCTAACTCTTCAAGGATTACTCCTTGAAGAGTTAGACAGAGGTGTGCCCTTTTGGTTTGGTGGCCTTTTTTTACAAAAACAAAAAGGGTATAGTCATATGAAAGGATGTGCTATAGACCATCTAACTAAACAACTTTCTTTATGGGACCACCATCGTAATCGTAAAAAAATAATCAGCTGTTTCATACATTTGGTCGAGTAGGTTTTAGTATGGGGGCCGTTGAACATTTTTTCGTGATTACGATGGTGGTTCCATGGAGAAAGTTGTTCAGTTTGATGGTCTGTCGCACACCCTTTCATATGACTATACCCTTTCTGTTACACCGTGTATAAATCCTAATTTTAGCCAATGGCTGTTGGCTAACCTAACCTAACGTTGTTAACACAGACATTAAATAGTGACAGGAGTTATAAACACTTCGGTCAGCATTTAAAAAAGATACAATCACTGGTTTGCATTCAATAAATTCTAAATTCTTCCTCTAAACTCCAATACAAATAAATTCGATGTTACATAATCGATATAATCGAACACTCGATTCCGAGTAGTTTGAATCAAAGCATTCTTTAGTAATGTCGTCCGTCGATTCTATGAATGGACGCCCATTCATACTCGACCAACATTCTTGGCTTATCGCCGTTAGAGTGGGCGCGCAGTTGCGTCTGCGACGTATTTGTCGCAGGCCGGTTGGCGTTTATTGTTTTTTTAGCACTTTGCAAGCATTGTCTTATAGATGCTGATATCTTACAGCCAACTTATTTAAACACACTAGGTAATTATGCTTTAACCGAAAAAAAGTCGAGGTTTTATATTATATACTACGAGTAGCTTCTGCCCGCGACTTCGTTCGCGTGAATTTCCCGCTTGCAAAATTTTTTATTGCTGCTCCGCTCCTATTAGTCATAGCGTGATGTTATATAGCCTATAGCCTTCCTCGATAAATGGACTATCCAACGCAAAAAGATTTTTTCAATTCGAGCGGGTAGTTCTTAGCGCGTTCAACCAAAGAAACAAACTCTTCTGCTTTATAATATTAGTATAGATGATAGTGTCGTTTAGTATGTTTCGGTTCTTGTAAGATTTTTAACTAATTGTGAGCAATCTATAAACCTTGTCTCATGTCTCAGGCTTTATATTCAATACCTTAAGCTCACGAATATGTATACAGACAGACTGACTTAATCCCAAAGGAATTCTCTACCAGTTTTTATAATTTTTGGGTGATGCATAGACAAACTTTTCATCACATTTTAAACAAGTATTTTGCCCAACTACCTTTCTTACCGATACAGGATAGAATGTCTGATATCATGCTGAGACTTTTCCTGCCCAAAAGCTTTCATCAAAATTACAAATCCTAAAGTGTGCGCCTTCTCTAATAAACTTACATTGATGATTGCTCACATACGTACTCATCTAGCTAACTATACGCAGCGCTACGCTGTACTCTCGAGTACAATATACACACACCACACACCACACATCACGCAACGTATACTGTATACATGCGTTTTATACCGCGGAACAAATAGTACAGAAGTTCTGATATGTTTGGTGGTTGTTAGTTATGGTATTTGTTTGGTGATAGAAATGTCGTTGATGCGTCTTCAATCAAACCGTAATTTTAAGCTTTATCTATATTATAAAAAAAATGAAACCCGTTTTCCGTTGTCACGACATAGCATGAAAACGGCTTGACCGATTTGGCTGATTATTTTTTTGTTGTGTTTGTTATTGTCAGAAGGTTCTTATGAAAAAAATGTAGTAGTAGGTAGCTTTTTCCCTCTTATGTGACGCAGACGAAGTTGCGTGGGTCAGCTAGTACATAATATAAGTCATATTGTGAAAAGATAATTAATTATTTTGGATTTGAATTAGCTTAATGTTGGTAGGTATTGAATTCCCAGGTTGAAGTCTCTAGGTACTATTTCCCTTCATCATTCGTGTCAGCTTAGGCTATAATACAATTCTTCATCATCATCATTTTAGCCCACTTCTTCTAGATTCTTCTCTGTTCTGTGAGTAACTCATCTATCTGTTTCTAAAACACTTGTTTTTAGTAGTAACAATAGTAGAGCGAGTGGCCGACTAAATAAAAATTAACCTTTGTGTCTAGAGTTAGATATGTTTTGAGTTTTTCTTTAATAGTTGAATGTTCGTATTTTAACACTTAGACTTCAAAGATTTATTTTTGTGACGTCACGAAATTTAGGACCCCTCCCACCCCCTTATCGTATGACGTAATTCATGGATGGCCCCTATGGATCTAACTTACAAGCCTGTTATTTGAGTGCTACTTTATTATAATCTATACTTAATATTATAAAGCAGAAGAGTTTGTTTGTTTGTTTAATTGAACGCGCTAATCTCAGGAACTACCGGCTCGAATTGAAAAAATCTTTTAGTGTTGGATAGTCCATTTATCGAGGAAGGCTTTAGACTATATAACATCACGCTACGATTATGAGGAGCGGAGCAGGAATGAAAAATGATGCTTAAACGAGGATTTTTTCCCTTTCGTTTTTCTCTCTTATGTGACGCAGACGAAGTTGCGTGGGCCAGCTAGTATATTTATAATCTTCAATAAGATATGACACACACCTTCCTTTGTAGTGGGCCTACTTACTTGTCGGCCAGACGTAGTATGTCTGCGCCGGCGCCGGTGTTGCTCGGTCAGCGCGCCCGCGCGGCTAATTTAGACGTAATTGACTGATGTCAGTGTACTGAGTGCAGAGAATTGGCCACACGAGAGCAACTTCTTTTAATTTTTTTTCCTTGTGAAGGTTTCAGTATTATTCGCGTTATCGACTGTTAAGTAAGAGGGTTTTAGGTCAATTTAATGTTAAAGGAGATGATTCTTTGAGGTGGCCTGTGAATGGCATTTTTTCTTACAATTTTGTAATTTGCCGGTTGCTATCAGTTTGTGTGTTGATTGATCAAAATATGATTCGCATAACAAATATTTATTTACATCTTCTTATGTATAAAACTCTCGTCACAATTTTCGTAACCACATACTCCTCCGAAACGGCTTGACCGATTCTCATGAAATTTTGTGAGCATATTGAGTAGGTCTGAGAATCGGCCAACATCTATTTTTCATCCCCCTAAATGTTAAGGGTAGTCCACCCCAATTTTTTTATTTTTTAGACAAAATTTTTAGTTTTAAAACATACATACAATCCTAAATTTTCACCCTTCTACGATCAACCCTTATTTTTTAATAGCCATTTGTTTTCCGTTCGTTTTTCTCTCTTATGTGACGCAGACGAAGTTGCCTGGGTCAGCTAGTAATTATGTATAAATCATAAAATATACAAACTAAGTTAACATTATACCCTATTGAATGACTATTTCATGAACTCATAACATTTGAGTAACATTTTAACTATGTTTTGTCACAGACGAAGTCGCCTGCAAAAGCTAGTCTTCTAATCCTATCTTTAATTCCGACTGAAACTATAGGAGCTAGGTCTTTAGTATACAAATTCCTAACTGCACACGACCCAAGTGACGTTTCAATAAAATAAACAATTGAATATCATTTCTACTTCGCTTACAATAAAGTTCCAGTGACGTATGTTCGGTTGAACTCTGTGATAAACATTATAACGTTTATTTGCTTTACGGTTATTTGAAAGAAACTCTCGTAATAGTGTACATTCACACTACTACTTGCTTCGCTGGTTATAAGATAGAGGAAGAAACGAATAATGAAATGTGTGGAAATGATATGGTTTCTTTTTTCCTCTTAGCATACCGGTGACTAAAAAACCAGGGGGTAATTATTGGCATACCTTTTTATTATCAAGTTAGAGATGTATAGGTGATAGATATGTTGCAACTACAGTACTTTTTCAAGTTATTATGCCTTGTGACTGTGACTGTAGCTTTGTTTTTTCTTGTATTTTTGACATTCAAAAGTGCCGTAACAGTCTATTGAAATAAATGATTTGAGTTTGAGTTTGCACCGACCGGGATCCCCACTTAATTAGAATGGAAACAAAAGCATGATCTTGAAATATCCACTTTTAAACGTTCCGTACCATTATGTATACAATATCAGACAAAACGGCAAAAAATTCTTCCCTTAAATATTCGATATTTTTTAAATTATTTATTTTTAAAGTGAATATACAACTAATTCTGTGAATATTTCCAGTGTCTACTTGTTGCCGTTATAATATCGAGCAAAAATCACGTCTGTTGTATGGGAGCCCCACTTGAATATTTATTTTCCCTATTTTTTCTTATAGCGACAACAGAAATATATCAATTGTGAAAATTTCAAGTGTCTAGCTATCACGGTTCATGAGATATAGCCTGGTGACAGACATACGGACAGTGGAGTCTTAGTGAGCGGAACTCTAAAAAGCTCTTGACTGATGCCATGCCAAATAATACCATTTTACAAAGAGATTGGTGTTTCCTTTAAGATAGATGTAACGCACAAAACGTGGTTGCACGGATGCTGTCAATCTTAAAACAAAGACCTTGTAAGATAAACTAATTCTATCACGAAACGTCAGTTTACATGATTCAAAGGCCGAACACTAAAAATATACGTATTTGTGTTTGTGAATGGGGGCGATTAGAGTGGTTCTAGTTGAGGCTTACTGGCTTGAGATAAAATCGGGGAGTCTGTGACGTGTCGATATGCTGTAAGAAAGACTATATTATGCAAGAAGTTTTGACTAGTTTGTCCTTCGCTCTTACTCCAGCTTTGAGGGTTGGCAGACTTCCTAACGGCCCCTTAGGCAGTGTCTTTTGCAGTACTTACTTGCTACTTTGAGCTGAGCGAGGCGCCTTCCTTTTGTGTCACTGGCACTGGCCCGATACGGTATCATTTGCCTAGCCTTTTACCAACTATGTTGGAGTCGGCTTCCAGTCTAACCGGATACAGCTGAATATCAGTATTTTACATGGAGCGACTGCCAATCTGACGTCCTCAAGCCGGTAAGTACTGGGTAATACGATACCAGTTGGTATGACTGATTGTCCGACTTTTTGGGCCACTGACTACCTGTGACGACTGTCAAAGATCTACAAATGACAGGGACCAACAGCTTAACGTGCTTTCCGAGGCACGGAGGAGACTCGGTATGTAAGGGTGGTCATCCATCCACAGACCAACATAGGGAAGCACGGCTGAACGTTAAAGATCGACCCGAGCTGCTGTTTTTAATTAGCCACGAGCTCCTCAGCACGATACTTTTCTTCTTCTTTTACTGGCTTGGAAAACTCCCCGCGGGTCACCAACTGCCATGGCCCACCTGGAAGACTCTAAATCGACTTAGAAGCCAAGTGGGCCGCTGCAGGTTCAACTTGGTCCGGTGGGGGTATTCTGATAAAGCTGAGTGCGACTGCGGAGCCTTGTCTCAAACCATGGCCCACCTCCTGACATGCTCTTTGTGCAACTCCACCTGCACTCTAAGGGACCTGTCCGAAGCCACCACCAGCGCCGTCGACGTGGCTGAGTTCTGGTCGAAACAAATTTAATAAAACAACGATGGGAATCATCGACACGAAGAAGAAGAAGACTGGCCACTTTCAAGGCGTTGCCGTCGTTGGTAGTCAGAGTTCAGTTTCACACACAGTTAAGCAGCCTTACGATACGGAAAGTATTAAAAAAGTGGTTAAATGCAACAACCGATGCATTTTCTCAGTTTATGAATCGTTCCTTACGCGGATGCAGTTTGCACCGCATCTCTTATGTAGTTCAACGGTATTGCAAACAAAAGTGTTTTCATCAAAATTGTGTGCTACTTATTTGGCGTAGATTCTACGTCACACACGTGGGTTGTTGTTTGGTAATACCTGGAGGGCTCCTAGGATTAAGATAAGATAATTGATTTAATACGAACATAACGCGTCATATATAACTCTCCATGTATCACATGAATGGGAGGTGTAAAAATATGGCTGAATGAAGGGATTAACCGGTTATTTTTGGTGACAGTTTAAGCTTTACGATAGTACTATCTGTGACGTAAGTGTATTTATTCTTGTTGCGTATTTCGGTGTTATTTTTAGTTTAAGGAATTTATGATGGCTTATAGAGACGGTGAACACTGGCGACCCACCTTTTCTTTTTCTTTTAAGTCTAGTCGTTTTTTTTTTACTTTAAATATCTAGATTCGGTCGTAGAAGTGTCCTCAAAATAAACATATTTTGAAGACACCTCTACGACCACCGTACTATTCTATCCATTCATCAGCACAATGTTTTAAGTGCGTTACATTGAGTTCTACCACAAAAATATGATTTTTCACCCCAAAAAAAAAATTGTTTCCCAGCAATAATTTTTAAAGTGCGTAAAGTTACTCAGTTTGATGAACAGAATGCTTGGTTGACGGCTTCGTGATGAGGTGGTTTACACCCTGTATTTTATAATATGCAACAGGATAAATTAACATAGCCTCGTTGAAACACTGTTTTAGGCTTTCGCGGTTTAAAACTAAACGTATATTGTCACTTACGGGATATCTTCCGTGATTATTTATTGTTTTGAGCTCCCGATATTACGGAAGATATCCCGTAAGTGACAATATAAGATTAGCCTCGTTGGTCTGATTCCCAGGTCAACAAAGTGTTATTGCTTTTTTACATCACGAAATTCTCAATAACAGCTATGGGGGTCTTGATTTGTGGCCGGTTCTCATTTCAAAAGGTTGCAGGCCTTCTATAACTAACAGTACTAGCTTTTGCCCGCGACTTCGTTCGCGTGAAATTGTGACTTCCGGCAGTTTTTTGGTTTTACCCACATTGCCGACTCTTGACCAATAGATGGCGCTGTGTGTCCGGAATAAATTTTATTTTTTATTTTATTTTTTGTAATAAAAACTATCCTATGTCCTTTCTCAAGTTCCAAACTATGTCTGTACCAAATTTCACACAAATCGGTTCAGTAGTTTAGGCGTGAAGCAAAGACAGACAGACAGACAGACAGACAGAGTTACTTTTGCATTTATAATATTAGTTTGGATGGACTTAAACATAACTAGCGAAGAAGTGGGTGTACTATTAGACCTTTAACTAACAACGATGAGATACAATAGTTAAACAATAGATATAAATCCTGGAGATTTGGCCTCCGCCTAACACTTGCGAGATTACCGGCGTTATGTTATGTTTCTAACATTATAGAGGATAGATTTCGGTGTTTGTATTTTTGTATACAGGGTGTAAACCACCTCATCACAAAGCCGTTAACCAAGCATTCTGTACATCAAACTAAGTAACTTTACGCAAAAAATATTGCTGGGAAATAACTTTTTTTTTGAGGTTATAAATTTTGTAGTAGAACTCAGTGTAACGCACTTAAAACATTGTGCTGATGGATGGATTGAATAGTACGGGGGTCGTGTAGGTGTTAAAAGTCAAAATCATACCATATAAACTTGTATTTAAAAAAAAACTTGTCAAAAAGTTGTAACTTTGCCCCCCCATATCTCCGTAACTAGAAGGTTCCCAGATATGATGTAGAACAAAAAAAATATCGCAATGATGGGGAGAACAAGTGCCTTTCGGCTTCGTGAAGAGGTTTACACCCTTTATAACAAATTAACTTAAAAACTACTGGACCGATTTGAAAATTTCTTTCAACAATGGATAGCTACATTATCAGCGAATAACATAGGCTATATTTTATCTCCGTACTCCCACGAGAACAGGAACAACGCGGGTGAAACCGTATGACGTTCGCTAGTAAATAATAATCCGAGTCTCCAAGTCACCTCAAGTCCTGATGACAAATAGCGATCCTATTAGTGTAGCATTAGTTTGAAGAGCTGTTAGCGTTGGTTAGCTTGTACTCGACAGGCACGAAGCATTGTCACGTGGACTTATTATATTAATTTCCACACTTTTCATCGTGTCACGTTGACTGGCACGGTGACACGGTCTGTCTGTGGTAGTATTGTGGTCGAGCCCAATAATAAAGTATTTATTTCACAAAAACATAGCACTTTGCACTGTATATGTTAAAGCAGCTGCATTTTTTATGCTTCTGCTGATATCCCAATTTATTTGACAATTCAGCTGCATTCGGTCTGATTGAGAGCCGACCCCCACAGTTGCGAAAAGACTAGGCAGATGATGATCACATTTTATGACGATTATAGAAAAAAACAGTGAAAACCAACTACTAAGATCTTTCCAAGTTTTATGGTCACATCGATTTTGGATTAGAATCGGAGCTTAATTAGGCCAGTAAATTGAAAAGATAAATGTTTTCTGTCATGAAAACAAACAAAACAATAAGCGGATGTCGGCCATTATTCATTAAGTGTCTTCAATTCAGTCTATATTATAGTCTAGTACTTAAGAATAGGCCTTTCCTAAGACACTATAAACCTACCACACTTTTCCTTGAGGTAAAGTCGTAAAAAAAACAAGAGAATTTTTTGTCCGTGGATATTTTAAGTTTCCTATTCTATTTTTAGCTCTCGATTACTCAGAAAAACATTTTTATCTGCGAGATAATCAATTCGATCTAGATAAAAAAATAGAATGAAAATAGATGTCATCAGAAATGCTTATCAAAATAATCATCATTCATTTTTTTCCTGCACATATCTTAATTTATTTTAGACAACCGGACGTCACGCGGTTTCACTCGTGTAGTTCCCGTGTTTTTGGAGGTACGGGGATAGATTATAGCCTTTATTACTCAGTAAAGACGTGGCTTTCTAATGGTGAAAGAATTTTTAAAATCGGTCGAGTGGTTTTCTAGTTAAATCGTAACAAACACACAAACAAACAAAAAAAAATCTCTTTCCTCTTATAATTTTTGTGTAGAAGTATAGATAATGCGTATCAAATAAATAGTATACTTAGGTTAAAAATACATATACATACTTTTAAAATAAGAGTAGTTCACGTCCTTGGGATAGTTTTGAGAGATCGTCGGCACAATCAAACGTTACTATTTATATAATGATAAGAAATGCGGATCTTTTATCAACACAAACTAGTCTTTTCGATAGGGTGACCAAGACTGAGACAATTCTCAATCTTGGTCGGTTTTAGTTCTGCACTAAGAAGTAAATTAACAACTGCTAAGAAAAAACACACAAAACAAATGATGGTTTCTTGAGATATAAGCTGTACTTTTAAGCTCTTCTATGTTAATACATTGTCCGGTTTCAGTATTTTGTGTACCTATACATAAATAAATAAAAATGATAAGCCGTAAAAAATATCAATGCAGATGCACACACAATAACAGGTCTCTTGAAATGACACAAAACAAGATAACTTCGTCAACCATCACTTGCCTTAAGACACCATTTTTTCTCAAATGTTCTAATCTGACATATGGTTTGTATTCAAGTGACACCCATTCTTTTTAGGGTACCGTACCTTAAGGATAAAAACGGGACCCTATTACTAAGGCCTTTGTCTCACTATATCGTGACGATTAATTTATCGTTGTATTATTTATTATTATTACAAGCCTATATTGTCCCACTGCAGGGCAAAGGCCTCCCTTCCCTCCTTCCACATTTCGCGATCTTGTGCGATTGTAGGCCCATCCTTTGCGAAAGAGTCTAGCTCATCGCGCCATCTTCTTCTGGGCCTGCCGCGTTGTCGTTTCCTGCTATTTGGTAACCACTGAGTGGTAATTTTTACTCATTGCTCCTCCGACATGCGGCAGATGTGACCAGCCCATTAGCCCATTTATCGTTGGTATTACTTAATTATTATAAGGCTTCTCAACCATGAGTACTCTCTTACAGAATAATGTGTACATAACAAACTTAAGTCAACGCGCCTCATCACTTATAGAAAAACACAGCATGCAAAAAAATGTCCGTCTGTCTATCAGTCACTAGGCTGTATCTCATGAACCGTGATAGCTAGACAGTTGAATTTTTCACAGGTGATGTATTTCTGTTGTCGCTATATAATAATAATAATAATAATTTATTTATTCAAGTAGCTTAGACTCATTCAATTTTGTTAGTATAACTTAAAACTATGTTAGTAAAACAGTGACATTATTGTAACAAACACAAAAACATTAAAAGCTGATACGACTAGATCATTCCGCACCGTGACTCACCCCGGTGTCATTCCGTAAGAAATAGCACCGCAGCGATTCACGTATGTGCAATCCAGCCGGCTTGCAATCATATTTAGAATACTGTTGGAGCTACCCCGCACCCTCCACACCAGTGATGCACACCTTTTGCGCATAGTTGTGTAAAAACAATTTACATGTGCATCGGCGAACATCCCTGATGCGCTACAGAAACGGGGCAGCCCCACCAGCACCCGAAATGCGTTGTTATATTGAACACGGAGGGCGCTGTACGATCGCTGCGTATATCTGGCCCACAAGCTGCACGTGTAGAAGGTAGTGCAATAAGCTCTAAAGAGAGTAATTTTTACTTTTAAAGAACAACGTGCAAACCTGCGAGCCAACATATTCGATCTTACCGACAACGCCCTCCGCTCACGCTCAATATCAGAGTCATCATCGAGAGCAGGTGTTAATATATGACCGAGATGAATGAATAAGCTTTATTTAATTCCATACAAATAAAATTATAGAAGATTAACACTGGTTATCAATTATCATCAGCAACAAATAAATAATTCAATCTATAATTGATTCCCTCTAATTACTACTGAATGACAATAATCGGTAACTAATTTCAACAACTGAGTTGTCGCTATAAAATCAAATAATAAGAATTAAAAAAAGAATACAGGGGGCAACCCTCCTACGATCGGAACCCTTCATGCGTGAGTCCAACTCGCACTTTTTCATAAGTTTATTTTTTTTTGCGAAATATTTCTGTTATCATCTCATGAATGACACAAAACAGAAAACCCAAGTTATCTCCCAAACATGTGCAGTAAGTGCACCCTACTTTCCGTAGTAAAACGTTCTATTTCAGTAGCAATCTGCGGTTATCAGATATTTGTTCAGCTCGCCAAGGGCCGTCTATATTTAGATGATGTGAATCATATAAGGACGTTTATAATCAGTTGTGTTCCAGTTGCATTGTTTACACTCTGCCTGGCGGTGTGAATAAATAATCTTAGTGTATAAATAATAGTGGTTATGAATAGCTTGTTAGTTTAGTTATTATTGCTTAGGTTCAGGAAAAATTATTGTTGTTTACTTTAGTCAGCCTCTAAGGCTCGAGCAGCGGTGGCCCAGTGGTGGCGGCCCCGACTTACGAACAGTAAGTAGTGGGTTCGAACCCAGACAGGCGCAATACTTTGTGTAATTTATTTCATCACCGCTACTCTCAAAACGGTGAAGGAAAACATCGTGAGGAAACCGGCATGTCCTAGAACCAAAAATTCGAAGATATGTGACATCTACCTATCCGCACTGGGCCCGCGTGGTAGATTATAGCCCATTCCCTCTCATTGAGAGGAGGCCGTGTCCCAGCAGTGGGAAAATTATAGGCTGATGATGATGATGAAGGCTCCAGACCTTTGCGGGCCTAATACTAGCTAATCAGCTATTAAGGAATTCATGCGAGCGAACTATGCCTGCCAGGGCGTAGCTAAGATTTTGTTAAGGGGGGGCAAATGTACACAAACCAAGAATATTCTAAGTTAAATGCTGCATGAGCGATGGGACACATTACGTTAACAATGAAGAACAATAGATTCAACAATTCGAAAGAATCTACTTTGTTTTAGGTTGCCTACGTGATATTTACGGTTTGTGAGCATTTCTGCATCTTCTAGGGAAGAGCAGCTGCCCCCCCTCCCCTGCCCGTGCCCCGCTACGCTCTTGATACCTGTAGAGTTATGCGAAAGCAGAGGTATTTAGTGTCACTTAGTTTTGTGTACAGAATGCTTGGTTGACAGCTTCGTGGACGGTCTGTTTACACCCAGTACACAACAACAGCCTGCTAGACTTATGCTCGAAGGTGGTTTTGACCACCTTCGTGCATAAGTCTAGCAGGCACAATTCGTATGTTCAGAGGATCCTCCCCTTTTAGGTTTGGGTCAAAATCAAAATCAAAATCAAAGCATTTATTTCAAGTAGGCCAATTACAGGCACTTTTGAATTGTCGAAACAAAGATGACATATAAATGTTGCTACAGTCCCAGTCACAAGACATAAAGACTGTGAAAGTACTGTAGTTGCCCATTCCCTAGCGTACATCTCTATGGAGAAAAACGGGTACTTGCTCCAAACATTTGGATATTCTACAACCACAAATTACAATAAATGAAAAAGACCCCGACACACGAAGGGTCATAATTTCACAAGCTCTTTCATTTAATACACATTATTGAGAGAGTAGTGAAAAAAAAACAACACCATTTTGTGGTGGCGGCCATCTTTTTTTTTTAAGGATGGGAAATCATCAAATGACCCCCCCCCCACTCTGGGCGGAGCGGGAGGGAGTGTCAGACTCTTACTGACTAAAAACCATCCATGTTCCTTCCTCGCCTTTTACGTTCCGGGGCCGCGGTATCTCTTTCGAACAGGCCCGCAACCCCGGCAGGCTTCGGTCCTTGCGGGCCCCTCTCATTTTGCTGACATCTCTTTGAGGCGCGCGTGGAACACGAACGCGCCGTCGACACGGCCTGTCGTCGTCGTTAGACGGCCGGACGGCTAGCTAGCCCATAGCCAGCCGTCCACAGGCCCGCATCTACGGTGGCCGGTAGCCACCACGTGGCCCCCGACGCCCGTTGCGTCTCCCGCGGCGGCCGGGGTGGCGGCCATCTTGGATTTGATTTTTAGAACACTCCCGATTAATTCACCTTTCAAACAAAAAAAAAACAAAATCAAGATTGGTTCAACTGTTCAGGAGCTACGATGCCACAGATAGACACGTTAAACTTATAACACCCCGTCGTTTTTGAGTCGGGGGTTAAAAATAACATAGCCATATCGTGACTAAAAATCGATTCTATTTTTAGACGACCTGAATAACCTAGTTATCTAGGAGATAACTAGATTCTAGTCTAAAAATACACCATAGCGGAAACACCTTTCAAAGATATAGATCATCATTTAGCTCAGCAAGCAATAAAACTTTGATGTATGATGTGAACCAATTCGCACAGCAGCGTCAGCAGCGGATGTGCCGGGCCCCGCAATACAATGGCGTGAAATAGTTGCACACATATAACGATTCTGTTATTTAAACAGCCATCTAAATAGGCATGGGAAAAGCAGAAGGTAAAAAAATATCGATAAGTTTTTTGGACGAATCTTCACTAAAGGACTTTCCCACTGGCGAAACATTTACGCTACATGCAAATAAATATAGAGAGTAACAACCATGTTTTATTCGAATGCCCCATCAATTTTAACGCATAGTGACGAGATGTAATTTCTGCTACTAATTTGGTAGGTGCTGTTAACATCAAATATCTTGTTTGTGGGGCGAATATGGTCCAATATCGCACAATATAGAGAAGCTTGGAAAGAAAAAGCGTTGGGACAATTTAGGAACAAAAAAGTGTAGTATACAGAACGGTAAAGAATTTTGCCTACGTATTTTACTTATCGTTGAGCTTTACGTATAAATCGAGTTTTCACAACAGGTGATTATTTGCAATTGTTACTTTATAACAAATTATCTCATTTAACGATGCATAATAGCCAATAAGACTTATTAAAACAGCGCCTAATGACATTAACTGGACATCTGCGACAAATACACATACATAAAAAGGCACTGAACGACCTTATATCAATGAAGTTTATGATCCATTTAGAATGAGAAAGTACATCCAATTACAGATATGTACTGTTTATAACTGTTGACTATTTATTCATGTAATTGATTACGTTATCAGAGGTTATTAAGTAAAGTTACTTGTAATGGTAATAAATGGTGAAAGGTGTAGTTGTGTATTGCAATGTACTATGATTATGAAAGTTTTTGATAAAGGGCTTTGCCCCCTAAAACTAAATAGTCCGACGCGATGTCGAGTGGTTCCGCCCGAACAGAAACGTTGGGAATGACGTCTCTTTCGAATTTATTGTATTGACATCGCCATGGATATACCTACCGAAGCTTTCAGAGAAACTCGCGTCAGTAAGTTTGATCGCGCCCTTATTCAATACTCCTTCTTCTTCTGAGCTTCTTTCTTCTTCTTCTCTTGCTCTCAAATTGTGCTTCCGTTAATGTTTCTACACAATTTCGTCCACAGTTGTTTGTTGGCAAATGTGTTATCCTTTTATAATTTCTATTTAGTCTGGATTTTGCATTAGCGAAAGCTTCCTCGTTTGCGTATCTACAACATGTAACTTAATTAACGCACATCCTGAAAATAGTTTTCCAACTACTCTTCAACCAACTCTTCAGCTTTATAATATTAGTATATACTAATATTATAAAGCTGAAGAGTTGGTTTGGTTTTTTGAACGCGCTAATCTCAGGAACTACTGGTTCGCATAAAAAAAATCGTTTAGTGTTGGATAGTCCATTTATCGAGGGAGGCTTTAGGCTATATTACATCACGGTTCGACCAATAGGAGCGGAGCATAAATGAAAAATGTTGCAAAAATGGGGGAAATTTTATTCCCTCTGTGAGCTATTTCTCTCGTAAGGGGCCGTCTCCACGAGCGAGAGAATCGCAGCGATAGTATCGTCCTTGCCACGTTTTTCTAACCACTCTTTTGGGGCGTCTCCACGAGCGAGAGAATCGCAGCGATATTTTCCTATAGAAATACGTCAAATCGCCGCGATTCTCTCGCTCGTGGAGACGGCCCCTAAGTGGCGCAGTCGAAGTTGCGTGGGTCAGCTAATATATTATATAGTTAAAGCAAATCCATCACCAGAGAACAACGACTCTATAGCCAATCGCCCTCTCACCGAGAACCAATAGATGTTCCGTGAGATAGCCGAGTCAGACCCGCATGTCGTGCCACTACATCTATTGTCAACTGTTATGCTCCCTTGGGAATGAGGATTCAATTAGGTAGCCATTAATAAAATTGAAACTAGGGTTACTTGACCGGACACTGTAATGAGATCCACAGCGAAACTGTATGCAAGAGTATTTTGATTTGGAATGTGATTAATAAATATTATTTTTTTTTTGTCCACAAGTCTTGCGTCCTGTAGGATTGTCTTTCTAGGGAATTAATTATCAAAAATATTATTCAGGGCTTCCTTTTAACGAAACTGATTTTTTCCAAATTTAATGCGTGCACTGAGATGTCACGTGATCACGTGACGTGACACGAAAATGAAATTAATGTTTGTAAAAGGTTCTTACAACTTATTTCTTTAAAATACTTATGTTGAATTGTATAATATTAAGAAATTCTTAATTCAAAAGTCCTCTCTGAAACTGGCCCAATTAACATGTTTATTTGAACAGTTGACTCCAAACAAACAAACCTACACATTTAGGAATTAATCTCCGGAAATCATATTTCTTAGTAAACGGTGTATTAACGTCAACAGTGGAATCTTATCAGATCTCATTTATCCCAGTCCTACGTTTATTAACAAACTCGTTACCAGTTTCTTGTTTTAGCAATGTAATAACAGTTAGCATATCTTAACTCAAAATAGATATTTCATCGATATCGATATTTCATAACACCACATCACTATTGAATACAATAGCAAACACGAAAGATTACTGTGTTAACATCTAAATACAAGACAAAATAATTATAAATGAATTACAAAGGTACAGTCCCCGGGAGTATTTATAACTTTATGAAACATAGACATTATGAATACCTACCTAAGTATAACTTTGGTATGCTATCTGCGTCCCTAGAATTAAAAAAAATAGCAAATAAGGTACCCGACTATGGCCAGTCAAAAACGGAGAGTTATGATTTTTTACAATACTTACACTCATTAGAAAATGCCTACGTAGTAAAAAGTATTTACGCTTAACTTATCTATACTAATATTATAAAGCAGAAGAGTTCGTTTGTTTGGTTGAACGCGCTAATCTCAGGAACTACCGGCTGGAATTGAAAAATTATTTTTCATTGGATAGTCCATTTACCGAGGAAGTTATAGGCTATATCACGCTATGACCAATAGGAGCGGAGCATATGAAAAATGTTGCAAAAACGGGGATAATGTTATTCCCTTTGTGAGCTTTTTCTCTCTTATGTGACGCAGACGAAGTTGCGCGGGTCAGCTAGTACTACATAAAAGTTTCCCCAATAAGTTTGCCAAAAAACACTATGGCTTAGAATTCGCTTCAGTAAAAAAAAAACTCGGGTACGTATCATAATCCCGAATTTTAAAAGACCGAAATTTAAAATACCGATGGACGAAATCCCGAAAATTGAAACGCCGAATGGTTGTTTGGTCGAAAGTTTAAAATCCCGAAAGTTCATTAGACCGAAAGTTTGAAATCCCGAAGTTCAAAATCCCGGAGTTTAAAATCCCGTAGTTCAAAATCCCGTAGATCAAAATTCCGACAGTTCATTTGTCCGACAGTTTAAAATACCGAAGTTCAAAATCCCGTAGTTCAGAATCCCGAAATAGTCACCGTTTCCGAGAAAAACGATTTGCAAGCATGCATCATACAGCAAGCATGCAGCAAGACTGAAGCGAGCATGGAACCAGCAAGTTTCTGTCACGGCTCCGACGCTGCGGGGCTCCGGCGGTCACACGCGAGCTTATCGTCGCAGAGGGTTTTAACACTCACCACCGCAGCTTCCGCGGCCCGCCTCGCCCCTCCGCGCCTACGCGGGCTTAAATTACACTCTCTCTGTAGGGCAGAAAAGACTACGTGGAGTCGGTTCTGCAGCGATTCATTTCTGTCACAAAATTTGTGCTTTGAGGAAACCATAATTATTTCTTTATTTCTTTTTTTTTTTTGGAATTCCACAATTAATATCTTGGTTTCAAACGTTGTTTTATGACATAAAACGATAAATAATTAATTGTTTGTCAAATAATACGTTACTAAATAAAAGTTTTCGTCCATTCGGAATTTCGTCCATTCGGGATTTCATCCATCGGTATTTCAACCATCGGTATTTCGTTCATTCGGGATTTCGTCAATTCGGTATTTTATCCATCGGTATTACAACCATCGGTATTTCGTTCATTCGGGATTTCGTCAATTCGGTATTTCGTCCATTAGGGATTTTGTCCTTTCGGCCATTTGAACATCGGTATTTTGTGGTTCGATATAACGACTATCGGCATTTAAAACTTTCGGTATTTTGAATTTCGATGTTTTGGACGTCGGTATTTCAATCATAGGTATTATGAACTTTCGGGATTATGATACGTACCCAAAAACTCACGTTATTTACTACTTTCAGTCTTTTCTGATGTCTATGGTAAATATTCGCCTTTACCCGCACCGCAAACGCAGTAAAACCAAAATAATTTCGTTTTAGTTACTAACACAAGAACATCGCGGCATCGTCTCGCTTTATAGTCGCGAGTAGGAGTCGAGCTATTATTTCGATACCAGTTTTAGTATTTAAGTTTAAGTACTAAATTCATGTCTATGCCGCCATTCAATATGGTCATAAGTGTGATTGGTAATTATTGTTTATGGTCACAATTATTTTGTCTATGGTTAAGTGTCGATTTGGTATGATTAGGGCTGTTAAAGATGGCTTTTTGTGTGGAATTGAGAAGTTTTGCAGTCTGTTCATTGCCTTAATAATAGGATGGTATTTTCAAAAGGTTCGGCAAAGAATCTGTGACTATTCTGTTTTTCTTCTTTACTTTCGAGTTTTTTGTATGCTTTATTCAACCGGTATCTATCGGCATTCTTACCGTTCTCGCAGCATCCTTTTTTGAAGAAAGCCGTTGTATGACAAGCGCCTTCATAAGCAATTGACTTGTTTAACATGTTTAAATATACCCTAAACCTTAAAATAACTGGCCATCTCACCTTAATATAACTTGCAGCACTTTTTGTGTGGAACATCTTTCCATTATAATCTGGAGGAGGGCGTTGTTGGCTGCGCTACAGTTTATACTTTTGCAGCTTCCATCGTTTTACCTGTTAACCTGTTCCGAAATACATTTTTTATTATTTTTTTATTATCTCTCCTAAAAGACAAATATGTAGATACAGTCAAGACCCTTACCTCTATGAGTCAGTGTCCCATTTTTAATTCTGTCTTATATGTAAAGCAGATTGTATCAAACAATCAGCAGACAAGAATAACCTTCAAAGACGCTAACGTATTTTGTACTCAAAAACTATACTTAGCCATACAGACCTATTTGCCCATATAGCCCAAGACTCAATAAACCTGTCAATTCAACACAAGTAGCACACTGATTGATAGCTTGATACAGTCAGAGACGCGATCGAGGACATGGGCTGACCTAAATCTAGCCGGCCACTGAAATAGATACATTCAGATAAACAAGCAGGTTTTATTGCTTACCATTCATATTTATAGATTGTCGTGTTTCAATGAATTTTGATGAGAGGATCCAGGAAATTGCAGATGTAGGTGACGATAACATTGCAATGATGTAATGCAGTTGAGGTTCGGTGTTCCGAAATTGGTAATCGAAAAAGTGTGTGAGGTTTAATGTTCCGAAATTAACAAGATACGGGTTAATAAACTGTTGCTGGTGATGAACGGGAACTGGGTTGAATATCACCTACCTTGTCCCATTTTTTGTATCTTCTTCTGGAACTGGTCTTAATATTTAGCTGTTATTTCGTTGGTTAGTTGGATGAATACATATATAGATCAGTTTGACTTGAATATAATAGTGCTAAGTTCGTTGCTGACCATGTTAATCCCGACAATTCAGTCCCAGAATTCGATCACACGCTTTAACTTGGCACAAATTGGTTTTAAAGACCCAAAGCCTGAATAACACAGCAAATAATAGACTATCGAAAGAAAGTATCTATTCTTTAGTAAAGGAACTTGTAACACAATGGGAAACGACTGAACGCTTTCCCCGTTCATAACAACTGGCGCCATGACTAAACGAAGGTGCGAATATGTTTACATTTCCGTGGAAGACATGAAACTACATTTTTTTTTTTTTTGGGACAAGCCCGCCACACACGCCCAAACCACTGTAACTCCTGAAAGCCAGAATCAACAGTGGCGACCACCAGAAAAGCGCCGAGACAATGAAGCTCGACGAAGTCCCAGAGAATGAATTTAACTGTCTTGGATCCCGCAACGAAATTAATCAGAAAGTAAAGCGGAGGAGTAGGAAAGAACTGTAATTTCCACTTCCCTCCATATCAGCAGGAGACAGAACGAAACAAGGCCAATAGGCACAAAGGGACGTTTACAACTGGGATAGGCCCAGTTGCCTAGCACCACGGATAAATATTAACGTTAATGGGTCCTAAGTTGAGAGCTGTTATATTTGATTCCAATAATAGGTATGGCAAAAACGCTTGAACGCACGGAAATTTGCTCTAGTTTCCACAAGGTCCGTATAGTAAATAACTCCGGATGTAACCTGTACACTATCCAACATAATATTGCGTTCATTTTGCCAAAGACTACACTCCCACAAAATGTGATGAGCAGATTGTTCATATTCGCAGTCAGATGTTGAACATTGACAAAAAGGCGAGTCAACAAGCTTGAAGGAAAATAATTTACTCTTAAAGTTGCCATGGCCCGTGAGAAATTGGGCAACACAGTGATCAACCTCCAGCCATGTCCTGTCCAGCCGCTCACGAACGGATGGAAAGAACTGGTGGAGGTGCCTGCCCTTGATGGAATTGTCCCACCTACATTGCCATTCAGATAAAAGTTCCTCCCAGACGTCGGTCTGTGGTTTGAATAATCTAGAAATCCTAGCACGATCACGTACAGTTAAAAAGTCTGCGTCCGTGGTCTCACGCGCGTTATAGTACATTGCCGCCCGCCGCTGCACCTCAAGATCGACTGGAAGTACACCCGCAAGCACCGGAAGAGCTTCGGTACTAACCGTCCTGTACGCTTTGCATAAGAATATCAACGCCAAACGCTGGCTTTGAAGCAATTTACGTCGCACCGCTCCTATGGTGGTCCTATCGGCCCAAACAGGTGCCCCGTAGCACATACAACCCAAGTAAGTAGCCACGTAGATGGTCTTTAAAGTTAAAAATGACAATCCCCACGTAGATTTGGATATCCTCGTTCTTTTTAGCTTTTTCACCGACATTTTTTATGTGATCTATGAATGAAAAATTCTTCTCTAAGACCAGTCCAAGGTAGCACACGGACTGCTTTCTTTTCACGGGAACGTTATTAAATTTAATGCTCGGCCACGATTTAAGATCACCTTTTAAAATTAGTTGAAATGTTTTATGCGGTGCAAAGGTCAGACGGTACGGAAACTACATTAGATTATAACTTATAATAATATCATGTTTGAAGTATTTTTTATGGATCGTTATAAAACTATATTATTTTGTTGGGATTACTTTGTCCCACTAAATTGACCCACCTGTAAGATAAAGTGGAATATTTGTAATATTAAGGTCCACTGCTTCTTACAAAAGGTTTTACAGGGAAAACTAGAGCTGATGGTATTCGATTTAAGATTTAAAGCGGAGTAAATAATTTTATTGTAATTCGAATAATGACACTTTCGCCCAAAAAGTGTCAATTCTTTTAAATCCAACAGTACTCAATGCAACAATTAAAATAGACAAAAGTTTGAACATCCAACAGTACTCAATGCAACAATTAAAACAGACAATTTTTTGAACATCCAACAGTACTCAATGCAACAATTAAAACAGACAATTTTTTGAACATCCAACAGTACTCAATGCAACAATTAAAACAGACAATTTTTTGAACACCCAACAGTACTCAATGCAACAATTAAAACAGACAATTTTTTGAACATTTAACAGTACTCAATGCAACAATTAAAACAGACAATTTTTTTAACATTACATTTTGTCCAACAGGTGATGGGATAGAGTGGAACATATCTTTTTTTTTTCATTTACTAGCATATTACGCTAATGTAACTTAAAAGGTCGACTCGTGTTTCAGTTTTGTCTACAGTAAATAGTGTATTATGTACATGACACATTAAACCAGACGAAAATAGTTCGGGTCAACGTTAATTTAAATTGAACTCGCGCTTATCAATAGTTTCACTGGCCTCTTCCTTCATTTTCTCTGCGTCGATTACGCTGATGTCTGGGATTTGTTGTGCTCTCCAACTCCTAGTACAAACAATTAACGAGCTCAAAACATTATGAAACATTATCAGCTTTTTTTTTCGGATGGGAAATCATCAAATGACTTCTCCCACTCAGGGCGGAGCGGGAGGGAGTGTCAGACTTTTACTGACTTAAACTCCTCCATGTTCCTTCCTCGCCCTTTATGTTTCGGGGCCACGGTATCTCTTTTGAACAGTCCTGACTCTCGCAGCCCCGGATCATTGCCAGGCTACCATGTTACCAATGCTGGGATTCAGACATCTATGTGACTGTGAGAGCGAGTCTTACCTCTTACTAACATTATAAATGCGAGAGTTTATGAGGATGGCCGGATGAATGTTTTTTACTCTTTCACGCAAAAACTACTGAAATGAATGGATTTGGATGAAAATGAGCACAAAGATTGGTATTAACCTGGATTAACACATAGGATACTTTTTATCCAAGTAGTATGATCCCTTTGGACAATTATCAAACTCGGCGCGGGCGAAGTCGGGGGCATAAGCTATATCTAGGCCATAATCCACAGTCCAGTATAATTGGTTGACAAAAAACCATGTCACTACCAAAATTAATCTATCTAACACGCCGTCTCGAACCATTCTGCAACAAGTAAGTACCCTCCAGAGCAACAAGCAAAGATAATTGAATATAGCTTGTTTAATTAAGACGAGTTCCGCATTCGGCAAGGTTAGGATCTCGGTCTCTCGGTATCTCGGGCCTCGGCCTCTTTTCGGCAATATTATTATCTGGGGTCGAGATGTCAGGAATTATCTGGTGCTCAAATCAATGCTCTCGTTGTTTCACGTTTTGAAGGCAGGATGTTTATTTGCGTAGTTTTTTAGGATGTAGCAAGTAGTGGTATGTAATTTTTACGATGGATCGCTTATTTAAACGTTAGAAGTATTTTATAACCGATTTTGTATATGAAAAGGCTAATTTTTTATTTTATTTTATTTATTTAAGGCTCGTCAACAACACAAACACCAACATGGTTATTTTACATTTTAGAGGTCTTATTCTAGTGTTAGTGTCAATAATAGACGTGCACAACATTTATATAATAATAACTCACACATTAAAAAAGTAATACCTATTCTAAATTAAAAATTGGAAGACAAATATCAGAAAGTTATATGGTTATCAATTAAAGAGAAATATTAGTAACATGAATAATACAATAATAATTGGAAATTAATTAAAAAATAATAAATTGGATATGGAGTGATGTCAAATAAAAACTATTATCTAAATCAAATAAATCACAAATTACAATTATAATTATGGTTATGTTTCCCTTTCTTTTCCAACAACTTCTGTTTGAGCCGAGTGGGGCGGTCATGAAAGATGTCCAGGTCAAGAGTGTTACACCAAGCGTTATAAGTTGATGGCAGCCTTGCGATTGGGGAATTCAACCCTAGATTCTCTATGTATGTTTGAGGGTACGGAGCGTTGGGATGTTGATCAACAGTGGTTAAGGCTTGATAGAGGATGATGATGATAGGGAGTAAAAGAGACCAAAGGTAAGACGTTGGCGTGGACGTCTATGTCCAGCTGTGGAACAGCTGGTAAACAAGGTGTACATATTCCTCCTCCAAGACCATTCACGAAGCCGTCAACCAAGCATTCTGTACATCAAAAAATATTCATCACATACCTAGCCTTTTTCCGACTATGCTGGGGTCGGGTTCCAGTCTAACCCAATGCAATTGAATACCAGTATTTTACATGGAACGACTGCCTACTTGACCTCCACAACCCAGGTTCAGTAACATAAAAAAATATTACTGCTGGGAGACGACTAGCTCATAAATCACGTTGTACGGTATACTCTTTGTAACGTACTCGAAACATTGTGCTGATAGTTTCATAAACTATCTTGTGAAAAAGTCGGAACTTTGATGCTCAATATCTGCATAATTAGAGAAGGTAAGTTATGGGACAGAACATAAAATGACTCCATTCATTGGCGATCATTTTGTGTTCTTTCGGGGGTGTCTGACGGGGAAAATAAGTGCCTTTCAGGATCGTTAAGGATATTTTGTCTTCTTCTGGTTTTCTTTTGCTAAAAAAAACTCGGTATGTTCTTGAATAACTCTTGGTGCGTATAAGTTGCAGATATCATTTAGATAAGAAATATCATAGTGACCGCACGGGTCAGGACAAAATTGTTGTGACCATGCATACAGTAACCTCTTATATTGCCACAGTAGATACTAAAGTCTCTGTAATCTGTATATAGCTTCTTTTTCTGTTGCCTCTCAAATAATTGAAGTTTGGCCATCAATTTCGGATATATATCTCCTTGCTTTTGGTGAGATGGACCAGCTCAGCGGTACTTGTGACTCTGGTCCATTTGCTAACGTTTCCTCATATTAGTATCTATAGCTATATTGTTTCTTTGATGGCACTTCAGTATAGTAAATTCTACTAACTACAGGCAGATTGCCAATGACTTTAATTACAGCTTTAATTGAGCACATTTACTTTGATGTTTCAGTCTGTGTAGCGTTAAACATTTAATTGGTTGGTGTGAATGTACTCGAAGTTTTGAAGGCAAATGTTTTTCTTAATATTTTGACAACGTGTTTTCATCTTCATGGAGTGTTTTCATTATTGACTGTGTTAATTGTTGGCCTGCTTACTATCTAAATTTCACACTGGTTTTCCTACCAAATGACTGATTGAAAAAAGTTTTGTTATCAAAATGCTGTCAACTTCTTAAAAAACGTTAGATTTAATGGAACTATTCATTAATTCTAATAAAATTTTTGGCACACGACTTGCTGTTATGAAATCTTCTATTTTTTTTTTCAGTGAACAAGACAGATTGTGTCCAGATGATCCGCTGCGCACGCACCGATCATTGTTCCGTTTATTTACAAGCCATGTTCCCGCATGGCTCCCGAGGCACCCGCGGTAAAACAATCACTCAGTCACTCGCCGACCGCTCATCATGACACACGCTCACGTTTTAATGAAAAAATACCAATTGTTACTCTACATGACAAAATACAAATTAACACTTTAAAAGTTTCGTAACCGTGTACTAGTGCGCCCGTTATCAACCTTACGAGAACACAATAAGGATCAAAATTACTTGTGTTTGCGCAACAATTGACATAATTGATTGTTAATTGGATTTATAGTGCTTTCTCTTTTCCGCTTTGTGTGTAAGTGAATAAGAGAATCTTAAGTTCTAAACACGTGTTTCCTTGGTGATGTTCTGGTGATTAGTGTATGGTGATTATAATATAATAAAACAAAATGGCGAATAGAGTGATGGGGTACGTGATTTGCGGATATAATTCCGTGGATAATCTGATGGTGAGTGGTTTTGTGTTACAATTGTCTGCCGGCACGCGATTTAACAACAAAATGACTTGACTTTCAGAAACTTGTTTCCTGTTCTTTATGTAACTTTGCGAGTTACTGTAAGATGCTGTTATTTTTCTTATGAATCAATCAATTATTAACAAAGACTGGAGCCATTGTCATATCTGTCTCTGTACAAAGTACTTGGTAAAGTAATTAATTAGTCCTTATTACATGACTGTAAAGTATGTACTAAATTAGCACATGAGTGTTTGTTGATGTTATTTACAACACAGCACTATACTGAACGATTTATAGCGCATGGCATAAACAGGACAGTTTATGCTATTTACAAAATCACATAGATATTTAAAATAGTGTTCCTGATGCACACAATTTTAGACCGTTCATCATGAATGTATAAAAAAACATCGTGGCTATTGAGATGATACCATATTTCAGGCAAATAAATTAATCTATCTATCTATCTATGGAGGAAGAAGACTTGCTGCTCCAGCCCTAAATAATTGAAATAAGGGCAAGAGAAAATAAATGGGAATAGAATGATGATGATGATCTAATCGCCACTAAGCTACATTGAGATTATGGTCAAGTCTGTCATATCATATACCCAATGAGGTGGCGATGGCGCCCTATCACAGCCAGGAAGGGTCATGTTTTGGTAGACCTTACAGAATATAGCGGGAATATACATGAACCCTGCTGCATAAGAGCTTTCATGAGGAGAAGTATGTTTTTTAATACATTACATATTAGTTTATGTATTAGAATACCGTTTTAATTTTGTTTAAAAAATTGTCTTTTTATTGTACTCTATCACACAATGCTGTCCTATTTCACCCAAAGGTTGACTGGTAGAGAATGCATTGTGGCATTAAGTCCGCCTATGTACCACTCTTTTACATGAAGTTTAAATAAATAAATAATACAGGCCAACTGTAACAGTAATAAAACACATCAGTTGGTCTTTCATTCACATCTATATTTACTTTCCTCGCAACATTTTTCAATTAACTAATTGAAACGTACAAAGAACGTTAATTGGCTGAACATTCCAAGATTCAATTCCCGGCCATCGTAATTCATGTAACATAGTCTGGCCGAGAATAGATAACATCTACATAATTTATGATAATCTAGTCATCTCTCTACTGACAGGCGACGATAGAACTGATAGTATAAGCGAGTTAGTTTGTAAACTTAGAAGGTGGATTTGTTATGCTCTGTAAATTATGGTCCCCTGGTACTTTAGAAAGCCAATTTTTTTTTTATTTGTTAGGGACAATAAACAGTTACATGCCAAGCTTAACTAGAGATTATTAAATTAGAACAAAACTTAGAAATACATTTATACACAATCTATACCATATTTATATTATTATAAATGTAACCCACAACATTGTATACGAATTCACAAAAAAAAAAGTTAAAAGAAAACAGACAAAATAGTGTGCATTGTAAAAACCTAATAAGAAAAAGGAAAAAAAAAATGAATTATGGATAAGGTTATGTAGTCATGGATTTTGGGTTTATCATAAGTTCAGGATGCCGAAGAATTGCCAAACTTAAGTGGTAGTGGGTAAGGTACATTGCTCGCAGAACGGTTGGGCTAATGGGGCCTAAATGTTCTGGCGTGGCGACCGCGAAGGGGCCATCCATTAATCACGTGATGTTTTTTTAGGCATTTTTTGACCCCCCCTCCCCTTGGTGATACGTGGTGAGGTTTAAGACTACCCCTCCCCCCTATATCACGTGTATTTTTTCGTACCTGCAAAGTCACACTACAAGCCGTTTTCGATTTTGTACGCGTTTGACTAAAAATAAATACATGTAACGCCGCTTTTCGGTTGAGTATCGCGCGCTTGCCGAAAAAATAAGTACACGTGATATTATACTTTACCCCCCCTCCCCCCTTGTGATATTTCGTGATTTTTTATGGACCCCTCACCCCCCCCTTTTGAGCCTCACATGATTAATGGACAGCCCCGAACCGGAAAACGTTGCGTTGTTAGACCTCCTACTAGGTGGAACAATGACCTGGTGAAGGTTGCAGTATTGCGAGTCGCACGGAACTGGTCAATGTGGCGACACTTTGGGAAGACCTGTTTCCAGCAGTGAACGTCTTTCGGCTGAAGGATGATGATGATGAATCAATCGGAATCAAAACGGATCTGGATGAAATTTGACACAGAAATGGATTAGTCGTTAACGTAAGTGATATTCTCGAGTTCTACTCGAGAATATCACTTACGTTACTTTTAATTCCGACAAAAGATTTGATTTATAATATGCGTTATTTCAGTGTCGCCTAAGTCTTGTAAAGACCAAGTCAGTTTGATAAGGCAAAGTGATAAAGGATTTTGGGTTTATCATAAGTTTACGTGTATCTGTCGATTCTTACTCAAAATACAATACTACATTATTTTTAATTTATTATGAACGCAGTCGAGATAAAAAATAACCGTTACATTTTAATGAACATTACGAAATCCGTAACCTACTACGTTTCCTTATATTATTAGTTAAGTATAAAAAGCTTGTTAAATGTTTATGCCAATTCGATTTTAATGAGTATGTAATACTCCAGATTTTGTGGTATTAACTTTTCCTCTCCCAGAATCTGTTTTTCTACAACACCATAAATATAAATTCTCATAGTTACCTCAATCTAAATAAAATGTACTCAAGCGAAGAAGAGTCCAATATGAAAAATACTGAAAGTTCACATAGTAATTTAGAGTAACTAATTAGAGTAAAAAACCGTGTTAAAAATCTGTGCAAACCACAGTTTGGTTCAAATTTAATGGCGCCTCGGAAGTTAGCTGCGAGTGACGGTCTGCGCAGGTATAACGGTTCAAACTTTACGGCGCCTAGGAACATCTAACGCAGAGGTTCTCAAACATTTTTTCCTGGTAGACCACTTTGAATTTGTTTTGGTGTCGGTGGACCCCCTGTAGCATTTTCTTTCAAGCCCGTGAACTAAAAAAGAAAAGCAAGACAATATTTTTTTCGCACTATCTGTTAGGATTGCATGAGGATCGTTGTTCCCAAGATATTTTTTTGGCAAAAATCCGAAAATTGTAATCTTCTGGCTTCGAAATGTGTTTTTTTATGTCTAAACACGACCTTTTTCACCGAAATACAACCTGTCATCACCGGAACATTTGATCTTTATTACTCTTTCTAGTACCTAGCTTAATATCTGGCTACATTGATCAAGCTAAGCCAACATTTTTGTTCTTTGGCATCGAACCCAGGTAAAATTTCGTGGACCTCCACTTACAGCTTGTGAACCCCCCCATTTTCTTCAAGCCAATGTAGACCCCCGATGGGTCTCCCGTAGACCCCTGGGGGTCCACCTGGACCACTTTGGGAATCACTGATCTAACGTAAAAGTGCTCAAAACACAATGTAACGTATCAGCGGGACACAGAGAACGCATCGTCTTGACTGTATAATGCGCAGACCGTCACTCGCAGCTAACTTCCGAGCCGCCATTAAGTTTGAACCAAACTATACAAACAAAATATTCTTCAAAAAATCCTTAAGGCCTAACCAAAGAGACATTTTATCAACGATACGAAACTAAATGTATATTGAGGAACAGGGTGTAAAGATCTACCATATCTACCATAGAAAAGGGGGATCCCCGGCCATACGAGTGTTGTATCTGGGGGGCTAAAGTCCGACTGCTGTGGTCGGGTTTTCCCTGTATAGTCTCAAGTCGCGGATAATAGCGTGATCCAGTACATTCATGTTAGTTCTTTCTTTGTCGCATCTAGACACGCTTTTGTACCTTAAATTTTGTACTATGTTGCTGTACTATTCATTGGAACAGTCCAATGAATAGTACAGCAAGTTTCATTTCAATTCAAGTCCAACACATTTGTAGTGGCTGTCCACTACAAATGTGTGAAATGAAAATAAACTTGTGGAAACACGAAAAGCTCTGAAAGCTACCCATTTCTTTGGGCTATCTGGCCTCAAATAATTATGATATGTCACCAACTTCCAGTAGAAGTAAAGTAACTATAGTCAGTTGTATTATATGTAAATAACAATGTTATTTGTCACTCGCTACATCCTTGACACTAATCGTCAGACCACGCAACCTTGGAGCCCTGAAACTGACACAGGATCTGATGATGTCATTAGCACCCGATTCTCATTTGTTAGGCAATGCTTAATAATACAAAACTATTGTTGGCTCACTGCAAGGCAAACGCATCTTATGTAGAAAATGTTTTAGCATTCGTACACAGGTGTAATTTGTGGCGAATACCTTGTAATAAAAAAAGCCGTTTCCTACTAAAATACAATACACTGTCAAAATGCATGGAACTGCTGTTTTTATAAATCGATTGAGGAAGTGGGGAATGATATGAAACGTAAAATAGTGAATGATAGTGTGACGATTGACAGAGGAGATTTGAAGAAAATAACATGTTGCGCCGACCCGAAGGGACATAGCCAAGTACAAAGTCAAAAGTCAACATTATTTATTTGCAATAAATGTGGTATAAAAGATAAAAAAAAAGTGTTTATTTCTCACCACAAGCCAAAAAATACAAACAATATTTACACATATGCAGTAGCCAACGTATTTTGGTTGTGGATCGCTGTTGCCTGTGGTAGGTAAAATAAAAGATGGTAAAATAATAAGTAGTGCAATGACACATTTCGCCATAAAATTGGCATGCAAACATTAAAGTACTTATAATTAGATGCTAATTTCAAAATACATTTCTAAATGTGAAAAAAAGCTTAAATTCTAATTTAAGCTTTTTTTGCACATTTAGAAATGTATTTTGAAACTTAGGACCAGTGTGTTTAAAGTTACTCTCAAAGTCTCAACACAAAACAAAAAAGCAAACAAAGAAATTGTTATGAGAAGGAAAACAAAATATTTTTTTAATATACAAACACAACAACTAAGACCAGTGTGTTTTAAAATTACTCAACACAGAAACAACACAAAATATTAAAAACATTAAAACAAACAAACGAAGATATTTTTTAATAGAACGAACATAAACACAAAAAAAAAATTAAATACAAACAACAAATTATTATAATTTATGTTATTCTCTACAATACATACAAGGAGATGATGATGAATTTACCGATGAAAAATTTATATGTGATGTTCAAAATGAAGTACTAAATAGGCTAGTTTCCACCATCAATAAATTGCAAACGTTTTTAGTCCGCGTCAGTTAGAGTATTGGAATAAATGGACATGTATTTTTTGTTTTTGTAAATCAGAGAGAGAATATTTACAAAAAGAAAAATATATTGACAAAGATAAAACGCATTAAAACTTGGGAATGGGGCTCGTGACGTCAGAACGTGCTGAAAATTATACCAAGGCGTGACGTATTGCGAATTTTAAAAGCGTCGTATCTTCGTCAATTGTGGTTTACGTTATAAAAGAAGAAAAAAACGTGTCAAATATTTTTTGGGAATCTAACTGACGGAGTTATTAGATTATTTCAGTTGACAAGCCTATTCCTGGTAGCCATTTATGCGTCGATGTTCTTTCCACCATATTAAGTCCCCTTAACAATACAAAGCAAAAGATAAACTCGTCTGTCTTCAAAACAGGACAAACATCATTATCTACACAGAATTCCTGAAACCTAACACAACCTACCTTTATTTACCTCATCCGACTTAACGATTATGCAAGTAATTAGTTCATATAGTAACTCGCCATCTTTCCTGTTTGCACGTTACGAGTTAGCGAACCTAACTTAGCTCATATTTTATAATAGTTGGGTAATGGATAGATTTATGAGCTTGTACGGTGCTGGTGAAATATGGATGAGGTGTTGTAAGGTGTTGTGTGTTAAACTTGTTAATTGATAGTTATATGGGCTGAAAACGCGGGCACAAATCAATTACCTATTAATTACGGGAACCTACGGCAGTTCTTGACTTGAATGTGCCCTGGCGGTTGAGAGTATGTCATGCTCTCTCAAATGTCTCGCTGATGGTGGCGCGTGTGTCGGACCATTTAGTTCCCTTCAAAATGGTTGACCTGAATGGTGCTGATCCATGCGTCATGTTCGTGAACGGGCGCTGTCAGTTGTGACTGGTCATCTCTTAGTCGCCATGGTTTATTTGAATTCATTATTTTGTTTTTGAGTTGAATTTTATCTTTGTTTTGCTATGGACACTTTGAACGTGCACATCTTGCTACATTGTTCTCACATAATATACCATCTCAGCAAGAATGATGTAACCAAGATTTTGTAACAATATTTTGATTTGAAAGAGTGTCCTTGGAGTTTCTGGCCCGTTCTTCTCCATAGAGATCTACGCTAGGGAATGGGCCACTACAGTACTTTCACAGTTTTTATGTCTTGTGACTGGGACTGTAGCTACTTTAAATGTTCATTTTTGTTTCGACAATTCAAAAGTGCCTGTAACTGGCCTACTTGAAATAAATGCTTTGATTTTGATTTTGAATTGTCTTCGTTAATTTTCTCACTAGCGGTTACGCGGGAGTTCGTTCGCATAAATATACATCGCTTATGTCCTTCTCCAGAAATAATCTCAATCCTTCATTGCATTCCACAATGTAGGCTTAGGTGGTAAACATTTATTTAGAAAAAACCGTGATGTCGGGCACAGCAAAAGGACGATATCTCTTTATGATAGATATAATCTATCTCCTTACCAAATTTAATCACGATCCAATTAGCCGTGAAAAGGTAAAAAACGATCAAGAGTTACTTTAAATAAATGTATGAATATTTTGAAATCGAATAACAAGAATAGCTGTTATAATGTTGGAGGACAATTTATTCAAAATTCATCAAACGGAATTCCAAGCATTTTTTTCAACCTTTACACCTGAAATCCACGATCAAAGACAACATCATAAAATAGATTCAGTTCTAAGCCGAAGTATGCAATAAACTAGTTTGGCTCGCGGCCTCGTCCGTTTTTATTTCCGACGGTGCATGGTAATGCCGACAAACAAACGTTTAAAATAATATATCGCTCGGTTTTTATTGCTGGTTTAATTTGTTTTCTTGTTGTGGCCTTTCTGTGTGGCAGTCACGGTAACCTTTGGGATTCAAAGTCCAGAAGCTGAAAATGTGGTTTTTGTTTGCAGTGACTGAAGTCTTCCTGTCTTTCGTTGCTACTGACTGAATTTTAGCCTTTTCTATTCGCCACATCATAGGGCCAAGACAAACTTTCATCCCATCAGCGATAAAATAGATTTTATAAAAAAAAGTATAGTATAGTATGTAGTACCACTTCAAGTCTTTTTTCAAAGTGGTGTTTTAGTTCTGTGTTTTGCACAGATAAGTTGGTTTAATTGGATTCCTTATGTCAATCTTGTCATTGCAGACGTTTCAAACGTTTGAAAGCTTTCAAAGCTTACTTGTCTATGTTTTTTGATTCAGACTTTCAAGTCTTTCAATAGCATTGTGAAAGCTCTACGGAAAAGATCCAGCCTGTTCCTTCGCCCTCACGAGCGAAGCCCTATCCGAGACTTGTACCCCTCAAGGGGTGCCCTTAACGCGCTGTCGATTATTCTATACGTTTTTTGGCCCTGTCTGGAGGCCGGTCACTTAAGGCACCCATAAGATAGTCAGGTTAAGCAGACGCCAGCCTCATACGTTGACCTGCGGGAAGCCATTAACATGTGGGGACTGCCAAAAGAAGTTGTTCACTTCGTCGCGCGAGTTCCATGATTTTTGTTCACTCAAAACGTGCTAAACGCGTCTAAAGAAGTTTTCCCATCAAAAACTGGACAATCGTGATTGTTTTCTCCAATCTCTGGAGACTGCATGAATTCATGACGTGTTTCCTTTCACTAATGCTGGGGCTACACTATCGCGATAACGCGAAGATTTGCGTTGTCGCGACACGTCTGGCCAAAGAATTCGTCCTATCGCGATAAACTTCGCGAATACGAAAGCCCTTCGCGCCACTGTCGGTAAATTGCCGCACATCAAAGGGTTTTGTCGCGACAAAGTTCGTGTGGTTGGCTACACTTCGCGCGCTCTAGTTGACTGCGATACTCTGAGAGGTTTGAACGTGTTTGATTGAACTTTTTAATCATTGGTATAATGAGAGGATAAGGAAATATGTAGTAAATAATAATTGTTAGCCGCCATGTGATACATCGCAACCGCTTCTTCCATGTTTTCCCGCAAATGAATTATCGCGACGTTCTAGATTATCACGACAGTAGAAATGGTTTTCCAAGTGTGGCCAATCACTTCGTCATAGAGCCAACACGAACTTTTATCGCGACAACGCGAACACGAATCTTCGCCTACAAGTCTGGCCGTAGCATAAGAAAACGTCAATAGATTCCTTTCATCGATTTCAATTCTTCGATTCATTAGTAAATGTAATATCAAGATAAATTGATCACGCGCCTTCCAAGACAGCATTCCATTGATGAGACGTGAATTAATTACAGACACTAATTAATGCATTACAATGAATTTCTTTTACCAGATTAGTATGGAAATTATGAACAATGGCCGCTGATTAGAGTCATTGAATGAATAAATCGAGCCGAACTCTGTTTAATTACAATAATTTGCACATGTCTAATTATTAGCGGTTGCCGCTCGATTGAAAACTGTTTTGTAAATAATCGATTGGATAACGAGTTAGTGTGATTGTAATACCTGTTCTTGTTTTACCGCGGTGTTCAATACGATGTGACTCTTCGCCAAAAGACACTTGTTAATTCAGGCTCAATCTGAGCTTTAAGGGTTGCGCTCATTGATGCTGTCACGTAACAATAATTACGGTTCTGAGCGAAACGAACGGACAGGAGCATGGTGAAATGCGATTCGCGGCCCTAATTGGAGCCCACCTTAGCTGGATATATTGATTACTTTGCTATATTTAGAGTTTTAGTGTGGCCTAGGATCCCATCTTAAATTCTGGTTTTAAATCCATTATTGATTTCGTTTATAGATATATTGTATCTATGTACTTAGTTTACAGACTGCGGAGTCTAAACTAATCGAACACCGTAAAATACTTACTTAAAATAAAGTTCCAAACAGGAATGATATCACCGCATTTTCATAAAAACGTTGAAGAACCTTGATGCCTGAAAACAGTAGACAAACAGGTGACTATAATTATTATGTTTAGCAAGTACGTAACTATCACGCGCTTTCGATCAGCATATTATATCTGTTTGTTTTGATAATTAACCGGTTTTATGCAAACTGTCCGTGGCCGCTTATCGTACGTAATGAATAAAGGACCTGTGAATGGGTCGCTTATCATTCAATGAGTTGGATGCTTCGGTTGGAAGTCTGCGGTAATCAATTTGTTTTCAATTGTATTTGAATAAGATCGAATTAAAATTAAGTTCTGGGAAATTGTGATAATATAAACAAGCTATTATAATTTAAATTGTCAAACACGTTATCTATATCAATACTGATAAAATAAAGCAGAAGAGTTTGTTTGTTTGTTTGGTTGATCGCGCTAATCTCAGGAAGTACTGGTTCAAATGGTTGATCGCGCTAATCTCAGGAAGTACTGGTTCAAATTGAAAAAATATTTTTGTGTTGATAGTCCATTTATCGAGGAAGGCTTTAGGCTATATAACATCACGCTGCGACCATTAGGAGCGGAGCAGGAATGAAAAATGTTGCAAAAACGGGGATTTTATTTTCCTTTCGTTTTTCTCTCTTAATTATGTGATGCAGACGAAGTTGCGTGGGTCTAGGGTAGTATTACAATATAACGTGTTTCTCTCTAGCGATATTGTCAACTAAACATACGGAAGTATCTCTGCCCCCATAATCGGGACTTGGGGGCACCCTCCCCCCCGTTAGGTTCCTTTAAACCCTGCACTTGGAAATCCCGCGAAGCGGGGCTCCGTCAACTAAGCTTTTTAGGGGAATATAAAGTGTTTTAAGGTTAGGTTATATTAATCGGTAGGTATTTCTCAGGAATGGTACATTATCTTTTCTTGAGAGTGGTGCCACTGGGCACGGGCGACCCTTCCTTCCCTCCGCACCGCGTGTTTTGACTACCATCGCATGCATTTCACGAAAACATAATGCGTTTTATTGTAAGCAGTATGTTCGTTTGACAATATTTCAAGAGTTTACAATACCTTTAGAGAGATTACAATATAACGTGTTTGACAATTTTACGATGACATAAATACATTTATCTACCCAAATATCATAAACGCTCTCTAATGCGTTCAAAAACCATAGGCAATGACCAGCATTACCAACCTGCAGAAATAAACGGTACTGTAATGAACTCATAACGCAACTGTAAACAGTTGCGTTATGAGTTTTAAATTTGGAACAGGTGTCAAATTCAAGTGAGTGTGCTATTCTAGTACCACCTACATTAAATCAGATATCGATAAAAAAAAAAAAAAAAAAAAAAAAAAACCCCAATTCAGTATGATTTTAATTATAAATCGCACGACATTTTGATCTCAAGTGACACAAGAATAGTGACTTTGTTCGTTTGCCTATGATTTAAAAAAAATGACAGATA